>CM057449.1:343452500-344052500 GCA_016271365.2 Neoceratodus forsteri
TAGCTTTTGTACTGCCGCTAGAAGGGTTGATGCCCTTTGTTCTGATGGCTGAACTCTTCCTTATGTGGTGTCTGTGAGGTTGCCTAGATGTTCCAGCCTTGTGCAAGGTGTTAGCTGGCTTTTCTCTTGATTTATGACCCAGCCGTGAGATTCGAGACATTGAATTGCGATCCATGTCTCCCTTGTGGATTGCTGAACTGATCTTGTTCTGATAAGCCAATCGTCCAGGTAAGGGATCACTTGAATTCCTTGATCTCTTAGTTTTGAGGCGAGCACTATGGACACCTTCGTAAACACTCTGGGCGTGGATGCCAGTCCGAAGGGGAGTACCTTTTATTGAAAGTGTTTCCCTATAATGTGGAATCTGAGAAATCTCTGGTGAGTTGGTCTTATGGGAATGTGGAGGTAAGCGTCTTTTAAGTCTATGGACGTGAGCACATCCCCTGGACGGAGTGCTCTTAAGGTGGATCTTATTGTCTCCATCTTAAAGGGTTTGTATTTCACGCTTTTGTTCAGTGTTTTGAGGTTGAGAACTGGCCGAAGGTCGCCAGTCTTTTTTGGTACCGTGAAGAGGATGGAGTAGACTCCCTGGCCCTCCTCTGCAGGGGGAACCCTTGTGATGGCATTGTTGTCTGTCAAATCCCTTAGTATGCTCTGTATCTGCCAAGGAGTTGCCTTGTGTCTTGATACTGGTGATGTTATAAGCCTGTTTATTCTTGGTGTTTCTGCAAATTCTATTGCGTAACCCTCCTGAATTATTTCTAGGACCCACTTGTCGTGAGTTGTTTCTATCCATTTGTGAAAGAACTTGCTTAGTCGGGTTCCCACTGGTACCCTGTGCATGATCTTGTGACAGACATAGTCATTGCTTGCTGTGACCCCCTTCTCCTGTGCTGGCAGGAACCTCTTGCTCTGCTCTGGGTTCCCCTACCTTGGTATCTGTTGTATGAGTTGTATGGGTTAAAGTTTCTTCTGTAACCCTGGCCCCTGAAATAGGTGTGACCTCTGCTTCTGTCTCGAAAGGAATGTACGTGGTTCGCCTGCCTGGCTGAGACATGCATGGAGTTATTCACTCTGTCCTTACTCAGTGCTTTTCCATCCTCCTTTCCTTTCAAGTACTTCTCTAGTCCTTCGCCAAACAAAAGATTTCCCCTACATGGTAACTTTAGTAGGAGTGATTTAGACTCTGCATCTGCATTCCACAGCTTCATCCGTATACATCTCCTGGCTCTGTTAAGAAGTGTTGCGCCTCTGGCATTGATCTTCAGAGAGTCTACTGCCATGTCCGCAAGATATTTTGTAGAAAGTATGACATTATCAAGCAATTGTGGCTCTGCCGTCTTGTCTGCAATTGATTTCTGAGCCTCTTGTAACCATTCAAGCTGAGCCCTGGTGGCATAAATGGCTGTGGTAGCTGCCCCTAGCCCCAAGACCCGCAAGTTCAAAATTTTCCTTTAAAATGTCCTCCAACTTTCTATCCACTGGATCTCTTAGAGCTGAGGTGGATTCTGTCGGCAAGACAGTCTTCTTATTGAGTGAAGCTATTTGAGGGTCTATGCCTCGGAGAGGTGCACCATAGTGCTAGTTTTTCAGCTTCAAGGGGATACATTTTATCCCATGATCTGTGTTCTGGTATACGGGCAGGGTCTGTGGCTTCCCATTCTTTGGTTACTATCTCATCAATGGCCTCGCATACGGGAAATTTTTCAGATGCCTTGGCTGCCAGTTGTAAGGAGGGCAGTAGCTTAGACTGTGGGTGTGGGTGGGGTCTCGAATCCCACTGTGGCCATAATGCTGCATACCAGTGCTGGTGTCTGATCGGGAAAACACCATTTCACGGTTTGTGATTGGGGATCTGCCTCCTTATCCTCCTCGTCTTCCGAGTTGGGCTCGGAGTGGGGAGGTGGCTCTCTCCCGGAAGGGTTGGATCTGCCCATGAGGATATTTGTGGAAGAGCCAGGGATCTGAGAGCCGTGGGGTCTTGCAGAGATCTCTGCTAATTTGTCCCACATAGCTGACATGAGTTGTTGTTGAAGCTGCAGAACTTGTTGGTTCTGAAGAAGAATGGCTTTGGTATCCACTTGACTACTTGAGGTAGACAGAATGGCCTCTGGGGCATCGTGGTGCTTACTGTGGTGATCTAACATGTCCTCATCCACTGTGTGGGTCGATGTAGGTGGGTCTTCGGCACAAGAAGTGCAAATACGCCCAAGTTGCACAGATGGGATGGGTACATTGAAAAGTTTGCAGCTTCTTGTCTTTCCCATGTCTGTGGAGGAATGGGAAAAAAATGGGGATTGCTGTGAGGATCATAGTAACTGACTTTTGAGTCAAACAGGATAATATGCTCCGCAGATTTTTTACCCCAAGTATCAAAATTTTTTATATATATATATATATATAATTTATATATGAATATAAAAGCAGCTGTTACAGGCAGAAACTGACTGCAGCGGTGCTAGTGCTCCCCTTTGTGTAACTGTCTCTTTAAAAACCTGTTACCAATTGCATATAGTCATTGGGTTTGAAAGAGTCACCCTGAGAGACAAAGAGCACCCAGAGTGCACTGATTTGTGTTAATGTAGGAGTAGAGAGTAGTCTGTCCCCTTTAAGAGAGCTATCTCAACTTGAGAAATGACAGGCAGAGTTCTCAAGATGCCCTGTATGTGGTCTTTCTGGGCATAATGGAATGTCCTGCAATTTTTTTTGGGTCCCGTTTGTAAACTGAACAGCAGGTGTACTTGTCCCTTTTAGGAGGAGGGGAAAATGCTGCCTTATTAAGGAGAGATGGGCCCAAAGGATGTATGGTAATACATAAATGATTCTACTTGCTAAATCGAGTGTCTCCAGTCCGTATTGCCGTGTGCAAGATGGCGCCGTAGATGTGTGCATGCGCGAGAGTAAATCTCAATCACACATGCACGAACTGGGTATGTAGGGTGCATGTGTGACAACGGGAGCAAGCAAGACAGACCAGGGAAGGCAAAGGGAGGGGGGCAAGATGCCAGGCAGGGGAGACAATGGCAACATGTCCCACACCCTCCCCGAATACACAAGAGACGGGGAGGTGTGAGAAAGTGCCATGTTGGGACGCCAAGGCTCAGAGGAAAACAAACAGGGGAGCTGCAGAAAACAACATGGAGATCCCCCCTTGCATGGACTGCAGAAAAAAATGCCAGGAATGCCCAAAAACAGCTATCTGCATACACACTGCTACGACCAAGCACCCTAGAGACATACACAATATAGCCATGGGAGTTCCCTGAGGAGCAAGGCAAGGGACTCTTCCTGTAGTCGCTAGCAGGGACTACAAGATGCCCAAATGTTCCCACCAAGAGCAGATTGAAAATGTGGAGAACAGGGGTACTCGTGAAACCGCTAGCAGGTGTTTCAAGTAGTACACAGCAGCAGAATTTTTTAGTCAAGTTACACTCCTAGGTCTGCTAACAGGAGACCCAGGTGAGCTGCTTCACACAGAAGATGCCAGACTTTTTCTTGAGTTACATATTTGGAACCAAAACAAAACAGCTGTGCCCTAGGGATCTGGTCAGTAGCTTGCGATACAACTGTGAGTGAAGGCATTTAAAGTTCATTTTGTAACCCTTAAACCATAATTATGGACACATTTGACTAGCTTGTTTCATACAAATTGTAGACTCTAGCCCAAATTCCTAGTGCGATGAATTCATCAGACGCCCCTCACTCCCTGGATGCTTATAAAGTGATTCAGTCAGCTTATAAAAATAGAAGCTAATCTTACCTTAATTATCTCAAAATTCAAGAACTGCGGGGAGCTGTTGTTGATGCATCGCAACCTGTAAGGTGCACAATTCAAACTGATTCAGAAAAGGCAGCATCACAGGGAAGAGGGGACGGACTTCCTTTGAAGTCACATGTGCATCAGCAACCAATCAGGTGGACACAATACCCAGAAGTAAGGAAGTGGAGTGCCTCAGAGATTATCCCCCACAATGTTCTTGTAGGGGCAGTTAGGCAAGTTGCTTGCTTGCTTGCTTGCTAAACGTGTAGGCCAGACCAGCTACTGACACACAGTGTATAAAGTTAAATTATTGCATTAATGCTGGAAAAGTAGCACTAGGATTATTTGGGCTATATGTTCTGGTGGGGGCAGTTGGGCAGGATGCTTGCTTGTTAATCTTGCAGGCCCCCAGCTGCTGACTCACACGATGTATAAAGTTGAATTATTGTTGCATCAATGCTGGAAAGCCTGGAAAAGTGATACTAAATTATTCTTTAGTGCTGTTAGATTGACTTTCAGGCTCTGTTATGCTCTTAAACAGTGCATTACATAATTAAAGTGCCAACATTCTAATGTACCTCATTTAAGGGTGTGGTGTCCCTCATTGATCTTCATTGTCCCTCATTTCAAGGGGTGGGGTCCCTCATTTCAGAGTCCTGAGGTTGAGAGGTTTGTTCTCTGTATGGGCCGTTATAGTCTGATACTGATTTGCTTCAGACCCAGTTTGGCCCTGATATCTCAATAACAATTTATAGCATTGGGTTCTTTGCTGATCAGTCTTAGCCCATCAGGCCCTGACATTGCACAATCTAAATTTTATTTTACAATTTATAGACCTATGATAGCCCCGCTGAAATACATCATCTTGTTGTCAGAGGCATTTTGCGTCTACCTTGTTTTCATTTGTTTGCATAAGGTCACTCAGTGAGCCAGTGGATATGATTGAGATTCTAATCTGAGGTCATCACCAGTTTAAGCTGGCTATTGCTCAGAGCACACAGCTGTGAAAATGTGGAGACCCAGGTCTGACTCCCATAACCACATCTTATGTACTGTATGACACTGTGCAAGTCACTTAAAGTGCAGCTGACACCTTAATTTCCTGAGGGCAGGCAACTCATGATAAGGTGCTGTCAGCCTGATGACCTGATATGTCTATGTATTGAACTGTATCCCCTTCCCTAGCATCATCAAAACACAGATTTTGAGGGTAGGAGGAGGCGGACACTCAGTGGCTTGACTAATCATAGAAGTACCACCAAGGACTTGATAAGGTAAAATAATCTGAAATGCTGAGAGGAAGTTTGTGCTAAGGCAACAATTCCTAGATTGTCTGATTCAAATACCATGTTTATTAATTAAAACTGTTAGGTTCAGCACTACCACAGAAGCATGTGGACTTCATATTGACACTAGCTGAAAAAGTTTTAAAATGCAACACATTTATGTTTGATAAACAGCATTTCATATCAGCATTCTTCATATGTTCGTACAGGTTAAGGAGACTGCCATGGGCACTACTGTTGCCCCTTCCTATGCTAACATTTAGTTGGCTCAATGGGAGTAGAAGTATGTCTGTGACATAGAATAAAAATACAGGTTACTCACCTGTAACAGGAGTTCTAGGAATGGTATATGTTGTTCATCCACACTCATTGGCAGGAATCCTTGCCGCTTTAAATCTTGCCGGAAGGTCTTCAAGCTTGCTCCTCCCACCCACCCGGGTGGTATAACTCTCGGCTCCGCCCCATGATGCCAGATCTGGCCCGCTGGAAGCTCAGGTTGTGCGTCGAAGCCGGGAGGTTGGTGGAGTCAGGATGAACAATATACCATTCCTAGAACTCCTACGGGTGAGTAACCTGTATTTCTAGGGACATGGATATGTTGTTCATCCACACTCATTGGCAGACCTCTAGCAGTTCTACGGGAGGAGGGAGGCAAGACGCACACCCCCAATACTTACTTGGGAAAGAGAGATTGAGAACCGAGGCCCCAAAACCAGCATCCTGGCGTGACTCAAGGTCGATGTGGTAATGGGTAATGAAGGTGTGTGCTGACTTCCAGGTAGCAGCCCTGCAGATTTCCTGGATAGGGACGTCCCTGGAAGCAGCCACCGCTGCAGCAGTATGGCGGTAGAATGAGCTCTTATCCTCTGGGAGGCTCCATGCCTGCAACTTATAGCAGAGATCTATGCAGGAGGTTACCCACCTGCTTATCGTCCGCTTGGCTGCAGGTCTGCCAGATGTGGCTTCAGCGTAGGTGACAAACAGCTGGCGAACCTCTCCCCATTTCAGCCGTGCGGTCCTTATAATAAGCGAGCGCCCTTCTAGGGTCCAGAGTGTGGAGCCTATATTCGGCCTCCGAGGTGTGATTGGGGTAGAACACCGGCAGAGTCAACACCTGGTTAAGGTGAAACTCCGACACCACCTTCGGAAGGAATTTCGGGTGGGGGCGCAGGACAACCTTGTCCCTGTGGAAGACCAGGTAAGGAGACTCGATGGAAAGCGCCTGGAGCTCTCCCATCCTTCTGGCTGACGTGGATAGCCACCAAGAAGGCAGTCTTCCACGACAGGTGAGAGAGAGCACACCTGTGCATAGGTTCGAATGGCTTGCCCATGAGCTTTGCCAGTACCAGCAGTAGATCCCACGGAGGTGGGGGTTCCCGAGACTGAGGGGAAATGTGATCAAGGCCTTGAAAAGCGCCAGACCACTTCTCTCCTGCGCCACCGACTGCTTCCTGGCTCACGCCTGTAAGCAGAGATGGCTGCCAGGTGCACCCTTAGGGTCGCCGACCCAAGCCCTTGACTAGAAAGGGACCATAAATAGTCCAAGATGCTTGCCAAGGAACAGGAGGAAGGGTCCAAGCCCTTTCTGACACCAAATGGAAAACCTTTTCCATTTGAAGGCATAGCATTTTCTGGTCGACTACGGGACGCCTCAACTACATTGAGGACCTCGCCGGAAAGACCCAAGGCCTGGAACTCTAGCGCCAGGAACCAGGCCGTCAGGTGCAGGGATTGAAGGTCCAGATGGAACACCTTCCCTGATTGACTGAGAGCAGGTCCGGCGAGCTGGAAGCTGCCGGAGTCCTGGAGCTGAGACTGAGGAGATCTGGGTACCAGAACTGGCGAGGCCAGTCTGGGGCTATCAGAATCACCTGCGCCTTGTCCCTCCTCGCCTTGAGAAGCACCTTGTGGATCAAGGAAATGGGGAAAAGGCGTAAAAGAGGCCGGGGTCCACTGCCTCGAGAAGGCATCCCCTGCAGTGAGCCCTGCTGAGGGGCGGGCATGGAACAGACTCAGCCGCTGCTCTCCTGGAGGCAAACAGGTCCACCTGAGGTGTGCCCCAATGGGAGAACAGATGCTGTACTACCTCCGGCAGGAGAGACCACTCGTGGGATGCAGCCCCTATCCGGCTCAGGGCATCGGCCAGGGTGTTGGAGGCTCCTGCCACGTGAATGGCTAGGAGATCCGCCTCCAGGCTGCGCACGAGTGACCAAATGCGGAGAGCTTCCTTGCATAGAAGCATGGAGCGCGTCCCGCCCTGGCGGTTTAGATAGTACATGGTCGTGGTATTGTCCGTCTGGACTCGGACCACTTGACCCCGGAGGAACGGAGCAAAGGCGGTGAGAGCTAGGCGGACCGCTCGGAGCTCCATCAGGTTGATGTGGCATCGACTCCCGCGGGACCAGAGGCCATGAGCCCGATGCTCCCCAGATGGGCACCCCAACCCATCAGAGAGGCATCGGTCGATAGAGAGACCGCCGGCTCGGGCGGACGAACGGGATGCCCTCCTGCAAATGATCTGGAACGGTCCACCACTGGAGAGCGTCCACATCCCTGTGTCACCGGCCACAAGCTGGTCCAAAGGATCGCAGCGATGTGACCACTGGCTGGCCAGTCCCCACTGAAGGGGACGCATGTTCCAGCGGGCCCAACGGACCACGCTGGTGCAGGCCGCCATGAGACCCAGGAGGCGCAGGAAGTCCCGGGCAGGGCGCAATTGCCCAACCAGAAATGATCGGGCAAAGGAGGAAAGAACCTCGGCCCTGTCCGCCGGGAGCCGCGCTCTGGCTCGAAGAGAGTCGAGCTGCGCCCCAATGAATAGAATCACCTGCTTCGGCTCGAGTTCCGACTTGGCCTCGGATAAGGAGGCCCAGTTGAGAGCAGACCTGGAGGGTCAGATCTCTGACCACTCCGCCTCCTTCCTGGAGGGAGCTACTATCAGCCAGTCGCCCAGGTAAGGGTACACCCGACCCTCGGCGTCGAGGAATGCTGTCACCACTGCCATGCATTTGGTGAAGACCCTGGGAGCTGGAGACAAGCCGAAGGGCATGGCTTGGAACTCGAAGAGGGATCCTTCCGCTCGGAAGCAAAGGAATCTCTGGTGAGACGGACGGATAGGGACGTGAAAAAACGCGTCCTGCAAGTCCAGAGAGCAGAACCACACGCCGCTCCAAGGATGGTATTATCTGAGCCAGAGTGACCATCCTGAAGGTTCGAGACCTTAGAAACTTGTTTAGGCCGTAGAATGAGAATGGGGCGCCAGCCCCGTCCGCTTCGAACCAGGAAGTACCTGGACACAAACCCTGGGTCTGAAGGAGGGTCCACCACCTCTCTTATCACCTCCTTCTGGAGGAGGAGAGCGATGTCGGCTCGACGAGCCGCCAGTGAGGCTGGGGATCCCGAAGCCCCCCGAGGGGCGACGGCTCTGAAGGGTGGTGCCTGCTCGAATTCCAGAGGCAGGCCTCTTCCCACCACCTCCAAGACCCACCTGTCCGTGGAAACAGCGGACCAGGCGGAACGGAAGTGCCGGAGCCGTCCCCCCACGGGGGGACCCAGGGGTAAGGTGACGGGAATGGGGGCGACACCCCTCAGCCCGTCACTGGGCAGGCTTGGAGGAGGGACCGGCCGAGGGACCTCCTGGGCCTTTTCCTCCCTGCCTCCTGTTAGAGGAAGCCGGCGGCTTGGGTTTGGGATGCGCAAGCCTGCTGGCCCTGACGTTGCTGGGCCGGGCGCTCCGGGGGCACAGAAGGACGAAAGGGCTTAGGCTGTGGCTTGCGGCCTTTGTCCTTCTGAGCGGAAGAGACCGAGTCCAAGGTAGCATTGGACTTCTCGATCCTCTGCAGGTGACCTTCCACCCCAGGGCCGAAGAGGTCAGTCCCCAAAAAGGGAACATCCGCCAACTTGTGCTGGGTATCCGAAGTAAAGGTGGATATCCTCAGCCAAGCCCGCCGACGCATAGCCACTGCGGCCGCCACCAATCTGGCACATGAGTCCCCTATATCCAAAGCAGTCTGGAGCTGCTGTTTGGCCACTGCCCTGCCCTGGTCCCGCACCTGCTTAACCGTAGTCTGCAGATCAGCGGGAAGATGAGGGATGACCTCATCCAGGGAGCCCAACAGGGCATGAGAAAAATGTGCCATGAGGACGGCCGAACTGGCCTGACGAAGGCCGAGAGGACGAGCGTAGACTTTTCGCCCGACATAGTCCAATTTCTTGGACCCTTGTCAGGAGGTTTGTCCACATCCTGGCGCTATGCCGCCGAAAACGCTGTCGGTAACCAACCCCTCAGCAGAGGGTGTTCAAAACCGGACAAGGAACCGGTAGGGACCGCGATACTTCCTGGCCATCCTGGCCAAGGCGCAGGGCAGGAAGCAGGCGCGCCAAAGCTCCAGTGCCGACCCACTGTGGCCTCGGCCACTGGAAAGGCCTCCATCGGAGAATCCCTCGTCCAGAATCTCCGTGAGGGATACCTGGCCCGCTTTGAAACGGGTTCGAGCTCCATCCCGTGGACTCGAGATGAGCCAAGCAGTTCCTAGGAAGGACGACGGGCTATCGTCCATTGACTGACCTCCTGAAGACTCCAAGTCCAGTCGCTTGGAGAAAAAGGAGGAATCATCTTCGACTCGGAAGAGTCCTCCAAAGCTGCCTCTGGCCTGAGCCACCCTTCACCTGCCGAGGTCGGTCGGGAGTGAGGGTAACTGACAGCCGATGGGGTAGACCCTTAGCCGACCGAGAATCCTTGGTCGGAGCCCCAATAGGTGGCTGTGGAGGCGGAGGTTCCACCGGAATCGGTGGAGCAGCTGGTTTTGGCCGAACAACCGGCCTGGGTATAGGCTCCTCGGATAAGTCGAGGGGTTGTGTCGGCCGCTCCGGTGACAGCCACTTAATGGCCGGGGAAGGCGACGGGGTCGGCTACTCCCGGCCAGGAGGAGCTGTTGCAACATGAGGTCCTCGCATCATGCGACATAATTTACGCCGGCCTCCCTCGTCCGAGGAGGAGGGCGAGGCGAGCGGCGATGCCGCTTATCGGTGCGAGACCAAGACCGCCTATGACGGTGGGATCGGCTGGACTGCTGAAGAGGTCCGAGACCGAGAGTCCCTGAATTTCCGAGGTCGGGTGCGGGAGGTGTCGGCCGGAACCGCACTCTTCGCTCGGATGGTCCATCCGAGGGCTCGAACCGAGGCACAGGTGAGCTCACGGATCCCCAACTCCTCCTGGGGAACTGGGGAGAGGGAATCTCGGCTGCTAAAGGCGACAGCCCGTCCAACGGTCGAGAAAATCTCGACTTCGCCGGTGGGAGTCTCGGTCAACTGACCTGACGGGACACCGTGAGGCCAGTGGCCGAAGTCGGCGCGGCCCGATCAAGCCGACGGTCGACGACTCGGGGAGAGGGACCTTTCCCGCTCCCAAGAGCGTCGACGGAGGGACTTACCCCTGTCCTTCTTTTTGGACCGAGAATAAGGTCCAGCAGACGCAGGCCCTTCTCCCTTAGTGGAGAGGGACAGACAAAGCTCCTTAAAAGAAGCCGTGTAGGAAGAACCCAGAGAGAGCGGGATAAATGCCGCGGCCGAGGAAGATACGGCCCGCGCCGCCTCCTCTTCGAGGGCGACCATCCGCTCGAGCTGATCCGCCGAGCCCGCCGCCGCGGACACCGCCAACCGGGCCTCCTTGGACTTCACCGGAGGGAAACGCTTCTCGGGACGGCCTCCAGTTGCAATCGGCAGCACGGTCTTCGAGGACGAGGGCCGAGAAAGATGAGCACAGGTCGAAGCCCGCGGTCGTGCTCAAGGCCTAAGCAATAGACACACGTGGAGGTGGATCCATCCGAGAATCTTCTCACCCGCATGGGCATCTCCGAAACCGAGTCGATTTGTCCATCGCGAGTCACGAGGGATCGAAGACTGAAGTCTTTTCTAAAATTTATTTTTAAATCCGCAAAACGGAGAAATAGGAACCAGTCTCAAACGCAGAGCGTTAAGGAGGGAACCTGAGCTTCCAAGCGGTAAGGAAGATCTGGCGTCATGGGGCGGAGCTGAGAGTTATACCACCCGGGTGGGTGGGAGGAGCAAGCTTGAAGACCTTCCGGCAAGATTTAAAGCGGCAAGGATACCTGCCAATGAGTGTGGATGAACAACATATCCATGTCCCTAGAACCCCTTTTTAGACAAAATAGAACTATAGTATACAGATGGTAATGTCACAAGCCCTCTCCTGTGGGTCAGGAATCCCTTAAGCTACTGTGAATCCCCTTGTGATCAGGGTCAGGGATACTCCTCTTCCGTCCTTTTAGTACACTCGCTATTTCACAACTGAACGTACACCAGAGGATCGTGAGGTGCCCTCTCTCTGTGTGAGGGGGTGCAAGTACAGTCTTGAGTCTGTGTTCCTGGGATATAACCCTCTCAGCCACTGCACAATGAAACAGAAAGGCCTTTGGGGGGCCCCTATACATAGATACATAGACAGTGTCGGCAGATAAGGGCCTATGGCCCACCCAATCTGCCCATTTGAGCTTGTAAATTCAGTTTATGTTTTCCTAGAAGTCTGTTGCCCCTTACCCCTGACCTCCAGAATTCCTTTATGTCTATCCCATGCATTCTTAAATCCCGTGATTGTTTCAGCCCCCACCACTTCCTCTGGCAGGGTGTTCCACTTGTCCACCACCCGTTCTGTGAAGAAATTCTTCCTCATGTTTCCTGTGAATCGTCCTCCCTCCAACTTCATCCCATACTCTCTAGTCCTGGAACATCTTTTTCACTTAAAAATAGTGTATTCCTGCACCCTGTTCCTCCCTGTAAGATACTTGTATGTCTCTATCATATCCTCTCTCTCCCTCCTCTCCTCCAGGGAGTACATGTTCAGTTCCTTCAACCTGTCTTCATAGGACTTGTGATGCAATCCATGCACCATCTTTGTTGCCCTCCTCTGAACCTTCTCTACCCTGTCTATGTCCTTACGTAGGTATGGTCTCCAGAACTGTACACTGTACTCCAGGTGGGGCCTCACTAGTGTCTTGTATAGCGGAATTATGACCTCCTTTTCCTGCTGGTGATGCCCCTGCCTATACATCCCAGCATCCTATTTGCTTTACCTGCTGCCTTGTCACACTGTTTCCTACCTTGAGGTCATCAGAGATGATAACCCCAAGATCCCTTTCCTGCTTGGTGCATGCTATATCTTCACCCCAACTGATATATTGTGCCAGGGTTTTTGTGCCCCATATGCATTATCTTGCACTTCTTTGCATTGAATTTCAACTGCCAAACCCCTGACCATTCTTCAAGTTTCTGCAGGTCCCTTCTCATTCTGTCTACACCCTCTGGTGTGTCTACTCTGTTACAGAGCTTTGTATCATCAGCGAACAGTGAAATTCTGCCTTCTAGGTCCTGTGCAATGTCACTAATGAAGTTGTTGAATAGGACCAGTCCCAGCACTGATCCCTGTGGTTCCCCACTAGTCACCCTTCCCTCTGTGGAGTGATAGCCATTTACCACCACCCTCTGTGTCCTGCCACTCAGCCAGTTACCTACCCACCACACTACTGTCCTGCCCACACCCATATTCCCCAGTTTGTGTAAGTCTTCTATGTGGCAGAGTGTCAAAGGCCTTGCTGAAGTCCAGATAGGCCATGTCCACTGCCTTCCCCTGATCCACCTCCCTAGTCACCCAGTCAAAAAATTCAACGAGGTTGGTCTGACATGACCTCCCCCTGGTGAAACCATGCTGCAGTCACTGTGGTTTGAAATCACAGAAAGAGCAGAACCAAACCGCACAAAAACACGTATCCTGAATTTTAGGGGGCAGACTTTGGGAAAATGGGGAGATACTTGAAAGAGGTATTAAGGGGAATGGGACAGGAATCAGGGGTTGAGGAACAGTGGGCAGTATTAAAAATGGGGATTACAAGAACAACAGAAGTATGCATTAAGCAGGTTAGCAAGAGGAAAAGGAAGAGGAGACCATATGGTTTTCCAAAGAGGTAGCAAAGAAAGTGAAAGCCAAAAGATTGCATTCAGGCAATACAAAAGACACAAGCAGAAGGGATAGGGAGAAGTACCAGGAGAAGCAAAGGGAGGCAGGGAGGTCAGTAAGGGAAGCCAAAGATCAGACAGAAGAACACATTGCAAAATCAGTGGGTAGAAGGGACAAAACCTTTTACAGGTACATAAGTGAAAAAAGAAAGACAAAGGGAGGGATGGTGAGACTGAAGGGGGAGGATGGGGGCTGTGGAGGATGACAACAGTAAAGCTGACATATTGAACAGGTATTTCTGCTCAGTCTTTACTGAGGAAGAGGAGGGTAATGGGTCTGAAGTGAGTACAAGGGGTGAGAATGGTGCAGAAATGGACACAAGTCCCTTTACACGAGAAAGGGTCCTGAAGGAACTGGAAGTAATAAGAGTTGATAAAGCAATGGGGCCAGATGGGGTGCACCCCAGGTCCTTAAAGAACTAAGAGAGGTGGTGGCTGAACCTCTGGCTATCCTGTTTAGCCGATCACTGGAAACAGGGGAGGTACCCAAAGACTGGAGGACAGCAGATGTAGTCCCCTTATACAAAAGTGGGAACAAAGAGGAAGCAGGGAACTACAGACCAGTCAGCCTCACCTCGGTAGTGGGGAAGATCATGGAAGCACTACTGAAGGAGAGATTGGTGGAACATCTGGTTGTCAATGGACTACAGGACCCAAAGCAGCATGGTTTCACCAGGGGGAGGTCATGTCAGACCAACCTCGTTGAATGTTTTGACTGGGTGACTAGGGAGGTGGATCAGGGAGGGCAGTGGACATGGCCTATCTGGACTTCAGCAAGGCCTTTGACACTGTGCCACATAGAAGACTATTACACAAACTGGGGAATATGGGTGTGGGCAGGACAGTAGTGTGGTGGTAGGTAACTGGCTGGGTGGCAGGACACAGAGGGTGGTGGTAAATGGCTGTCACTCCACAGAGGGAAGAGTGACCAGTGGGGTACCACAGGGATCAGTGCTGGGACGGTCCTATTCAACATCTTCATCAGTGACGCTTAGAGGACCTAGAAGGCAGAATTTCACTGTTCGCTGATGACACAAAGCTCTGTAACAGAGTAGACACACTAGAGGGTGTAGACAGAATGAGAAGCGACCTGCAGAAACTTAAAGAATGGTCAGGGTCTGGCAGTTGAAATTCAATGCAAAGAAGTGCAAGATAATGCATATGGGCACAAAAACCCTGGCACAATATATCAGTTGGGGTGAGGATATAGCATGCACCAAGCAGGAAAGGGATCTTGGGGTTGTCATCTCTGATGACCCCAAGGTAGGGAAACAGTGTGACAAGGCAGCAGGTAAAGCAAATAGGATGCTGGGATGTATAGGCAGGGGCATCACCAGCAGGAAAAGGGAGGTCATAATTCCGCTATACAAGACACTAGTGAGGCCCCACCTGGAGTACAGTGTACAGTTCTGGAGACCATACCTACGTAAGGACACAGACAGGGTAGAGAAGGTTCAGAGGAGGGCAACAAAGATGGTCCATGGATTGCATCACAAGTCCTATGAAGACAGGTTGAAGGAACTGAACATGTACTCCCTGGAGGAGAGGAGGGAGAGAGGGGATATGATAGAGACATACAAGTATCTTACAGGGAGGAACAGCGGCAGGAAAACAGTATTTTAAGCGAAAAGATGTTCCAGGACTAGAGGGCATGGGATGAAGTTGGAGGAGGGACGATTCAGAGGAAACATGAGAAAGAATTTCTTCACAGAACGGGTGGTGGACAAGTGGAACACCCTGCCAGAGGAAGTGGTGGGGGCTGAAACAATCACGGGATTTAAGAATGCATGGGATAGACATAAAGGATTTCTGGAGGTCAGGGGTAAGGGGCAACAGACTTCTAGGAAAACAAACTGAACTTACAAGCTCAAATGGGCAGACTGGGTGGGCCATAGGCCCTTATCTGCCGACACTGTCTATGTATCTATGTATTGCACCACTTCCCACATTATACTGCAATTATACTGCTGTTCCACTACTTGTCTGCTACTGAAGCTCTCCTAGTTCCCTTTTTATTAATTTACTGTCCTAAAAATCCTGCCACTGATCCTCAGATAATTTTCTTTAAAAAAAAAAAATAATAATAAATAAATAAATGAGTCAAAACACTTGTGCCTGAGGGTGGGCTTCTTCCCCCTTATGCCCCTCCTACTTCACACCCCTTACTATACCCTGTGTTTAGCTCCTGTCAATCAGATTTAACAGGGCTTATAATTAAGAGTTGGGGGAAGGGGGGGGTGAAAATTTGCAGCAATTAAAGACAGCACAGAATTACACCACCACCACTACGTTTTACATTTTCAACAGCCCAAAAACAATTCTAAGTAAAGACAACAAAGAAAGTACAGTGTCACTAAAAGCCCACAATCTAAGTTTAAAAGAAAAATAGCAATTACCAGTTACTCCAAAGCACTGAATTGAATATGTTTCCTTCCTTCCCCTTCTGGCTTCTTCTGAGAAAATAAAACTCTACTTGCTACCTCAACTCTGACTAAGCCCCACCTCCAGTTATCACGTAGCTGAGGTCAGAGGCCAGACAATTAACACCCTTCACCCAACTACAGGGCAGTCAGACAAGCCAAGATAAAATTTGCAGCAATTAAAGACAGCACAGAATTACACCACCACTATGTTTTAAATTTTCAGCAGCCCAAAAACAATTCTAAGTAAAGACAACAAAGAAAGTACAGTGTCACTAAAAGCCCACAATCCAAGTTTAAAAGAAAAATAGCAATTACCAGTTACTCCAAAGCACTGAATTGAATATGTTTCCTTCCTTCCCCTTCTGGCTTCTTCTGAGAAAATAAAACTCTACTTGCTACCTCAACTCTGACTAAGCCCCACCTCCAGTTATCATGTAGCTGAGGTCAGAGGTCAGACAATTAACACCCTTCACCCAACTACAGGGCAATCAGACAAGCCAAGATAAAATTTGCAGCAATTAAAGACAGCACAGAATTACACCACCACTACGTTTTAAATTTTCAACAGCCCCAAAACAATTCTAAGTAAAGACAACAACGAAAGTACAGTGTCACTAAAAGCCCACAATCCAAGTTTCAAAGAAAAATAGCAATTACCAGTTACTCCAAAGCACTGAATTGAATATGTTTCCTTCCTTCCCCTTCTGGCTTCTTCTGAGAAAATAAAACTCTACTTGCTACCTCAACTCTGACTAAGCCCCACCTCCAGTTATCACATAGCTGAGGTCAGAGGCCAGACAATTAACACCCTTCACCCAACTACAGGGCAGTCAGACAAGCCAAGATAAAATTTGCAGCAATTAAAGACAGCACAGAATTACACCACCACTATGTTTTAAATTTTCAACAGCCCAAAAACAATTCTAAGTAAAGACAACAAAGAAAGTACAGTGTCACTAAAAGCCCACAATCCAAGTTTAAAAGAAAAATAGCAATTACCAGTTACTCCAAAGCACTGAATTGAATATGTTTCCTTCCTTCCCCTTCTGGCTTCTTCTGAGAAAATCACCTGATACAGTATGTACCTTTCCCCAGAAATGCAGAAACCGGTTCAAACCCCAACAGACCCCTCTTGAAGTCTTTTATATGTCCTCCCCTCGTTTTGTCCACAGAGTCCCTTGTGGTACTTTACTTTGGTAGTGTTTGGCCTTTAAGCAGTCACACAGGCGTAGTATAGTTTGAACAAGTCCTTCCAAACCATCGGACACAAAAAACACTGGCAGAATTATCTTAAAATAAGCCAGAAGCTTTATGAATTAATCAATAAATGCAGCAAGGCAGATCATTTTAAACATTGGTTACAGGACATGAAAAAGGAAATGGAAATATACAATAAAACCTAAACTGTGAAATTCTTGTTTAAAAAGTCTACCTCAAGCCCTTGGTTTCTGAAGTCGAAGTGCAAAAAGTCCTTAAAAAGGTTGTTGAAAATCTTGGCGCTTGGTCCCGGAAAATTCTTGGCAAGAAAATGTCTCGGCTGTCTCAGCAGGACAAGTCCAAGCAAAACAGTTTCTTTTACCAAAGGCAAAAAGGCATCGATGAAATCTTGCACCGCAGTTTTATGGGGTTTCTCAAAGGGCTGGTCTGGTGATACGGACTTGCCCTGTGGTTGGCTAGCATTCCATCTCCATGGCTACACAACAAATCAGGTTTTAATATTTTATTTAAAAAAATGTTTATTTTTAATCAGGGATCAAAGGGCCCAGAGGCAAACCAGTTTCAGCCTGAATTTTAGGATGAGATCCAGCCTCCCCCAACCCGCTTTTACTGACTGTAATTAAGCTACACACAGTACAGCTATTTACTTAAATGGTAGTCCATTTAGCTGTAACTAGGTTGTCAGGGTAGACCTCTCAGGACAAAAGGGACTCAGACATCACAGCTCCTCTAGAGACCTGGGTCTTTCACAAGCAAACTGAGATACCTGGCCTCCCAGCTATACTTAAATTAGCCCTTTTGTTTCTTTTAAATGGTTTAATCAAACTCCAGTTCCTGTTTAAGCAGCCAACAGTTTCTGCCCAGCACAAGGAATTTCATTATTTTAGGGCCCATGTACTTTGTACCCATGATCCCTTGCAACTTGACCTGTCTTTTCATGGGCTTTTCTCTCTCAGCTAACCTCCTTCCTCGATGACTCTTCCTTTTTTACCCTGTTCCAATCTGGTTTTCGGAAGAACCACTCCACTATCACCTGCCTACTCAGGCTCACTGACTATCCTCACTGGGATGGATAATAGCCTCATTACCTCTGCCATCTTTGTCGACCTCACCAAGGCATTTCACACAGTACTTCTTGACTCCCTTACGGCTGCTGGGTTGTCTACTTCTGTCCAAAATGGGGTTTAGAGTTTACTTCTCAGGCAGAACACAATCAGTCAAGATCCAGGATACAGTCCCTCCCACCCCCTCAATTTCCACTGGAGTCCCACAGGGCTCGGTACTTGAACCCATTCTTTTCTCCAGCTTCCTAAATGACTTGCCCTCAGAATGCTCCCCCTCCACCTCTGTCCATATGAATGCTGAAGACACTGTCCTGTTTTCGTCTGGCAAATGCCCTGCTGATGTTGCAACCATCCTTCAGTGTGACTTCCACCAGGTTCGGTTATGGTTTGCCTCACATCAGCTATTCCTAAATGCCAAAAAGACTGTCTCCATGACCTTTGACACTAGGCAGAGACTCTCTAGGCTCCACCCTTTACCGTCTTTCCATACCCTTGATGGACCAATATTAGAAGATCATTCAGATATCTTGGGGTTTGGTTGGACCAGCACTTCAACTTCTCTGGTCACATTGGCGCCATCCTGAAATAATTGCACCCCAAGCTTGGTGCCTTATTCAAGAACCATAGTTGCATCCCTCCTACAGCGTGGCGTGAATTAGTCCGGAAGATGATCCTCCCCATTTTTGACTCCTGTGATGTAGTCTATGGTGCCGTTCCCAAATCCTCCCTAACCAGATTGGACACTATTTAACTCCTTCTATCGATTTGCCCTTGATGCTCCATGATGCACTCATTACTGTGACCGCTACCACACCATTTCTCTTTCCTTGCTTGCCAACAGGCGTCTCACTCATTGAGCCAAACTCGCTTCTAAATTTTGGTTAGGAGAACTTCCCTCCTACCTCTCATGCACACTGTCTACACCCCCCCTTCAGATCCTCTGACACTCACACTTTGTTGGTCCCCTGTCGCATTTCACTTCATCGGTCAGTCAGGCTTTACCCATCGTTTTCCGCAAATCTGGACCCCCCAAATATTGCACTCTGCTGCCTCCCACTCCCTTGCCTCTGCCTTACAAAACTTTCTTGCATCTAACTGCTCCTGCTTCAACCCTCCTTAATTGTCCTCCTATGCCTCTGCTCTTCTCCATGACTCACATCACCTATTAAACCTCCCCTCCAGCCTGTGTCTAAGCACGCTGTCCTCTCCCTTTACCGCTATGTACTATGTTTCTCAGATATGCCACTTGTAATAAATGCATATTTCACAGGTATGATATATTTAATTGTATGTTATGTTACGAATGTGACTGTATTATTATTTATTATATTTTTTAACTGTATGTCTTGTTACAAATGTAATTGAATGTTCAATTTCTTGTGTATTTTAAATGTTAAACTGTGTGCCTAATTCTTCATCCAGTTGTACCCCTCCGCCCCCACCTCCAGGTCACACCGGGAGACGAGCAACTTCTTCAGTGCTCCTTCCTGGTGAACCATTTCAATAAATAAACAAATTATATATATAAAATGATATGAAATTGACCAAAACAATAAGGTATGGCTTTATCACACCACACTCCTCCCTTCTCAACAGAACCTGGGGGGAACACCCCCCTTTTTAGTAAGAGTTTCCACCAGTTCTTTTCCTTTACTCCAAATGGTAGGGCAGGCCATCTGCATTGGCATTAGCAGACCCTGACCTATGTTTAATGTCCATGTTGTAGGACTGTAGTGCAATGCTCCATCTAAGGAGTCTCCCATTCATCTTTCCCATTTGGTTTAGCCACACCAGGGGATTGTGGTCTGTCTGTACCTTGAAGTGCCTCCCATAGATGTAGGACTCTAACTTCTTAAGTGACCACACCAGGGCAAAGCATTCTTCTAGGGACATGGATATGTTATTCTATCCACACTTATTGGCAGTGTCCTTTCCCTTTAAGGTGTGCTGGAAAGTCTTCAAGCTGACTCCTACCACCCACCCAGGTGGTATATCCCTTGGCTCGTCCCTATGATGCCAGATCTTCCTTTCTGCTGGCAGAAACAGGTTCCTTTCTTTCCGTTTCTGCATTGAGTAGACCCTAGTGCTCAAATCTTCAGATTTACTTCCAAAACTTTAAACTCTCACGAGTTTCTGTCTTCTGCTCTATCTTTGATCGTGACCGCAATGGGCGATAAGTCCTCACCTGGATTTCCCAGTGCCCATGCAGGCAGAAGATGTCACATACTGACCCTCACACCACATGCGTCTATTGCCTGGGCCATGATCATGATACCCAAGCCTCAGATATTTACCGGTGGTTTCACATGACAGTACTCGAGGACTGCCTTGCCCACCTTAAGTTGGGCTGACCGGAAAACTGACTTCTGCCGGTCAAATCCAAAGATGCCCATTGAGTAGTCTCTGTGGCTGTGGGATCCGCCGAGCAGCTGGAACAGCTTACGGCCTTTGAGGAGGGAGGGGACTTGGGCCACCGTGCAGTCCTTCTCTGCTTCTGCCTTCATTCTGCCCCAGTTGGGCTCCACCTTTTTGGCTCCTTCAAGGAGCTGTACCAGTCCCTCCTGACTAAGGGGCAGGGCCCTTCTGGTTCGCACAGCTCCCATTCCCACAAAAAGGAGTCGAAGAAAGAAAAAGAGAAGACTCACTGTCAATGTTCCTGGGACCAGGAACATTCTCATTCTCAGGACTCCCAGGTTTTGACCACGGTCAAAACTGCGGCCTTTGCCGCTGGCTTCACAGAAACCCCATCAGGCCAGTGGGTCAAGACGCTGACCGATTAGGCGGCCGAGATTTCTCTTGACCCTATCGACTAGTTGTCATCAGAAGAGGCCGACAATTTTATTTTCAGGACTCCGGTCCTGCCAGTGACCTCAGAAGGGGCTGCTCAGTTCGCTGAGCAGAAGCCCCCTGTCACTGACCCAGACCAGGAGGAGCCAAGGCACTCCCTGGCTCCCTCTGAGATCCTCCGTCGGCACCCCCGGAGGCCAAGGTCGAGGTCTCTGTCTTCCTCCTCCAGTGGGTCAAGCATCTTCCACCGTCATCGGCACTGCCACTCTCAACACCATGGGAAACGGCACCACCACTCTTCATCATCATCATCATCCTCCTCCTCAGGTGAGGAGAGACTTCGGCGCAAGTTACATTGATGCTACGAAGATCTCATGTGGCAACAGTTGGTGCTGCCTGATGTGAAGCCTACCCCGGCTCCCACACCGACCATCACTTAGCTGTCACCTAACAGGCAAACACTGACTCCCTCTGTGGGGTCAGTCACAACTGCCCCTCCCCCAGCAGAGCCGGTCAAGACCGGCTCAGCCGAAGCCAGCCTCTCCAGCAATCGTGGTGGAGCCGCCACCCAAGCAGCCACTGACCAGTGCTCCGACTAAGGAGTCTCAGCCAGCTAAGGGGCTTCCCCACTGGCTATCAGTCACCCTCGTGCCTGACTATCCATTGCGGATCGAGGGTGACTTGAGCCGTCGGCCACTTTATGTGGACTCCTCCGAATCCGACATTCCTCACTGCACTCCCGTCCAGTTGACGTTGAGTCCATGGGGGATCTCTTGATGGAGGAAGGGCCCACTTCCTTCATGGGCATCCTCTGCCTCATCTCCCAAGTCCATGGAGATGAAACTGGAGCCCATCCAGAAGTAGACTCTCTATCCCCCTCACAGAGATTCTGGACAAAAGGACCTCTCTGATAGAGACTTTCCCAGTGGCCAAGACCATTGTCGGCCCAGCCCTGGAGCTTTGGCAGCGTCTTGCCCTGCACCCTCCACCCAGATGGTCTGCAGATATGCAGTGCCCACCGGTACTCTCTCAGGTTTCACAGAGCACCCCTTAGCTGAGGGATTGGTGGCTGACTCCATTTTTCCACACTCGGGCAATTCAGGGGATGTCGACAAGACGCCGGACAGTGAGTCCAGGAAATTGGACCTCGTGGCAGAAAAAGTCTATGCTACCTCCTTGCTCGGCCTCCGCCAGGCGAGCTCAGCCATCATGATGGCACACTTCTCCCATGCCCTCTTAGGTTCTTTGGATGAGGTGATTCCTCACCTACGTGTGGACCTCCAGGCCGCGGTCAAGCAAGTCCGAGATCAAGGCTGGGCTGTGGCCAAACAACTACTTCAGATGGCTCTGAATCTGGAGGATTCCTGTGCCTGCTCGGTGGCAGCTGCAGTCACCATATGCCGTAGGGCTTGGCTGTGGATCTCGACCTCCATGGCAGAAACTCAGCACAAGCTGGCAGATGTTCCATTCCTGGGAACTGACCTGTTTAGGCCTGATGTGGAGGGTCTCCTCCAGCATATGGAGAAGTCCAGTGCCACCTTGGACTCCATTTTATCCACGCAAAAGGATCCCAAGGGCTCCAGGCAGCAGAAGCGAAAGTCCTTTCGGTCCACTCCTGCAGCAAAACCAGCCCAGCATGAGCGGGGCCAGTAGGTTCAGTCTTGGCAACCTAGGCGGAAGTCTGTGGCCTCGGTGGTCTGTAAGCCTGGAGGTAAGGGATCCGGTGGCTCCTCAGCTGGGTCCTACTCCTCCTCCAAGCTTACTCATTGACGGGATGAGGGGTGCCACACTCACACCCATCATGCTTCCCCTGCATCCTCCTGTGGGGGCCGGTTCTGCAACTTCCTTTCCACTTGGTCCATTGTCACCACAGACAGGTTGGTTCTGGAAGGGGTCGGTCAGGGTCTGCCTCTGGAATTCAAGCAGTACCCTCCAAGCAGAGCCCACACCCCACGGGAGGAATTGGTATCCACAGACACTCGGTTGGCTCTTTGAGATAACATAGCCCACCTCCTCCGCAAGGAGGTCATGGTCAGAGTAGTGGATCCTCCGAAACATCCAGGGTTTATCTCCAGGTACTTCCTGGTGCCAAAGTGGATGGGGGGGCTGGTGCCCCATTCTAGATCTGCATGACCTGAAGAAGTTCTTCAGGTCGCACACCTTCAGGATGGTAACTCTGTCTTACCATCTCTAGAGCAAGACATATAGTTCTGGTCCTGTGATCTTCAGGATGCGTTCTTTCACATCCCGATCTGTCCATCCCACCGAAGGTTCCACCGCTTTCGAGCCAAGGGATCCCTCTGTGAGTTCCAGGCCATGCCATTTGGCCTCTCCTCAGCCCCCAGGGTCCTCACCAAATGAATAGCAGTGGTGGCAACTTACCTGAGGTGCCGAGGGGTCTGGGTGTATCCCTACCTGGATGACTGGCTGATTGTAGGTCCCTCCAGAAAGGAGGTGGAGCAGTCCAAGGACCTGGCCCTCCAGACCTGCACCTCCTTTGGCCTCCTGGTCAACGAGGTCAAGTTTGTACTTGTGCCCTCACAGGTGGTCAGCTTAATCGGGGGAGAGCTCAACTCTTGCCAAGTCAGAGCCTGACTCCCAGCAGACAGGAACGGAGGTTCTCTCCTCCTTTGCCCGATCATTTCAGGTTGGGCAATTGTACCCTGCCTGGGACTTCCTGCACCTTCTGGTTTACACAGCAGCCTGCACCAGCATGGCCCATTGGACCCATTGGAATATGCACTCCCTGCCATGGGAGCTGACCAGCCAGTGGTCTTAACACAAAGGTCACCTCGACTGGCTGACCCACAAGATGTGGGTTGCCCTCCAGTGGTGGCTAGTCCCAGAGCATCTGCAGGAAGGGATTCTGTTTGTCTGCCCTGAGCCAACAGTCATCCTGATGGCCAACACCTCTCTCACAGGCTGGGGTGCCCATCTGGGGGAACACAGAGTCCACGGGCCCTGGACCCCCAAGGAGTCCTGATGGTACATCAAACTGCTGGAACTTTAGGCAGTTCAAGTTCAAGTTTATTGCAGGAAAACTCCATTGAGCAAGCTCATTCACAAGGAGGTCCTGTGACATAAACACTTAAAGTACAAACACAGATAGGTAATAACAGTATATACATGAAATGCACATTACGTGATACAGGCTGGATATACATACAAGGGTACCACATAGGGTGACCGCAGGTGGTAAACATTGATGTGAGACAGGGAAGCGACTTGCAGGTTGCATACTGATAAATGAAACATGATGAGTGGTGTGTGCAATACATATACAGTACTTTGGCAGCTAGAACAAACAACAGTCTACAACTGATATGGGGGGGGGAGGAGTGATTTGATAGAGTAGCAGTGGAGCGTAAGCAAAGATAAAGCCACAAGTAGAAGGGGAAGGGAAAGCAGTTAATATGACAAATCAATTATACCTCATATATATCAATTATGACTACATTTGCTCTGTATGTTCAAGGTCAAATGGTCAAGATCCAGATGGACAACACCACAACCATGTACTACCTCAAAAAGCAGGGTAGATTGCACTCTCTGCCTTTGTGCAAAGAAGCTCTTTGCATATGGATGTTCATGTGCAGCCTGGAGGCAGATCTCCTAGCCATCCATGTGGCAGGAGCCTTCAGTCAGCTGGCGGATGCCCTCAGCCAAGTGAGTGAGGTGTTTCATGAGTGGTCTGTCCATCAGAAGGTACTTCACAGTCTGTTCTCCCAGTGGGGCACCTCTCAGGTGGACCTGTTCACTTCCAGGGAGAATGGAAAGCTAAGGCTGTTTTGTACCTGCCCCCCCTCAGCAGTGCTCACTTCAGGGGGATGCCTTCTCAAGGCCTTAGATCCCAGGCCTCTTCTATGCCTTCTATCCACTTCCCTTGATCCACAAGGTGCTGCTCAAGGCCAGGAGGGACAAGGCACAGGTGATATTGGTGGCTCCAGACTGGCCACGCCAGTTTTGGTACCCTGATCTCAGCCTCAACAGCAGGCTTCCAAGATGTCTTCCACTATGTCTGGACCTGCTCTCTATCAGTCAGGGGAAGGTACTCCACCTGGGCCTTCAATCCCTACACCTGACAGCCTAGTTCTTGAGCGGCTAGGGTTCCAGGCTTTGGGTCTCTCTGAAGATGTCCTTACCGTGGTGGAAGCATCTAGAAAGGAATCAACCAGAAAATTATATGCCTTCAAATGGAAGAGATTCTCCATTTGGTCTCATGGCAAAGGGTCGGACCCTTTGTCCTGTCTGGTGGCCAGCATTTTGGACTACCTATGGTCCCTCTCCAAAAGGGGACTTCATTCGATGACCCTTAAGGTGCACCTGGCAGCCATCTCTGCTTACCGGGAGTGGGCTGTTCAGCAGTCGGTGGTGCAGGAGAAAGTGGTGTGGCACTTTTTCAAAGGATTAGATCACATTTCCCCTCCAGTGCGTGAACCACCACTACCTTGGGACTTGTTGCTGGTTTTGGTAAAGCTCATGGACAAGCCATTCAAACCGATGCGCAGTTGTGACATGTCTCACCTATCATGGAAGACCACCTTCCTGGTGGCTATCACATCAGCCAGAAGGGTCAGTGAGCACCAGGCACTCTTGGAGGGGTCTCCTTACCTTTTCTTCCACAGGGACAAGCTTGTCCTGTGCCCCATCCCGAAGTTCCTCCCAAAGGTTGTGTCAGAGTTTCACCTTAATCAGGTGATGACTCTTCCAGTGTTCTTCCCGAATCACACCATGGATGCCGAACACAGGCTCCATACTTTTGACCTGAGGCCAGCGCTCGCTTATTATAAAGAGCTCATGGGTGGAGTTTGGGGAGAGATTCTCCAGCTGTTTGTCACTGACGCTGAAGCCGCACCTGGCAGACCGACATTCAAGCAGGCGATTGGCAGGTGGATCACATCCTGCATTGATCTCTGCTATAGATTGGTGGGTAGGGAGCCTCCCAGAGGGCTAAGGGCTCATTCCACCTGCCATACTGCTGTGTCGGTTGCTGCTTCTAGGGATGTCCCTATCCAGAAAATCTGCAGGAATGCTACCTGGAAGTCAGCACACACCTTCATTTCATTAAGTAAATTTATTCAGCTGAGGTTTTATTTGTATTTATTAATTGATTTTAATATTTGATGTTAATATGATATGATTTTATTTATATGTTTTACTGATTTATATCTGATGCTGTGATTTTAATATGTTCAGCGCCTTGGTATGCTGAAAGGCACTATACAAATAAACTTATTATTATTATTATTTATTATTATTACCACATTGACCTTGAGTCACACCAAGATGCTGGTTTGGGGTCCTCATTTCTCTAATCTCTGTTCCCTAAACAGGGGGTGTGCGCCTTGCCTCCCTCCTCCTGGAGAACTGCTAGGAGTCTGCCAGTAAGTATGGCTAGAACAACATATCCATGTCCCTAGAAACGCAGGCTACTCACCTGTAACAGCAGATCTTCCATGGAATGGTCTCTTGCAGTAAGTCATTACTTCTGGGAGTATCCAGCAGAGGAAGCTATCGCATGGCAGCTTCTTCTAGCGCTTTTCACCAGAGACCACCCACACAAGACATCACATCCTTTTTCCTATACAAGTGTGGGTGGTCCCTGGTATCCTCAGTTCATTTTCCCGCCATCTTCTTCCCATGCAGCAGCTAGTTCGACTTCTGTGCAGCAGTCATCGATGAGAAATTGGATTCCAGATGAATGTCTAAAGATTCTTCATCCAAACAAACACTATTTCCTTCCTGTCACTGTGGCAGGAAGATTTTTTGCTTTAACAACCATCTGCTTTGTGTGGGATGCCTGGGACCCTCACACAACATCAATTCCTGTAAACGTTGTTAGGAATTTAATCAGGCTACTCATCATCGATGAGTGCTTGAAATTCAGCGTCACATTGTGAAGCAGAAAATGCCTCTGTCACAGAACCAGGGGGTTCATACCAAGGGCTCCCCAGCCTCAGGTTCTCATGTTGGGCAGTGTAAGGAGAGGGTCAAACCCCCCTCTTCCTCCCACTCTGGACGTTCATTGATGGCCACCATTTCTATGGTCACTCCATCGATGGAACATCAGGAACATGCCTCCTCATTGACGAAGGCTCCTCTCTCATCAATGGTGGACTCAAAGTATGCTTCCTTGTCGACGAGGGCTCCTTTCTCGTCAACGGTGCACTTTGGACAAGCTTCCTCATTGACTGAAACCATTCTCTTGTCGACAATGCTTGCCTCTGCTTTAAATGTGGTGTAGGAAATACCTGCTCCATTGACGGCATTATTTAACCCATCATCGGTGACGCTTTAAAGCGTTATTTCGGGCAACAAAACCCACTGTTGCTCCGTTGATGGGGGCTTCTTCCCCGTTGACGTTGGCAGGATATTTGCATGATAAATGCCTCAATGGGATCCTCTACAAGGTTCTAACGACCTCAGGGTAAGCCTCTAGCTCTTGCCCTTCAACATGCCCCTCCATCAACACAAGTGGGCTCATACAGAGGTCCATCAGATAGAGACAGGGACCCTCGTTACTACCAACCAGGCTCAAGACCTGCATATACTGCACATCCTATCCCCCTCCATCATTCCCATTGTTTCCCAACCCCGCCCCCTTCCCAAGAACAACAGGGGATCACTAACATTGTGCAGCAGGTTTTGCATAACATGCGTTATGCCCCCCTACCAATCCAGGAAGGGGGGATAGTCCCTTTTCATCTCACAAACGTCGTCATGATGATGATATGGTTATTGAACTTGCCTGTTCTCCTCCACCTCATACGGAGGATTAGTCAGATGAATGGGAGCAACATCAAGAGCTCCCTGATGACCTGAATATGGAGTTCCTTGGCCCGGATTTTCAGGGGCTGGGTTCCTCTTTTTTAGCCATTTCCTCTCTGGACGAAGATCTGCCTCCTCCAATGGCCATCTCTCTCCTCCAGATGATCCCACCTTTAATGACAAGATGCTTCAAATACAAAAGGTGATGAGATTTTCCACTATGAAACATGATAAACACCATAAGGATATGGCAGACTATTTAAAATTGCCAGAGGAACCAGCGTTAGTGGTTCCACCACTAATACCTACACATCAAAATGCCTTATTGGCTGCTTGGCATCAGCCTTCTAACATTACAGCAGTTCCTCATAAGGATAACTGACTATATCAGTCTCCTTTAGATCACCCATTCCTCTTCACTGTTCCAGAGGCAGATTCCGTGGTCATTACTGCCGCTCATGATCGTAGTAAAAAACCTAAACACATGAGTGCCTTACCTCTTGATAAAGAGTCCCAAAAAATGGATTACCTGGGGAAAAAAGGTTTTTGCCTCTGCTACTATGAACATTCGTATTTTAAACTACATGGGTCACATGATAAAGTATCAACGTACCCTGGGGACTTCTATTCTAGAAACTGTCAGTAAACTCCCTCCCTCTCTGGAGAAAGACCAGTTATTGGCTATGATCACTACTACTAAATCCGTCTCCCACCACCTTCTAAGGTCAGTCTGTAATACTGTGGATACTGCTGCCTGACTTTCAGCTACTGGTGTAGCTCTACTTCGCCATGCTTGGCTTCGTGTGTCGGGGTTTACCCCTGACGTACAACATAAGGTAACCAATGCACCCTTTAATGGGTCCATGTTATTCAGGCCAGGTACACAGACCCTCTTAGATGACTTACAAGCATCTGGTAGGACCCTTTGTATGGTTCAAGGGATGTACCATTCCTCACAATACACCTGCTGTACCCAGTTTCCTTCCTACTCTAAAAGAGGTGGAAAATACAAAGCCTCTAACAGAGGTGGTTTTAGAGGTCGTAACCAACCTCCCAGAGGTGCTCCCTCACCCACCCGTGGCTCCCGTGCCTGTCCTTCTGGAGGGGCCGGTCAGCCCGTTGCTCAGTGACCTCACCAGCCTCCCCTCCGGCTCTTTAACCAGGTCTCTGAGGAGGTCAGGTGTCATTTTGCTTTCCATTTAGAGGCTTGATAGACGATCACTTCAGACAAATGGGTACTCCAAATAATCCAAATGGGACATACTCTGGAGTTTTATCTCTGTCCCTCCTCCTCCCTCCCTCCTCCCCTCCTGGACAATTCAATACCCTCCACAGCACGTTCCTATTCTCTAAGAGGAGCTGTTAGCATTTTTGGTCAAGCAAGCCATTGTACCAGTATCACCTGTGGAACACAAAGGGTATTATTCCAATTTCTTTCTAGTAGATCCGGAGATCTCAGACCGATTTTGAATCTGAGACATCTGAACTGATACATTCAGTACAAGCATTTCCACATGGTCACTCTACCAACTATTATGCCTCTCCTAAAACAAGGAGATTGGATGTGTGCCCTGGATATGAAGGACACTTACCTGCATATTCCTAGTCACCCTGCTCATCACAGATTTCTACTCTTCCACCTCCTAGGCCAAAACTACCAGTTTCGGGCACTCCTATTCGGCCTTTCAATGGCTCCGAGAGTCTTTACCAAATGCCTAGCAGTGGAAGTTGCAGCCCCAAGGGAAAAAGGGCACTACGGCTTCTAGATGATTGGCTGATAAAAGCAGACTCCAAAGAAGCTCTGCTGTCCTCTCTGACCACCACCCTCACTCTGTTTCACGACCTAGGAGTAAGGGTCACTTGGCCAAAGTTCAATCCAGAGCCAGCCCAGATTCTACAATACATTGGAGCTGTTCTGGACACCATTCAGGTGAAGGCTTTCCTTCCACCCTCCCATCAGGACACTCTGATATCTCTGGCCTTACACATACAGTCTCAACCAGTAGTCATGGCCACACAGATGCTAAAATTACTGGGCTACATGTCCGCCACTATTACCATGGTGGCATTTGCCCATCTCCACATGAGACCTGTCCAGTGGACTCTACAGAACCAGTGGTCTCAGAAAACTGGACAGTTTGATGACCAGGTTCGGGTCACTCCCTTCCTAGTGTCGGACCGCTCCTGTTGGATGATCAAAACCAATTTGTGCTAGAAAATGCCCTTTCACCCCCTCACGCAGACGTTGACCACGGATACGTACCTGGAAAGGTGGGGTGCCCACTTGGGTCCATATCTGACCCAGGGTCGATGGTCCACCTTATCTCATATCAGTCTCTTAGAGATGAGGGTCATCCGTCTTGCCCTTCAGGCATTTCAACCCTACCTCAAGCCAGGACCATTGCTGATTCAGTCAGACAACACGGCAGTATTCTCATACCTGAACTGGCAAGGGGGCACACATTCGCGCACCCACTGCTGGGAGACCACTGCAGTCTGGCAGACAGCAATCAAACAAAGACTAACACTGACAGCCGTTCATCTCTCAGGATGGTGCAATCAGTTGGTGGACTGATTGAGTTGTCAGTCGTCTGCCTAAGAATGGACACTTCACAAAGATGTCCTACGTGACGTCTTCGCACTCTGGGGGACTCCACAGCTGGATCTGTTCGCCTCCCCAGTCAATCAGACGCCCCAGTTACTTCTCCATTATCCCGAACAACAGGGGAAAGTCTATCGATGTCCTGTCCCAACCTTGGACAGGACTTTACTTATTTGTTCCCCCCCATCCCGCTCCTGCTAAAGTCTCTGTTGAAACTCAACTGGAGACGGCCAGCATGATACTAATGGCACGTATATGGCCTCGGCAACTGTGGTATCATCAATTGTTGGTGCGAGATCCCATTCCATTGCCATCCAGACCGGACCTCCTGACCGAGAATCAGGGGTCCTTCCTGCATCACAGCCTCAAGACGCTACCTCTTCTTGTCTGTCTCCTGAGGACACATTCATAAATATACTACAGGTGTCCTTTTCTGTTGCTAATATTCTCCTAGCCTCTAGGAAGCTGGCAACCAGAGAAACATATAACTCCAAATGGAAGAGGTTTCCCATATGGTCTGCCTCTCATATAGTGGACCCTTATTCGTGCCCACTTACGACCATTCTATACTACGGTGCCTAATTATCTGAGTCAGGCCTCAGTTATTCTTCCGTCAAAGTTCATTTAGCAGCCATTTCTGCTTTCATGAACCTCTGGATGGTAGATTACTCTGTCCGCATCATTTATCCAAAATGGTTTGAGAGGCATGCTTCATCTCAAGCCTCCAATTCGACAACTCACTCTTCTCCATGGGATCTCAACTCCGTCATAGGAAAACTGACTCTCAAATCTTTGGAGCCTGCAGCCACTTGCGATCTTCATTTCCTTTCATGGAAAACATTATTTCTGGTGGCTATTACTTCTGCTCGGGTATTTTCGAGCTTCATGCCCTTATTGTGTAGGGAAACTTACTTGATTTTCCATAAAGACCAGGTGGTACTACATACTAACCCTTCCTTACTAGAAAAAGTAGTGTCTGAACAGACCTTAAATCAATCCATGGAGCTCCCGGTATTTTTTCTGGAGCATTCCAACCAAGGTGAGCATCTGTTACATCTAATGGATGTTCACCGTATCTTAGGACACTACACTAAATCGTACCAAAGACATCAGAAAGACGTCTCAATTGTTTGTCACCTTGGCCTCTGGCAGAGAGGGACTTCCCGTTGCTAAGAGAAATCTGTCCTCACAGTTGGAAAACTGTATTACATTTTGCTACAAAAAGTACAACAAGGCTCTTCATGGTCTAGTCCAAGCCCATTCCACAAGAACTATGGCCACTACTGCGGCCTGTTTCAAGGGTGCCTCTATTTCAGAAATCTGTAATGCGGCCACTTGGTCCACGATCCACACTTTCACTCGATATTACAATGTGGATGTGGCCTCGAGACATAGGACAGCTTTCGGCCGTGCAGTCCTACCAGGTCTCTTATCATAATTCTCCTCCCTTCTGGGCATAACTACTGGGTAATCTCCCAGAGGTAATGACTTACTGCAAGAGACCATTCCATGCAAGAAAGTGCAGTTACGTAAAATCATACCATAACAGTAGATCTTCAAGGAATGTCTCTTGCAGTAAACCTAATAGTCTTCAGGTGAAGCTACTTCTGGCTGGAAGCTGCAACACTGGACTTAAGATTTGCAAGAAAGCGAGTTGTGCTCACAACACAGGGAGGTGAACCTTATAATTTACAATTGTATTTGGTTTGAAGCAGATTCCTTAGGAAAGTTAATATTCTTCAGGTGGAGGATACTTCTAACTGAAGAGTGAAATAAGGAACTTAGAATTATCAGAAAAGGCAGTCTTTCAATCAACAGAGGGAGGCGGAGCTTGCTTTACTTTTGTTACTATTGTTAAGATTTTCAGTGCAGGAAGAGTTTCAACCCACAGGGGCTTAATACTGTTTTCTGCGTCTGCCCTTCTGCACAGCTGACGTGTTTTGGGGCTTACTGCTTTCAGAGCACAAGTCACCAGGCTGTTTTGGAGCTGGGGAGGTTTACCTGTGTCTGACTTGGATGTTTGGATTTTTCTCTGTTTGATTAGCAGGGTGTTTTCTCTGTCAAATTGTCATGTAGGGCATCTTGGTGACAGGAAGGCACTAACCACAGTGGTAGGTCAGAGCTTTTAGCTGATTGTTTCGTGAGGGCACAGTTTAGGCCCAAACCCTTACCAACCCTCACCCCACCCACCCCTGGAAATAGTTTCTTTATACCTGGGGTTCTGACATCATTTCCTCAAGAGGGCAAGGTGCATATCACTGTCGTATCCTCTATAGCACACTGCACTGACAATATAAGCACACACATTATATAAATACATATATTTCTATATAACACACCAGTCTCACACACACACACAAAAAAAAAACTAAACAAGGTAGACAGTTATGTGGGGAGTAGTGCAATGTAATGGCTGTGGGGCAGCAGTCTTCCGGGAGTCTTTCTGGAGGCTGAGATGCTGCCCTGTTTGCAGACAACTATCTGCCCTGAGGGAGGAAGTTGCCCGTCTTCAGGCCACACTGGGCAGTAGCAAGGGAACCTCCCCCATCCAGGGAGCACCAGAGCCACCACCACTACCTCAGAGGTTGCGAAGAAAGCACAGCAGTTGGACCACAGTGGGCTCAGGGAGGGTAAGGGTGGTGGAACAGTGGCACACCCAGTCAGTTGTTCCACTCCACAGTCCATACACCATTCTGGGGGAGCATAGTTCCCCTATGGATGCACCCGCAGAGGAGACTAAGGAGGGTTCAGACAACTGTCACAAGGAAGGCCCTCAGGAAGGAGGCAGAGGGCACCACAGGGAAAGGAAGCAGCTCCTGGTGCGGGACTCGATTATTAGGGGGATAGAACTGGGGAGAGCAGGGAAAACTGAAGTAAGGTGCCTGCCTGGTGCCATGGCTTGGAGGGACAGGAAATGCATCCTTAGGATCATGAGAACAGTTGCACGGGAGTCTGAGCTGCACGTCATTGTCCACCTAGGGACAAATGACTTGGCTCATCATGAGATTAGAGCAGTGCAGAAGGACTTTATGGAGTCGGGGAGGGGCTTAAGACAAGTAGCACACACAGTATCCTTCTCAGAGGTACTGTCTGTCAGTGGCATGGGTGAGGTGAGGGTACTTTGCACCATGCAGTTTAACGAATGGTTGAAAAAATGGTGTGGAGCACAGGGGTTTGGCTTCATTGGGGACTGGGGTTCCACCTGGAGGGACACCAGCCTATACTGGCAGGATGGTCTGCATCTGTCCAGGAAGGGAACAAGTCTTTTGGGCAATCGGTTTAAATGCTTCATTGGCAAGCTTTTAAACTAGTCAAGGGGGGAGGCACTGATAAGCAGCAGGAAAATCCCAGCCTCCCCCTACAAAACAGGGTACTAAATGAGAAAAAGACCAAGGTAGAAAGGTCAGTGGGGCATGCTACTACAGAAGGTAAAGCCATCAAAAAATGGAGAGCAGTGAGTACCAATGCCCGTAGTCTGGGTAACAAGCTTCCTGAATTAGTGGCCTTGATGGAGGAGGAACATCTGGATATTGTGGCAGTCACAGAAACATGGTACACATAGAACCATGACTGGGACGTAAACATACCAGGATACACTATCTACAGGAGGGACAGGGAGGGTAAAAGAGGAGGAGGAGTAGCTCTCTACATAAGAGAAGGAATCAAAGCAACAGAACAAAAGGGTAAACAGGGAGGAGAAGAAGCACTGTGGGTCAGTTTGGAGGCAGGCAATGGCACCACAATCCGCACAGGGTTTGAATATAGACCCCCCTCTCAGGGGAGGCAATGGACAAGGAAATGATAGAAAGTATACTTAGAATGGCAGATAAATGGGAGATATTGCTGATAGGTGATCTGAATATGCCAGATGTTAACTGGAGTGCAGTTGCAGCAGCCACTTCTAAGAGTGGGGTTATTCTAGATGCCCTACAGGGGCATGCCTTAGACAACAAGTATTGGAACCCACTTGAGAGGGAGCAATCTTAGACCTGGTCCTCTCAAATGGAGATGGAGAGAGGATCACGGATGTAGAAGTGGGTAGCCATCTGGGAACTAGCGACCATCAAACAGTATGGTTCACAATAAATACAGCAGTAGAGTCAAGCCATACAAAGGCAAAAGTACTGGACTTCAGGAGGGCTGACTTTGCCCAAATGGGTGAGTGCCTAAGGAATGCACTAGCAAATGGGCAGGAAGGAGGGAGGAAGAACAATGGGGAATAATAAAACTGCCATCACTGAGGTAACAAGCCTTGTGTGAAGCAAATAAACAAAACAAAACAATGTAAGAAACCACTATGGTTCTCAAAGGAGGTGGCAGTGAAGGTTCAAGAGAAAAGAAAACATTCAGAAAGTACAAGGAATCACAGAAGGAGCAGGACAGAGAATTGTATCAGTTAAAGCAAAAGGAAGCTGGGAAGGCAGTCAGAACAGCAAAGGCCCAAACCTGAGGAAAAGATAGCCAACTCAGTTAAGAAGGGGGATAAAACCTTTTTTAGGTACATCAGGGAGCAAAGGAAGACTAAGGGAGGGATAGTGAGGCTTAATAAAGGGGAGGGGGGTGGGCAGAGGGTGACTGTGAAAAGGTAGAGATACTAAACAAATATTTTTGCTCAGTATTTAAAATGAAGAGGGGGAGGTACCTAAAACAAACAATAGAAACACTCTGGATACAGAAGTTGATACCAGCCCATTTACAGAAGAAAGGGTTATGAAAGAACTCTTAAAACTGAAGGTGGACAAAGCAATGGGGCTTGATGGGATTCATCCCAGAATTCTAAAAGAACTAAGGGTAGAACTAGTGACACCACTAACTACCCTCTTTTACAAATCATGGGAGGATGGGGTGGTACCTGAGGACTGGAGGAGGGCAGATGTGATTCCCCTTCACAAAAGTGGGAGCAGGGCAGAAGCAGGAAACTACAGACCTGTTAGTTTAACCTCAGTGATAGGGAAAATGATGGAATCACTTCTGAAGGAAGAATTGTTGAGTACCTAGAGGCCAGAGGGGCACAGCACCCAAGGCAGCATGGATTCACAGTGGGAAGGTCATGCCAGACGACTCTAATAGATTTCTTTGACTGGGTGACCAAAGTAGTAGATCAGGAAGGGGCTGTGGACATGGCCTACCTAGACTTTAGCAAGGCATTTGATTCAGTCCCACACAAAAGATTAATATACAAGTTAGCCAGCCTGGGAGTGGGTCCCAAGATGATAGCCTGGGTAAAGAATTGGCTGGAGAATAGGACACAGAGAGTAATAGTAAATGGAGTCCACTCTGAAGAAAGGGGGTTACTAGTGGGGTGCACGAGGTTCAGTATTAGGACCGGTCCTCTTCAGTGTCTTTGTAAGCGATATTGCAGAGGGACTGGAAGGAAAAGTATGTCTCTTTGCAGATGACACAAAGATCTGCAACAGAGTTGATGCACAAGGTGGGGTGGAAAGGATGAGAAGGGACTTGGCAAGGTTAGAGGAATGGTCAAATGTATGGCAGCTTAGATTTAATGCTAAGAAGTGCAAGGTAATGCACCTGGGAAACAAAAACCCAGGGGAAGAGTACACAATGGGGGGTGATACTAACAACTACAAAATGGAAAGTGACCTGGGGGTAGTCATATCAGATGACTTAAAAGTGGGCAAGCAAATGTGGAGAGGGCAGTAAGGAGGGTTGGGGATACTGGGATGCATAGGAGAGGCATCACCAGTAGAAAACAGGAAGTTGTTATCCCTCTGTACAGACAGCTGGTGAGACCCCATCTGGAGTACTATGTGCAGTTCTGGAGACCCAATCTCCGCAAAGACATAGACAAGATGGAAGCTGTCCAGAGGAGGGCAACTAAAATGGTGCAGGGTCTACATCGGAAGACATATGAAGAGAGACTAAAGGAGCTTAATATGTATAGCCTTGAGGAAAGGAGGAGAGGAGGGACATGATAGAAACTTTCAAGTACCTCAAGGGAATCAACAAAGTCCAAGAGGGTAGCATCTTCAAAAAGAGTGTGCAAGAACAAGGGGCACATTTGAAGATAGAAGTGCCTCAGAGGTAATGTAAGGAAGCATTTTTTCACAGAGAGGGTTGTGGATGCATGGAACGGCCTTCCGGAGGAGGTTGTGGAGTCAAAATAGTGGTTGAATTCAAGCATGCATGGGACAGCCATAAGGCAATTCTAGGGGGTGGGGGTAGAAAGAAGTAGGCTGCTAGTTAACTAGGATCTGCAGCTTTGAGCGGTTCTTATCTGCCATCAAATTCTATGTTTCTATGTAAGTATAATCCCATCCTCTGACCCCCTCCTTCTCTAAAAGAAGCAATTTCATGCTCCACAGAAGTAGGAGTGGGCTCCTTGGTCCTCACCTTTGCGATCTGAATTTGGCGGGTGGAACTGAGGATCCCAGGGACCACCCACACTTACATAGGAAACAGGATGTGATGTCATGTGTGGGTGGTCCCTGGTGAAAACTACTAGAAGAAGCTGCCGTGTGACAGTGCCATCTGCTAGATACTCCCAGAAGTAATGACTTACTGCAAGAGGCATTCCTGGAAGATCTACTGTTACAGTAAGAGTTTACATAACTGCACTTTCTAGGAGTACTATATGTTGTTCATCCACACAGACCAACCCAACCTCCCCAGGCTCAAGCGCACAACCTCTACTTCTAGCGGGCAAGATCTAGCATCATTGGGCATAGCCAAGGGATATACCACCCGAGTGAGTAGGAGAAGCCAGCTTGAAGACTTTCCGGCACACCTTAAAGGGAAAGGACACTGCCAGTAAGTGTGGATGAACAACATATACCACTCCTAGAACTACTGTTACAGGTGGGTAACCTGTATTTTTTCCACAGTGGAGTTGCTTCCTACTTAGGTGCACAATGGGGAGCTCTTTTTCTTTTTGGGATGTCTGGATGAGGGCGGCACCAATCCCCACATCTGAGGCATCTGTCTGCACCAGAAATGGTGTAGTGTAGTCTTGGCTGGTCAGCACAGTGGCACAGCACAGCTTTTAGCTGAGTGAAGGCCCTGTTACATGATGGGTCCCATTTTACTTTCTTAGGTTGCTTATTTCTTTAACAAGCTAGACAGAAGAGCCACCAGAGTACTGTAATTTGGTACACATTTTCTGTAGTGCTCTGTAGTCCCAAAGAAGCTTCTGACCTGCTTCTGGATCCGTCTTGGGCCATGCCTCAGTCGTCTCTAGCTTGGCCTGTTTTGGACATAGTTGTCCCCTCCCCACTACATGTCCCAAATATGATACTTCAGCTATGGCCGCTTGGCACTTCACAGCTTTGACCGTTAGTCCTGCCTCCTGTATCCTGCCCAACACTTCCCTCAGATGGGTCAGGTGCTGTTTCCAGCCATTACTGAAAATTGCAGTATCATCCAGATAGGCAACTGTATACTGTTCTGCACCCCGTAGCACCTGATTTACTAATCATTGGAAGGTGGCAGGAGTGCTCTTCATCCCAAAAGGCATCACCTTAAATTCAAAGAGGCCTGTTGGCTTGCCGAAGGCTGACTGTTCCCTAGCTCTGGCAGTTAACTTCTCCTGCCAGTACCACTTCGTCAGTTCTATGGTTGTTAGGTAGGTCACCCCCCCCCAACTTGTCCAACAACTCGTTTGTCTGGAGCATTGTGTGGGCATGCAACTTTGTGACTGCATTGAGTCCATGATAGTCCACGCAAAAGCGGGTAGATCCATCTGACTTAGGGACAAGAACTATGGGTGAGGCCCAAGGACTGTGGGATTTCTGCATTACCCCTAAGTCCAGCATTTCCTCCACCTTCCTCCTAATGGAGGCCCCATATACACATGGACATAGACAGGATGGAAGCAGTCCAGAGGAGGGCAACTAAAATGGTGCAGGGTCTGCATCAGAAACCATATGAAGAGAGACTGAGAGAGACCGAGAGAGAGCTTAATATGTATACCCTTGATGAAAGGAGGGACGGGGGGACATGATAGAAACTTATAAGTACCTCAAGGGAATCAACAAAGTCCAAGAGGGTAGCATCTTTCAGAAAAAGAGATGTGTAAGAACAACTCCAACTTACCCGGTCAACAAAAACTAAATAAATAAATAATAAATAAATAAATAATGTCCTATATAACAGCCTCAGACACCCAGTAGGCTGTCTGTCGTATGGGTGCTTGTGTCCCCATGTTCTACATCATGGATCGCTAAGGGGGTTAATGTGGGCTTGACCATAAATAAAGGGGCAAAGTCCTCTAAAACCTCCCTCACTTTCTGGATCTGTTCCATGGTCAACTGGGGTGACAGCTTTATTGTCTCCACAAATAACTCCTGCTTGCTTTCCTCTAGCAAATCCAGGAGGGGGTCTTCCTCATGCATCCACTCCCCAGGACTACACACTGCAAACACCATGTCAGCCCTACTTACATATGGCTTTATCATATTGACATGGTACATCCTATGGGTATGTCTCCTGTCAAGCAGTTCCACAACATAGAATATGAAACATAGATTTTGACGGTAGATAAGGACCACTTGGCCCACCCAGTCTGCCCATTTCCCTTCTTGTTGGATAAGCTGCAGATTCTAGTTAACCAACAGCCTACTTCCTGCAACCCCTCACTACAATTGCCTTATGTCTGTCCCATGCATGTTTGAATTCCCCCACTATTTTAGACCCAACAACCTCCCCAGGAAGGCGGTTCCATGCATCCACCACTCTCTCCATGAAAAAAAATTTCCTCACATTACCCCTGAGCCGTCCCCCCTCTATCTTTAAATTGTGCCCCCTTGTTCTTACACATCTCTTTTTCTGAAAGATGCTACCCTCCTGGACTTTGTTGATTCCCTTGAGGTACTTAAAAGTTTCTATCATGTCCCCCCTGTCCCTCCTTTCATCAAGGGTATACATATTAAGCTCTCTCTCAGTCTCTCTTCATATGGTTTCTGATGCAGACCCTGCACCATTTTAGTTGCCCTCCTCTGGACTGCTTCCATCCTATGTCCATGCGTATATGGGGTCTCCAGAACTGCACACAGTATTCCAGATGGGGTCTCACCAACTGTCTGTATAGAGGGATAACCACTTCCCTTTTTCTTCTTGTGATGCCCCTTCCTATGCATCCTAGTATCCCCCTGGCTCTCCTTACTGACTTTTCACATTGCTTACCCACCTTTAGGTAATCTGATATGACTACCCCAAGTCCCTTTCCATTTTGTTGTTGTTAGTACCTCCCTGCTATTGTGTACTCTTCTCTTGGGTTTTGTTTTCCAGGTGCATTACTTTGCACTTCTTTGCATTGAATCTAAGTTGCCATATGTCTGACCATTCCTCCAACCTTGCCAAATCCTTCTCATCCTTTCTACCCCTGTATCAACTCTGTTACAGATCTTTGTGTCATCTGCAAAGAGGCATACCTTCTCTCCAGACCCTCTGCAATGTCACCTATAAAGATGTTAGAGGACTGGATCCAGTACTGAGCCTTGAGGTACTCTACTAGTTCACGTCATTGACATGTTAGACTATCTTGTATGGTCCTGCCCACTCGGCCTACAGCTTGTCCTTCCTGACTGGAATTAGGATCATGACTTCCTGGCCTGTGCTGTATGAGCATACCCTGGCTCCGCAATCGTACCAGACCTTTTGCTTCTGCTGGGCAGCTGACGGGTTTCTTTGGGCCACTCCCATATGCTCTGGGCCACCTCCATAAGCTCCTTCAGCTTCTCCCTAAACTTAAGGATATACTCCACTATATGAGTTCCGTTGGTGGCATGCATGCCTTCCCAGTCTTCCTGGATCAAGTCTAGGGGCCCATGCACCTTACGTCTGTATAAGAGTTTGAAGGGAGAGAACCCTGTTGACTCTTGGGGCACCTCCCTGTATGCAAACAACAGGTAGGGAAGGTATTTCTCCCAGTCCCTCCTATTCTGTTCAGCAAATGCACGGAGCATCATTTTTAGGTACTATTCAATCTTTCCATGAACCCATTGGCTTGTGGGTGATGTGTCGTGCATCTCTGCACCACCTCACACTTCTCCCACAAACATTTCTTCAGGTACAACAGAAGTTTCCCCCTTGATCAGAGATAACCTCCTGCAGAAACCCAACACGGGAGAAAATCCCTAGCAAGGCATCTGCCACTTTGTCTGCCTTAATTAATTAGAGGGCGACCAACTCTGGGTATCGGGTGGCGAAATCTACCACTGTTGGGATGTACTTTTTCCTGGAGGAGCGTTGGGTACTCAAGGGTCCCACAGTATCCATTCCTTCCTTCTGGTATGGCTCCTCCACAATGGGCAAGGGGAATTAGGGCAGCTTTTATTTTACTACCTGCCTTCCCTATCGGTTGGCACCAATGACAAGACCTGCAGTATTCCTTCACCTGCTGGGTGAAGTTGGGCCAATAAAAATTGTGGGCTAATGACGTAGTGCGAGCAGTGTGCAGATGTCTGGACATGGAGATATCATGAGCCTTCTTTTTTTTTTTTGAAAAATATTTTTATTTGTGTTGTATATTCAATAAACTTATAATGAATACAAACATGTCAGGCATTAAATCTATACCCCAAAACATTTCCTGGATTTTAGGGGGGCAGACTTTGGGAAAATGGGGAGATACTTGAAAGAGGCATTAAGGGGAATGGGACAGGAATCAGGGGTTGAGGAACACTGGGCAGTATTTAAAATGGGGATTACAAGAACAGAATTATGCATTAAGCAGGTTAGCAAGAGGAAAAGGAAGAGGAGACCATTATGGTTTTCCAAAGAGGTAGCAAAGAAAGTGAAAGCCAAAAGATTGCATTCAGGCAATACAAAAGACACAGGCAGAAGGGATAGGGAGAAGTACCAGGAGAAGCAAAGGGAGGCAGGGAGGTCAGTAAGGAAGCCAAAGCTCAGACAGAAGAACACATTGCAAAATCAGTGGGTAGAGGGACAAAACCTTTACAGGTACATAAGGAAAAAAAGACAAAGGGAGGGATGGTGAGACTGAAGGGGAGGATGGGGCTGCGTGGAGGATGACAACAGTAAAGCTGACATATTGAACAGGTATTTCTGCTCAGTCTTTACTGAAGAGGAGGAGGTAATGGGTCTGAAGGGAGCAAGGGCTAGAATGGTGCAGAATGGACACAAGTCCCTTTACATGAGAAAGGGTCCTGGAGGAACTGGAAGTAATAAGAGTTGATAAAGCAATGGGGCCAGATGGGGTGCACCCCAGGGTCCTTAAAGAACTAAGAGAGGTAGTGGCTGAACCTCTGGCTATCCTGTTTAGCCGATCACTGGAAACAGGGGAGGTACCCAAAGACTGGAGGACAGCAGATGTAGTCCCCTTATCCCCTTATACAAAAGTGGGAACAAAGAGGAAGCAGGGAACTACAGACCAGTCAGCCTCACCTCGGTAGTGGAGAAGATCATGGAAGCACTACTGAAGGAGAGATTGGTGGAACATCTGGTTGTCAATGGACTACAGGACCCAAGGCAGCATGGTTTCACCAGGGGGAGGTCATGTCAGACCAACCTCGTTGAATGTTTTGACTGGGTGACTAGGGAGGTGGATCAGGGGAGGGCAGTGGACATGGCCTTTCTGGACTTCAGCAAGGCCTTTGACACTGTGCCACATAGAAGACTATTAGACAAACTGGGGAATATGGGTGTGGGCAGGACAGTAGTGTGGTGGGTAGGTAACTGGCTGGGTGGCAGGACACAGAGGGTGGTAAATGGCTGTCACTCCACAGAGGGAAGAGTGACCAGTGGGGTACCACAGGGATCAGTGCTGGGACCGGTCCTATTCAACATCTTCATCAGTGACATTGCACAGGACCTAGAAGGCAGAATTTCACTGTTCGCTGATGACACAAAGCTCTGTAACAGAGTAGACACACCAGAGGGTGTAGACAGAATGAGAGCGACCTGCAGAAACATGAAGAATGGTCAGGGTTTGGCAGTTGAAAGTCTATGCAAAGAAGTGCAAGATAATGCATATGGGCACAAAACCCTGGCACAATATATCAGTTGGGGGTGAGGATATAGCATGCACCAAGCAGGAAAGGGATCTTGGGGTTGTCATCTCTGATGACCTCAAGGTAGGAAACAGTGTGACAAGGCAGCAGGTAAAGCAAATAGGATGCTGGGATGTATAGGCAGGGGCATCACCAGCAGGAAAAGGGAGGTCATAATTCCGCTATACAAGACACTAGTGAGGCCCCACCTGGAGTACAGTGTACAGTTCTGGAGACCATACCTACGTAAGGACATAGACAGGGTAGAGAAGGTTCAGAGGAGGGCAACAAAGATGGTGCATGGATTGCATCACAAGTCTTATGAAGACAGGTTGAAGGAACTGAACATGTACTCCTGGAGGAGAGGAGGAGAGAGGGATATGATAGAGACATACAAGTATCTTACAGGGAGGAACAGCGGCAGGAAAACACTATTTTAAGCGAAAAAGATGTTCCAGGACTAGAGGGCATGGGATGAAGTTGGAGGGAGGAGCGATTCAGAGGAAACACGAAAGAATTTCTTCACAGAACAGGTGGTGGACAAGTGGAACACCCTGCCAGAGGAAGTGGTGGGGGCTGAAACAATTACGGGATTTAAGAATGCATGGGATAGACATAAAGGAATTCTGGAGCTCAGGGGTAAGGGGCAACAGACTTCTAGGAAAACAAACTGAACTTACAAGCTTAAATGGGCAGACTGGGTGGGCCATAGGCCCTTATCTGCCGACACTGTCTATGTATCTATGTAACATTTGGATACTTTTGGTACCTTACATGTGAAAGCAATACATTGATAGCATCTAGCAACCGCTCACGATACCCCTGCGGAATGACAAGCTGCCTGCCCATCACCCCTCTTTCTGTCCTCACATCCTGTGTATACAACAGTCCTTGGTCCCAAAATACCCAATGTCTCATGTTACTTCCATGTGTCCCATCAGATTCTGCACAAGCCCTCAGCCTCTCCAACATAGGGTTAGTTCTCTAAGCAGCTGCAAAATCTTCACATTTTCCCAAAGCATGGGACATGTCCCCCTCAGTTCCTAAACTAAGGTCCTTAGATCTAGCATCAGGGCGTTCAGAGTCACTGCCATCACTAACATTCTGATAATTTGTTACCCCTCCGACCTCAGAGTAACCTTCTGTTCTAGGATCGTGGATATGTTGTTCATCCACACTCTCTGGCATGTCCCCTTCCACTTTAAATCTTGCCAGAAGTCTTTAAGCTGGCTCCACCCACCCAGGTGGTATAAACCTCAGCTCCACCCCATTACGCCAGATCTTCCTTTCTACTGAAAGATTCAGGTTGCTTCCCTTGTGCTTACACGTTTTGTAGACCCTGGCTTCAAAACCTTCAGCTATTCCGAAAATCCATCTAGTTCACATTAGCGATCACAACTCTATACCTTCGATTATGGAAGACAAGTCTTCCCCCAGATTTCTCCGGTGCCCTTGTGACCAGAAGATGTTGCGCACCGATCCCCACACCGCGTGCGTTTACTGTCTTGGTGTCGACCATGACACCTCGATATGCGATCTTTGTCTCACTTTCCATCCTAACATCTTTGACGACCGTCTCGCATGCCTGAAGTTGGGGAGGCCGGAGAAACGGAACCCTCCATTGAAATCCAGGGAGGCTTGGTGGGCGGTTTCCACGGCTGTGGGATCCACTGAGCAATTGAAACGCATGCAAGCATTCAAAAAGGAGGTGGCTTGGGCTGCAGAAACTACTCTGAGCTTTTTCGTTCCACTCAACCTGGGTTCCTTCCGAGAGTTGTGCCAGTCTCTGCTGACCAAGGGAAAGGGTCCTGCAGGCACACAGTCCTCTCAGTCCCGTAAGCGGGAAAAGGATCTTTGACCATCTTTGTCCTGACGGAGATGATCTTGGGAGTGGGGAGAGATCTTGGTCCCAGAAACATGCGGTCTCAACTTCGGTCGAGATTGCTTCTTCGGCCACTGGCTTCTCTGCTTTCCCATCTGGCCAGTCGACCAAACTGTTGATCGACGATGTGGAAATCGTCATCGACCCGATCGATCCTCTATTGCCAACTCCGGTTGACGATTCCCTCGATTGAACTCCAGTTCTGACTTTCCCCAATGAGGAGACCCAGCCTGCTGGGACTCCCATCGAGGAAGAGGTCCCTGACCCTGGAAGTGTCTCCCGAGCGACCAAATCAGCCTGTCCGATCTCGATCGAGGTGCCTGACCTCCTCGACCGAAAGGCCGAGGAAGAGCCATAAATGCTCAGAAAAGAGGCAATGCCATCGGTCGTCTTCATCCTCTTCGGATGAGGATAAGCTCCAGCGGAAACTCCAGCGGCACTACGAGGACCTCATGTGGCAGCAGCTGATTTTGACCGGGCACAAGCCAACCCCGGCTTCCACCCCAGCCATTACTTGGCTTTCGCTTTCCAGGCAGAAGCCAACTCCTTCGGAGCCAATCAAGTTGGTTGCCCCGCCTGCAGAGCCAGCGAAACCTCTGGTTCGGCCAAAACCGATCTCTCCACCAGTAGTGGTGGAACCACCGCCCAAGCAGCCTGTAGTAGGGGCTCCTTCTAAAGAAGATAGGCTGGACACTGGGCTTCCCTGGTGTCTTTTTGGTCACTGTCACCCCGGACCGCCCTTGGTGGGTCAAAGGTGTCCTGGGCGGTCAACCATTGTATCCGGATTCCTTGGATTCAGATGTGACTGGACTACATTCTCATCCCGGGGCTAACGAGTCAGCCGGTGGGTTAGAAATGGAGGAAGGTCCTTTGTCCTTTCAGGGTATTCTTCGTCTCATCTCTGAGTCCACAGGGATGCCCCTGGAGCCGATCCAGAAAAAGGCGGAGTACCCTCTCTCAGACATCCTCAAGAGAGGGGATACCCCAGTGGAGGCTTTTCCTGTGGTCGAGGCCATTATTGGCCCAGCTTTAGAACTCTGGCAACACCCTGCCTCTTGTCCAGCACCATCTACCCCCATGGCCCACAAGTATGCGGTGCTCATGGGGTCCCTTGCGGGGTTCACAGGGCACCCTTTGGCCAAGAGCCTGGTGACCGTCTCTGTGTTCAGGCATACTGGCAGTTCTGCCGACACTGACTGACCTCGCGAGAAAGAGTCCAAGCTCTTGGACCATTCGGCCAGGAAGGTCTATGCGGCTTCTTCCTTGGGCCTTCATCAGGCAAATTCAGCTATCATCATGGCACACTTCTCACACACCCTCTTGGGGTCTTTGGGTGAAGTCCTCCCACACCTCCCCACAGACATGCTGACCACAGTCAAGCAGGTCCTGGATTTGGGCTGAGCTGTTACCAAACAGCAGCTTCAGACAGCCCTGGACGTTGGGGATTCTTGTGCCTGTTCGATGGCAGCTGCAGTTGCCTCTCATCGTACAGCTTGGCTGAGACTCTCCTCCTTCCCTGCAGATACTCAGCACAAACTAGCTGACATGCCTTTCCTAGGGACTGAACTTTTTGGCCCAGGTGTGGCTGGTCACCTTCAGCATGTTCAACATTCCAGTGCCACTTTAGATGCTACTTCTGCCAAGCGTTCTTTGGGCAAGAACCAGCAGCAGAAAAAGAAGAAGCCTTTTCAGCACTCTTCCCCTGTGGCACAGCAGCTCTCCTTTCAAGGAGGACAGCGCATCAGCAACAGCAGCAGCCTCAAGCTTGGTGCCCCCGGCCCAAGCCCATAAAGGAGGCCGAGGTTCAGGTCCTGGATCCTCCTCCTCCAAGCTTGCTCAATGATGGGCCGGGGGCTGCCTCCCCCTCTCCCATCATGCCAGCTCTGGGTCCTCCCATGGGGGGCCAGCTCCACCACTTCCTTTCTGCCTGGTCTGCTGTCACTTCGGACGGGTGGGTTCTCGAAGTGGTTGGTCAGGGACTGTCTCTGGAATTCGAGTAGTACCCTCCAAGCCAAGCCAAGCCCCTCGGGAGAAAAGAGTATCCGTCCAGACTCAGTCAGCTCTCTGAGATGACATCATTCCACTCCACTCCTCCTCAAGGAGGCTGTAGCTCCAATGGCAGATCCTCCAGCAGACCCAGGCTTTGTCTCCAGGTACTTCCTGGTGCCCAAGCGGACAGGGGGCTGGCGCCCCTTTCTAGATCTGCACAACCTAAATCAATATCTCGGGTCATGCACCTTTTGGATGGTCACTCTGTCTCAGATCATACCATCCTTGGAGTGAAACATGTGGTTCTGTTCACTGGATCTGCAGGATGCGTTCTTTCATGTCCTAGTCCATCCATTTCATCAGCGGTTCCTCCGCTTCAGGGTCGAGGGGAACTTGTATGAGTTCTGAGCTATGCCGTTCGGCCTGTCATTGGCCCCATGGGTCTTCACCAAATGCATTGCAGTGGTGGCGGCCCATCTCAGGCATCAGGGGGTCAGGATTTTTCCCTACCTCGACAATTGGCTCCGGCAGATTCCACCCAACAGGAGGTGGAGAGGTCCACGGACCTCGCCCTCCAGGCCTGCTCCCAACTCAGCCTCCTGATCAACTAGGCCAAGTCAGAACTCATGTCTTCTTAGGTGATGGGCTTCATCGGTGCAGAGCTCAACTCTCATCAGGCCAGAGCTTGGCTCCCAGTGGACAGGGCGGAGGTTCTCTTCTCCTTTGCCCAGTCATTTCTGGTTGGGCAATTCTGCCCTGTCCAGGACTTTCTGTGCCTTCTGGGTTACATGGCGGTGTGCACCTCAGTGGTCCGTTGGGCCCAGTTGCACATGCACCCCTCCAAAAGGAGCTGGCTGCCCAGTGGACTCAGCACCATGGTCATTTCAACCAGCTGATCACTGTAACCCAGCAGATGTGGGACGCTCTCCACTGGTGGACTGCCCCAGACCGGTTGCAGGAAGGGATCCCATTTGTCTGCCCTGAGCCGATGGTTGTCCTTATGACTGATGCCTCTCTCATGGGCTAGGGAGCCCACATGGGGGACAAAAGGGCCCACGGGCTTTGGACTCCCTGAGGAGTCCAGATGCCACATCAACCTGTTGGAGTTCAGAGCAGTCAGACTGGCACATTCAGCTTTCGCTCCTCAGCTCCGGGGTCAAGTGGTTCAAGTCCAGATGGACAATACCATGACCATGTACTACCTAAACAAACAGGGAAGCACTCACTTCCATCTGCTGTGCAAGGAGGCGCTCTGCATCTGGCCCCTCATGAGTTGTTTGTAGGTAGATCTGCTAGCCATCCATGTGGCAGGAGCCTCAAACTGTCTGGCAGATGCTCTCAGCTGCCTAGGCCAGACATCCCACGAGTGGTCTCTCCATCCAGAGGTAGGTTACAGCCTGTTCTCCCATTGGGGCAAACCGATGGTGGACCGGTTTGCCTTCAGGGATGACACCAAGCTGAGGCTGTTCCATGCCCGCCCCCCTCAGCAGGGCTTGCTGCAGGGGGGATGCTTTCTTGAGACCATGGACTCCAGGCCTCCTCTATGCCATCCCTCCATTTCCCTTGATCCACAAAGTGCTTCTCAAGGTGAGGAAGGACAAGGTGAAGGTGATCCTGGTAGCCCCAGACTGGCCACACCAGTTCTGGTATCCAGATCTCCTCAGCTGCAGGCTCCTTGAGCGGCTTCCAACACACCTGGACTTGATATCTCTCAATCAGGGGAAGGTATACCATCCAGACCTTCAATCCCTGCACCTCACAGTGTGGTACCTGAGCGGTTAAAGTTCCATGCTTTGGGTCTTTCCGAGGATGTCTTCACCGTGGTGGAGGCATCCAGAAAGGAATCGACCAGGAAATGTTATGCCTTCAAATGGAAACTGTTTTCCATTTGGTGTCAGGGCAAGGGCCTGGACCCTTTGTCCTGTCCAGTGGCTAACATCCTTGACTACCTTTGGTCTCTTTCCAAAAGGAGTCTGCGGTCATCGACCCTTAGGGTGCACCTGGTAGCCATCTCTGCTTACCAGGTGCGGGCCGGTCAGGAGATAGTGGTCGGGTGCTTTTACTGCTGGTCTTGGCACAGCTCATGGGCAAGCCATTTGAACCAATGCACAAGTATGCTTTGTCACACTTGTCATGGAAGATGGCCTTCCTGGTGGCTATCATGGCTGCCAGAAGGACAGGGGAGCTCCAGGTGCTTTCGGTGGACTACCCTTATCTGGTCTTCCACAGGGACAAGGTTGCCCTACGCCCTCACCCGAAATTCCTTCCAAATGTGGTGTCAGAGTTTCACCTTAACCAAATGTTAAATCTGCCGGTTTACTACCCCAACTACACCTCGGAGGCCGAGTACAATCTCCATACTTTGGACCCGAGACGTGCTTTCTCTTACTATAAGGAGAGGATGTTGGAAATTCTGGGATAGGTTTGCCAGCTGTTTGTCACCTACGTTGAAGCCACTTCTGGCAGACCTGCAGCAAAGCAGATGATTGCAAGATGGATTACAACATGCATTAGTCTGTGTTATGAGTTGGCAGGCAAAGACCCTCCCAGAGGGATAAGATCTCATTCTACCTGCCATACCGCTGCATCAGTGGCTGCTTCCAGGGACATCCCTATCCAGGAAATCAGCTGGGCTGCTACCTGGAAGTCAGCAAACACCTTCATTACCCATTACCACATCGACCTTGAGTCACACCAGGATGCTGGTTTTGGGGCCTCAGTTCTCCAGTCTCTGTTTCCCAAGAAGGGGTTGTGCGCCCTGCCTCCCTCCTCCTGGAGAACTGCTAGGAGTCTGCCAAAGAGTGTGGATGAACAACATATCCACGATCCTAGAAAAACAGGTTACTCACCTGTAACAGTAGTTCTAGGAGTGGTATATGTTGTTCATCCAGACGGAGCCACCCGACCTCCTCGGCTGCGGATGCACAACACCTGGCTTCCAGCGGGCTAAGATCTGGTGGCATGGGGCGGAGCCGAGGTTTATACAACCTGGGTGGGTGGGAGAAGCCAGCATGAAGATTCCCAACAAGATTTAAAGTGAAAGGGGACATGCCAATGAGTGTGGATGAACAACATATACCACTCCTAGAACTACTGTTACAGGTGAGTAACCCATTTTAGCTGTTTGGTGAATGGATACTTGGGGAAGTCCTACCTTTATTTCACTACTTTCTATGTCAGGAGACACAGGCTGGGGAACCAGCCTCCTATTCTTTTCCACTGGGGCTTCAGTAGGATTCAGTGAACTACAAGTAGCCTTTGCCGTCTGGCTTTGGGTAACCACACACACCACCCCCTGCTGTAGATTATTCCCTATAATCACATCCAGGGCAAGATTGTCTGCCACTGCCTCTTTTTACACCCTCTCTCCCCTGTCTCACCCCCAGTCCAGGAGAACACTAGCTAATAGCAGTTTTTTTCTCCTCCCCAGTAAATCCCCACACAGTTACAAACTGATTAGGTATAAACTGTTCAGGCCCAGCCAGATCCCCTTTTACCAGGGTAAGAGACACCCTCTGTGTCCCTTAACCCATGGGTCTGCACCCCATTTACAGTAACTGGGTGTATATTTTCCCTCATGTCCACAGGCATACTCTCAGAGATACTCAGTGCACCTTCTTTCAAGGGACACTTTGTCTACTCTATGCCTTTTTAGGACACTGTCTAGTAAGATGCCCTTGCTGCTTATAAAACCAACATTCACCACTTTTTTTTTTATCCAGGAAATCTCTTTTTGGTAACTTGGGGGTTTCCCCCTTTCTGCAGAGACATTGAGGGTTTTAGCTGTCCTGAAGGTGCGCTTCTCCCTTTTTGCCCTCTAGCACCTACTCCCCCACTTCCTTTCAGAGCAGGCCTACTCCTGGCATAGTGATCTGACAGCTCAGCAGCTTACTGTGCTGTTTTTTGATCTCTGTCCTCTAGCCAGGTTTTCAACTCCGCTGGGCAAGCCCAAAATAACTTCTCTAATAACACAACCTCCTCAGTTTTCCCCACTGAGTTAGCTTCCACCCCCTCCCACCAATGTTTTAAAAACTGCTGTTGCTTTGTGGAGAGTTCCTCAAAGCTCATGTCAGAGCTTTTTCAGAGTTTATGGAATTTAACCTTGTAGGCCTCGAGAGTTGGTTCATACTTTTTAAGTAAAGCAGTTTTACTTTTCTCATAGTCTCTAGTGTTCTCATTGTCCAATTTGTCTACACCTCATGCCCTTTTCCAGTAAGCAGTGGGGATTGATTTATTTATTTTATTTAGTTTTTGTTGACCGGGTAAGTGCACTAGACAAATCTGGCCTATTTTCAGGCATGACCTGGGGAAGGGGGATACAGATGAATGCCAACTGACCTCGAACCAGATTAAGCTGTTGGTGATATTTTTAGTGAATGAGGGAAATTTGACCAAGACACCGGGGAAATTCTCCTACTCTTTTCGAGAAGTGCCATGGGATCTTTAACATTCACCTGAACTGCCACCAATCCAGGCAGATGGGACCTCGGTTTAACGTCTCATCTGAAAGACGGCACCTCAGAAATGCAGCCCCCATCTCATGCTGCACTACAGTGTCAGTACTGGGATATTAACCCAAGTGCCAGATGTGGGAACTGAACCCACAGCCCTCTGATTTCCCAGCCTCAGAGGTGAGTGTGCTACCTACTGAGCCACTGACACTGCATAGCTGAAACCTCCAGGCCTCCCTGGGTATCTTGGCCTAGATACAAACCTTTTCAAATGAATCCATATCCTCCCCCTTTTTAAATTCAGCTATTAATTTGGAATTTCATTTATACCCCAGCCTTGGAGTTTCAGGTTCACTCCTGCCACGTACCTCCTCTCGCGCTAGATGTTGGGAGTCTTGGCCTCTCCAGTTCAAACTCTCTCTGGCACTTCTTTTTCTCTGCCTCTCTCTGGAGCTGCCTTTCTTGCATGGCAAGTTCCCTCTGATGCTGCCTTTCTTGCATCTCTGCTTCTTGCTCCCTTTGAAGCCATTTCTTAGCAAGCTCAAATTTTCTCTGCTCATATTGTAGCTTTAGCCTCTCTAGCTCAGGATCTGTGATGGACTTCACTTAATGCTGCAGTTCTGGCTCCTCTCTGGTCTCACTGTCCTCCTTCCTGGGATTGGACACTGCAATGTCCCTTGGCACCCCACCCCTAGATCTGGTCCCTCTCAGTCACTGACTGTGACTGGAGGTCCTGGGCAGTAACTTGCTCATCAGCTGCCACAAGAGCCCCCATGAGGTTATTTTTGCTTCACCCCTCATAATGGACATTTCTCTACTAACACAGCTGCTTCAGGTCTTCTACACTGTAGTCACTGTACTTGGAAGTCCTCTTTTTTCCCTACACTGACACTAGTCTGCCTTTTACTTGCAGAAAAAAAAAAAAAAACACAACAGGGTAGGGAACTATATCTTGTAACCAATTTTCCCTTTTCCAGTTTTTGCCCTCTTTGTGCATGGTTTGTTGAAACAGTTCACCAGTCGCACTGCGGCTCACCAAATCTTTCACAAGCCCACTCCTGTGGGGGCAGAATTTCCTTGAGCTACAGTGAATCCCTTTGTGATCAGGGTCAGGGATACCCCATCTCTATCCTTTTACTACATCGCTGTTTCACAACTGAATGTACGCTAGAGAATCCCAGGGCACCCTCTCTCCATGTGAGGGGGTGCAAGTACAGTCTCGAGTCTGTGTTCCTGGGATAGAATCCTCTCGGCCACTGCACAATGGACCAGAAAGCCACAGGCGTGTGTCATTAAGGCACAGGTGAGGAAGCATAGGAAAAAAAAGGAGCAGCTGTAGAATTCACAAAAAGTGTTTATTAGTACTAGCAGTAACATAAAACAAATAAAATTGTTCAGAATAACTAGTAACAAAGACAGAATAAACAGAGAAGATCCATCTGAGTTTCCCTTCAATCTCTGTATCTCTCTCAAAACATTGTAGCTCTCTCTCTTATAAGTCTTTGCAACCCCCTTCCTTAACAAGCATCCTGTTTTTTTTTTTTTTAAACGTTCTTGTCAATTTCATGCAGGTGCAGCAAGAACACAATGTCCCAGAACTGAGGCCCCTTCTCCACAGCTTCTGAAAAAGGGCTTAAAGAACTGCTCTCAGGTTAACGCCTTGAGTTCCCAATAGCTTTTTGCAATCATCTTAAACTATAAATATATACATTTCAACAGTAACACTATATAATTTCTAAACAAAGGGATCCCAATATCTGTTACATTTCCACATAATGATTTGCATATGTTTTTATACCAGCAGATCTGCAAGGGAGGAAAAGACAGAAACAGCAAGGGAAGACTGAGAGACAGTGAGAGACAAAGAATTGTGAGACTGTCTGGGTGATCAAATCCTAGGTCTCATAGGAAAATTTGATTGCGCAACCAGACAGACAAGAGACAGGAAAGGAAAGAACAGAACAGATTCCTGCATTCAAACCCTCCATAACAACTGGGACAGAGTCCTATTCCACCCTGTCACAGCATGCATAGGTCTTAGGGGAACCCCTATACACCTGATGTGTGCCTTTCCCCAGAAATGCAGAGACGGGTTCAATCCCCCACAGACCCCTCTTGAGACTTTTAGTATTTCCTCCCCTCCTTTCATCCACTGAGTCCCTTCTGGTACTTTACCTCGATAGTGTTTGGCCTTTAAGCAGTCACACAGGCGTAGCATAGTTTAAAAAAATTCTCCCAAACCTACACACACAAAAGACACTGGCAGAATGATCTTAAAATAAGCCAGATGCTTTACTAATTAATTAATAAATGCAGCAGATAAATTAGATAATTTTAGACATTGACTGCAGGATATGAAAAAGAAAATGGAAATGTTCAGTAAAAACTAAACTGAAATTCTGGTTTAAAAGGTCTACCTCAAGTTCTTGATTTCTGAAGTCGAAGTGCAAAACGTCCATAAAAAGGTAGTTGAAAATATTGGCTCTTGGTCAAGGAGAATTCTTGAAAAGAAAATGTCTCTGCTCTCTCTCAGCAGACAGGTCCAAGCAAAGCAGTTTATTTTACCAAAGGCAAAAGGCAGCAAACAGAATCAGAAGGCAAAAAGGAACTGATGAAGTCTGTCACCTCTGTTTTACGGGATTTCTCAAGGCTTGCTCTGTGGTTGGCTAGCATTCCATCTCCATAATTACACAACCAATCAGGTTTTAATATTTTATTACAAGAAACAAATGTTCATTTCTGAGTAGGGAACAAAGGTCCCAGAGGCAAATCATTTTCAGCCTAATTTTAGAAGAAGATCCAGCCTCCCCCGCCACCCCCCTCTTTACTGGCTGTAATTAAGCTACACTCAATACAGCTATTTACTTAATTGCTAGTCCATTTAGCTGTAACTAGATTAAGTCAGGGTAGGCCTCTCAGGACAAAAGGGACCCAAACATCACGACTCCTCTAAAGGCCTGGGTCTTTCACAGGCAAATCGAGATACCTGGCCTCCCAGCTATACTTAGCCTTTTTGTTTCTTTTAAATGGTTTTATCAAACTCCAGTTCATGTCTAAGCAGCTAACAGTTTCTGCCCAGCACAATGAATTTCATCATTTTAGGGCCCATGTACTTTGCACCCATTATCCCTTGTAACTTGACCTGGCTTTTCTTGGGCTTCCCTGGTGCGTGTATATACATGTGTATATATATATATATATATATATAATTATATGAAACATGAGCAAAACAGTAAGGTGCGTCTGTATCACGCCACAGCTACATTAATGATTTGATTATAGTATGGAAAGGTGACAGGCAAGAGCTAAACGACTTTGTAACTTTTCTGGAATCTACTAATGAAAATTTGAAATTTTCTATAACAGCAAGACAGCATACCATTGATTTTTTAGACTTGCATATAGTAAAAGATGGAACAGAAGATACGGATGTCAGTACCAACTTGTATCCTAAAGACACTGACAGGAATGCTATTCTGAAATTGGTTAACTGCCATCTCAGTCATCTTATCAAAAACATTTCTGTCAGTCAGTTTATTAGACTCAAACAAAATTGTTCAACTATACAAGATCTTGAAATGGGCACTAAAATAATGAGTAAACTATTTTGAGATTGGGGTTATAGCTGTGCATGCATCAATAAAGCTATACAAAGAGTAGAGGGTATGCCTAGAAGTAATCTTTTATATCACAATGCAGGTGATTGATAAAACAACATCCCTCAAAGTAGAAAACAGATTAACTTTGTAACCACCTACACTCCACAAACCTACAAAGTTATTGACGTTATTAAACATCACTGGCACGTGTTAGAGACAGAGCCTAACTTTAAAGAATGGATAACCGAGAACTGTAGGGTGGTGTACAAAAGTGGGAGAAATACAGGTGATCAACTAACCCAAAGTCATTATATGGCTACTCGAATTGCAAGAAATTACCCTTTACCTGCAGGTAATTTTAAATGTGGTTTGTGCATCTTTGTAAACATGTCACCAATGGGGATACTTTCAAAGACCCACAAAGAGGCAAACCATACAAAATCAAAGAATTTGTGAATTGTAACACTGAGAATGTGCTATACAAAGCAATATGCGTATGTAAATGCTTCTATATATGCAAAATCATTTCATTCTCCACTAGGAGAATCGTGGCTAGGTGCCACAATAAACAGCTTGTGGTAAATAGAACAAAAACAAACAAAAGACAAAACTTTTTTGCAGTTCGAGCGCCCAGGGTATGGAATACCCTGCCACAAGATATTGTAGACTGTACTAACACTGATACTTTTAAAAACAAACTAGATAAATGGCTATTGAACTAAAGTGTAATCAGGGACATGAATCAAAGTAACTACAGGCTTAAATGTTCTACATGTGTGGAGGACAATCTTGATGGGCCACGACCCCCTTTTGTCCACATCACCAAGTAACCAAGTAAGTAAAACAAAAAAAAATTTAAACGAGAATAGGGTAGCATCTTAGAGCAATAGACAAGAGATGTCACCAGTGCTTTGGCTGTACACATTATGGAAAGGGGTCCTGAACACTCTTTTAGATTCCAGGCATTGAAAATGTTTTTTCTCCACCAAGAGGTGGTGATGTAGGCAGCATTTTGCTGAAACGTGAGAGTTTTTGGCAATGTTCATTAGATGCAATGAATCAAAAGGGTTAAATGAAAAATTCCAACTATCCTCTTTCTTGAAAGATGTATAGCTGATTTCTACCCACTTAGTTATGTGCTGACTCTCTAGTGCAATCTGGATTTCAGACTACTGGTACTATTGATGATGTGAGATTCACTGCCTTTAACTGTGCTGAATGTAGCAAGTTTTGTACATTATTTCCCCTACTTCCCCCGCGCCCCCCCTTCCTTGTACCCATCATTACTCTATGTATTCTTGCACACGATTTTTAAAGAATTGTAAATATGTGTTTATGATAATGGTTGGGGGAGGAGGGTTCTCCAAAGAGATTTGGATACATTAGAGAAGTGGTCAGGGACTTGGCAACTGGGATTCAATGCCGAGAAGGACAAGGTCATGCACTTCGGGTCCAAGAACCGTAGGTACAGGTACCATTTCGGTGGGGAAAGGTCAAAGGTCTCCGAAGAAGAAAAGGATCTGGGTGTGATAGTAACAGGGAGGTTGAACCACTCAGAGTAGTGTAGGAGGGTGGCAGCCAAGGCCAACAAGATGTTGGGGTGCATTGTCAGAGGGATCACCTCCAGAAGCGAGGAAGTTATCCTACTATTGTACAGATCATTGGTGAGGCTGCACTTGGAGTACTGTGTGCAGCTCTGGTGCCCCTATTTAAACAGGGACATCAAACTCCTGGAGTGGGTCCAATGAATTGGGACCAAAATGATAAGGGGGATGTGAGGGAAGCCCTATGAGGAAAGGTTGGGATGCGCAACATGTTCTCCCTGGAGGACAGAAGGGGCAGGGGAGGTATGATAGAGACCTTTAAATATTTAAAGGGCATAAACAAGGGAGATACTGACCACATGTTCAGGCTGAAAAGAGAGGGGGTCACTAGGGAACACAGCATGAAGCTAGAGAGGGGAAGGTTCAGAAGGAAATTGAGGAGGAGGGTGGTAGAGCAGTAGAATAAACTCCCAGGGGAGCTAGTCTCACAGAAGACAGTGGATGACTTTGAGAGGGGATGGGACAGATTATAGGGCAAAATAATTACCAGAGGAGACTCAACCTAAAGGGGGAACTCATCATGGAGAGGAAAAGGGGTGGGGGAAAAAGAGAGGCAGCTATGGTGTTAACTACAAGCTGCACAATCGATCAGATGAGATAGACCTTCAGGGCCTGTATCTGCTGGCTTCTTTCGTATGTTCGTATAATGTAATGTGATTTTATACCCAAGGGATGGTTTATCTTGCACTTTGTGTATTTCAGCACATGTACTGAGATGTTATGTGTGTGTGGCTTTAAGAGCTCACCTTTTAAGGGCAAGAGTCAAAACATTAGTTTATACCTTGAGAAAGAGTACAAGTGGTGGCTCGAAAAAGTTTGGCGCTTTCTGTGGTGGTGCTGCACCTAACAGTTTTAGTAAATAAACGTGATATTTGAATCAGACAATCTAGCAATTGTTTTTTTTATTTTACTTGAGTATTGCTTTAGCACGAACTTCCTTTGGACATACAGTAAATTTACGTTTGGAGCTTGGCAGTCATTGGGGTGTTGCCTCTTTCAGTGTTGAAAATAATTTGAAAACAATTTTCAGAAAGTTCAGATTATGGCTGATTGAGGTCCTCAGGCAGGCAACTCATTGCCATGAGTTGCCTGCCCCTATGCATCAGTTGCTCATTTATCTCTCATTTTCCTTGTATAACTCCCTGACCATTCTGTAACCTCTTGGTGCATGCCTACTGGATGTTGCCAGCTGTTCATGAATTGTACAGTGCTTTGGGATACAGTGTGCATGAAAGGCACAATATAAAACTGAATCCCACGTGCACTGCACTAGCCACTAGACCACACTGCCTTCCATCATGGAAAAACTTGAAAGTGATCATCAAGAGAAGAGTTCTGCAGAAATTTAAACCCGTAAACTTGCTTTCTAGGGACATGGATATGTTGTTCATCCACACTCATTGGCAGTATCCTTGCCGCTTTAAATCTTGCCGGAAGGTCTTCAAGCTTGCTCCTCCCACCCACCCGGGTGGTATAACTCTCGGCTCCGCCCCATGACGCCAGATCTTCCTTACCGCTTGGAAGCTCAGGTTCCCTCCTTAACGCTCTGCGTTTGCGACTGGTTCCTATTTCTCCGTTTGCGGATTTAAAAATAAAAAATTTGCAAAAAGACTTAGTTCGATCCCTCGCGGCTGCGTGGACAAACCGACTCGGATTTTCGAGATGCCCATGCGGGCAGAAGATGTCTCGACGGATCCACACCCCGTGTGTCTACTGCCTAGGCCTTGAGCGACCCGCGGGCTTGCGGCCTGCTCATCTTTCTCGGCCCTCGTCCTCAAGACCGTGCTGCCCGATTGCAACTGGGCCGTCCGAAGCGCTCCCTCCGTGAAGTCCAAGGAGGCCCGGTTGGCGGTGTCACGGCGGCGGGTTTCGGCGTGGATCAGCTCGAAGCGGATGGTCGTCCTCGGAGGAGGCGGCGCGGGGCCAGATCTTCCCTCGGCCGCGGCATTTATCCCGCCTCTGGGTTCTTCCTACACGGCTCTTTAAGGAGCTTTGTCTGTCCCTTCCACTAAAGGAGAAGGGCGTCGCGCCTGCTGGACCTTTTTCTCGGTCCAAAAGAGGGACAAGGTAAGTCCCTCCGTCGACGCCTTTGGGAGCGGGAAAGGTCCCTCTCGGGCCGTCGTCCGTCGGTTTGGTCGCATCAGCTCAAGCTTCGCCACTGGCCTCACGGTGTCCTTCACAGGTCAGTTGACCGAGACTCCCACTGATGAAGTCGAGATTTTCTCGACCCATTGACGGGCTGTCGCCTTTAGCAGCCGAGATTCCTCTCCCGTTCCCCGGGAGGAGTTGAGGATCCCGTGGGCTGTCTGTGCCTCCGGTTCCGAGCCCTCGGATGGACCTTCCGGGAAAGAAGGCAGTGTTGCCGGCCGACACCTCAGTCGCACCGACTCCCGGAAATTTCGGGACCTCGGTTTCGGTTTCGACTGCTCTCTTCGCGTCCAGCCGTCCCACCGCCATAGGCGTCCCGGTCTCGGCATCGCTGGGTAAGCGGCGGCCGCCGCTGTCTCGTCCTCCTGGCGAGGGAGGCCGCGCAATACGCCGTGACGGTACGAGGACCTGGTGTTGCAACAGCCTCTGGCCGGAATAAGCCGACTCCGGCGCCTCCCGGCCATTAAGTGGCTGTCACCGGAACGCGACACAACCCCTCGACTTGTCCGAGGCCTATACCCAGGCGGTTGTTCGCCAAAACCAGCTTCTCCACCGATTCGTGGAACCTCCGCCTCCACAGCCACCAATTGGGGCTCGACCAAGGATTCTCGGTCCACTAAGGGTCTACCCCATCGGCTGTCGATTACCCTCACTCCCGACCGACCTCTGGCAGGTGAAGGGTGGCTCAGGCCAGAGGCAGCTCTTCGAGGACTCTTCCCGGTCCGAAGATTCTCCTTCTTCTCCAAGCGACTGGACTTGAGTCTTCAGGAGGTCAGTCAATGGACGATAGCCCGTCGGTCCTTCCTAGGACTGCTCTGGCTCATCTCGGAGTCTACGGGATGGAGCTCGAACTCCGTTTCCAACAGACGCAGAGTATCCCCTCACGGAGATTCTGGACCGAGGGATTCTCCTGCGGAAGCCTTTCCGGTGGCGAGGCCATAGTAGGTCCGGCACTGGACTTTGGCAGCGCCCCTGCTTCCTGCCCTCGCCTTGCCAGGATGGCCAGGGTATGAGGTCCCTACCGGTTCCTTGTCCGTTTTGAACACCCTCTGCTGAGGGGTTGGTTACTGACAGCGCTTTTCGCTACGGGCAACGCCATGGATGTGGACAACCCTCCTGACAAGGAGTCCAGAGGGGTGGACTATGTCGGGCTAAAAGTCTCCGCTGCGTCCTCTCGAGCCTTCTGCTGCCAGTTCGGCGGCCCTCATGGCACATTTTTCTCATGCCCTGTTGGGCTCCCTGATGAGGTCATCCCTCATCTTCCGCCCGATCTGCAGACTACGGTTAAGCAGGTGCGGGACCAGGCAGGGTAGTGGCCAAACAGCAGCTCGAGACTGCGCTTTGGATGTAGGGACTCATGTGCCAGATTCGGTGGCGGCCGCGGTGACTGCTCGTCGGCAGGCTTGGCTGAGGATATCCACCTTTACTCGGATACCCAGCACAAGTTGGCGGATGTTCCTTTTGGGACTGACCTCTTCTGGCCCTGGGGTGGAAGGTCACCTGCAGAGGATCGAGAAGTCTCAATGCCACCTTGGACCTCGGTCTCTTCCGCTCAGAAGGACAAAGGCCGCCAAACCACAGCCTAAACCCTTTAGGTCTTCTGTACCCCGGAGCGCCCGGCCAGCAACGCTCAGGCCAGCAGGCTCGGCCTTGGCATCCCAAACCCAAACGCGGCTTCCTCTAACAGGAGGCAGGGAGGAAAGGGGCCCAGGAGGTCCCTCGGCGGTCCCTCCTCCAAGCCTGCCCAGTGGCCGGGCTGAGGGTGTCGCCCCATCTCGGCCACTCACCCTGGGTCCCCGTGGGGACGGCTCCGCACTTCCTTCTCCGCCTGGTCCGCTGTTACCACGGACAGGTGGGTCTTAGAGGTGGTGGGAAGAGGCCCTGCCTCTGGGATCGAGCAGGCACCACCCTTCAAACCGTAGCCGCCTCCCGGGGAGGCTTCGGGATCCCAGCCTCACTGGCCGGCTCGTCGAGCCGACATCACTCTCCTCCTCCAGAAGGAGGTGGTAAGAGAGGTGGTGGACCCTCCTTCAGACCCAGGGTTTGTGTCCAGGTACTTCCTGGTTCCGAAACGGACGGGGGGCTGGCGCCCCATTCTCGACCTACTCGACCTAAACAAGTTCTAGGTCTCGAACCTTCAGGATGGTCACTCTGGCTCAGATAATACCATCCTTGGAACGCGGCGTGTGGTTCTGCTCTCTGGACTTGCAGGACGCGTTTTTTCACGTCCCTATCCGTCCATCTCACCAGAGATTCCTTCGCTTCCGAGCGGAAGGGTCCTCTCTTCGAGTTCCAAGCCATGCCCTTCGGCTTGTCTCCAGCTCCCAGGGTCTTCACCAAATGCATGGCAGTGGTGACAGCATTCCTGCGGCGCCGAGGGGTCCGGGTGTACCCTTACCTGGACGACTGGCTGATAGCAGCTCCCTCCAGGAAGGAGGCGTGAGTGGTCCAGAGATCTGGCTCCTCCAGGTCTGTTCTCAACTGGGCCTCCTTATCAGCGAGGCCAAGTCGGGCTCGAGCGAAGCAGGCCATTTTATTCATCGGAGGCGCAGCTCGACTCTCTTGAGCCAGAAGCGCGGCTCAGCGGACAGGGCCGAGGTTTCTTTCCTCTTTTGCCCGATCATTTCTGGATTTGGGCAATTGCGCCCCTACCGGGACTTCCCTCGCCTCCTGGGTCTCATGGCGGCCTGTGCCAGCGTGGTCCGTTGGGCCGCTGGAACATGCGTCCCCTTCCAGTGGGACTGGCCAGCCAGTGGTCACAACGCTGCGATCCCTTGGACCAGCTTAGTCGGCGGTGACACAGGGATGTGGAATGCTCTCCAGTGGTGGACCGTTCCAGATCATTTGCAGGAGGGGCATCCTGTCATCGCCCGCCGAGCCGACGGTCTCTCTGTCGACCGATGCCTCTCTGATGGGTTGGGGTGCCCATCTGGGGGAACACCGGGCTCATGGCCTCTGGTCCCCGCGGGAGTCCCGATGCCACATCAACCTGCTGGAGCTCGAGGCGGTCCGCCTAGCTCTCACCGCCTTGGCTCCCGTTCCTCCGAGGTCAAGTGGTCGAGTCCAGCCGGACAATACTGCGACCATGTACTATCTAAACCGCCAGGGCGGGGCCGCTCCATGCTTCTATACGAGGAAGCTCTCGCATTTGGTCACTCGTTGCGCAGCCTGGAGGCGGATCTCCTAGCCATTCCGTGTGAGGCCTCCAACACCCTGGCCGATGCCCTGGGCGGATAGGGGCTGCATCCCACGAGTGGTCTCTCCTGTCGAGGTAGTACAGCATCTGTTCTCCCTTTGGGGCACACTCAGGTGGACCTGTTTGCCTCCATGGAGAACGCGTTGAGTCTGTTCCATGCCCGCCCTCAGCAGGGCTCGCTGCAGGGGATGCCTTCTCTAGGCAATGGACCCGGCTTCTTTACGCCTTTCCCATTTCCCTTGATCCACAAGGTGCTTCTCAAGGCGAGGAGGGACAAGGCGCAGGTGATTCTGATAGCCCCAGACTGGCCTCGCCACGTTCTGGTACCAGATCTCCTCAGTCTCAGCTCCAGGACTCACGGCAGCTTCCAGCTCGCCGGACCTCGCTCCTCAGTCAATCAGGGGAAGGTGTTCCATCCGGACCTTCAATCCCTGCACCTGACCGGCCTGGTTCCTGAGCGGCTAGAGTTCCAGGCTTTGGGTCTTTCCGACGAGGTCCTCAATGTAGTTGGGCGTCCCGTAAGGTCGACCAGAAAATGCTATGCCTTCAAATGGAAAAGGTTTTCCATTTGGTGTCAGGCAAGGGCTTGGACCCTTCCTCCTGTTCCTTGCAAGCATCTTGGACTATTTATGGTCCCTTTCTAGTCAAGGGCTTGGGTCGGCGACCCTGAGGGTGCACCTGGCAGCCATCTCTGCTTACGTGCGCGGGCGGGAAGCAGTCGATGCATGAGGAGGAAGGTGGTCTGGCGCTTTTCAAAGGCCTTGATCACATTTCCCTCAGTCGGGAACCCCCACCTCCGTGGGATCTACTGCTGGTACTGGCAAGCTCATGGGCAAGCCATTAGAACCTATGCACAGGTGTGCTCTCTCTCACCTGTGGTGGAAGACCGCCTTCTTGGTGGCTATCCGTCAGCCAGAAGGATGGGAGAGCTCCAGGCGCTCCATCGAGTCTCCTTACCTGGTCTTCCACAGGGACAAGGTTGTCCCTCCATCCGAAATTCCTTCCGAAGGTGGTGTCGGAGTTTCACCTTAACCAGGTGTTGACTCTGCGGTGTTCTACCCCAATCACACCTCGGGAGGCTGAATATAGGCTCCTACTCTGGACCCTAGGCGCTAAGCTTGTTATAAGGGCCTTACGGCTGAGGTCGGGAGAGGTTCGCCAGCTGTTTGTCACCTACGCTGAAGCCGCATCTGGCAGACCTGCAGCCAAGCGGACGATAAGCAGGTGGGTAACCTCCTGCATAGATCTCTGCTATAAGTTGGCGGGCATGGAGCCTCCCAGAGGATAAGAGCTCATTCTACCGCCATACTGCTGCAGCAGTGGCTGCTTCAGGGGCGTCCTATCCAGGAAATCTGCAGGGCTGCTACCTGGAAGTCAGCAAACACCTTCATTACCCACTACCACATCGACCTTGAGTCACGCCGGGATGCTGGTTTTGGGGCCTCGGTTCTCAGTCTCTCTTTCCCAAGTAAGTATATGGGGGTGTCGTCTTGCCTCCCTCCTCCCGGAGAACTGCTAGAGTCTGCCAATGAGTGTGGATGAACAACATATCCATGTCCCTAAATACAGGTTACTCACCTGTAACAGGAGTTCTAGGAATGGTATATGTTGTTCATCCACGACCCTCCGACCTCCCGGCTTGACGCACACCTGAGCTTCCAGCGGGCCAGATCTGGCGTCATGGGGCGGAGCCGAGTTATACCACCGGGTGGGTGGGAGGAGCAAGCTTGAAGACCTTCCGGCAAGATTTAAAGCGGCAAGGATACTGCCAATGAGTGTGGATGAACAACATATACCATTCCTAGAACTCCTGTTACAGGTGAGTAACCTGTATATCTTTGCAGGCCACTCCATTTGACAATGCACTGGACGATGGTGCCAAGAAGGAGGCAGCAAGGCAGAGAGAGATGAAGAAAACGGACACTATTCGCTGGTTTAAGGAGACCCAGATCCGCAAGGTGGCCCACGATGGGACATTCCCAGATTGGTTCCATGGCATGATCAGCAGGAGGTGAGCTCATGTTCTTTTTCAGTTTGTTTTCATCAGTCTGTCACTACCAGCTTTTCTTTTTTTTTTTTGTATCAATCTGTAACTGACATTTTGATGATCTTTCTTTTAGCCTCTAACTGCCACCCCTCCCTCTCTTTCACTTTCTCCCCCCTTTCCTTACTTCACTCAAACCTTATCAGTCTTTTTGTCTATACCCTTTTCACCATTTAGCTATCTCTGTCTGCTTATGTCAAAAAATGCAAAGTAAAGAATACCTTTCATGCATTAAATCCCACCCACCAACTCTGTGGGCATAACTATGTATTTACATTTCTAGGTATATATCTAGACAATTAAGACATGCGACATTATGAAAGCCACTCGAAGCAGCAGAAAAAATAGTCAGAGAAAGGCTGAAACACAGTTAAGAATTTCAGAAGGGGTTCAGAAGACTGATAAAACATTTCTTTTCAGATACATAAGGGAGAAAAGAGAGATGAGGAGGGTATTGAAAGGATGAGGAAGGACAGGGTGAGCATGAAAGATGATGAAGGCAAGGCAGATACTCTTAACAGACATAGAAAAAGTGACAGCAGAAGGAGACCATGGGTCCATCTTGTCTGCCCAGGAGTTCCCAAGACCTCTTATAGGTCCTGGGACTTGAGCCACCTTCTGTGAAATACCCTTCCCTGGTCCTGCCATACGCTCTTGAGCCCTTGCTCTATCCCACTCATGTTTGAATGCTAATACGGTCCTTGCATTTACCACTTCAGCTGACAAGCTGTTCTAGGGTTCTACCATTCTTTCCGTGAAGAAATGTTTCCTTAGGTTCTTCTTGAAGCCCCCCACTGTAGCTTCCATTCGTGCCCCCTGGTGGTAGACATGGTGACCCTTTGGAATATTTCTGTATATGGCACCTTATTTATGCCTGTCAAGAACCTGAAAGTCTCAATCATATCCTACCTCTCCCTCCTTGTTTCTAGTGAGAATAAGTTTAGTTCTAGGATCGTGGATATGTTGTTCATCCACACTTATTGGCATGTCCCTTTCCCCTTTAAAAATCACTGGAAGGTCTTCAAGCTGGCTCCTTCCACCCACCCGTGTGGTATAGCCCTCGGCTCCATCCCATGACACCAGATTTTCCTTTCCACTGGAAGATTCAGGTTGCCTCCTCTTTGCTCTCACTTTTTGTAGACCCTGGCTTCAAAACCTTTGGTTATTCCGAAACTTCGACTCATTCGAATTAGCGACGGTGATTCTCATCGTTGTATCATGGAAGATAAATCTTCCCCTGGATTTTGCCAGTGCCCGTACGGCCAAAAAATGTTGTGCATTGATCTGCATACCACTTGCATTTACTGTCTGGGTGTTGGCCATGACACCAAGACTTGCGAGATGTGTCTCGCTTTTCACCTGAATGTCCTCGACGATCATCTTGCACGCCTCAAATTGGGCAAGCCCGGAAAATGGAATCCTTCAGTGAAATCTAAAGAGGTCTGGTGGGTGGTCTCCACGGCTGTGGAATCCACCGAACAGCTGGAGCGAATGCAGGCCTTCAAAGAAGAAGCGGCGTGGGCCACAGAGTCTTCCTAATGGTCGTTTTTCATTCCTCTCAACTTGGGCTCTACCTTTTTGGGTTCCTTCCGAGAGCTGTGCCAATCTCTCCCCACTAAGGGCAAGGGACCTGCGGGCTTTCTCTCCTCTTGGTCCCATAAGTGGGATAAGGATATGAATCAGTCTTCTTCTTGGTGAAGATGCTCTTGGGATCGTGAGCGATCTCAGTCGCAGGAGCCAGCAGTATCGACTTCGGTTGCAATTGCCTTCTCGGCTGCTGGCTTCTCGGCTTTGCCATCTGGCCAGTTGACCAAGGTCTCGATCGGCAAGGTTGATATCGTTCTCGATCCCATCGATCAGTTGTCGCCCATTCTGGTCAATGACTGTCTCAATAGGACCCTGGTCCTGTCTTTTCTCGATGAGGAGACCCAGCCAGCTGGGGATCCCATCAAGGAACTGGTCTCTGATCCCGGGAAGTCACCGGTCCCACCGGTGTCTCCTGAGCAACTGACTTGGCCAGTCCGATCAAGGTCGAGATCTCAGACCCCCTCGACCGACAGGCTGAGGAAGGCGCACAAGCGCTCCAAAAAGAGGTGACGCCATCGTCATCCTCATCCTCCTTGGATAAGGTGAGGCTTCATCGGAAGCTCCACTGACGCTACGACGATCAGATGTGGCAGCAGCTGATCCTGTCCGAGCAGAAGCCGACAACAGTCTCTACTCTGGCCATTACTTGGCTTTTGCCTTCTAGGCTGAAGCTGACTCCTTTGGAACCAGTGAAATCAGTTCCCCTGCCGCGGAGCTGGCTAAACCCGCTCCATTTTGGGCAATATCGGTCTCTCCACCAATTGTGGAGGAGCCGCTGCCTAAACAGCCTTTGGGAGGGGCTCCTATGAAGGAAGCTCGGTCAACCCCGGGTCTTTCTCATAGGATCTTGGTCACCCTCACACCTGATTACCCCAGACATGTTGAGGGCGACCTTGGCGGCCGATCGTTATATCCAGATACCTTGGATTCGCACGACACTGACCTTCACTCTCACCCGGATGACGAGTTGGCTGGTGATCTGTCAACAGAGGAAGGCCCTTTGTCCTTTCAAGGGATTCTCTGTCTTATCGCTGGATCCACAGGGATGCCCCGGAACCAATTCTGAAACAGGCGGAGTACTTTCTCACTGACATTCTCAAGAGCGGGGATACCCTGGCGGATGCCTTTCCTGTGGCTGAAGCCATTGTTGGCCTGGCCTTGGAGCTTTGGCAGCATCCTGCCTCCTGCCCAGCACCGTCTGCCCAGATGGCCCACAAGTATGCGGTGCCCATGGGGTCCCCCTCGGGGTTCACAGAACATCCCTCGGCCGAGAGCCTTGTGACCGCCTCTGTGTTCAGATGTTCAGGCAGTTCTGCTGACACCAGTAGATCTCCGGGCAAGGAGTCCAAGAAACTGGACCACTCTGCCAGGAAGGTCTGTGTGGCTTCCTCTTTAGGCCTCTGTCAGGCAAGCTCAGCCATCATCATGGCACACTTTTCCCATGCCCTTCTAGGGTCCTTGGACAAAATTCTCCCCACGGACCTTCAGACTGCAGTCAAGCAGGTCCGGGACCAAGGCAGTGCCATTGCTAAGCAGCAGCTTCAGGTGGTTCTGGACATTGGGGACTCGTGCGTCCGTTTGGTGGCAGCCACAGTTGTCTAATGCCACAGGGCTTGGCTGAGGTGTTCCACCTTCATGGCGGATACCCAGCACAAACTTGCTGATGTTCCTTTCCTGGGCACCGATCTCTTTGGTCCAATTGTGGATGGTCACATTCAGTGAATCGAACAGTCCAATGCCACCTTGGACTCTGCTACTTCTGCTTAGAGTGCTTCTGGCCTTAAGAAGAAGCAGTAACAGAAGAAGAAGAAGAAGAAGAAGCTTTTTCGTCACTCTGCTCCTACGGCCCAGCAGTCCTCCTTTCAGGGAGCACAGCATCAGTAGGCACAGGCTTGGCACCCCAGGCCCAAACCCGGACCTCCCTAGACCCGCAGAGGAGGTCAGGATTCAGGCCCTGGGCCCTCTTCCTCCAAGCCTGCCCAGTGACTGGATAGGGGTGGCCACCCCTATTTCCATTACGCCAGTTCTGGGTCCTCCCGTGGAGGGTCAGCTCCACCATTTCCTTTCCACCTGGTCCGCTGTTACCACGGACAAGTGGATCTTAGAAGTGGTCGGCCAGGGTCTTCCTCTAGAATTTGAGCAGTACCCACCCAGCCAAGCCCATGCCCCCCAGGAGGAGAGAGTATCAGCCAACACTCAGTCACCTCTGAGAGATGACATCGCCCAGCTCCTCCTGAAGGAGGCAGTGGTCCGAGTGGCATATCCTCCACTCAACCTAGGGATCATTTCCAGGTACTTCCTGGTCCGGAAGTGGATGGGGGGCTGGTGCCCCATTCTAGAGCTGCACGACCTGAATCACCATCTCAGGCTGCGCACCTTTCGGATGGTAACTCTGTCCCAGATCATATTTTCCCCTGGAGTAAAACATGTGGTTCTGCTCACTGGATCTTCAGGACGTGTTCTTTCACGTCCCAGTTCATCCGTCTCACCAGCAGTTCCTCCGCTTCAGAGCAGAGCAAACCCTTTACGAGTTCCGAGCCTTGCCATTCAGCCTGTCATCAGCCCCATGGCTCTTCACCAAATGCATTGCAGTGGTGGCAGCCCACCTCAGGCGTCGAGGGTCAGGGTATACCCTTACCTCTATGATTGACTCTTAGCAGGTTCCACCCAGCAAGAGGTGGAGAGGTCCAGGGATCTTGGCCTCCTGATCAATGAGACCAAGTCAGAGCTCGTGCCTTCTCAGGTGATGTGCTTCATTGGGGCAGAGCTCAACTCTCGCCAGAGCTCGGCTCCCAGCAAACAGGGCAGAGGTTCTCTCCTCCTTTGCCCAGTCATTTCTGGTTGGGCAATTGCGCCGTGCCCGGGACTTTTTTTTTTAAACCAGGAGAGAGACACTAAGCTGAAAGCTTGTTTGCAGGTGCAACCTGGGAGCACAAGGAAGTTGAGTGACTTGCTCAGGGTCACACAGTATGCAGGTGGGGGCTGTGGTATTCAAACCCAGGTCTCCAGGTTTGCAGCTTAGAGCCTTAAACCACTGTGCGATCCTGTGCCTTCTGGGTTACATGGCGGCCTGCACTGCTGTGGTCCTTTGGGCCAGGTGGCATATGCGCCCCCTTCAATGGGAGCTGGCCACCCAGTGGACTTAGCGCCTAGGTCATTTCAACCAGCTGATCACTGTGACCCAGAAGATGTAGGACGCTCTCCAGTGGTGGACTGTCCTAGACCAGTTGTAGGAAGGGATCCCGTTTGTCCGCCCCGAGCCGATGGTTGTCCTCATGACCGATGCCTCTGTCATGGGCTTGGAAGCCCACATGGGGGAAAACAGGGCCCATGGGTTCTGGACTCCCGAGGAGTCCCATTACCACATCAACCTGCTGGACCTGAGAGCGGTCAGACTGGCACTGACAGCATTTGCTCAGCAGCTTGGGGTCAAGCGGTTCAAGTCCAGATGGACAATACCACAACCATGTACTACCTCAACAAGCAGGGCAGCACACACTCCCGGCTACTGCGCAGGGAAGCGCTCCACATCTGGACACTCATGAGCTGACTGGAGGCAGATCTCCTAGCCATCCCATGTGGCAGGAGTCTCAAATCAACTGGCGGATGCCCTTAGCCGCATAGGCAAGACATCCCACGAGTGGTTTCTCCATCCAGAGGTAGCTTAGTGTTGTCTCTGTGGCGCAGTGAGATAGTGTGTTGGATGCTTAGCCAAAAGGTTGGTGGTTCAAGTCCACCTAAGAATACTTTTTGGGGTGGGTCAGAAGTTAGTCAAGTGGGTGGCAAACTGGTTGACGGGCAGAAAACAGAGAGTGGTGGTAAACGATAAACAGTCAGAAGAGAAGCAAGTCACAAGTGGGGTACCTTAGGGATCAGTTCTGGGACCAGTCCTCTTCAATATCTTAATCAGCGACATTGCAGATGGACTGGAGGGTAAGGTTTGTCTGTTTGCAGATGACACCAAGATCTGCAACAGAGTAGATGATCCAGATGGGGTGGGCAGAATGAGAAGAGATCTGGATAAACTTGCAAAATGGTCGGAAGAGTGGCAACTGGGGTTTAATGCAAAGAAGTGCAAGATCATGCACATAGGGAAGAGAAACCTTGAAGCCACCAATAGGCTGAGAGGGGAGTTGCTGGCAGTCACAAGGGAAGAAAGATACTTGGGCATCATCATCATCACCAGTGACCTGAAATCATCCAAGCAGACCACTAAAGCAGTAGGTATGGCTAGGGGATGTTAGGGTGTATTAGTAGGGGTATCACAAGTCGGAAGAGGGAGGTAATAATCCCTCTTTACAAGACACTGGTTAGGCCCCATCTGGAGTACTGTGTGTGTACTGAGGTCACACCTTCACAAGGACATTAACCAAATTGAGGCAGTCCAGAGAAGGGCAACCAAAATGGTGCAGGGACTGCATCAGAAAACATATGAGGACAGATTAACGGAGCTCAATATGTATACCCTAGAGCAAAGGAGGGAGAGAGGTGATATGATCGAAACATTCAAACACCTTAAGGGCATTTACAAGGTGAAAGAGTCTAACATGTTTCAATATAAGAAAAATAGCAGAAGAAGAGGACACAGCATGAGATTAGAGGGAGGCTGATTAAGGGGTAATGTGAGGAAGTTCTTTCTCACGGAAAGGGTGGTGGACGCATGGAACAGCCTACCTCAGGAAGTGGTAGATATGAATACAGTGCAGGGCTTCAAACAGGCATGGGATAGGCATAAGGGAGCAATACAGATGAGTATGAATAGATAGGCCATTGACAGAGCAAAGGCCGATGGCACATTTATAAGGTAGAAAAAGAAATGGGCAGACTGGATGGGCCTTGCGGTCCTTATCTGTCGTCAATTTCTATATTTCTATGTTTACAGCCTGTTTTTTTGTTTGTTTTTTTTTTAGTTGTTTAACCAGGAATAGCACACTAAGCTGAAAACTTTTTTACAGGAACAATCTGTGAACACGAGGAAGTTAAGTGACTTGCTCAGGATCACACAGTATGCAAGTGGAAGGTGTGGGATTCAAACCCAGGTCTGGTCTGCTGGATGTCACCAGATTTACAGCTCAGAGCCTTAGACCACTGCGCTATACTGCCTCCACTGTTCTCCCACTGGGGCAAACCAATGGTGGACTTGTTTGCCTCCAGGGAAACACCAGTCTGAGAATGTCTCATGCCACCACCCCTTCCCAGAGGGGATCAATGCAGGGGGATGCCTTCTCAAGGCCGTGGACCCCAGGCCTCATATACACCTTCCCTCCATTTCCTTAGATTCACAGGGTGATCCTCAAGGTGAGGAGGGACAAGGCGCAGGTGATCCTGGTAGCCCCAGTCTGGCCCCACCAGTTCTGGTATCCAGATCTCCTCAGCCTCAACAACAGGCTCCTGAGGCATCATTCAGTATGCTCAGACCTGATATCTGTCAATCAGGGGAAGGTCCTCCATCTTGACCTTCAATCCCTGCACCTGACAGCCTCGTACCTAAATGGATAGAGTTCCAGGCTTTGGGTCTCTCTGAGGATGTACTCACAGTAGTGGAAGCATCCAGGAAGGAGTCAACCAGAAAGTGGTATGCCTTCAAGTGGAAAAGATTTTCCATTTGGTATCAGGGCAAGGGCTTGGACCCTCTGTCCTGTACTGTGGCTAGCATTTTAGACTACCTTTGGTCTCTGTCCAAAGGGGGTCTTCGGTCTTCGACCCTTAGGTGAATTTGCAGCCATCTCTTGCCACCGGTGCGGTTGGTCAGCAGATGTGGCACAGGAGAAGGTGGTCTGGTGCTTTTTCAAAGGCCTTGATCACATATCCCCTCCGGTGCGTGAACCTCCACCTCCTTGGGATTTACTGCTGGTCTTGTCAAAACTCGTGGGCAAGCCATTCAAACCAATGCACAAGTGTGAGATGTCACACTTGTCGTGGAAGATGGCCTTCCTGGTGGCTATCACGTTTGCCAGAAGGACAGGGGAGCACCAGGCACTCTAGATGGACTCCCCTTATCTGGTCTTCCACAGGGACAACGTTGTCCTGTGCCCCCACCTGAAATTCCTCCCGAAGGTGGTGTCACAGTTTCACATTAACCAGGTGTTGATTCTACCTGTGTTCTACCGGAACTACACCTCGGATGCCGAATACAGGCTCCATACTCTGGACCTGAGACAAGCTCTCTCTTATTATAAGGAGAGGACAGCGGAAATTCAGGGCGAGGTTTGCCAGCTGTTTGTCACCTTTGCTGAGACCACCTCTGGCAGACCTGCAGCAAAGCATACAATCGCAAGATGGATTACATCTTGCATTGATCTCTGCTATAGGTTGGCGGGCAAGGAGCCTCCCAGAGGGATAACAGCTCATTCTACACACCATACCACTGTGTCAGTGGTTGCTTCCAGGGACATTCCTATCCAGGAAATCTGTCGGGCTGCCACCTGGAAGACAGCAAACACCTTCATCACCCATTACCACACCGATCTTGAGTCATGCCGGGATGCTGGTTTTGGGGCCTCAGTTCTCCAGTCTCTTTTCCCAAAGTAGGGGGTGTGCACCTTGCCTCCCTCCTCCTGGAGAATTTATTTATTCATTCAGTTGATTCACCAGGAAAGGCACACTGAACAAAAAGATGCTCTTCTCCCGACTCGACCTAGGGGAAAGGGTTACAAGGGGAGGAAAACATGCAGGTTATCACCACAACAATTAATCAAATTTACAGTGGAAAACGTCACAATTATTCACACAGGTTAACAGACAGCTAATATCAGATACAGAGGAAAATGTCACATATTGCCACATAGGTTAACAGTCATCTGAAGACATGGACCAGAGTCATACAAACTTACAATAAATAGATGCATACATTACTTGCATACATACATACGTAGAGAGAGAGAGCTTGCTGCGGTAGATTGACGCATCTTATGTTATATAAGCCAGCATCCAGGGGTAGGGCAAAGCCACTGGTCAGGCAATGGGAATTTGGAGGGGTGGGACAGCCAGCATTATGGAGTGCATGTACAATTTACCGTGAGGTAGTTTGCCAGTGTGATTGATAGGGAATGGGTGGAGGAAGATTGGCGAATCTGAGGGGGAAGAGCATTCCAGATTTTTGGGAATCGGTGCGAGAAGGCTGTCTGTCCAATAGAGGTCTTTTGTCTGGGGATATTTAGTAGCTGGGTGCTAAAGGACTGGAGGTCATGGGGGAGTAGGAGCTGGCAACAGTATGGTGGTGAGGTAGGAGGGGAGGGCACCAAGCCAGAATTTTGAGACAGATTTGGTGCAGTGCAGTTGTCGCCGATTTTTCGAAAGATGGGAGGGCAAGAGAGCGGTAGAGGTCACAGTGGTGGGAAAGGAGGGGGGCATTGAGGGTGCAATGGCAGAAGGTATTGAAAAGGGAGTCTAGTTTAGATAAGGTGGATTTAGGTGCAGTGCTGTAGACTATATCACAGTAGTCTAAGGAGGGGAGGATCATCTTCTGCACTAGTTCCCGCCTAACCGGAAAGGGGAGGCAGTAGCGGTTCCTGTACAAGGCACCTAGCTTGGGACGCAGCTTTTTAATGATTGCATCAATGTGGTTAGAGAAGGTAAGGTGACGGTTGAGCCATACCCCAAGATAGCTGAAGGAAGCGACGTCCTCCAGAGTTGCCCATCCAGAGTGTGGAAGGAGGGGAGGGAGGGGAGTCGGGATAGCTGCTGACTCGTACTGAAAGTAATGGTGACTGTTTTTTAGCATTGAGAGAGAGCCGGTGTGAACTAAACCAGTGTTGAACATTATTGAAATTGGACTGGGGATTGTGAGCTACTTCTTCCAGTGAGGAGTCAGTGGCAAAAAGGATGGTATCATCCGCGTACATGTGTATAGATGTGATTGTACAGATTTGTAGCAGCTTGTTCAGGAAAATGGAGAACGGGATGGAGCCAAGTACTTACCCTTGGGGACACCAATATTCACAGGGAGGGGGGAGGAAGTGGCATCTGCTATTTTTACTGATTGTGTTTTTCCTGATAGGTAGGCATTGAACCAGTTAGTGGCTGAGATAGTGAAACCAGCTTCCAAGAGGCCTATTAACAGCAAGGGGTGAGAGACAGTGTTGAATGCTTTAGCAAGGTCAAAATATATTGCTGAGGCGATCTGCCCACTATCCATTCCAGAGAGGATGGTGTCAGTGAGTCGTAATAAGGAGGATGCAGTAGAGTGACCCTTTTTGAACCCAGACTGAAATGGCGTGAAAAAGTTAAAGTTGGAGAGAAAGGAGGTAAGTTGGGCGAGCACCTGGTGTTCTTTGTAGTTTAGCAAGGACTGGGAGGAGAGAGATAGGGCGGTAGTTTGAAGTGGAGGAGGGGGCCCTTTAGGGAGGGGGATGACAATGGCATGTTTCCAGGCCTGTGGGACAGCAGCAGTGGTAAAGGAGAGGTTTAGGAGATTGGCAAGAGGTGTCGCTCTGGCTGGAGCAGAGAGGTGGAGGAGTTTGGCGTCCAGTCCGTCGGGGGAATTACCTTTAGATGGGTTTAGGGTCAGTAGGGCCTCAAGGGCTTCAGTTTGTATAATAGTGCTGAAGGAGAAGGATCATGGCCTTAGTGAGTTCGAGGCTCCCACGGCAGGGTCGGGAGGAGCAGTGTGGGGCAGGGAGGAGAGAAGAGCTGAGGCACAGGAGGTAAAATAGGCATTGAACTCAGCAGCCACCACCCCTGAATCAGAGAGGAGTGAATTGTTTACTTTTAGGAGTGGTGTGGGGTTTGCAGTTAGAGGGGAGAAGAGGGAGTGGATGACCTTCCAGAATTTGGATGGGCTATTTAAGTTTGACTGACTGGAGGGAGGAGTTGAAGTATTCTGCTTTAGCGTGCAGAGTTGCTCTGGTGCATTTGTTACGCAGCATACGGTACGTATTGAAGTGTTGTGGGAGGCGTGAGGATTTATGCCCTTGCCATGCTTTGTCACGGGCATGTTGGCAGGCTATACGTCCTTGGGTAATCCAAGGCAACTGCTAAGAGTCTGCCAATAAGTGTGGATGAACAACATATCCACGATCCTAGAGAAACAGGTTACTCACCTGTAACAGTAGTTCTAGGATTGGTGCATGTTGTTCATCCACACGGACCCACCCGACCTCCCTGGCTGCGACGCACAAACCTAGCTTCCAGTGGGCTAAGATCTGGCATCATGGGGCATAGCTGAGTGCTGTACCACCCATGTGGGTGGGAGGAACCAGCTTGAAGACCTTCTGGCGATTCTTAAAGGAGAAAGGGACATGCCAATAAGTGTGGATGAACAACATATACCACTCCTAGAACAACTGTTACAGGTGAGTAACCTGTCTTTCCTTCAGGTGTTCCTTGTATGAGAGTCCATGGAGGCCCTATATCATGTTTGTCGCTCTTCTTTGCACAGTCTCCAGCCTATCCCTGTCCTTGTTAAGGTGCCTATTCCAGAACTGGATGCAGTACTCCAGGTGGGGCCTCATCAGGGACCTAAATAGAGGGAGGATCACCTCCCTGCTCCTGCTGTCAAATCCTTTCGCTATGCACCCCAGTATTCTATTTGCCTCACCGTAAGCATTGTTGAATTGGCTAGACTGCTTAAGGGTGTCACATGTAATGACCCCCACGGTCCCTTTCTTCCTGAGATGTGCTGAGTTTGACCCCATTGAACCAGTACTCCATTCTAGGATTCCCATTACCTAGGTGCAAGACTTTCCACTGTTTTGCATTAAACTTCAACTGCCAACCATTGTTCTATCATTTGTAAGTCATTCTGAAGTTCCCTAATCACCTCCACGCTGTCAACCCTACCCCCCCCAAGTTTAGTGTCATCTGTGAATAGTTCTGGCTTGCCCTGAATGACTATGCCAATGTCGCAGATAAACACATTAAACAGGGCTGGTCATAGGACAGAGCCCTGGGGCACACCACTAGTGACTCTACCTTCACCAGACCTCACCCCATTGACGATTATCTTCTGACAAGATTTTTAGTTCTGTGCTAATACTGTAGTAGAGGCTTCGGACCCTGTACCTGAAAGCGGGGATAAAATTCAGAGGTTCTTCAGAACTAATGTTAGAGATGGGACAATTTTGGTGGATAGCATGAGAAAAGGGCTGCAAACTCTAAAAATAAACAGGTACCCCACACAAGATGGAATTCACTCAGGCTTGCTGAAAGGGACTAGCCAGACTTTGGCAGCACCGGTAGCAGAACTGCTTAACAGTTCCCTAGAAACAGGCGAGGTTCTAAGGGATTAGCAGTAGCAGATGTGGTACTGTTTCACGAGGGGTTGGGGTGGGAGCACACAGGGAACTACAGACAAGTGAGTCTATCTTCTATAGTGGAGAAGTTATGTAAGCAATAATACCTGACAGGGTGGGTGGTATTGGGCTATACCGGACCGTCCAAAGGCGTAATGAGGCCCAACGCCATAGGTGGAGGTCCTTGTAGCCTCTGGAAGGTCCGATATAGCCTAATACTGCCCACCCTGAAAGGTATTATTGTGCTTAGAAAATGGGCCACTAAATTAAATACTTTTAAAAAAAAAAAAAAAAACATATTTAATTTTGTGATGTAATTTTGTAATAAATACTTCCTCCGCCTGCATTAGAATGCTGCATTTTTTGAGACACTGACTTCTGTCCTACTAGAGCCTCTGTAACTGTGTGTAAGAAACAGGTTGTCATGGTTACCCACCCACCAGATAGGGCTGTATTTATAATTATGGGTTGTAAAGTGATGAAAGTTACCCCCTCGTTTCTTGCTGCTGTATGGCTGGATGTTGTTTATATCCACAAGAACAAGCAGAACAGATTAGTATGAGAGAGGGGACGCAGAAGCAAAATGCCCAGAACACAAGAAGGCAGAGCTATCTTGGAAACAATATAAAGTCTGCATTCACTTCAGTCCACCCTGTCATCTGCCTCCTCTCATCTTGGCTTCAAAGACAATCTGCAACAGATTCATGGGCGAGTACCTGCCGCTCCACAAGTTCAAAAGTAAGCAGTTTGAAGCACAGTCATGGGAAAATCTGAGACCGTGTAAACAATGGGAGATGCTTCTTTACGTGTGCATGACTGTGCTAACAGGAATGGGAGGCACAAAAAGACAGTTTGAGCTCATTCACTGTGTTCTGCTTATTAAGCGATTTTACTGTGGGGGAGATTTGAGATTTTATTTATTTTTTTGCTTCTTTTAACAGCTACAGGGGCTAATTATATGGTGTGCTGGAAAAAAAATGTTTTTTTCTTGTTGTCGCTTTGCTAGCCATCTCTGAGGAGGATTCTGTGGTGCTTGGGAGATCGCCAGTATTTTCTACTTCTGCCATGCCGCATGTGGGCTTCCATCTGCGGTACGGAGATGTAGGAAAATGCCGATGGTCTCATGCTCGGTCTGCTGCAGGCAAGCTTCTTGCAGGGCAAATTGAACCACCGGCTGTTTTGTGCAGCGGAAAGTATGCTGCTGTTTTTTATTCTGTTCTGCTGATTTATTTGGACTGTGCAATCATTTTTTATGTTTGCTTGCACGCATGTGCAAGAAACATAGTGCCATCATCCGAGTTTTTCGGAGGTGTGTCAGCGTCTTCCAATTCAGTCAGTGTGTTTGCAGGCGCGGTCGCAGTTCTCCAATCACTGCTGGAGCTGTCTATGACAGTAGTTGAAAATGCAGTGGCATACAGTTGAAAGAGGGAGCTACGCTTCAGTGAGCAGCGATAAGATATCGCCTGCTCATGCTTGCTCCCTCCTTACACACACGCGCACGCATACTGTGTGCAATGTACTATAACCAGTCAACAGATCTACGATGTGATATATGCAGGTAAGTAATATATAGGGGAGAGAACCAAACTTACTTTTAGAGCTCCGATTATGGAGAGTAATTATAATTATCAAATAACTAACAACGGTCTCATTTAGTATGCAATATCTATTTAGAACTGCATACACACCACCTTCCCTCTTTCCGGACTCCTGCCCAGTACCTTGGCATGCACCGATGGAGAGGGTTGCTCTTTATCCAGGCTGAAATTTAACTCGAATCTTATTCCTTTCATTACCGTACCTGGTACTCTGAGAGCAGCTCCTTGTCGATTATGCTGTTCGAGACCCCCATTCCAGGTACGAGCTCGCTCTCCGAACCTCCGAAGGCCGCTACAAAACTTGCAACAAAACCTCCTAAGGTACTTCAACTCCCTACTTCATTTCCCTAGCGTAGAACTTCCTGCTGTGACGTCAACATCACCGCAGCAACCAAGGAACAGAGCCTGTCCTACTCTTTATGATTTGCATACAAGGACCTGCCCCTCGCTTTTCGATTGCCTTCCATTTGTAGTGTGCTGCTGTCACTACTACTGCTGCTTCATGGTTGTCACCTGCTAATTTACAGTACATGGAACTAGATGTCTGCCCTGGTGGCTGCCTTTCACTTCATTTCCCTAGCGGCAGAACTTCCTGCTGTGACGTCAACATCACTGCGGCAACCAAAGAACAGAACCCGTCCTACTCTTTATGATTTGCATACAAGGACCTGCCCCTCGCTTTTTGATTGCCTTCTATTTGTAGTGTGCTGCTGTCACTACTACTGCTGCTTCACAGTTGTCACCTGCTAATTTACAGTACATGGAACTAGATGTCTGCCCCGGTGGCTGCCTTTCCTCGGACTCTGACTACTAGTGGCAACTCTCTCAGTACATTAAAACCAAACTTCCCATGAGAAACCGTAAAAGTGGGGATCACACCTCAAACGTGTCGTTCATTATGAGGGATATCCCTCATTGTACCCCTCAAAACTGCCCTGTCCCTCATTCGTCCCTCAGAAGTGCTACACACACATAGAACGTGCTGTAAATTTGGACTCTGAAGCAGAAATTAATAATATTCTAAGATGCTACATAAAGGTAATGGTTTCCACAGTGGTTTGAGCTTGTCTCACCATGTTTGAGGATGAGCCACTCATTATGAGAGTCAGTGTTCCTTATTGTCCCTCATTTTGAATGTCGGTGTCAGTGACAAAAGGTTGAGACGTATGGTGGAGATTGTCGAACTGAAATTGGTTGGATCAGTTCCTCATTTATTATGTTTGCTTGCACGCATGTGCAAGAAACATAGTGCCATCATCCAAGTTTTTCAGAGGTGTGTCAGCATCTTCCAATTCAGTCAGTGTATTTGCAGGCACGGTCGCAGTTCTCCAATCACTGCTGGAACTGTCTGACAGCAGCTGAAAATGCAGTGGCATACAGTTGAAAGAGGGAGCTACGCTTCAGTGAGCAGCGATAAGATATCGCCTGCTCATGCGTGCTCCCCCCTTACACACACGCGCACGCATACTGTGTGCTCGCCTCCACCACGCTCACACTGTATAGCTGACGGGTGCCCAATCCTCCATTGATTGTGCTGCGCCCCCCAAACAGAGTTCCAGATGCCACGTGGGTGCCCACCCCAGCATGGCAACACATCCGGGAGTGGGCGATGGGAGTGCCCAATCCCGCCGGCTCCAGACCCCCCAAACAGCCTTATAGCTGCCATGCTGGGAGCCCACCCCAGCGTGGCACAAGTCCGTATGGCCAATGGGGTGCCCAACTCTCGCTGGCTCCAACCCCTCAAACAGCCTTACAGTTCCACGCTGGCAAATGTCCCGCCGCTTTCCTGTTAAAAAATAAAAACCTGTAAACACGAAACGCCCTCAAGTGCTCACTCCAGCCCACCCGCTCTGCCCACCGCGCACCCTGCATTCCCACACCCCCACCCCATACTTACCTCTGGACTCGCGCGACGATCTTCGGTGGACTGGGAACATGTCTGCACTCTTCAAAGCTGACCGCGAACTAAGGAAATGCCGGTAAGCTGTATAATGGGATAGATAGGGTTTTTTCTACTTTGCTGCATATCTCAGGCATTTTTTGGAATTTTTGCACCAAATTTTCAACATGGCGTTTTTGTGACCCCTTCTCATGAATGCTGTCACTGTCATGGTGCTAATTGGGCCCGAAGGGTGATTTCGCAGTCACTGCGCGAAATCACATTTTGGGACTGAGTAACGAAACGACACTGCCACTGTTCATAAGGTGGGCTCTCAAAAAGCCTATGTTGAAAATTTGGTGGAAAAATTCCTAAAAATGACTGTTTTACGAGTGTGCGTTGCGTAGTTCCTACGAATGCTCGTAAGTTCGTGAATTTTCAATATTTTCACTCCAGATTTTCAACATTGCCATTTTACCACACCTCCTTATGAGCAGTACAGCTGTCATTTACATGTTGCCTGAAATGTGTTTCCGCGACATGTAGTGCACAATGGTGCAGTCGGAGGCGAAAGCAATGTTTGGGACAGATTAAGAAAATCACAGTTACACTGTTCATGAGCAGAGGTCTTAAATGGCTATGTTGAAAATTTGGTGACCAAAGTCCATAAAATGACTGTGTTACGAGTGAGCATTGCGCAGTTTCCACGCACCCTCGTAAGTTCATGAATTTGTAATATTTTCAGTCCAGATTTTCACCGGTGGCATTTTTCCACATTTCCTGATGAACAGTACAGCTGTCATTTTTCACAACATGGCCGAAATGTGTTTTCACACTTTCAGCGCAGAGATGCATGGTCGCTGTGGGAAATCATTGTTCTGGACAGATAAAGAAAATCACAGTGGCACTGTTCATGATCGGAGGTCCCAAAATGCCTGTGTTGACAATCTGCTGTAAAAAATCCTCAAACTAATTACGTTACAGGTGTGTGTTGCACGGTTTTTATGCATGCTCGTGACTTCGCCAGTTTTCTTTTTATATTTTTACTGCTGATTTGCAACATTGCCATTTTTTACACCTCCCCATGAACAGCACAGCTGTCATTTTTCACAGCCTGTTCGGAATGTGTTTTTGCACCTGTGGTGCTAAATGCCGCAGTCGCTGTGCATAAGCAGCTTCCGGCTAACAAACTGATATTGCCACTGTTCATGAGGTGGGGGGGTCACAAAAAAACCATGTTGAAAATTTGGAGTGAAAGTACCAATGAATACCTGAGGTGTTAGGGTTTCCAACCATAACGCCCCACCCTGTAGAGAATGACAGGCATCAGGGGTGTGACTTGGGATTCTTGCCTGTAATGCTCATACCATTCCACACCCTGCAGCCAGTGAGAGGCATTGAGGTATGCCTTGGACTCTTCAGCCCCAAAGTTCACCCCATTCTCCTATACCGCACCCATCTCACCGTATTTCTTGATGGAATGGGGTGCGCATAAGGGCCAAAGACCCCAAGGCACACCATGGCACTTGTCAGTGTCTGCAGGGTGGGGTGTGGTGAAATGGCGTGGCCGTTATGCCTGACGACCCAAAGGCACACCCCAATGCCTGTCACTCTCTGCAGGGTGGTGGTGGGGTTGGCTTCAGTTCAATACTTCACTGCCATTCCTATTATGCAGCTCTGTAACCTCTACACTACCAATGCCAATGCTAGCAAGCAAACATTCGGCATTGACAAATACTTGTTTTTAATGTGGGACAGAACGGCCTGAGCACTGGGTATTGTGATGGTTTGACGAGCAGGGCAAGATGGTGGCCGCATTTACTGAACATTCGGGGTGCTCACTGATTAAGTTGGCACCCCAAATAGGTTCTACTTTTTATGCAGGCTCTATCAGAAAATAAATTAAGCTCTACTGCCATGCTTTAGCCAATGAGATTCGTTTATTTTCTGATGCCATTTTCTGATGGAAACTACTGTCAAGCAGCACCAATTTCCTGAAAGCAAATGGATTGCAGGCCAAGAGGCAGCAAGTGTTTGTGAGGGGCATGGTGTGTCAGACCAGTCTAATTGATTTCTTCAGTTCGGTGACACAAATGGTGGACAGGGGCTATGGGCGGTGCTTCTTAAGCTCCAAATCCTGGTGGCCTCAAAGGGCCTTGAAGTGTAACAGCCAGAACTTACCCATGGCCTCACTCCTTATTTGATTCACCCCAAATCTCCTGTAATATGTCAGACCCCCTTATATAACATTTCATTTCACACAGTATACATTGAATCAAGGTCTTGATGTATTTTTACTTGAAATCTATTTCTGATGTTTTTCTAAAGATAAGAATTTGTCCATTTCATTGCCTTTGCAATTGTGCTCATAAGAGTCCTGTGGCCGCAGAAGTCTGTGCTGGTGGCCACGGTGCAAACCTCATTTGAGAAACACTAGGCTAGGGGGTAGGTATCCTTTACCTGTATTTCAGTAAGGCCTTCAGTTCTGCTCCATGCAAGAGGGTGGTAAAGAAGATGAGAGATTTCGGGCTAGCAGGTTAACTACTTGGATAGGGAACTAGTTGGCAGGAGGGTAGCTGGAGAATAGATATGGTGTGGGGAGGCAGATTAGGCAAGGAACATCTGGGCAGATTGGTGGGCCAAGCAGTCCTTTCCTGCTGACAAATTTTATGTTTTTAGTTGAAGGGCAGGATTCAGAGGGAAGTCCTAAATGGTGAGTTCTCTGAGGTAAAGAAGGTTATCAGTGGTGTACTACAGGGACTGTTGTAGTCCCCAACCTCTTCATTAACATATACCTAAGTAAAGGGTTACAGGGCAAGGTGCATGTTTTTGTGGATGACACCAAACTTGTATTAGGGTGCATAGCATGGAGGGTGCAAGGAATATGAAAGAGGATGCAGAAAAAGTTTGGAAAATAGTCTAGTATATGGTAATTGAAATTCAAATACAAGAAGTACAGGAAGTACAAGGACATGCACACTGGTAACAAGGATCCAAAAAAGAGTACTAGATCAATGGCATGAAAATGGAGCAATCAAAGGAAGATAGGAACTTTCAGATCATCACAGCATCACTCAGTGATGATATGATATGCTGGCTGCCTCCCAATGCAGCAAGGCATATGTGAAAGTCAGTAGCATGCAGGGGTGTATAGGGTGGGGCTTTACTAGCCACTGGAAAGAGATGTTATGTCCACTTTATAGGTTTTTGATGAGGCATCTTGAGTACTGTGTTACATTCCAGAGTTCATACGTAAAAAAAGTATAGGGATAGACTGGAGACCATCCAAGGGATAGTCAGTAAAATGATCTGAGGACAGCAGAGAAACTCTTATGAGGAAAGATTGGAGAGTCTTAATAGGTACAGTACTTTATTTCCACAACTCCACCACTCTTTCAGTGAGTAACTATATGTCTTCGAGAGTCAGCTCTTGCAGCAGGTAACACAGTTAGGACTGTAGCCAGTAGGCGACAGGATCCCACGGGCAGACTTCTAGCCAGCAGTCTGTGTCGGGGACTGCCCCCGACGTCACATATGGTATAAAGGATGGGCAGTTCCCGATGTGCCCCAGTTCTTTTCCCTTCGTCAACTCGCATTCGTCTGCTCCACGGCTTGCCTCTCGCTAGTCCAATCACCATTTTCTACCAACTTAAAGTTTCTTAATTTTTCGTCAAAAGTTCCGCTTTTAGTGATCCTTTCATCTGTATGTCTTCTTCCCTGATGCCCTCTTCTAGGCACACTAACCAGTGCGCCTGGGGGAAGCAGATCCCATCTAAAGACAACCATTCGGCGTGTCTGCTGTGCCTGGGCCCAGATCACTACACCCAGAATTGCCTGCACTGTCAGAAATTCAACAGCTGGACGAGGATCTGTCGCCAGAAGACCCTGCAGGCCTTTCTAATGGAACAACAGTTGGCCGCCATGCAGCGGGACTCCTCTTCTGAGAGGGAATCTTTCCACCATTCGCACAAAAAGTCATCAGGGAAACATAAAGATATGAGGAGAGGGGAGATCCCATTCACATTCCAGATCCTCTGGCTCCCACTCTGCCTCCAGGGGCAGCTCCAACTCTGCCGCGCAAGACACCAGACTCACCCTGGTCAAGGCCCTGGCCATGGTTTGGGCTACGGGCACTAAGAACAGAGGCTCTGGGCCTTCTGCTCCTCTCTCCAGCCAATAAAAATAGGCCTTCGGCACCACCGACAGGCCGCTCTTCCGACACAGGTAAGGGACACTAGTCAGGTCTTTCCCGGTCGACCTCTGTGTGCAGCGCCGACCCCTGGGACAGGCAGAAGGCCTTGGGTCACTCATCTGGAAGATCTTCCTCCCTCCCACCCAGGCACTCTAAGAAACGGGCGGAGAAATCCTCCAAACTGCCATCGGACAAAGGGCCATCAAACAAACGTCCACACTCTAAGCCTTCGTCAGACCAGTACTGACATTGAACCGATGACACTTCAAAAGTTACTCACATGCCAGCGCCACCGGCTGGAGCCCCATTGTCTCCGGTATCTCCTCTGCCACCAGCTGGCAGTAAGTCCACTGACACCCGTATGGAGGACGAGCAGGTGTCAGTCCCCCAAGAGAAACAGGCAGCCAACAGTGGTCCAGCCAACATCAGCCAGTCTTCACCTTTGGTAGGTCCGTCGACACTAGACCACATGGCACCTGATATCGGCACCGACATCGGTGAAGACATAGGGACTGATGCTGGACCGGGCATCAGGTTCAGATCCTAAGCTAAACCTGTCGCAGGTCAAGGGTCTCTTCAGCCATTGGTGGGAGACCATCTTTTCTGATATTCTACCCCCAAAGCCTCAGACGGATGCTCCTACTGCACCAGATGTGACAAAAACTCTGGATAATGGGGCACCTGCAAAGGCCCTTCCCCCAACTCTGGACGCAGCCAAGGTCCCCTCACCATCTCTAGATGGGGGCCATGGCAATGAGCATCCTCCTTATGAAAGACCTAGAGGAAAAGCCTCCCGTAAGAGACGTCACAGATCTCAGTCACGGAGCCCAAGCCTTTCAAGCTCTGCTAACTTGCGTGGATATAGGAAGAGACGACACAGGTCACACTCCTCTTCCGACTCATATCGGCCCGCAGACTCTTCCTATTCTGACCTGTCTGTCAGTGACCTATCTCCTCTGGACCCAGAAGATACACCAAAATCCCCTCCTGATAACCCCTCTTTCATGGACGTCATGAGGCACATCCAAGCTAATATGGGTTGGGATACAGAGGACCTAGACCCGGAGAGGATGCGGCTGGCAAAATACCTCCGCCAGAAAGATCCCAAAACGATGGGCATACTTCCCCTGGTGGACACCTTCGCTAATGTCACACAGGCGGCTCGGAAGTGCCCACATACCTCCACTGCAGTCCCTAAAGAAGGCTGATTGCCTTTAGAGGACCCCCAAAGAGCAATCTTTTCTGGCGGAGCATCCCGTAGCTGATTCAGTGGTGATTTAAGCAGCCCATAATTGTTCCCAGATGCTGAAACACATCAGCACACAACCCCCCAGATAAGGAGTCCAAACAGTTAGACTCCATGGGTCACAATGTTTATTCCTCCTCCACCTGCAGCATTAGGAACTTGAAGTTTTTAACACACATGATTCAGTTCCAGAATGCCCTTTGGGAACAAGTAATGGATATTGTTCAAGAAATCCCAGACTGTCTGCAAAAGGCTGAGCTCCTCAAACTTTTGCAAAACGGATCAGATGTGGGCACCCACATCCTCCATTCAGCTTATAATTCCACGGACACAGCAGCAAGAGCAGCAGTGATGGGAGTATGCCTACATCGTCACTCTTGGCTCTGGGTCTCTGCGTTTGTGCAGGTCATTTAATTTAATCTCCTTGATGCACCCTTCCAAGGCTCAGTCCTCTTCGACGAGGATACAGAAAGGATTACTACTATGTTGCAAGATTCTGGAAAGGCAAATGTCCCACAGATGGTCTCTTGCAGCAGGTTATACTTTTGGGTAGTTGCCAGAGGTCACTGTGATGCACAGCAGCTCTTATATCAGTCTTTTACCAGGGGCCACTCACCGATGACATCATCATCCTGCTATCTATATAAGAGTGGACGGTTCCCTGTATCCTCTGTTCATTTTTCTGCCATCTTAAGCTCACACGCAGCAGCTAGTGCAAAATGTAGGCAGTCATCAACAAGAAACTGAGCAAAGAGGAATGGTTTCTTCCTGTTCTCGCTCCTTCATCGATGGATGTCAGAAGAACCTTCAAACAAATCACCTTTATTTTGCTTCTGTCGTTGCAGTAGAAAAATCTACCACTTCAACAACTCGCCAGTCTGTGCCCGTTGTTTGGGACCCATATATGACTCATTTTCTTGTGAACTTTGACAGGAATTCAACCAAGCAACTCTTCGATGAAGATTGCTTGATATCCAGGCTTACCTTATGGAACAAAAAGCTGCTCTCTTAGGAAAGCAAGGGGCCATCCCAAGGACCCCCCCCCCCATCTGGTGCTTCACACAAGAAGCACAGATGTGAGAAGGATGCTTCCACTGCATCCTCTTCCAAGCGCTTGTCAACAACGACCACTTCAGGTCTCCCCTCGTCGACGACACCTGCTAAACCTGCCTCCTTGTCAATGGGAATTTATTCTCTCTCATCGACAGTGCCCTTATAGTGCTCTATTGGCAGTTTCAGTGGAACCTTACATTAATAACATCGCTGCCCCATCAACGGTACCTCATCTCTTGTCAACATCGATGGCTGTTAAACATGTCAAATCTTCCTCTGTCTCGGCCCTGTCATCAACAGGCCCTGGGACTCTAGGGAATACCATGGATTTTACTTTTTCAGCTGCCCCCCCCCCAAGGGCTTTTGTTCATAGGGGCCAGCCTGATTGGGACCCCAGATTGTTTCATCCAGGCTCCAGACCAGCTTTTGCTCCATATCCTCTCTCCTCTATTATTCCCTTGGTTTCACACCCCCCCCCCTTTCTCCTCCCACCACTATTTCTGTGGACATGAATGCAGTAGTACAGCAGGTTCTGAAGGTAATAAGGCATTCACAGCCCCCGGCTCCTGATACTGGGGATCACCTATCCCGGTCACCCACACCTCCACCAAAATGTTTTCTTGGTGAGAGGCCCACCTCTTCACCTGGTTTCCCTTCAGATTATGAGGAAGAATACTATTCCAAGGACTAAGAATTCTCAGATGACATACCAGAGGATCTGGAGAATACTGACATTCAAGAATGGGACTCTCATCCTCCGTTCTCTCTCTCTACTATATCATCTCTGCATGAGGAACCTACCCACCATGCTGTGGCTTTCCCACCTAACAACCCCTCATTTCACGATATGATGGCTCATATATAGAAAATTATGAGTTTCTCTACTACTGAACATGATAAGCAGAGAAAAGACATGGCAGACTATCTTGAACTGCAAGAGGACCCTGTGGTTGTGGTACCCCTACTCATCCAAACATACCAGAATGCAGTGCTAGTGGCTTGGGATCAGCTTTCCGCTGTCCTGGCTCTTCCTCGGAAGGTGGATCGTTGTACCAGGCTCCCCTGATCACCCATTCTTCTCCACTAACCCTGAGGCTGATTCAGTAGTTATTGGTGCCACTCATGATTGTTCTAAACACCCCCAACACATGAGCTCCTTACCTACTGATAAGGAATCCAGTCACCTAGACTACCTAGGAAAGAAAGTCTTTCAGGCAGGCACACCGAATCTGAGAATCCTGAACTATATGGGACATATAGTGAAATACCAACGTACCCTTTGGTCCTTGGCTGTTGAAGTAGTCGATAAACTCCCTCCTTCACAGGAGAAATACCAATTACTGGCTACCATATCCACTGGAAATTCCATTTTTTGACATCTCTTACGCTCAGGATATGATGCTGTGAATACCTTGGCCCGCACAACTGCTGTGGGTGTAACCCTCCGCCGTCATGCCTGGCTCCGTGTCTCAGATCTACAACCAGATATTCACCACAAACTGGTTAGTGCCCCATTTAATGGTGCTAAACTTTTTGGCCCAGGCACCCAAATGCTCTTGGATAATCTCCAGGCGTCAGGCTGCACTTTCCGTACAGTGCAGGGTATGTACCATACCCCACAGTCCTCATACCAGTCCCATTCACAAAACTTTCAAAAACGGAGAGGCAAGTTTAGAGTAATGTATCGAGCTGGTTCCCGCAGACGTTCTTACACCTCCTCCAGGAACATCACACCTTCACCAAAGGGGCCCTGCTCCTTCCCTCTGGGCGGTGCGGGCCAACCCCCAGCCCAGTGATCCATTAGGGCTTGCCCCCTGCTTCCTTCTTCAGGGCTTGAAAGCTGTAGGGGGCCATTTTGCCCTTCACCTGGAGGCCTGGAAAGCCATTACTTTGGATGAGTGGGTACTCCAAATCATATGTACGGGGCATACACTGGAACTTACATCTCCACCTCCCCCGCACCCACCCCGCTCAGTCCATTACCCACCCGACCATGTTCTTATTCTCCAAGAGGAACTTCAGGCTTTTCCACACAAAAAAGACGTGGATCCTCTTCCTCTTTCGGAGCTACATCAAGGATTCTACTTCCATTTTTTCGGTCTCCAAATGTATAGGAGACCTCAGATCGGATGGTCACATTAACATCCATACTACCAATGTTAAAAAAGGGAGATTGGTTATGTGCCTTGGACATGAAAGATGTGTACTAGGATTGGGGATATGTTGTTCATCCACACTTGTTGGCAGAGTCCCTTTCCCTTTAAATCAGCTGGAAAGTCTTCAAGCTGGCTCCTCCCACCTACCCGGGTGGTATAACCCTCAGTTCTAGGAGCGTGGATATGTTGTTCATCCACACTGTCTGCCATCGTCCCTTTCCCATTTAAATCTTGCCGGAAGTCTTCAAGCTGGCTCCTCCTACCCACCCAGGTGGTAAATACCTTGGCTCCACTCCATGACACCAGATCTTCCTTTCCGCTGGAAGATACAGGTTCCCTCGTGCTTTTTGCAGCGATTGAGGCCCTGGAGTCTAATCGACGGTTTTCACCGCATCTTCTCACTTTGAAACTTGTAAGAGTATATGACTTGGATCCGAACCTTTCGGACATGAATGACAAGTTGTCCCCCGGGTTTCGCCGGTGTCCTTGTGGACAAAAAAATGTCACACACCGACCCCCACCTCCCTGCAGTGCGTTTATTGCCTCGGTACAGTACATGATACCGCTAATGCACTATTTTGCGCTGCCTTCCATCCCACCATTCTGAGGACTGTCAGGCACGCCTGAAGCTGGGAGACCGGAGCTCGCAATCCACCGTGAAATCTAAGGAGGCCAGGTGGGCGGCTCATGCCGCAGGATCCCCCGAGCAGCTCGAGCAGATGGCGGCCTCGAGGAAGAAGCTGCCCAAGCTTCAGCCAACGCTTCTTCGTGCCACTCAACTTGGGCTCCACCTTCACAGGATCCTTTCGGGATTTGTGCCAGTCTCTCCCTTCAAAGGGTGAGGCGCCCTCGGGCTCGCACTCCTCCCGATCCAAAAAGAAGGATCCAAAACCGTCTTCTTCTAGCTGAAGAAGACGCTCCTGGGACCGAGAGCGGTCCGACTTCCAGGAGCAAGGGGTCTCGACTATGGTCGAGAGCACCTCCTCGGCTGCCGTTTTTTCAGACCTTCCGTCTGGACAAGGCACTGAAGTCGAGGACATGGCTGAACCGGCCGAGATTTCTCTCGACCCGATCGAGCTGTTGTCGCCGACGCCTGTTGATGACTCTCTGGAGAGAATGCCTATTCTCTCTTTCCCAGATGAGGAAACCCGTCCCGCGGGTATCCCGATCGAGGGCCAGGAGCCGGAACCTCGGTTTTCACCTAGTCCGGCTTCCCCTGACCGACAGAGCCGACGCCATCGGTCTCGATCGAGGAGTAAGTCCTCTTCGGTCGGTAGACCCAAGAAAGGACACAAACACTCCCGGAAGAGGCGCCGCCACCGTTCCTCATCCTCCTCTGATGAGGAGAGGCTTCAACGGAAACTCCATCGATGCTATGAGGATCTTATGTGGCAGCAACTTCTGCTAACAGGCCAGAAACCGGCTACCCCGGCGGTTCCGGCTATCACTTGGCCTCAGCCTCTTCGGCCGACACCGTCATCTTCGGCCTCCAGGGCTCCGGTTCCTTCGGTGGCCCCTGTGCACCTTTCGGCTCGGCCGGCTACAGGCTCCCCACCAATTTTGGTGGAACCTCCACCAAAATAGCCCCTGGGAGGGGTTCCCTCTAAGGAGGACTGACAGTCTTCGGGTCTCCCTTATAGACTGTCGACTACGGTTACCCCTGATCGCCCTAGGCGTATCGAGGGAGATTTAGGCGGGAAGCCTTTGTATCTGACCTCCAATTCAGATAATACCGCCTTCATTCTCATGACGAGCTGTCGGTGTCAGGCTTGGAAGAAGGGCCTTCTTCCTTTCAGGGCATCCTTTGACTCATTTCAGAGTCCACAGGAATGCCTTTGCAGCCTATAAAGAAAAAGGTAGAATATCCCCTCACGGATACTCTTAAAAGGGGGGATACCCCGACGGAGGCCTTTCCAGTGGCAGAAGCCATAGTTGGCCCGGCTCTGGAACTCTGGCAGCGTCCAGCCTCCTGCCTGGCTCCATCTGCTCGCATGGCCCGCAAGTACGCGGTGCCCACAGGGTCCTTGGCGGGGTTTACTGAGCACCCCTCAGCGGAAAGCCTTGTGACTGCCTCAGTATTCAGGCGAATGGGCAGCTCTGCGGATACTGACCGCCCTCCGGACAAGGAGTCCAAACTTATGGACCACTTGGCCCGGAAGGTCTACGCGGCATCATCCTTTGGCTTTCGTCAGGCAAGCTCAGCAGTGATCATGGCACACTTCTCTCATGCCCTTTTGGGGTTGCTGGATGAAGTTCTTCCTCACCTCCAGCAGACATGCAGACCACGGTCAAGCAGGTCCGGGACCAGGGCCGGGCTGTTGCCAAACAACAGCTCCAGACAGCTCTGGACATTGGGGATTCCTGTGCCCGTTCACTAACGGCAGCGGTCACCTCGCGCCGCAGGGCTTGGCTGAGGTTATCCTCCTTTCCCGTGGATACTCAGCACAAGCTAGCTGATGTGCCCTTCCTTGGCACCGACCTCTTAGGTCCGGGAGTGGCAGGTCATCTTCAGCGCATTGAGCAGTCTAATGCCACCTTAGATGCCACCTCTGCTAAGGGTTCTTCAGGCAAGAACCAGCAGAAGCGCAAGAAGAAGCCTTTTTTCGGCATTCTTCCCCTGCGGTCAGACAGCCTTCCTTCCAAGGAGGTCAACAACAGCAGCAGGCTCAAGCTTGGCGCCCTAGGCCCAAGCAAGGTCCCCAGCAGTCCCGCAAGGGAGGCCGAGGTGCTGGTCCAGCTGCCTCCTCCTCCTCTAAGCCTGCACAGTGACGGGTCGGGGGTGGCCTCCCCCACACCCATCACGCTTGTTCTGGGTCCTCCCGTGGGGGGCCGGCTCTGCCACTTCCTTTCCGCCTGGTCCGGTATCACTTCGGACAGGTGGGTTCTGGAAGTGGTCAGGCAGGGGCTGCCCCTAGAGTTCGAGCAGTACCCTCCCAGCCGAGCCCGTGCCCCACGGGAGGAAAGGATCTCAGTTGGCACCCAGTCTGCCCTTCGGGAAGACATTGCGCAACTCCTCCTCAAAGAGGCGGTTGCCCCGGTGCCGGATCCTCCTTCAGACCCAGGCTTCGTCTCCAGGTACTTCCTGGTGCCCAAGCGGATGGGGGGTTGGCGCCCCATTCTAGATCTCCACGACCTGAATCGGTATCTCAGGTCTCGCACCTTCCGGATGGTAACTCTGAACCAGATCATACCATCCCTGGAGCGAAACATGTGGTTCTGTACACTGGATCTTCAGGACGCTTTTTACCACATCCTAATCCATCCGTACCATCAGCGGTTCCTCCGCTTCAGGGTCGAAGGGACCCTCTACGAGTTCAGAGCCATGCCGTTTGGCCTGTCATCGGCCCCAAGGATCTTCACCAAATGCATTGCAGTGGTGGCAGCCCATCTACGGCATCTAGGGGTCCGTATTTACCCCTGTCTAGATGACTGGCTCCTGGCAGGTTCCTCCCTTCAGGAGGTGGAGAGGTCCAGGGACCTGACCCCTCCGAACCTGCTCTCACTTGGGCCTTCTGATCAACGAGGCCAAATCAGAACTCATACCTTCTCAGGTGATGGGCTTCACTGGGGCAGAGCTCGACTCTTGTCAAGCCAGAGCTCGGCTCCCGGCGGACAGAGTGGAGGTTCTCTCCTCCTTTGCCCAATCATTTCTGGTTGGGCACTTGCGCCCTGCCCGGGACTTCCTGCGCCTCCTGGGTTACATGGCAGCGTGCACCTCAGTGGTCCGTTGGTCCAGACTGCACATGCGCCCCCTTCAATGGGAGCTGGCTGCCCAGTGGTCTCAGCGTCAGGGTCTCTTCGACCAGCTGATCACAGTCACCCAGAGGATGTGGGACGCTCTCCAATGGTGGACCGTCCCGAGTCATTTACAGGAAGGAGTCCCATTTGTTCGCCCCGAGCCGACGGTCGTCCCTACGACCGACGCCTCTCCCGTGGGCTGGGGAGCCCACATGGGGGACAACAGGGCTCACGGGTTCTGGACCCCCAAGGAATCCCGATGCCACATCAACCTGCTGGAGCTCAGAGCAGTCAGACTGGCCCTGTCAGCTTTCGCTCCTCAGCTCCGGGTCAAGTGGTTCAAGTCCAGACGGACAATACCACGACTGTACTATCTCAACAAACAGGGCGGCACACACTCCGCCTGCTGTGCAAGGAGGCGCCCAGATCTGGACCTTCATCAGCCGGGTGGAGGCAGATCTCCTAGCCATCCATGTGGCAGGAGTCGCGAACCAACTGGCAGATGCTCTCAGCGCATAGGCCAGACATCCCACGGTAGTCTCTCCATCCAGAGGTAGTTACAACCTGTTCTCCCATTGGGGCAAACCATTGGTGGACCTGTTTGCCTCCAGGAGAACACCAAGCTGAGGCTGTATTATGCCCGCTACCAGCGGGGTTCACTGCAGGGGATGCCTTCTCGAGGCCGTGACCCCAGGCTCTTTCACGCCTTCCCTCCATTTCCCTTGATCCACAAGGTGTTACCCAAGTTGAGGAGGGACAAGGCGAAGGTGATTCTGGTAGCCCCAGATTGGCCACGCCAGTTCTGGTATCCAGATCTCCTCAGCCTCAGCTGCAGGACCCCGGAGCGTCTGATATCACTGAACCAGGGGAAGGTCTTCCACTTGGACCTTCAATCCCTGCACCTCACAGCCTGGTTCCTGAGCGGCTAGAGTTCCAGGCTTTGGGTCTTTCTGAGGATGTCTATACCGTGGTGGAGGAATCTTGAAAAGAATCGACCAGGAAATGTTATGCCTTCAAGTGGAAAAGATTTTCCATTTGGTGTCAGGGAAAAAGCCTGGACCCCTTATCCTGCTCTGTGGCTAACATTCTAGACTACCTTTGGTCCCTCTCCAAAGGGGGTCTTCGGTCATCGACCCTTAGGGTGCACCTGGCAGCCATCTCTGCTTACCGGGCACAGGCCAATCAGCCGAAGTTGGCTCAGGAGTCGGTGATCGGGCACTTTTTCAAAGGCCTGGATCACATATCCCCTCCGGTGCATGAACCTCCACCTCTGTGGGATCCTTTGCTGGTTTTGGCAAAGCTCATGGGCAAGCCATTCGAACTCATGCACAAGTGTGAGCTCTCGCACTTGTCGTGGAAGACTGCCTTCTTGGTGGCTATCACATCAGCCAGAAGGACAGGGGAGCTCCAGGCGCTTTCAGTGGACTCCCCTTATCTGGTCTTTCACAGGGACAAAGTTGTCCTGCGCCCCCACCCGAAATTCCTTCCGAAGGTGGTGTCAGAGTTTCACCTCAACCAGGTGTTGACTCTGCTGGTATACTACCCTAACTTCACCTCGGATGCCGAGTACAGGCTCCATACTCTGGACCTCAGGCGTGCTCTCTCCTACTATAAGGAGAGAACGGCAGAAATTCGGGGAGAGGTTCGCCAGCTGTTTGTCACCTACACTGAAGCTGCTTCTGGCAGACCTGCAGCTAAACGGACTATTGCAAGATGGATTACATCATGCATAAGTCTGTGTTATGAATTGGTGGTCAAGGAGCCTCCCAGAGGGATAAGAGCTCATTCTACCCACCATACTGCTGCTTCAGTGGCTGCTTCCAGGGACATCCCTATCCAGGAAATCTGTCGGGCTGCTACCTGGAAGTCAGCAAACACCTTTATTACCCATTACCACATCGACCTAGAGTCATGACGTGATGCTGGTTTTGGGGCCTCGGTTCTCCAATCTCTGTTTCCTAAGTAGGGGGTGTGCGCCTTGCCTCCCTCCTCCCAGAGAACTGCTAGGAGTCTGCCAGACAGTGTGGATGAACAACATATCCACGCTTCTAGAAGAACAGGTTACTCACCTGTAACAGTAGTTCTAGGAGTGGTATATGTTGTTCATCCACATGTACCCACCCGACCTCCCCGGCTTAAGGCGCACAGCCTGGCTTCCAGTGGGCTAGATCTGGCGTCATGGGGCGGAGCCGAGGTATTTACCACCCGGGTGGGTGGGAGGAGCCAGCTTGAAGACTTCCGGCAAGATTTAAAGGGGAAAGGGACAATGCCAGACAGTGTGGATGAACAACATATACCACTCCTAGAACTACTGTTACAGGTGAGTAACCTGTTCTTCCACCCCATGACGCCAGATCTTCCTTTCCGCTGGAAGATTCAGGTTGCCTCCTTCATGCTTTCGCATTTTGTAGGCCCTGGCTTCAAAACCTTCAGTTATTCTGAAAATTCGTCTTGTTTGCATTAGCGATCGTGATTCTTTTTTCTCGATCATGGAAGACAAGTCTTCCCCAGGATTTCACTAGTGCTCATGCAACCAGAAGATGTCATGCATCGACCCACATACCATGTGCGTATACTGTTTGGGTGTCAGCCATGACACCACGATGTGCAGGTTTTGCCTCGCATTCCAACCCAACACCCTCATCGACCGTCTCGCACATCTTAAGCCGGGGAGGCCGGAAAAATGGAACCTGCCGGTGAAATTCAAGGAGGCCCGGTGGGTGGTTTCCATGGCCGTGGGATCTGCTGAGCAATTGGAGCACATGCAGGCCTTCGAGGAGGAAGTGGCTCGCACCACGGAATCTTCCTCTTGGAGCTACTTCATTCCGCTCAACCTGGGCTCCACCTTCTCGGGGTCCTTCCAAGAGTTGTGCCACTCTCTCCCAACTAAGGGTGAGAGTCCTGTGGGCACACACTCCTCTCGGTCCCGTAAGCGGGAGAAGGACCTGGGACTGTCTTCATCTTGACAGAGATGCTCTTGGGATCGGAGAGATCTCGGTCCCAGGAGTCAGCCATTTCGACCGCCTCTTCAGCCACTGACTTCTTGGCCTTGCCATCTGGCCAGTTGACCGAAGTGTCTGTCGACGACGTTGAGATAATTTTCGACCCGATTGAGCCTTTGTCGCCCACTCCGGTTGATAACTCCCTCACTCGGACTCTGGTTCTTGCTTTCCTCAATGAAGAGACCCAGCCTGCTGGGCATCCTGCTGAGGAAGTGGTCCCTGACCCCGGGAAGTCCCTGATCCCACTGGTATCTCCTGAGCGACCGAGTTGGCCTGTCCAATCTTGATCGGGGTCTTGAACCCCCTCAACCGAAAGTCCGAGGAAGGGCCGTAAGCGCTGTAAAAAGAGGCGATGCCATCGGTCATCTTCGGATGAGGAGAGGCTGCAATGGAAGTTCCGTCAGCGCTACAAGGACCTCATGTGGCAACAGTTGATTTTGTCTGGGGACAAGCATACCCCGGCTTCTACCCCGGCCATTACGTGGCTCTCTCGCCTCCCAGGCCGAAGCTGACTCCTCTGAAGCCAGTCAAGTCAGTTCCTCCACCTGCAGAGCCGGCGAAACCTCAGGTTCGGCCTAAACCGGGGTTTCCACTGATTTTGGTGGAACCGCCACACAAGCAGCCTGTGGGAAGGGCTCCTTCTAAGGAAGCTAGACCAGATACTGGGCTTCCCTGGCGTCTTTCAGTCACTGTCGCCCCTGACCACCCCCAGCGGGGCGAGGGTGATGTGGGCGGCTAACCGCTGTATCTGAATACCTCGGATTTGGATGAAACTGGTCTCCGTTTTCATCCAGGGGATAATGAATCGGCCAGTGGAATAGAGACGGAGGAAGGTCCTTCATTCTTTCTGGGCATTCTTCGCCTCATCTCTGAGTCCACAGGGATGCCCGTGGGACCTATCCAGAAAAAGGCGGAGTACTCTCTCACTGACATCCTCAAGAGAGGGGATGCCCCGACGGAAGCCTTTCCTGTGGCCGAGGCCATTGTTGGCCGAGCCTTAAACTTTGGCAGCACCCTACCTCCTGTCCAGCTCCATCTGCCCAAATGGCCCACAAGTATGCAGTGCCCATGGGGTCCCTTGCGGGGTTAATAGAGCACCCTTTGACTCAGAGTCTTGTGACCACCTCTGTGTTCAGGCGTACTGGTAGTTCTACCGATACTGACAGACCTCCTGAGAAGGAATCCAAATATTTGGATCACTCTGCCCAGAAGGTCTATGCGGCCTCATCTTTAGGCCTCTGTCAGACAAGCTCAGCCATCATCATGGCACACTTCTTCCATGCCCTTTTGGGGTCCTTGGACGAAATCCTCCCACATCTCCCTGCGGACTTGCAGACCACGATCAAGCAGGTCCGGACCAAGGCCATGCTGTTGCTAAACAACAGCTCCAGACAGCTCTGGACATCAGGGACTCATGTGCCCTTTCATTGGCAGCTGCAGTTGCCTCCCACTGCAGGGCTTGGCTGAGGCTCTCCTCCTTCCCGGTGGATACTCAGCACAAACTAGCTGATGTGCCTTTCCTGGGCACTGATCTCTTTGGCCCAGGTGTGGCTTTTCACCTTCAGTTCATTGAGCAGTCCAGTACCACATTGGACACCACTTCTGCTATGGGTTCTTCTGTCCCCAGGAAGCAGCAGAAGAAAAAGTCATCTTTTCGGCACTCTTCCCCTGCAACCCAGCAGCCCTCCATTCATGGGGGTCAGCAGCTGCAGCAGGCTCACGCTCGGCACCCCCAGCCCAAGTCCGGACCCTCCCAGGCCCGTAAGGGAGGCCGTGGTTCAAGCCCTGGACCCTCTGCCTCCAAGCCTGCCCAGTGATGGGCTGGGGGCTGCCACCCCTACTCCCATCACGCCAGCTCTAGGTCCTCCAGTTGGGGGCCAGCTGCACCACTTTCTTTCCGCCTGGTCTGCTGTTACCATGGACAGGTGGGTCTTGAAAGTGGTCGGCCAGGCAGTGCCTCTGGAATTCGAGCAGTACACTCCATGCCGAGCCCGCGCCCCACTGGAGGAGAGGGTGCCGAGCGTGAGCCTGCTGCTGCTGATGACCCCATGAATGGAGGGCTGCTGGTTGCAGGGGAAGAGTGCCAAAAAGACGACTACTTCTTCTGCTGCTTCCTGGGGCCAGAAGAACCCATAGTAAACTGGGTCAGGAGTACTGTCACCCCTCTGCAGAGACCACCCAGTCCAGTGCAACTGCCTCAAAGGATACCGAGAACGAGGAGCACTTGGATGACAGTGGGCTCAGTGAGGGTTAGAGCGGTCAGGCAGAGGCACATCCCAGATCCTATTCCACTCAAGAACTCATATGCCACACTGGCAAACGGGGACAACCAAATAGAAGTACCCAGAGAAGTGGAAGGAAAGGATGTGGAGGTTAGCCAAGGAAGTGACCTCAGGGGAGAGCAGGGACCCCAGAGGAAGAGGAAGCAATCCTGGTGGGGACTCCATCATAAGAGGGATCCAGCTAGGAACACAGGAGGGGAGGACAGGGAGGTGAGGGCCTCACCAGGTGCCACGCATGGAGGGATGGAAGGAAGATCCTGGGGATCACTGGGAAGGCAAGACGGGAGGCTGAGCTGGATGTCATTATCCACCTAGGTACTAATGACCTGGCAAATGGGGAGCCAAAGGAAGTTCAGGAAGAGTTTAGGAAATTGGGAAGGGGTCTCAAGCAAGTAGCTACTTCTGTCACTTTCTCAGAAGTACTACCTGAGAGGCAAGGAGAGCATAGGGGCATGCACCAGGAACTTTAACTCATGGTTGAAAACTGGTGCTGTGAGGAAGGGTTTGGATTCATTGGTGACTGGGGACCCACCTGGAGGGATGGAGGTTTGTTCAAGCCTGACGGCCTGCATCCATCCTGGAGGGGAATCCAAGAACTCAATGATAAGTTTAAATGCTACATTGACAAGCATTTAAACTAGCAAAGGGGGGTGGAAGGCCAGCAAGAAGGGTACCTACTTGCTTACCCCCCACAGCTAGCAGTGGAACCAGTGAACCGGAGGAGTGGCTATCTCTACAAAGCAGTGTGCAAAAGATGGAGATTAGCACCCAAGAGGTAGATCGGCTGAATAGGGGCAAAATTCAGCAGAAGGGCAGACAGCAAGGAGAACCAGGGATAAAGGACAACCAAGGAAGGGGCTGGAGTAGAACAACGAAACAGTCTAGGGAGGTCAAATCATGGAAAGCCATGTGTGCCAATGCCAGGAGCCTTAGCAACAAGATGGAAGATCTGGAGGCTGTCATGGTGCAGTCAGACCTGGACATTGTGGCCATCACTGAAACCTGGTGTAATGATAACCACGACTGGGAGATGGCCATACCTGGCTACAACATATTCAGAAGAGACAGGGTAGGTAGAAAGGGAGGAGGAGTGGCACTGTATGTGAAAAATGACATAAGGGCCACAGAGATCCAGGAGGAACAAAATGGGGGGGAGATACTGTGGGTTAAGCTGGAAAGGAAGATTGGGCCAGCCATCTGCACAGGTGTGGTCTATAGATCACCAGCCCAGGAGGAAGAAACAGATAGGGAGCTGATGCTAGCCATCCAAAGGATGGAAGACAAGGGTGAGCTAGTACTGGTTGGAAACTTCAATATTCCAGACGTGGACTGGAGCATCCCAGCAGCAGCATCAACTAGGAGCAGATTTGTCCTGGACTCCCTTCAGGGTGCCTTCCTCAAGCAACTGGTCATGGAACCAACTCGGCAGAAGGCAATCCTGGACCTTGTGCTCACAAACAGGGACAGTGTGATGGGGGTAACAGTGGGGGAGCACCTGGGGAACAGTGACCACCAGTCATTGTGGTTTGAAATCACAGAAAGAGCAGAACCAAACCACACAAAAACACGTATCCTGGATTTTAGGGGGGCAGACTTTGGGAAAATGGGGAGATACTTGAAAGAGGCATTAAGGGGAATGGGGCAGGAATCAGGGGTTGAGGAACAGTGGGCAGTATTTAAAATGGGGATTACAAGAACAACAGAATTATGCATTAAGCAGGTTAGCAAGAGGAAAGGAAGAGGATACCATTATGGTTTTCCAAAGAGGTAGCAAAGAAAGTGAAAGCCAAAAAGATTGCATTCAGGCAATACAAAATGACAGGCAGAAGGGATAGGGAGAAGTACCAGGAGAAGCAAAGGGAGGTCAGTAAGGGAAGCCAAAGCTCGGACAGAAGAACACATTGCAAAATCAGTGGGTAGAGGGGACAAAACCTTTTACAGGTACCTAAGTGAAAAAAGAAAGGCAAAGGGAGGGGTAGTGAGACTGAAGGGGAGGATGGGGGGCTGCATGGAGGATGACAACAGTAAAGCTTGACATATTGAACAGGTATTTCTGCTCAGTCTTTACTGAGGAAGAGGAGGGTAATGGGTCTGAAGTGAGTACAAGGGGTGAGAATGGAGCAGAAATGGACACAAGTCCCTTTACTCGAGAAAGGGTCCTGAAGGAACTGGAAGTAATAAGAGTTGAAAAAACAATGGGGCCAGATGGGGTGCACCCCAGGGTCCTTAAAGAGCTAAGAGAAGTGGTGGCTGAACCTCTGGCTATCCTGTTTAGCCGATCACTGGAAACAGAGGAGGTACCCAAAGACTGGAGAACAGCAGATGTAGTCCCCTTATACAAAAGTGGGAACAAAGAGGAAGCGGGAAACTACAGACCAGTCAGCCTCACCTCGGTAGTGGGGAAGATCATGGAAGCACTACTGAAGGAGAGACTGGTGGAACATCTGGTTGTCAATGGACTCACAGGACCCAAGGCAGCATGGTTTCACCAGGGGTGTCATGTCAGACCAACCTCGGCTGAATTTTTGACTGGGTGACTAGGGAGGTAGATCAGGGAGGGCAGTGGACATGGCCTATCTGGACTCTAGCAAGGCCTTTGACACTGTGCCACATAGAAAACTATTACACAAACTGGGGAATATGGGTGTGGGCAGGACAGTAGTGTGTAGGTAGGTAACTGGCTGGGTGGCAGGACACAGAGGGTGGTGGTAAATGGCTGTCACTCCACAGAAGGAAGAGTGACCAGTGGGGTACCACAGGATCAGTGCTGGGACCGGTCCTATTCAACATCTTCATCAGTGACATTACAGGACCTAGAAGGCAGAATTTCACTGTTCACGATGACACAAAGTTCTGTAACAAGTAGACACACCAGAGGGTGTAGACAGAATGAGAAGGACCTGCAGAAACTTGAAGAATGGTCAGGGTTTGGCAGTTGAAATTCAATGCAAAGAAGTGCAAGATAATGCATATGGAGTACAAAACCCTGGTACAATATATCAGTTGGGGGTGAGGATATAGCACACCAAGCAGGAAAGGATCTTGGGGTTATCATCTCTGATGATCTCAAGGTAGGGATACAGTGTGAGAAGGCAGTAGGTAAAGCAAATAGGATGCTGGGATGCATAGGCAGGGGCATCACCAGCAGGCAAAGGGAGGTCATAATTCCACTATACGAGACACTAGGGAGGCCCTACCTGGAGTACAATGTACAGTTCTGGAGACCTTACCTACGTAAGGACATAGACAGGGTAGAGAAGGTTCAGCGGAGGGCAACAAAGATGGTACATGGATTGCATCACAAGTCCTATGAGGACAGGTTGCAGGAACTGAATATGTACTCCCTGGAGGAGAGGAGGGAGAGAGGGGATATGATAGAGACATACAAGTATCTTACAGGGAGGGACAGGGTGCAGGAATACACTATTTTTAAGCAAAAAAGATGTTCCAGGACTAGAGGGCATGGGATGAAGTTGGAGGGAGGATGATTCAGAGGAAACGTGAGAAGAATTTCTTGCAGAACGGTGGTGGACAAGGGGAACACCCTGCCAGAGGAAGTGGTGGGGGCTGAAACAATCACGGGATTTAAGAATGCATGGGATAGACATAAAGGAGTTCTGGAGGTCAAGGGTAAGGGGCAACAGACTTCTAGAAAAACATAAACTGAACTTACAAGCTCAAATGGGAAGACTGGGTGGGCCACAGGCCCTTATCTGCTGACACTGTCTATGTATCTGTGTATCCACCCACATTCAGTTGGCTCTCTGAGACAATATTGCTCAGCTCCTCCTCAAGGAGGCAGTAGCTCCAGTGGCAGACCCTTCAGCAAACCCAGGCTTCGTTTCCAGGTACTTCCTAGTTCCCAAGCTGACGGGCGGCTGGGGCCCTATTCTAGATCTCCACGACCTGAATCAGTATCTCAGGTCACGCACCTTCCAGATAGTCACTCTGTCTCAGATCATACCATCCCTGGAGCAAAACATGTGGTTCTGCTCATTGGATCTCCAGGACATGTTCTTTCACGTCCCAATCCGTCCGCCTCACCAGCGGTTCCTCCGCTTCAGAGCCAAGGGAACCCTATATGAGTTCCAAGTCATGCCGTTCGGCCTGTCATCAACCCCATGGGTCTTCACCAAATGCATTGCAGTTGTGGCAGCCCACCTCAGGCGTCGGGGTTCAGAATTTACCCCTACCTCGGTGATTGGCCCTTAGCAGGTTTCACCCAGCAGGAGGTGGAGAGGTCCAGGGACCTGGCCCTCCAGATCTGCTCCCAACTCGGCCTCCTGATCAGTGGGGCCAAGTTAAAGCTCGTGCCTTCTCAGGTGATGTGTTTCATCGGGGCAGAGCTTGACTCTCGTCGAGCCAGAGCTCAGCTCCTGGTGGACAGGGCAGAGGTTCTCTCCTCCTTTGCCCAATCATTTCTGGTTGGGCAATTGCGCCCTGCCCGGGACTTTCTGCGCCTTCTGGGTTACATGGCGACATGCACCTCTGTGGTCCGTTGGGCCCGGTGGCACATGCGCCCCCTCCAATGGGAGCTGGCCGCCCAGTGGACTCAGCACCACAGTCATTTTGACCAGCTGATCACTGTGACTCAGAAGATGTGGGACGCTCTCCAATGGTGGACCGTCCATACCGGTTGCAGGAAGGGATCCCATTCGTCTTCCCCGAGCCGATGGCCATCCTAACGACCGATGCCTCTCTCACGGGCTGGGGAGCCCACACGGGGGACAACAGGGCCCTTGGGTTCTGGACCCCCGAGGAGTCCCATTATCACATCAACGTGTTGGAGCTCAGAGCAGTCAGACTGGCACTGTCAGCTTTTGCTCCTCAGCTCCGGGGTCAAGTGGTTCAAGTCCAGATGGACAATACGACGACCATGTACTACCTGAACAAACAGGGCGATATATCTGCTATGCTGGGAATCGCTCCACATCTGGACACGTGAGCCGTCTGGAGGCAGATCTCCTAGCCATCCACGTGGCAGGAGCCTCAAACCAACTGGCGGATGCTCTCAGCTGCATAGCCGAGACATCCCACAAGTGGTCTCTCCATCCAGAGGTAGCTTGCAGTCTTTTCTCAGACTGGGGCAGAGCATTGGTGGACCTGTTTGCCTCCCGGGAAAACACCAAGCTGAGGCTGTTTCATGCCCGCTTCCCTCAGCAGGGCTCGCTATATGGGGATGCCTTCTCAAGGCCGTGGACCCCAGGCCTCTTCTACCCCTTCCCTCCATTTCCCTTGATCCACAGGGTGCTCCTCAAGGTGAGGAGGGACAAGGCGCAGGTGATCCTGGTAGCCCCAGACTGGCCATGCCATTTCTGGTACCCAGATCTCCTCAGCCTCAACAACAGGCCTCTGGAGTGGCTTCCAGCATGCCTAGACCTGATCTCACTCAGTCAGGGGAAGGTATTCCATCCGGACCTTCAGTCTCTGCACCTGACAGCCTGGTACCAGAGTGGCTAGAATTCCAGGGTTTGGGTCTTTCCGAGGATGTCCTCACCGTGGTGGAGGCATCCAGAAAGGAATCGACCAGGAAATGTTGTGGCTTCAAATGGAAAAGGTTTTCCATTTGGTGTCAGGTCAGGGGCCTGGACCCTTTGTCCTGCCCAGTGGCTAGCATTCTCAACTACCCTTGGTCTCTGTCCAAAAGGGGGTCTTCAGTAATCGACTGTTAGGGTGCACCTGGCAGCCATCTCTGCTTACTGGACGCGGGCTGGTCAGCTGACGTTGGCGCAGGAGACAGTGGTCGGGTGCTTTTTCAAAGGCCTGGATCACATATCCCCTCAGGTCCGTGAACCTCCATCTTAATGGGATCTACTGCTGGTACTGGCAAAGCTTATGGGCAAGGCATTTGAACCAGTGCACACGTGTGTGTTGTCACACTTGTCGTGGAAGACGGCCTTCCTGGTGGCTATACTGTCTGCCATAAGGACAGGGGAGCTCCAGGTGCTTTCAGTGGACTGTCCTCATCTGGTCTTCCACAGGGACAAGGTTGTCCTACGCCCCCAGCCGAAATTCCTTCCGAAGGTGGTGTCAGAGTTTCACCTTAAGCAGGTATTAACTCTGCCTGTCTACTACCCTAATTACACCTTGGAGGCCAAATACAGGCTCCATACCCTGGATCTGAGATGAGCCCTCTCCTATTACAAGGAGAGGACGGCGGAAATTCTGGGGGGGGGGGTTGCCAGCTGTTTGTCACCTACGCTGAAGCCGCTTCTGGCAGACCTGCAGCAAAATGGACTATTGCAAGGTGGATTACATCTTGTATAAGTCTGTGCTGTGAGTTGGTGGGCATGGAGCCTCCCAGAGGGATAAGAGCTAATTCTACCTGCCATACCACTGTTCGGTGGCTGCTTCCAGGGACATCCCTATCCAGGAAATCTGCCGGGCTGCTACCTGGAAGTCAGCAAACACCTTCATTACCCATTACCACATCGACCTTGAGTCACGCCGGCATGCTGGTTTTGGGGCCTCAGTTCTCCAATCTCTAGTTCCCAAGTGAGTATTTTTTGGGGGTGTGTGCCTTGCCTCCCTTCTCCTGGAGAACTGCTAGGTGTCTGCCAGATAGTGTGGATGAACAACATATCCACGATCCTAGAAAAACAGGTTACTCACCTGTAACAGTAGTTCTGTGAGTCATATATGTTGTTCATCCACACGGACCCACCTGACTTCCCTGGCTGCAGACTCACAGACCTGGCTTCCAGTGGCCTAAGATCTGGCGTCATGAGGCGGAGCCAAGGGTTACACCACCCAGGTGGGTGGGAGGAGCCAGCTTGAAGACTTTTGGCGATCTTTAAAAGGGAAAGGGACATTCCAAATAGTGTGGATGAACTACATATACCACTCCTAGAACTACTGTTACAGGTCAGTAACCTGTTTTTACTCACCTGTAACAGTAGATCTTCCATGGAATGGTCTCTTGCAGTAAGTCATTACTTCTGGGAGTATCCAGCCTAGGGCACTTTCGCACGGCAGCTTCTTCTAGCAGTTTTCACCAGGGACCACCCACACATGACATCCCATCCTGTTTCCTATATAAGTGTGGGTGGTCCCTGGTATCCTCAGTTCATTTTCCCGCCATCTTCAGACCGCGCAGCAGCTAATTCAACTTCTGTGCAGCAGTCATCAACGAGAAATTGAATTCCAGACGAATGTCTGAATATTCTTCATCCAAACAAGCACTATTTCTTTCCTGTCGTTACGGCAGGAAGATTTTTCGCTTTGACAACCATCTGCTTTGTGTGAGATGTCTGGGACCCTCACACAACATTAATTCCTGTAAACATTGTCAGGAATTTAATCAGGCTACTCGTCGTCGACAAGTGCTTGAAATTCAACATCACATTGCGGAGCAGAAAATGTCTGTCACAGAACCAGGGGGTCCATACCAAGGGCTCCCAAGCCTCAGATTCTCATGTTGGGCAGTGTAAGGAGAGGGTCAAACCCCCCTCTTCCTCCTGCTCTCGACGTTCATCAATGGTCATCATTTCTATGGTCACACTGTCGATGGAACATCAGGAACATGCATCCTCGTCGACAAGGGCTCCTCTCTCGTTGATGGTGGGCTCGAAGCATACTTCCTCGTCGATGAGGGCTCCTCTCTCATCGACTGCACACTTTGGACAAGCTTCCTCGTTGACGATGCTTGCCTCTGCTTTAAATGTGGTGCAGGAAATACCTGCTCCATCAACAGCATTATTTAACCTGTCATCGACGATGCTTTCAAGCGTCTTTTCGGCAACAAAACCCACTGTTGCTCCGTTGATGAGAGCTTCTCCCCTGTCGACGTTTGCAGGATTTTTGCATGATAATACCTCAACGGGATCCTCTACAAGGTCCCATGACCTCAAGGTAAGTCGCTGGCTTTTGCCCTTCAACATGCCCCTCCACTAACACAAGTGGGCTCATACAGAGGTCCATCACATCAGGTCGAAACAGGGACCATGGTTACTACCACCCAGGCTCAAGACCTGCATATACTGCACATCCTATCCCCTCCATCATCGCCATTGTTCCCCAACCTCCGCCCCTCATCCCGCCCCCTTCCCAAGAACAACAGGACATCACTAACATTGTGCAGCAGGTCTTGCATACAGTAACATGCGTTATGCCCCACTCCCCACCAATCCAGGAAGAGGGATAGTCCTTTTCGCTCACAAACATCGTCATGATGACAACTCGGATATTGAACCTGCCTATTCTTCTCCACCTCATATGGAGGATTACTCGTATGAATGGGAGCAACATCAGGAGCTCCCTGATGACCTGAATATGGAGTTCCCTGGCCTGGATTTTCAGGGCCCGGGTTCCCCTTTTTCAGCCATTTCCTCTCTGGACAAAGATTTGCCTCCTCCAATGGCCTCCTCTCCTCCAGATGATCCCACCTTTAGTGACATGATGCTTCAAACACAAAAGGTGATGGGATTTTCCACTACGGAACATGATAAACACCGTAAGGCTATGGCAGACTATTTAGAATTGCCAGAGGAACCAGCGTTAGTGGTTCCACCACTAATACCTACATATCAAAATGCCTTATTGGCTGCTTGGCATCAGCCTTCTAACATTACGGCAGTTCCTTGTAAGGCTAACCGAATATATCAGTCTCCTTTAGACCACCCATTCCTCTCCACTTTTCCAGAGGCAGATTCCGTGGTCATTACTGCTGCTCATGATCATAGTGAAAAACATAAACACATGAGCTCCTTACCTCTTGATAACGAGTCCCAAAAAATGGATTACCTGGGGAAAAAGGTTTTCGCCTCAGCTACTATGAACATTCGTATTTTAAACTACATGGGTCACATGATAACATAACAACGTACCCTGGGGACTTCTATTCTAGAAACTGTCAATAAACTCCCTCCCTTCAGGAGAAAGACCAGTTATTGGCTATGATCAATACTACTAACTCCATCTCCTGCCACCTTCTCAGGTCAGGCTGTGATGCTGTGGATACCTCTCCCTGACTTTCAGCTACTGGTGTAGCTCTACATCACCATACTTGGCTTCGTGTGTCGGGGTTTACCCCAATGTACAACATAAGTTAACCAGTGCACCCTTTAATGAGTCCAAGTTATTCGGGCCAGGTACACAGACCCTCTTAGATGACTTACAAGCATCTGGTAGGACCCTTCGTAAGATTCAAGGGATGTACCATACCTCACAATACACCTACCATTTCCACTTTCCTTCTTACTCTAAAAGAGGTGGAAAATACAAAGCCTCTAACAGAGGTGGTTTTAGAGGTCATAACCAACCTCCCAGAGGTGCTCCTTTAGCCACCTGTGGCTCCCACGCCCGTCCCTCTGGAGGGGCCAGTCAGCCCGTTGCTCAGTGACCTCACCAGCCTCCCCCCCCACCTCTTTGACCAGGCCTTGGAGGTGGGCGGGTGTCATTTTGCTGTCCATCTAGAGGCTTGGCAGATGATCACTTCGGACAGATGGGTACACCAAATAATCCAAATGGGACATACTCTGGAGTTTATCTCTGTCCCTCCTCCCTCGACAATTCAATACCCTTCACAGCACATTCCTATTCTCCAAGAGGAACTGTTACCACTTCTAGTCAAGCAAGCAATTGTACCAGTACCAGCTGTGGAACAACAGAAAGGGTATTATTCCCATTTCTTTCTAGTACCCAGAAGAACCGGAGATCTCAGACCCATTTTGGATCTGAGACGTCTGAATAGATACATTCAGTTCAAGCATTTCCACATGGTCACTCTACCAGCTATTATGCCTCTCCTAAAACAAGGAGATTGGATGTGTGCCCTGGATATGAAGGACGCATACTTACATATTCCTGTTCACCTTGCTCATCACAAATTTCTGGGCTTTCATCTCCTAGGCCAAAACTACCAGTTTCGGGCTCTCCCATTCGGCCTTTCATCGGCCCCCGAGAGTCTTTACCAAATGCCTAGCAGTGATAGCTGCAGCCCTAAGGGAAAAAGGGCACTATGTCTTCCCATATCTAGATGATTGGCTGATAAACGCAAACTCCAAAGACGTTCTGCTATCCTCTCTGATCACCACCCTCACTCTGTTTCACGATGTAGGGGTAACGGTCAATTGGCCGAAGTCCAATCCAGAGCCATCCCAGATTCTACAATACATCGGAGTTTTTCTGGACACCATTTAGGCGAAGGCTTTCCTTCTGCCTTCCGTCAGGACACTCTGATATCTCTGGCCTTACACATACAGTCTCAACCAGTAGTCACGGCAAAACAAATGCTAAAATTACTGGGCTACATGTACGCCACTATTTCCACTGTGGCATTCGCCCATCTCCACATGACACCTGTCCAGTGGACTCTACAGAACCAGTGGTCTCAGAAAACTGGACAGTTCGATGACCGGGTTTGGGTCACTCCCTTCCTAGTGTCAGCCCTCTCCTAGTGGACGATCAAAACCAATTTGTATCAGGGAATGCTCTTTCACTCCCCCCCCCCCCCGGCAGACATTAACCACAGATGCGTCCCTGGATGGGTGGGGCACCCACTTGGGTCCATATCAGACCCAGGGTCAATGGTCCACCTTATCTCATATCAATCTCTTGGAGATGAGGGTGGTTTGTCTTGCCCTTCAGGCATTCCAACCCTACCTCAAGCCGGGACCATTGCTGATTCAGTCAGACAACACGGCAGTAGTCTGATACCTGAACCGACAAGTGGGCACACATTCGCGCACCCTCCTCAGGGAGACCATTGCAGTCTAGCAGACAGCAATCAAACGAAGACTAACACTGACAGTAGTCCATCTCCTAGGATGGTGTAATCAGTTGGTGGACCAAATGAGTCGTCAGTCATCTGCCCACAAATAGACACTTCATGAAGATGTCCTACCCGACGTCTTCGCGCTCTGAGGGACTCCACAGCTGGATCTGTTCGACTTCCCCAGTCAATTACAGAGTCTCCAGTTACTTCTCCATTATCCCGAACAACAGGGAAAAGGCTATCGATGCCCTGTCCCAACCTTGGACAGGACTTTACTTATATGCTTCTCCCCACCCCCATCCCGCTCCTGCTATAGACTCTGTTGAAACTTCAACTGGAGCCAGCCACCATGATACTAATAGCACCTTTATGCCTCGGCAACCATGGTATCCCCTCCTTGACCGATTGTCGGTGCGGGATCCCATTCTTTTGCCGTCCAGACCGGACCTCCTGACCCAGAATCGGGGGTCCCTCTTGCATCCCAGCCTCAAGATGCTACGTCTTCATGTCTGGGTCCTGAGGACACATTCATAAATAGACTACTGGTGTCCTCTTCTGTTGCCAATATTCTCCTAGCCTCTAGGAAGCTGGCAACAAGAAACATATAACTCCCAATGGAAGAGGTTTTCCATATGGTCTGTCTCTCATACTGTGGACCCTTATTCATGCCCACTTATAACCGTTCTAGACTACTTTGCCTCATTATCTGAGTCAGGCCTCAGTTATTCTTCTGTCAAAGTTCATTTAGCAGCCATCTTGGCCTTTCATGAACCTCTGGATAGTAGATTACTCTATCAGCATAACTTATCCAAAAAGTTTTTGAAAGGCATGCTTCATCTCAAGGCTCCAATTCGACGACCCACGCCTCCGTGGGATCTCAACTCTATCATAGAAAAACTGACTCTTAAACCTTTCAAGCCTGCAGCCACTTGTGATCTGCATTTCCTTTCATGGAAAACATTATTTTTGGTGGCTATTACTTCCGCTCGGCGTATCTCTGAGCTTCATGCCCTTATGTGTAGGGAACCTTACTTGATTTTCCATAAAGACTGGGTGGTACTATGTACTAACCCTTCCTTCCTACCAAACGTAGTGTCTGAACAGACCTTAAATCAATCAGTGGAGCTCCCAGTATTTTTTCCAGAGCATTCCAGACGGGGTGAACATCTATTACATCTAATGGCTGTTCACCGTATCTTAAGATACTACACTAATCGTACCAAAGACATCTGAAAGACGTTTAAATTGTTTGTCACCTTTGCTTCCAGCAGAGAGGGACTTCCCGTTGCTAAGAGGACTCTGTCCTCATGGTTGGCAAACTGCATTACATTTTGCTACAAGAAATACAGCAAGGCTCTTCCTGGTCCAGTCCAAGCCCATTCCACAAGAGCTATAGCCACTACTGCGGCCTGTTTCAAGGGTGCCTCCATTTCAGAAATCTTTAATGCTGCCACTTTGTCCATGATCTACGCTTTCACTCGAGATTACAATCTGGATGTGGCCTCGAGACGTAGGACGGCTTTCAGCTGTACAGTCCTTCAAGGTGTATAATCATAATTGTCCACCCTTCTGGACATAACTGCTGAGTAATCTCCCAGAAGTAATGACTTACTGCAAGAGACCATTCTGTGGAAGATAGTGCAGTTACATAAAATCTTACCATAACAGTAGATCTTCGAGGAATGTCTCTTGCAGTAAGTATAATCCTGCCCTCCGACCCCCTCCTTCTCTAACAGAAGCAATTTCATGCTCCACAGAAGTAGGAGTGGGCTCCTTGGTCCCCTTGGTTTCCCCTCGGTCCTCGCCTTTGCGAGCTGAATTCGGTAGGTGGAACTGAGGATACCAGGGACCACCCACCCTTACATAGGAAACAGGATGTGATGTGATGTGTAGGTGATCCGTGGTGAAAACTGCTAGAAGAAGCTGCCGTGTGACAGTGCCCTCTGCTCGATACTCCTGAAGTAATCACTTACTGCAAGTGACATTCCTCGAAGATCTACTGTTAATAAGATTTTATGTATCTGCACTTTCTAGGAGTGGTATATGTTGTTCATCCACACGGACCCACCCGAACTCCCTAGCTGCGGACGCACAAACCTGGCTTCCAGTGGGCTGAGATCTTTCATCATGGGGTGGAGCCAGGGGTTATAACACCCTGGTGGGTGGGAGGAGCCAGCTTGAAGACTTTCCAGCTGATTTAAAGGGAAAGGGACACTGTCAGTAAGTGTGGATGAACAACATATACCACTCCTAGAACTACTGTTAGAGGTGAATAACCTGTTTTACCTGCACATCCCTATCCACCCTGCCCGCCACCGGTTCCTGCACTTTCAGTTGCTGGGACATCACTACCAATTCGAGCACTTCCTTTTGGACTCGTCAGCTCTCGGAGTCTCTCAAGTACCTGCGAGTGGCTGCGTCCGGAGAACAGACTGATACTTCGTTTTCTCATACCTAAATGATTGGCTGATAAAAGCATATTCCGAACAGGATCTGCTTCTCTTCCTCCAGGCCACCCTTACCCTTTTCTAAAATCTGGGCATTACCATAAATTGGCCCAAATCCAACCCAAAGCCTTCCCAGTCACTCCAGTATATGGGAGCACTTCTGGACATGGTTTCAGACAGGGCTTTCCTCCCTGCCAACAGATAAGACAAACTCCTACCTCTGGCTTTGCATGCTCGAACCCAGTAGTGCATAATAGCCAGAAGTCTCTCACGTCTTCTGGGACACATGGCGAATGCCATCCCACAGTGGGATATGCCCGTCTTCATATGAGACCAGTGCAGTGGGTGCTTCAGAATCAATGGTCAGGCAACTTAGATGACATTCTCAGAGTCTCCCCATCCCTCCGCTCTGCCCTAGCTTGGTGGACACACCGGCACCACCTGTCTCAGTGCATGCCTTTTCAGGCTGCTTCTCCTCAGCAAACTTTGACCACGGATGCATTCCTGGACAGCTGGGGAGCTCACCTCGGCCCTTGTGGGGCTCAAGACAAATGGCCCTAATTCACCATTTTACCACACATAAATCTGTTGGAAATGAGGGCTGTTCACCTGGACCTTCAGGCCTTTCGCCCCCACCTTCATCCCGGACCCTTACTAATCCAGTCAGACAACACTTCAGTGGTGTTCTGTGTGAACAACATGGAGGCACCAGATCTCACGTTCTCTGCAGGGAGGCACTGAAGGTTTGGCAGGAAGCCACACTCCAACTCACAATAATTGCTGTCCATCTTCCAGGACACCACAATACCCTGGCAAACATTCTCAGTCGCTAGTCCTCCATTCACGAGTGGACCCTTCATCATGAAGTTCTTCAGATGATCATCTGCTTCTGGGGGACCCCGCACCTAGACCTTTTTGCTTCTCCAGACAATCACAGACTCCCCAAATACTTTTTCATTATCCCAAACAGAAGGGGACTGTCTACCGATGCCCTGTCCCAACCATGGACAGGACACTTTTTATATGCTTCCCCCGTCCCATTCCTGCAACAGATTCTACTGAAACTACAACTCGAACCTGCCACAATGATTCTCATAGCCCCACTGTGGCCAAGGTAGGTGTGGTTTCCCCTATTCCAACAGCTGTCCGTGGTGGACTCCATTCCATTGCCAATCAGACCAGATCTCCTAACTCAGGAGTGGGGTACCCTCCTTCACCACAACCTGAAGGCTCTACACCTTCATGCTTGGCTCCTGAGGATGTTTTCATACCACGTATTCAGGTCTCATAGCCTGTGGCCGACATTCTTTTGGCCTCACGAAAACCATCAACCAGGGAAACATATATCACCAAATGGAAACGCTTTTACATACAGGCTGCTTCCCTTTCCATAGATCCATTTTCATGTCCTTTACCCAAAGTACTAGACTACTTGGCTTCACTTGCCAATAAGGGCCTTAGCTTTTCCTCTATTAAGGTTCATCTGGCCTCCATTTCAGCCTATCATGGACCCTATGAAGGCAAATTACTGTATCATCATCATCTTGCCAAGATGTTCTTAAGAGGTATGCTTCATAGCAAACCTCTTATAAAGCATCCCACCCCCCCTTGGGATTTGAATTTCATACTAGAGAAACTCTCCCTGGCACCCTTTGAACCAGCAGCTACCACTAATCTCTGCTTCCTGCCTTGGAAGATTGTACTTCTAGTGGCCATTACTTCGGCTCGGCATATCTCCGAGCATCAGGCTCTGATGTGTAGAGAGCCTTACTTAATCTTTTACAAGGAGATAGGGTGGTTCTCCGCACCAACCCTTCCTTTTTGCCGAAAGTTGTTTCAGGACATACATTAAACCAGATCATGGAATTGCCTGTCTATTACCTGGACCATTCCAATCAGGGTGAACATCTCCTACACACCTTAGATGTTCATTGTATTCTGAGGTACTATAGAAACCGTACCAAATCCTTGAGAAAAAACTCCCAATTGTTGGTCACCTTCACCTCTACAAGAGAAGATTCCCCAGTGGCCAAGAAAACTATTTCCAGTTGGTTGGCTAATTGCATCACATTTTGTTACAAAAAATACAACAAGCCCCTATCGGGAACAGTACAAGTCCATTCCACTAGATCCCAGGCCTCCACAGCGGTCTGCTTTAAAGGGGTCTTGATCACTGATATCTGCAATGCAGCCACGTGGTCTACCAGTCACACTTTCTTGAAGCATTACAATTTAGATATTGCTTCCCGCTGTAGGACGGCCTTTGGTCGAGCAGTCCTACAGGGTCTCCTATCATAATTCCACCCTCTTTGGGTACACTGCCTGGGATTCATCCCCAAAGTATTACCTGCTGCGAGACCATCCCATGGAAGATAGTACAGTTACGTAAAAACTTACCGTAACAGTAGATCTTTGAGGGATGTCTCTTGCAGCAGGTTTGTTCCCGCCCTCTGTCCTCCTCCTCCTGTAAGAGAATGACTTTGTTCCACTTAACACATGGGAAGGGACACCTTTGGTACCTCTGATCCCTCGGTCCTTGCTTAGCGAGCTGAACCTGGTGGGGAGCTGAGGATACCAGGGACCACCCACTCTTATATAGGTAGCAGGATGATGATGTCATCAGTGTGTAGCCCCTGGTAAAAAGACTGCTATAAGAGCTGCCGTGCACCACAGTGACCTCTGACAACTACCCAATAGTATTACCTGCTGCAAGAGACATCCCTCAAAGATCTACTATTACAGTAAGTTTTTACGTAACTGTACTTTCGGACTCTGCATTTCATGTACCACCTAAAACAGAGACAATTTTGTAGGTCTCGTTTTCATGGCCAAGAGGGACATCAGCCACAGCAACCCCACTTTCAGCCCCAGCAGCCACAGCAGGGAGGCTACAGCCAGAGAAGCGCCCATAGAGGCTCTGCTGGACCCGCCTCTCGCCCTGCCAAACCTACCCAAGCTGCTTTCACCCCTCCTACCACTGCCTGACTACCGGTTGGACCCACTTCCTCCCCATGAACCCAACAGGGGAGGCAGTCGGAGGCGGCATTTCACTCTACGCAGAAAACTGGTGGAAGGTAACCTTCAATCAGTGAGTCCACCAACTGATAGACAATGGACATTCCATAGAGTTTGTCCAGATCCCACCGGACAGGCCCCCCCCCTCCATCCCATTACTGAATGGAACATGCAGGTCTGATTCACGCAGAACACCATAGAACCTGTTCCCCCAGCCCAGAGAAGAAAAGGGTTCTACTCCCACTTCTTCCTCGTGCCGAAGAAGTCAGGCAACCTGAGACCCATTCTGGACCTCAGCGAACTCAACCAATTTGTAGAGTACAATTGGTTTTGGATGGTCACCCTTCAGGGCCTGTTCCCATGATCCATCACGGGTACTGGCTGGCATCACTAGACATGCAGGATGCCTATTTACACATCCTTGTGGCAAAGCCTCATAGGAGGTTCCTCAGGTTCACCTTCCAGGGCAGACATTTTCAGTTCAGGGTGCTACCTTTCAGCCTTTCATTAGCACCAAGGGTTTTCACCAGGTGCCTTGCAGTGGTAGCAGTGGCACTTCGAAGGATGGGTCATTTTGTTTTCCCTTACTTGGATAACTGGCTACTGACAGCACCGTCCAAAGTACAACTGCTACGAGCCATTCGAGACACCTGTTCTCTCTTCGAGGAACTAGGTATCATTATCAACACCCCCAAAATCCTTCCTCAACCCATTCCAGAACCTGAACTTTTATTGGGGTGCAGCTTGATACTGTTTGAAGGAGGGCCTATCTGTCACAAGACAGGGATGCCCATCTTCAGGTGATAGGTCGCCATATTTTTTCTGCCTCCGTAATACCAGCCAGAACCTTACTATGGCTCTTAGGCCACGTGGCAGTGTCCATCATTGTGGTCTCCCTTGCGAGACTCCACATGAGGACAATCCAGTGGACCTTATGCGTCCAATGGGACCAAGGATGGGATGACTTGGATCAGCCAGTCTCCATCACGAAGCTAGTCCATCAGGAACTCCAGTAGTGGATGTCTTCCCTTTCATTGCTCGAGGGGATGCCCTTTCAAAGAGAGGTACCAGACCTGGTGTTAACGTCAGACACCTCAGGCTTAGGGTGGGGAGCGCATCTTGGCACTCACAGTACTCGGGGCTCCTGGTCCGTGACAGAGGAGTCTCCCTTACATAAATATCTTAGAGATGAGAGCTGTTCTCTATGCTCTGCAGACCTTGAGCACTTTGCTCGCACAGGACATCTCCTTGTGCAAACAGACAATGTGTCTGTAGTGTTTTATCTTAACAAACAAGGAGGCACACACTCCTACCCCCTCTGCAGGGAAGCAATGGGGGTGTTGAATTTGGCCATAACCCATTGTCTCGGATTTCTGCAGTCCACTCTGGCCAATGCTGTCAGCCGAACTCGGTCAGAAGGTCACAAATGGACTCTTCTGCAGTCTGTCATTGACAAACTCTTCAACAGATGGGGAACTCCTGAACTAGATCTTTTTGCTTCCTCTACCAATGCAAAACTGCCCAGCTTCTGTTTGCTAGATCCAGGGCCTGGTGTTTTCTGGCAAGACGTGTTGTCCCTCTCCTGGAAGGGGAGATTCCTCTGTGCCTTTCCCCCGTTTTCACTCCTTCAGAAGGTCCTTCTCAAGGTACAAGCGAAGGGGGGCGACAATGATCCCAATGGTGTCATTATGGCCTCAACTGATCTGGTTCCCACTCCTGCAACAGCTGGCTGTGAAACCCCCGATTACCCTGCCTATTAGCACTTACATGCTCTCCCAGGACAACGGGACCCTGGTTCACCTGAACCTTCAGTTGCTACACCTACATGCTTGGCTCCTGAAAACTTAGCCAAACTCCACTTCAGAGTCTCAGACAAGGTAGCTGACATCCTGGTGGCTGCCAGAAAACCTTCCACCAGAGCGACCTATGCCACGAAGTGGAAACGCGTTTGTCTCTGGGCTATGGCTCATCACGTAAGCCCTTTGGCCTGTCCGGTGAACACTCTTCTCGAGTACCTGTTGTCTCTTTCTGACTCAGGTTTGGGCTTCTCCTCCATCAGGGTGCACTTAGCAGCCATTTATGCCTACCATATTCCTGTACAGGGCAGAACGGTGGCACAGATGGAGGTAACCTGTGTTTTTCTTCATGGTATCCTACACATAACCCCCAACCCCCAAGGGACCCCGTCCCTCCTTGGGACTTGTTATTCATTTTGGAGAAGCTGATCTTAACCCTTTTTGAACCAGCCATGGATTGTGAGCCTCACTTCCTCTCTTGGAAAGCATTATTTTTAGTTGCTGTTACTTCGGCTTGTAGGATTTCTGAGCTTCAGGCCCTGATGTGTAAGGAGCCTTACTTGGTATTCCACAAGGACAGGGTGGCCTTGAGAAACAATCCTAAGTTCCTGCCCAAGGTGATGTCCGAGATGACTTTAAATCAGGACATCCAACTTCCGGTATATTACCCCAATTATTCCAATAGGGGAGAGGCTCTTCTCCGTACTTTAGATGTTCACTGCATTTTGCGGTTTTACTTGGCCAGAACTAAAGACAGTAGATGTTCTGACCAGTTGTTTGTTTCTTTCACTCTCAGGACTCAAGGGGCTCCTGTGACCAAACAGACCTTATCGAAGTGGTTAGTCCATTGCATTTCCCTTTGCTGTCAGAAGCACAACAAGCCCCTGCCGGGCTCGGTAAAGGGCCACTCCACGAGGGCCATAGTGGCCTCCTTCGCTGCTCTCAAACACATGTCTGTATCTGACATTTGTGCAGCTGCTACATGGCACACAGTTCATACCTTCATGAGGCATTACAGTCTGGACATTGCCTCTCAACGTAGAGCTGGATTTGGCCTCACAGTTTTGCAGGATCTCCTCTCTTAAGTGAACTCTCTTCTGCTCTTCTCTTACTTTTCTCCTGGGTTTGGTAGGTTTCTGTACTGCTTAGGAATCAGTCCTAACTGTGTTACCTGATGCAAGAGCAGACTGTCAAAGTAAGATAGTACAGTTGTGTAAGAACTTACTGTAACAGTAGATCTTCGAGAGAAGCTCTTGCAGCAAGTATATTTCCCACCCTCCTTCCCACAGGGGGTTTCCTACTGCATACAACCTACATTGACTGTTACTTGGTTTGTTCCGTGAGGTATTGACCTTGGTTCCCTGGTTCAGATTACTGTACGTCTGGATGCCGGTGTCTCCAGTGGAAGACCTGGGGCATGTCGGGGACTGCCCACTCTTTATACCATACGTGACGTTGGGGGGCAGTCCCTGCCATAGACTGCTGACTAGACGTTTGCCGTGGGGTCCTGTCACCTGCCGGCCACAATCCTAACTGTGTTACCTACTGCAAGAACTTCTCTTGAAGATCTACTGTTACTGTAAGTTCTTGCATAACTGTACTGTAGTTTGAAGTACTGTAGTTTTTTCATTCTTGCCGATGTGGCGTGACGATCTTTCTGATGACTTTCAGTGAGTTTATGTGCTGTGTCTGGGCCATCCACATGACATTAAATCCTGTACCATTGGCCAAGGCTTTAACCAGGCACAAGGAGACATTTTTCCAAAGTAGTAATTGTAGTAAATTTAATTATATCATGCCCTTCACCAGGGACTCAGGGCATCTTATAAACAGGTAAGAACATTTCAGTGATACAGAGCAAGTATGAAATAAAACAATAATACTGTATATTTTAATAAATACAGCTATAACTAATAGTGTATAAATATAAAGTACAGCTTTAGAGAGCATCCTGGAGAAAAAAAATTCAAAGCATGCAGCTTCGGCATCTACCCCCACGATTCATGGATTCTGATTTCAAGTATGCTAGTCAGGCTCCTTGCCAGATGGTTACTCTGTCACCACAAAAACATGCCATTCCTCAAAGAAGAAGTCTTAACAAGTCCTTGACTGAATGTTACCACCATGCAGACAAGTCTCCCTCTAGGTCCAAGTCTTCATTAATGCCACATAAGAGTATGTCTAAGATCACATTGTTGGCCTCTGTTGCCAGTCTGATTGTCATCATGGCACCAAGATTGGGTGTGGGCTCCAGCTTGGCCTTTACTGCCATTCCACAGCCTACAGCAGGTAAATCATTGGCAGGCTCTGTCCCACTGATACTCCCTTTGTCAATGCTCCTGGCTGGTGATGTCGACTGTAGTGCGTGCTGTCCTAGCTACTCCCGCTAAGTTATTCCAGAGTCTATTGCCTTTCTTAGTATCAGCAAATATTCTGTCAGCTCAGCCCCTGTCATCGCCTTTGCCTATGTAAGCTGTGCCTAGTGGTGCTCTTCACCATGTTTCTCTGCCATTTCACTGTGTAACCCAGAATTTGTCTCTGCTGGTTCCTCTGCCCCATTCTCAGTCTGAGGACTATAATCCAAATCTACTGGATGCCGATGAGGAGGATGAGTTTCCCATCCATAGGTTATACTCTAGATCCATGATTTCCTCTGGCAGTAAGAAAACTGTGGCATATACCTTTGTTCTTCTCTTAAGGATTCCTCTTGTTAGGCTTTGATGTGCCTAATGCAGTATAAGCTTATTTTGGGTAAGGAAAAAGAAGACTCCACTAAGAGAAATCTTAATGAATTTCTTGAAGTGCCTACTTCTGCCTCTGTGATCATCCCTCTTGTCTACTCTACTTTGGAGGATGTTACCCTGGCAGTGTTTCATAGACCTAGTACTCTGCCAGTGGTTCCTCAGAAGGCAGATAAGTATATCCTGCCCCTCTGCCAAGTCCATTTACACCACCCAGCCTTAAATGGACTTAGTGGTCATTGAGGCTGCTTATGACAGGTCTAAAGTGCCTCTTCGCATTAGTTCTAAGCACTTTTATAAGGAATCCAAGAAATTGAATGCAATAGGCAAACTGACTTATGCCTCTGTTTCATTAGGCCTCTATATTGCCAGTTAACAGGCTTACTGTATATGATTACATATTAAAACAGCTTGTAGAAGACTGTCTCTTATATTTATTTACCAGTTTGGATTACAACCTTTGAGTTTACAACTCTTTTACAAAGGTTCCATGTCATACATTGAATAGAGGTTAACAGAGACAGGGATTACAATCAGAGACAGGTGTATACAGCAGGAGCAACAAGTAATCTTTAAACATACATTATGAAGATAAAATGTGCAATACATAGCCATTCAAGCGCTAACTTTCTAGCTATAGTCCAGGTACAGTTTATCATTCTACCTGTCTCAAAAGGTGCTGACAGAGTTGGCATTGTCTTGTTAGCCCTGGAGGAGGGAGCGGAGGGGGTAGAGAAAGAGGTAGTTTGAGGGAAGGTGACATAGGCTGAGGGGGAGATAGTGGTTGAGGTGAGGAGAGGGTATATGGGGGAGAGAGAGAGAGAAAGTGGGAGAGAGAAGGATAGAGGAAGAGAGAGAGAGAGGGAATGAGGGAGAGAGGGCGGGAGAGCGCAAGAATAGGAGGGAAGGTGGAGGTTGGGGATAGTGAGAGAGATAGAGGGGGGAGTGTGTGAATGTTGTGGTGTGAGCGAGTGGGGTGGTGGGAGATGTGTAGTATAGTGAAGAAGCCTGAGTAGAAGTAGCAGAGTAGGGAAAAGACAGCCTATAGTAGCTAGTATATGTGTGCTGAGTACTAAGGCTTGGACGATACGTGCCAGTGGCCTGGATTAACTCGGGGGTCTGGAAGACACTGGGTAGTTCATGTTTATATTTGCTTGCACAAAACATAGTGCCACCATATAAGTTTTTATGGTGTGCTTTCACCCACTGTGCCCTGCTCCCTTTTGCAGGCGGCGGCTGCACGGCACGTAATGAATGTATCAAGCTGTCTATGGCAGCCATTCAGATGCAGTGGTGTACAGTTGTGAGGAAAAACACTGCCGCGAGACAATTTTGCGTACTGCCATCAGCAGTATGCAAATTGCCTATGTTGGCACTTGCATCTGAACTGTCATAGACAGTTCTAGGGACATGGATATGTTGTTCTATCCACACTTACTGGCAGGTTCCTTGCCGCTTTAAGTTTTGCCGGAAGGTCTTCAAGCTGGCTCCTCCCACCCACCCGGGTGATAAAACTCTCGTCTCCGTGCCATGATGGCAGATCTTCCTTACCGCTTGGAAGATCAGGTTCCCTCCTTTGCGCTCTGCGTTTTAGGCCTGGATCCTAACTTGTTGGTTAAATTGAAACTTATTCTTAAATTTACTAGACTTCGGTCTTTTTCTTCCTTCGCGGCTGCGATCGACAAGTCAACTCCCAGATTTCGGCGGTGCCCTTGTGGGCAGAAGATGTCTCGGACCGATCCGCACTCCACGTGCGTTTACTGCCTTGGGCTCGATCATGATCCACAGGCCTGCGAATTGTGCAAGTCCTTCTCGGTCAACGTTCTTGAAGACCGTGCTGCCAGACTTCAACTTGGGCGCCCTGAGAGATGTATTCCTCTGGTAAAGTCGAAAGAGGCCTGTTGGACGGTGTCCGCGGTGGCGGGCTCGGCTGAGCAACTTGAGCAAATGATCGCCCTCGAGGAGGCGGCGGCCCAGGCCGCATCTTCTTCTTCCTCAGTCGTGGCATTTATCCCGCTCTCTTTGGGCTCCTCCTACACGGCTTCATTCAAGGAGCTTTGGCAGTCCCTCTCTACTAAGGGAGAGGGGCCATCGGGACATTCCTCTCGGTCCAAGAAAAAGAACTCAAAGGGTAAGTCCCACCGTCGACGTTCGTGGGAGCGGGAGAGGTCTCCTTCCCCAGATAGTCAACACTCTACTTCGGTCGAGGTTGCGGCTAAGGCAGCTGGCTTCATGGTGTCCCCGTCAGGTCAGCTTGCCGAGACACCCGTTGACACAGTCGAGATTTTTCTCGACTCATCGGACAGGCTATTGACTGCAGAAACCAACAACCCTTCTTCACTGGTTCCCCCGTTGGAAATCGAGGACTTGCCTGTGCCGGAGTCCCTGGTTAAGGTTCCCGAGCTGATGGAGGAACGGGTTTCCGCTCCCTCCCAGACCCACCCTTGGAAACACTGAAGGTCTCGGTCTCGACCTCTTCTCGGTCTGCCGACTATCGGCGACTCAGTCGCACCGGGGAAAGCAGCGGCGCCGCCGCTTATCCTCGTCTTCACCCTCTTTGGAGGATAGGCTCCGGCGCAAATTACATCGGCGCTATGAGGATCTGATGTGGCAGCAGCTTTTTTTGACTGGGAACAAGCTGACTCGGTCGCCTTCCCTGGCCATTAAGTGGTTGTCACCAGAGCAGCCGAAACAGTCCCTCGTTGTCATCGAGGAGCTGAAGCCAGCGCCAGTTGTTTGGAAGAAACCAGCTGCTCCACCCATTGTGGTGGAACCCCCGCCTCCACAACCAAAAACTGGAGCTCCGACCAAGGATTCTCAGTCAGGTCATAGGTTGCCCCATTGGTTGTCGGTCACCCTCACTCCCGATCGACCTTGGCTGGTGGAAGGTGGCTCAGGCCCTCGGCAGCTGTTTACAGACTCCTCAGAGTCTGACGATGACTCTTCCCTGTTCTCCAGGCCTCTCAACCTGGAGCCCACTGGGGGAGAGTTGGTGGATGAGAGCCCATCCTTGTTCATTGGAATGCTTTGGCTCATCTCAGAATCTACTGGGATGAAGCTCGAACCCATTTCAAAGTGGGCCAAGTATCCCCTCACAGAGATACTGGACTGAGGGGATTCCCCTACAGAGGCCTTTCCTGTGGCCGAAGCCATTGTTGGCCCGGCTCTGGAGTTATGGCAGCGGCCGGCTTCTTGTCTAGCTCCTTCGGCCAGGATGGCCAGGAAGTATGCTGTTCCCACCGGCTCTCTCTCCAGATTCTCGGAGCACCCCTCTGTGGAGGGGCTAGTGACCGACAGTGTTTTCCAGCATTCCGGAAACACTCGGGACATGGACAAGCCCCCCCGATACAGAGTCCAAGAAACAGGACTATGCCGGGTGTAAAGTCTACGCTACGTCCTCCTTAGGCCTTCGTCAGGCCAGTTCAGCCATACTGATGGCACACTTTTCCCACGCCCTTTTGGGCTCCCTAGATGAGGTGATTCCTCATCTCCTGGCTGACCTCCAGACCACAGGCAAGCAGGTGCGGAATCAGGGAAGGGCGGTGGCAAAGCAACAGCTCCAAACTGCTCTTGACATTAGAGACTCTTGTGCCCGGTCAGTAGCGGCCGCAGTGGCCATGCGCCGCAGAGCTTGGCTGCGGATCTCCACCTTCACGGTGGATACCCAGCACAAGCTGGCAGATGTTCCCTTCCTGGGTACCGACTTGTTCGGTCACGGGGTGGAGGGTTATTTGCAAAGGATCGAGAAGTCCAGTGCCACCTTGGACTCGGTCACATCTGCCCAGAAGGACAAAGGCCGCCAGCAGCAGCATAAGCCCTTTCGGCCTTCTGCCCCTGCGGCACGTCCGGCTCAGCAACACCAGCATCAGAGTCAGCCGGCTCGCACTTGGCACCCCAAAGCCAAGCCTGCAGCTTCCTCCAGCAGGCAGCCGGGAGGGAAAGGCCCAGGACGTCCCTCGGCTGGTCCTTCCTCCAAGCCTGGCCAGCGACAGGTCGAGGGGTGTCGTCCCCAACCTCGTCACTCCTCCCTGGGTTCCCCCCATGGGGGGACGGCTCTGCCACTTCCTTTCCGCCTGGTGCACTATCACCACGGACCGCTGGGTGTTGGAAGTTGTAGGAAAGGGTCTGCCTCTGGAATCCGAGCAGGCCCCACCCTATTGAGCTGTCACCCCACATGGGGCTACAGGGTCCGCGGCCTCTCTGTCGGCTCGTCGAGCCGATATTGCCCTGCTCCTCCAGAAGGAGGTGATCAGGAACGTGGTGGATCCTCCACCAGACCCAGGGTTTGTGTCCAGGTATTTCCTGGTCCCGAAACGGACGGGGGTCTGGCTCCCCATTCTAGACCTTCATGACCTGAACAAGTTCCTAAGGTCTCAAACCCTCAGGATGGTCACTCTGGCTCAGATCATTCCATCCTTGGAACGAGGCATGTGGTTCTGTTCTCTGGACCTCCAGGACGCGTTCTTTCACATCCCAATCCATCCGTCTCACCAGCGATTCCTCCGCTTCAGGGCAGAGGAGTCCCTTTACGAGTTCCGGGCCATGCCCTTCAGCCTCTCTCCAGCTCCCAGGGTCTTCACCAAATGCATGGCAGTGGTGACTGCATTCCTGCTGTGCCGAAGGGTCTGGGTATACCCTTACCTGGACGACTGGCTGATTGCGGCCCCCCTCCATACCGGAGGTGGAGCGGTCCAGGGATCTGGCCCTTCAGGTCTGCTCTCAAATTGGCCTCCTCATCAGCGAAGCCAAATCGGAACTCGTGCCAATGCAGGTGATTCATTTCATCAGGGCAGTGCTCGACTCTCTTCAAGCCGGAGCATGGCTCCCGGCGGACAGGGCCGAGGTTCTTTCCTCCTTTGCCCAATCATTTCTGGTTGGGCAATTGTGCTCTGCCCGGGACTTCCTGCACCTCCTGGGCCTCATGGCGGCCTGCACCAGCGTGGTCCGTTAGGCCCGTTGGCACATGCGTCCCCTTCAATGGGGACTGGCCTGCCAATGGTCACAGTGCTCCGGTCCTCTGGACCAGCCAGTGACAGTGACCCAGGAGATGTGGAACGTTCTCCAGTGGTGGATCGTTCCAGCTCATCTGCAGGAGGGCATCCCGTTTGTCCGCCCCGAGCCGATGGTCACTCTAATGACCGATGCCTCTCTGATGGGTTGGGGTGCCCATCTGGGGGAGCACAGAGTGCATGGCCTCTGGTCCCCTCAGGAGTCTCGATGCCACATCAACCTGCTGGAGCTTCGAGCAGTTAGTCTAGCTCTCACCACCTTTGCTCCATTTGTACGGGGTCAAGTGGTCCAGGTCCAGACGGACAATACCACGACCATGTACTACCTAAACCGCCAGGGCAGGGCACACTCCATGCCTCTGTGCAGGGAAGCTCTCCGCACTTGGTCCCTCGTGCGCAGCCTGGAGGCGGATCTCCTTGCCATCCATGTGGCGGGAGCCTCCAACATTCTGGCCGATGCCCTAAGCCGCATAGGAGCTGCGTCCCATCAGTGGTCTCTCCTGCCAGAAGTAGTACAGATCTGTTCTCCCACTGGGGCATGCCTCAGGTGGACCTGTTTGCCTCCAGGGAGAATGCGAAGCTGAGGCTGTTTCATGCCCACCCCCCTCAGCAGGGCTCGCTGCAGGGGGATGCCTTCTCGAGGCCATAGACCCCATGCCTCTTCTACGCCTTTCCCCATTTCCCTTGATACTCATGGTGCTTCTCAAGGCGAGGAGGGACAAGGCGCAAGTGATTCTGGTAGCCCCAGACTGGCCCCACCAGTTCTGGTATCCAGATCTCCTCAGCCTCAGCTCCTGGCTCCCAAGGCGGCTTCCAGCCCGCCCGGACCTGATCTCAGTCAACCAGGGGAAGATATTCCATCCGGACCTTCAATCCCTGCACCTGCGCCTGGTGCTTGAGCGGCTAGAGTTCCAGGCCTTGGGTCTTTCCGACGAGGTCCTTAATGTTGTTGAGGCATTCCGTAAGGAGTCGACCAGGAAATGCTATGCCTTTAAATGGAAGAGATTCTCCATTTGGTGTCAGGGCAAGGGGCTGGACCCTTCCTCCTGTTCCTTTGCAAGCATTCTGGACTACCTGTGGTCCCTTTGTCAGCTGGGGCTTCAGTCGACAACCCTTAAGGTGCACTTGGCAGCCATCTCTGCTTAACGGGCGCGGGCCGGGAAGCAGTCGGTGGCGCAGGAGAAGGTGGTCAGGCACTTTTTCAAAGGCCTTGATCACATATCCCGTCCGGTGCGAGAACCTCCACCTCCATGGGATCTACTGCTGGTATTGGCTAATTTCATGGGCAAGCCATTCAAACCAATGCACAGGTGTGACGTCTCTCACCTGTCGTGGAAGACCGCCTTCTTGATGGTCATCATGTCAGCCAGAAGGATGGGAGAGCTCTAGGCGCTTTCCATAGAGTCTCCTTATCTGGTCTTCCACAGGGACAAGGTTGTCCTGCGCCCCCACCTGAAATTCCTTCCGAAGGTGGTGTTGGAGTTTCACCTTAACCAGGTGTTGACTCTGCCGGTGTTCTACCCCAATCACACCTCAGAAGCCGAATATAGGTTCCATACTTTGGACCCTAGAAGAGCTCTCTCTTATTATAAGGAGCGAATGGCTGAAGTTCAGGGAGAGGTTCGCCAGCTGTTTGTCACCTATGCTGAAGCCGCACCTGGCAGACCTGCAGCCAAGCGGATGATAGGCAGGTGGGTCACCTCCTGCATCGATCTCTGCTACAGGCTGTCGAGCATGGAGCCTCCCAAAGGGATAAGAGCTCATTCTACCTGCCATACCGCTGCTTCGCGGGTTGCTTCCAGGGATGTCCCTATCCAGGAAATCTGCAGGGCTGCTACCTGGAAGTCAGCACACACCTTTATTACCCATTACCACATCGACCTTGAGTCACGCCGGATTGCTGGTTTTGGGACCTCGATTCTCCAGTCTTTATTCCCTAAGTAGGGGGTGTGCGCTTTGCCTCTCTCCTCCTGGAGAACTGCTAGGAGTCTGCCAGACAGTGTGGATGCACAACATATCTATGTCCCTAGAAATACAGGTTACTCACCTGTAACAGGAGTTCTAGGAATGGTATATGTTGTTCATCCACACGACCCACCCAGCCTCCCCGGCTTAGACGCACAACCTGGCTTCTAGCGGGCTAGATCTGGCGTCATGGGGTGGAGCTGAGAGTTTTACCACCCAGGTGGGTTGGGGGAGCCAGCTCGAAGACCTTCCCGGCAAGATTCACAGTGGCAAGGAACCTGCCAGACAGTGTGGATGAACAGCATATACCATTCCTAGAACTCCTGTTACAGGTGAGTAACCTGTATTTACCCACTACCACATCAACCTTGAGTCACGCCGGGATGCTGGTTTTGGGGCCTCGGTTCTCCAATCTTTATTTCCCATGTAGGGGGTGTGCGCCTTGCCTCCCTCTTCCCGGAGAACTGCTTGGAGTCTGCCAAGAAGTGTGGATGAACAACATATCCACGCTCCTAGAAGAACAGGTTACTCACCTGTAACAGTAGTCCTAGGAGTGGTATATGTTGTTCATGCACACGCACTCACCCAACCTCCCCGGCTTTAGGTGCACAACCTTGCTTCCAGTGGGCTAAGATCTGGCATCATGGGGCAGAGCCAAGGTATTTACCACCCAGGTGGGTGGGAGGAGCCAGCTTGAAGATTTCCGGCATGCTTTAAAGAGGAAAGGGACATGCCAAGAAGTGCGGATGAACAACATATACCACTCTTAGAACTACTATAACAGGTGAGTAACCTGTTCTTTTCCCATTCCCCACCACTCTGCAATATAATTCCTTCCTCCAGCCCACTAGCACCACATTCCAACCCTCATCCTGCTAGGCCAACCATAATTTAAAAGTGCAGCCCTACTATAATCTCCTTACTGATCACTGTCTGAATTAATTAAATGGATCATAATGGGATGCAGTTGGATAGTATCTCCACCTCTGAGTGGTAAGACCCATAACTCACAAGTGGCAAAGTGACGAGTTAAGTTAGTTATGAAGGTCTAACCCCTCGTGTAAGAATGAATGTGTAATAATTATTGATTATTGCTAATATCAGCCTAAAGCCAGTACTGTAAAAGTCCATTATTACATTGTTGTGACACCACAGCGATGTAGTACAGGGTTTTTTACAGTTCTGTTTTAACTTAAGCTGGCTCACACTGTGCTCGATGTGTGATGGAAATAAAACCTTGAGGTTTGCTCTTGAGATTTTCATAGCATCATAAACATTCGGTCTATTAAAAAAAAAAAATCAACATACTGTACTGCTGCCCATATACTGTAGGAGCGCGGTTGCACCCCTGTAGTTAGGTTTGAGTAGTCTGTTTAATGTTAAACCTTGTTTTTTTGCACCTTAATAACTTTTGTATCATTTGACGAAATAGCCCAAAATTTGGCTTGCGCAGTCAGGCTGTCAGAGTCTCAAGATGAGGAAGGATTTGTGACAGCATCTTGTACGGTTTTCGAGATATGGGGTGCCAAAAAAAAACACATTTGATTTCCTTATACTTACTATTGGGTATTTTTTGCTCTCACCTACAGCCTAGGCCCTGTGGAATTTTATTCATGACATTTTCAGGGGTGAAGGGGCCTGTGCCAAGACTGTGCCTTTGGAAGGTTTGCTGAAAAAATGTTATACTGTTTGAAAGTTATAACCCCCACCCACCGATCACCGTCCCTGTAACTTTTCAGTCTTTCCCTGGTGTCTACTGGCACCCCCCCGACCCTCTGATCGTAGTCCCTGTGACTTTTTTCCGTCCTTCCCTTGTGTCTAATGGCACCCCCACACTCCGATCTGTCTGAAATCAAGAAAATGGGCCCTCAATGGTTTTTTCCCTCTTAAACCTGCAAAAGGGAAAACAGTCCCTTGCCGATCTGACAACCCCGGGCCACCTCCCACTCAGAATCCACGACCCCACACCCCCCTGTACACCCCCACACACCCTCACTCACCTGAACAGGTCACAGGGTGAAGATCCACTCTGCAGTCGAAGACATGTCTTGCTGCTGCAACTGCAGACTGCAATATGAAAAACTAAGGTAAATGTGGTTCAATGTATTTCAAAGAGGTTTTCAACTTTGATGCATAACTTTGTCATTTTTGCATATGCTGACTCCAAATTATCAACATGGCCTTTTGGACCCCACCTCATGCACAGTGGTGGTGCAATTACGTAAATCCAGCCTGAAAGGTGATTTTGCAGTTGCTTGGCAAAATCATGTTTTGGGTGGGATTTGAACATTTTCACTGCCCTTGTTCATGAGGTGTGGTCATAAGAAGGCTATTTTGAAAATTTGGGGTCAAAATTATGCGCATATGTTGAAATTTTACTATAGTATATGGTTAGCCTCTATTATGAATGGATTTCAGCAACTGCTGAAATCTTGTTGTAGTACAGTTCAAAGGTCAAAAAAGTTGTTGTACTATCGTTCTGACATCACATCGATAGTACAACAAATTTTTACCTTTGACCTGCCACCTGATTGGCTCAGATGAGGCTCTCTCTTGAAAAGAAAAACAAACATGGCGGCACGATTTAGCGAGCGCCAGGTAGCGGAGCCACTGACTTTGAAGTCGGGAGTCTGGACATGGAGAGCCATACATGGCTCCCTTTCTGAAAATGCTATTTCTTTTTTTTCCTCTAATTTTAAAATGAAGCCATTTGCATAGGGGAAACTGAGAAATGGAGGGAGTACTAGCGGAACAAGCGGGAACGGGAGCAAGCAGGAGCACCAGCGGGAGCGGGAGCAGCGCCTACAGCAAGTAACGTAGAAAAATAATGTAAAAAAACAATAAAACACTCATATACTATATAAAACAGTGGATGGGTGAACATCCACAACTAAGTCTGTGTTCCCATCTCGGGCAGTTGATGACATCAGCGAAACCTCTCGAGCTTCGCTCTCGAGGTCTCTGTGATGTCATCAACTCCCTCGATGGAAACACAGCCTTGTTGTGGATGTTCACCCATCCTCTATTCTATATATGCTTGCTCGTAACTTTGGTAATTGTAAATATTTTGACCCCAAATTTTTAACATAGTCATTTTTTTACACCACCTTATGAACATGACAGATGTCGTTTTTCAGACCCTGGCCAAAATGTGTTTTTGCACCTGTGGTGTGGAATAACGTTTCAGTGGCACAGAATGACATTTCGTCGAGGATTTGAAAATTTTTACTACCTGGTTCATGAGGTGGGGTAATAAGAAGGCTTTGCTGACAATTTCTCAGTAGTCTCGTAAAGCACTTGAATGTAAACTTCTTTCATATTTCCCCCATTTCTCCTTTCATGCATTTTAGCATAGTTCCTGAAATGTACATAATTTAGCCATAACTGCCCTCCTACTGTACATGTTTACCTGTCTCAACACTGTTTGAACTTGATGTATCACAATTGCTCTATATTGTGTTGTGTTGTATTGTATTGTATTGTATTGTATTATAATGTGTATACTTGAACAAAGTTGTCCTACAAAGACCTCTTTGTAAATGAGCGTGCTCAGTGGAGTTTTCCTGCAAATAAACTTGAATGTAAACAATTTGTTTGCTGTTTTGCTACAAGTGAAAGCTTCCACGACAACATACATGTACACATCTATGGAGGGATGGGAGTGCAGAGTCCAGAGGGCCCTCCTGTGCTCCCACAGGCAATTGAGGATTGAATTATACTATCTCAAAAAGTAAAGGAGATTCATTGCAAAAAACGTAATTAATGCACCAATTAGGGTAACTTAATGCCACAGAAGTAGGGAAATGTGGCCCCGGCCCCCTAGCAGCAAAAGGAAAAAACATTAGGGTTTGGGGTCACCTGAGTCTTGGCGAATCAGTGGTGGGGTCTTCCTTGGGGGTTGTCAACCTTAATACTCCCCCTTTCCCCCCAGTCCCTAGCCTCCAGTCTAAGGCACAAAGTTCAGTTCCAAGCCACTACCTCATAATGATAAACTCTTCCAAGGTAGAGAAGTATGTCTCGCCACAGGTTGCCAACACAGTTTGTTGTACCTTTCTTCACAAGGAGATCATGTGTGACGTTGTTTGCTCACTAGGAATACCCCACCACTGATTCGCAAAGATTGCGGAGACCCAAAACCCTAATGTTCTAGGGATATGGATAAGTTGTTATATCCACACTTACTGGCAGTGTCCTTTCCCTTTAAGATGTGCCAGAAAATCTTCAAGCTGGTTCCTCCCACCCACCTGGGTAGCATATACCTAAGCTCCACCCCATGACACCATATCTTCCTTGCCACTGGAAAAAGCAGGTTCCCTCCTTACCCGCTCCCACGCTGAGTAGTCGCTAGCACTAAATTCTTTGGATTTACTTCCAAACACTTTAAACTCTTTCGAGTTATGCCTTCAGTTTGTTCATCGATTGCGACCACTATGGACGAAAAGTTCTCGCCCGGATTTTGGCGGGGCCCATGCAGGCAGAAGATGTATACCGACCCCCACGTCACATGCGTCTACTGCCTGGGCCACGATCATGATATCCAGACCTGCGACATTTGTCGGTCATTTCACGTGACGGTCCTCAAGGATCACTTCGCCTGCCTGAAGTTGGGCCACCCAGAAAAAATGACATCTGCCGGTCAAATCCAAGAATGGCCATTGGATGGTCTCTATGGCTGTGGGGTCTGCCTAGCAGTTGGAACAACTTACGGCCATCAAGGAGGAGGTGGCTCAGGCCTCCACACAGTCCTTCTTGGCTTCTGCCTTTGTTCTGCTCAATTGGGCTCCACTTATTTGGGCTCCTTCGAGGAGCTGTGCCAGTCTCTCCCAACTAAAGGGCAGGGCCCTTCTGGGTTGTACAGCTCCTGTTCTTGCAAGAAGGAGTCGAAGAAAGAAAAAGAGAAGACCCACTGTCAACGTTCCTGTGACTGGGAGCATTCTTGGTCTCAGGACTCTTAGGTTTTGACCTCGATCGAAACCACAGCCTCGGCCGCTGGCTTCACATAATTCTCCTCTGGCCAGTTGGTCGAGATGTCAGCCATTGATGCAGCTGAGATTTTTCTCGACCCTGTCAGCTGGTTGTCATCAGAAGAGGCCGACAACTGTCTGTTCAGGACTTCGGTCCTACTGGTGCCCACTGAATGGTCGGCTCAGCCCGCTGAGCCAAACTGTCCAGTCCCCAACCCAGACCAGGAGGAGCCTTTGCTCTTCTCGGCTCCCTCTGAGATCCCCGATCGGTGCCCCCAGCAGTTTTGGTCTTCATCATCCAGTGGGTCAAGCAGATCCCATTATCATTGGTGATTCCACTCTCAATGCCAAGGAAAGCGGCGGCGCCGCTATTCGTCTTCATCGTCCTCGTGTAAGGAGAAGCTTTGGCGTAAGTTGCGTCAGTGCTACGGAGCCCTCTTGTGGCAACAGTTGGTGTTGGCCAGTCTGAAGCCGACCCCGGTTCCCATGCCAGCCAATCACTTGGCTGTCACCCGACAGATCAACACGTCAGCCCCGGTGGGGCCAGTCGAGATCATTCCTCCCCCAGTGGAACTGGTCCAGACCGTCTTGTTTCGGCTGAAGCTGGCTTCTCCACTGATTGTGGTGGAGTCGCCACCCAAGCAGCCGCTGACCGGTGCTCCAACTAAGGAGTCTTGGCCGGCCAAGGGGCTTCCCCATTGGCTGTCAGTCACGCTCACACCTGACCACCCCCGGCGGGTCAGAAGTGACTAAGGTGGTTGACTGTTTTATGCTGACTGCTCTGAGTCTGAGGATTCCTCACTGCACTCCCAGCTCGACATGGAGTCTGTGGGGGATCTCTCAGGGCCCACTTCCTTCATGGGCATCCTCCGCTTCATTTCCGAGTCTATGGGGATGAAACTGGAGCCCATCCAGAAGTGGGCTCGCTAACCCCTCATGGAAATTCTGGACAAAGGGGACTGTCCGGCTGAGGCTTTCCCAGCGGCCGAGGTCGTTATTGGCCCAGCCCTGGAGCTTTGACCATGCCCCGCATCCTGCCATGCGCCCTTGTCCTGGCTGGCCCGCAAGTATGCGTTGGCCACTGGTACCCTCTAGGGGTTCACGGAGCACCTTTTGGCCAAGGGGTTGGTGGCTGACTTAATGTTTCGGCACTCTGACAGTACCGGGGATGTTGACAAGCCACCAGACAAGAAATCCAGGAAACTGGACCAGACGGCTAAAAAGATCTATGCTGCCTCCTCACTCTGCCAACGCCAAGCGAGCTCACCCGTCATGATGGCACACTTATCCCTTTTGGGCTTCTTGGATGAGGTGATTCCTCACCTCCCTGTGGACCTCCAGACCATGGTCAAGCAGGTCTGACACTAGAGTTGGGCTGTGCCTAAGCAGTAACTTCAGATGGCTCTGGATAGTGGAGATTCCTGTTCCCGCTCGATGGCGGCCACAGTAGCCATGCACCATAGGGCAGACACTCAGCACAAGTTGGCGGATGTTCCGTTCTTAGGCACCAACCTGTTTGGGCCCGGTGTGGAGGGTCACCTCCAGCATATCAAGAGGTCCAATGCCACCTTGGACTCCGTTACATCTGCCTAGAGGGATCCCAAGTGTTCCAGTCAGCAGAAGCTAAAGCCCTTTCGGTCCTCCACTCCTGTGGCAAAACCAGCCCAGCATCAGTTTGGCCAGCAGGCTCAGTCCTGGTGACCTAGGCCTAAGTCCATGTCTTCAATGGTCCGTAAGCCCAGAGGGAAGGGACCCGGTGGCTTCTCAGCTGGGTCCCCCTCCTCCAAGCCTGCTCAGTGAAGGGATGGGGGGCACCACCCTCATGCCTGTCACACCTCCCTGGGTCCTCCTGTAGAGTGTCTGCTCCACCACTTTCTTTCCACCTGATCCGCACTCACCATGGACAGCTGAGTTCTGGAAGTGGTCGATCAGGGTCTGCCTCTGGAATTCAAGCAGTACCCTCCAAGCCGAGCCCATGGCCCATGGGAGGACTTGGTATCCACAGACACTCAGTTGGCTCTTCGAGATAACATATCACAACTCCTCCGCAAGGAGGTCATGGTCAGGGTAGCAGATCCTCTGGAACACCCAGGGTTTGTCTCCAGGTACTTCCCATTGCCAAAGAGGATGGGGGGCTGGCACCCCATTCTAGATATGCATGACCTGAACAAATTCCTCAGGTTCCGCACCTTCAGGATGGTAACTCTGTCCCAGCTCATACCAAGTCTTGAGCAAGACATATGGTTTTGCTGTTTGTATCTTCAGGACGTGTTCTTTCACGTCTTGATCTGCCGGTCCCACCGCAGGTTCCTCTGCTTCCGAGCCAAGGGAACCCTCTATGAGTTCCAGGCCATGCCATTCAGCCTCTACTCAGCCACCAGAGTCTTCACCACATGCATAACAGTGGTGGCAGCTTACCTGAGGTGCCAAGGGATCCGGATATACCCCTTCCTGGATGACTGACTGATTGCAGGTCCCTCCAGCAGGAGGTGAAGCAGTCCAGGGGCGTCGGAATTCAGGTCACACACTCAGCTCTCTTGACCTCCTGGGTGGCAGACTTAGACTCGAACTTGAACCGATTTTCTACTTTCGGGTCCGGGACCTGGGACTTGCTCTCAGCACCCCCGGACTTCTCTCCACCTTGGTCCATCAACGACAGTGCAGTCCTCGTCCACGGGCCTGGTCCCTCCATCGATGGAGCCCGATGAGCTTATGTCTTTGACGGGCCTTGTCCCATCGATGGAGCTGGTTTCTGAACATCTCCAGTCAACGGGCAGTGTTGCCCCATCGACGGAATGATCCTCATCAACGGGGATATTTCCCCCATCGACAACACGTGTTCCTTGCTCTCCCTCGTTGACAGGACATAATTCTATTGTTCTCTCATCAACAGAGACTTATTCACTGTCGAAGTAGTGCTCTTCATCAACTGAGCAGCCTCTCCTGTCTATGCATGGCAGCTTTGCATGCCTCGTCGATGGCACGGCTTTCCCCATCGATGGAGAGGCTCCTTTCTGATCCCTTGTAGATGGGGGATGATTCCACCGTTGATGGCCTCTCCTCCTTCCCTCATCGACAGGGCTCCTTGATGATGGGGGCTTCCCACCCTGGGACTCACCCTGATCGGGGCTCTGTTTTCATGCCCCCTCCTGCGTGTCCCGTCACCAGCACCATGTTCCGGCATCTTCGGGGGTTCCCCACCCCCCCACGTCACCCATTTTGCATTGTTTGGTCGTGACTTTTTGCGTGCATTTAGCCCTGCTGCATAGGCCCCACCCTGGGTTCCTTTCTCCTTTGCCAGTCCCGGACCAAGAGGGTCAGGGTGCCTCCCCCTCAAGGTCATCGGTTCCCGGGCTGACACCCTCTTCCTAGTGCTGCCCTTGGGCATCCTCCATCTCTGGACCTTCCTCTTTCTCAAGTTCCGGGCATTGCCCGCATTGTGATGGAGTTCCCGCGCACCATGGGTCAGGGTCCGGCCTCGTCCCATTCCCCTTTCCTTCCTGCCTGGTCCCTCCCTCCTATGAGGACTCTCTTTATGGGGATTACAGGAGGGGGGGGGTCCTTTTGTGGAGGATATTCCTGGTGGGGAACTCTTGGACCCTGGGGACCTTGGTTCCCCGTGGTCCGTGTCCTCCCTTTTGGAGGCCGCCCCGCCTGAACTCTGTGATCCCTCCTCACTCCCAGATTCCTCCTTCACAGAACTCATGCTGCAGATCCAGCATGCTTTTGGCTTCCCGCCTGCAAATCAGGACTATTTTCGTCGGGACATGTCTGCCTACCTCAACGTTCCCGAGGAGCCTGCCGTGGTGGCCCTACTTTTGATTACTGCATATTTTAACACACACTCTTGTATCTGGTCTCATCCTGCTTCCACTCAGCCTGCCCCTCATGACTCTGATTAGCTCTACTGTGCCCCTCCTGACCACCCCTACTTGTCCACCACCCCTATGGTGGACTCAGTTGTCCGGGCGGCAGCCCATGACCGGACCACTCGACCTCGCCATACCAGTTCTGTGCCACTGGATGCTGATTCCCGGCACATGGATTTAGCTCCAGTACTTTGCTACTTTGTATTCTTAATTATCTGGGTCATGTGGTTTGGTACCTTCGCACACTTAGTGCTTCGACTTTGGACCTTCTGTCTGACCTGCCTCCCTCCCTGAGTCGATCAGGCTGGCTCAGTCACTATCTGCCATGTCCTCCCTTTCCCATCACCTACTCTGTGCATGCTTCGATGCAGTTGACACATTGGCCTGCCTCTCGGCCACCGGCGTCACCCTTCGGCACTTCAGCTGGCTGCGGGTTTTGGGTTTGCCACCTGACGTCCAACTGTCAGTCGCTGATGCCCCCTTTTCTGGGAACCTGCTGTTTGGGCCTGGTGCTCAGTCCATCCTAGATTCCCTTCTGGCTTTGAGGCATACTCTTTGGTCTGTTCAGGACCTCTATCACGCCCCCAGGTCCCACCCCTACACCCCCGCAGATGGACCATCTCGATCCTGGCTCCCCTACCAGGGTACCTCTCGAGACCGCGGTAGGGCCTCCAGGGGGTGGCTCAGTCTGCCCCTCTACAGTGTACCTGCCCCTCATGTGGGGCAGGACCTGCTTCTGCGCCCTAAACCACTTTTCAGATTTTCCCCGCCTCCTCTTTGGAGGTAGTATAGCACAGTGGTTTAAGGCTCTGAGCTGCAAATCTGGTGACATCCAGCAGACAAGACTGGGGTTTGAATCCCACAACCCCCACTTGCATACTGTGTGACCCTGAGCAAGTCACTTAACTTCTTTGTGCTCCCAGGTCACACCTGGAAACAAGCTCCGGCTCAGTGTGCCTTTCCTGGTTAAACAATTTCCCCTTTCCCTCTTGCAGGCCTCGGAGGTGCCCGGGGATCTCCTTCCTTTTCTTGGAGGCTTGCTCCTGGACTGTACTCTTCACTTCTCCATGCGGATCTGATTGGAACTCTGGCTACTCTCCTTAATGGAGCCCTTCAGTTGTTCCTTCCTCCACCCATCCGGGATGTTTTTTCCCCCGTACTCCGTTTTCTACTATCTGATCCACTGTACTTATATATTTCCTGGATTTGACTTTCTGCTAGAGCCTGTCAACCTCTGCCTCATCAGGATGAATCACTGTGCCTGGCCACCTACAGTTCTTTCTACATCATGCCTCTCCTGCATGCTGTCCTCACTCGCCTTTGTGCCTTTCTGCCTGAGCGGGTGTGGTTTGAGTTGACATTTCTCCTAGTTTCGTGCAGAATGTCTTTGCCTAACCATTGGCCTGTCTGCCTGCACGGAAGAGGTCTGAGTTGGATATTTCTGTTCTATATCAAACATATTGTCCTCACCCCACCCCAGCCTGTCTGCCTCTGGGGGTGCAGTTTGCAGTTGACATTTCTATTCAATATCATATCTGTTGTCCTCCCCACCTTTGGCCTAATTGCCAGAGCGGGTGCGGTTGAAGTTTGCATTTTACTGTGAAGTTTCCTTCTTTGGCATCGTGGACAGCTGGGTTTTGCACGGGCTCGACCTCTGACCCAGCTTCCAACCTTGCTTTTCCTCCCATTTGAATTTTACTGCTTCGTAATCTCCCATAAGTAATGACTTACTGCAAGAGACCAGTCCGTAGAAGATAGTACAGTTACATAAGAACTTACTGTACCAGTAGATCTTCTGAGGACTGTCTCTTGCAGTAAGTCCCCCTGCCTTGTTGCCTCGAATCTGCAACTCTGAACGTTGGGTGGGGTCACTGTTCTCTGTTTTTCTGGCCCTCATTTACCTTGGTCCAGGCCATGCTCGCTGAAGCCGATGGTGAACATCAGCAGGAAGTGGTGTTGTGTGGATGGCCCCCATGGGAGACTGCTAGAAGAACCTGCCATGTGACAGCGCCACCTGGTGGATACTTCCATAAGTAATGACTTACTGCAAGAGACAGACCTCGAAAGGTCTACTGTTATGGTAAGTTCTTATGTAACTGTACTTTCTAGCAGTGGTATATGTTGTTCATCCACACAGAGACACCTGAGCTCCCCAGGCTCAGGTGCACAACCTCTGCTTCCAGCTGGCAAGATCTGGCATCTTGGAGCAGAACCAAGGGATATACCACCCGGGTGGGTGGGAGGAGCCAGCTTGAAGACTTTCCGGCACATTTTAAAGGAAAAGGACACTGCCAATAAGTGTGGATAAACAGCATATACCACTCCTAGAACTACTGTTACAGATGAGTAAGCTGTGTTTTTTTTTTTTTGCTGCTTGGAGGAGTGGGTGTGGAGCTTTAGGGTTGGCAGCCTTACCACCACATTTCCCTACTTTTGTGGTGTTAAGTTACCCTAACTGGTGCATTAACAAAGTTTTTGCAGTGAATTATTCTATATATGCCACTAATAAACCATTATGTACTACTTAGCACAAACAACAAAAAGCAGGTACACTGCTCAGAGAAGGTTGCTGCTGCTTCTGCTAGGCTTGCCAGTCTGCAAGGACACCCACACTCACGCGCACAGATCAGTGCATACCAACAAAGTTACTGCAAACGGTGGAAAGTTAATACAGTGCTAAATACAAAAAGTGCAAACATGGAGCCAGGACCAGGCTCTCCTATATAAAAGACAAAGAACCTCTGTGTGTAAACACTGAGGCAAGGGTTACCCCAAAGGGCATTTGGCTGGGAAGCCAAGTTTCAAGAAAATACAAAATCACACATGCCCCCACAATGCAAAGCATCATGGGCTGCATATGCAAATCACCACAGAATGTTACGTTCACCATGCAATTCTGCTTAAAGTTGGACCAGCGTAACATTCTGTGGTGATTTGCATATGCAGCCCATGATGCTTTGCATTGTGGGGGCATGTGTGATTTTGTATCTCCTATATATATCACCATGTACTGTGGCTCTCTTATTATATATACTGTACTATGTTCAATGTTGTTATTAGTGGTGAACATTTTTGTAACTGCTCTCATTCCATTGTGGACTCTGGCCCATTGTTCTCTGTGTTTGAATTTCAGCTTAAATAACAAGTTCTGACTGGAAATCATGTGTTTTAAGTCAGAAGAAAAAATTACTCACCTTAGTAATGTTGTTTCTTCTAATGGAGTCTTGCTGTATTCTGACAAATTGCAGTGATGTCCAACCTTTGAACTGCCCCGGAGATGAAAGAGTTAACTTTCCATGCCAGGCATGGAATGCTGAGCTCGAGCTCGGTTGAGACTCTGTTGCTGTTTGAACTCAAACCGTCAGATCTTTACGAGCTATACTCACTGGGTGTCCTGTGTGGAAACTATAAACGTACACTAGCCAACTGGCTACTAAATATAATAAATAGATTTTTTGGTCCCAAAACAAAGACTCAAGTCAGGAAACCCAAAAAATAAAACAAACACAACACCCACCCACCCAGACTAAAGGGGTGAGAAATAAGGGGTGGGGCACCTCTCGAGTGCCAACACTGCTACTGCTCACCCACATCCCAAAACAAAGGTTCTGAGAGGGGAGGCAGGGGGGGAGGTCAGAATACAGCAGGACTCCATTAGAAGAAACAACATTACTAAGGTGAGTAATTTTTTCTTCAAACAATATGAAGTCTTGCTGTATTCTGACAAATTGCAGACTATCAAGCAGTACCTCTATGGAGGAGGGACAGAACCTACCTAGGAAATAGGATCTGAAGCACTGCTGTGCCAAATTGAGCATCACTCCTGGCCTGGATATCCAGAGAGTATGCTTGGTAAAAGTGTGTACTGTTTTCCAGGTGGCTGCTTGACAAACCTCTAAGATAGGAATATCCCTGGCAGCAGCCAGGGAAGCAGCTGTACCTCTGATAGAGTGAGCCCTCAGGCCTGAGGGTGGAGTCCTACCTAGTTTTTCATAGCAAAATTGAATACAAGAGACAATCCACCTGGCAATAGATCTCTTAGTGGCAGATTTTCCCTTACCAACCTCACCATAAGTGAGGAACAGTTGGAGGGAGTCAAACCTATGACCCTTGGTACGCCTATGTAGTAGCTAAGGGCCCTTTTCACATCCAACTGTGCAGCCTCCTCTCCCCAGAGGAGGAATGGTCAGTGAAGAAAACAGGAAGAGACATAGACTGGTTAAGGTGGAAGTCTGAAACCACCTTAGGCAAAAACTTCCTATTAGTCCTGAGGACCACCTTATCTCTATGGAAAGAGATAAATCCAGGCTCCACTGACAGGGCTCGTAACTCGCTTATGCGCCTGGCAGAAGTGATGGCCACCAAGAAAACAGTTTTCCAAGTCAAGTACTTAAGCTCTGCTGAGGACAAAGGCTCAAAAGGGGGTTGCATAAGCTGAGCAATGCAAACATTAAGGTCCTAAACAGGGACAGGGTCCCTGAATGGAGGATTGGTATGAAGCAATCCCTTGAAAAATTTTGAAAATACAGGATGGGCTGAAAGGGAAGGGAGCTTGCCTGCTGAAAGGAAGGCAGAGACAGCTGCCAGATGCACTCTTAGTGTAGCTGGTCTGAGTCCCAAGCTATTAAGATGAACCATATAGGCCAGGACTGTGGACAGGCCAGCAGACTCTGGGGAAATATGTTTCCCAGAGCACCATATAGGAAATCTTTTCCACTTGGAGTTGTAAGTGTTTCTGGTGGAAGGCTTCCGAGAAGCCTTCAGGATATCCATAACACCTTGAGAGAGGTGCAAATCAGCAAACTCTAACTCTTCAAGAGCCAGGCCTTGAAATTGAGAGATCTGAGATTCGGATACCAAACCCTCCCCTGAGCACATGTTAATAGGTTGTAATTCCTGGGAAGAGATAGGGGAAGGTGGACTGCTAAGGACAACAAGAGAGGGTACCAGGGCTGCCTGGCCCAGTCTGGAGCAATTAGAATCACCTTGCAGGGTTGAGACCTGATTTTGACTAACACCTTGAACAGGAGAGGGAAGAGGGGAAGCATACAAGAACTTATCTTCCCAATTGAGAACATCCAGGGGGACTGAGCCCAACACTGGGGGCCTGCAGCAGAAGAGAGGAAGTTGGTGATTGTCTGGGGCTGCAAAAAGATCTATCTGTGGGATGCCCCATCTGGAGAAGATCACCTTCAAAACCAGGGGATCCAAGGACCATTCGTGATGGCCCTGAGATATCCTGCTGAGAGCATCCGCCAGGGCATTGTCCTTGCCTGGGAGGTGTACTGCTGTATGAGAGGTGTTCAGGGAATAGGCCAGAGACCATAACTTCATTGCCTCTGTGCACAAGGCCGTAGACCGAGTGCCCCCTTGCTTGTTGATATACCACATTGTGGTGGTATTGTCTATCCTAATCTGAACTACTTTGTTCTGAACAGACTTGGAAAAAGCTTGAAGTGCTAGAAACACTGCTCTGAGTTCTAATAGATTGATGTGAAGCAGAGATTCCTGAGAAGACCACAACCCTTGGGTGGTCAGGTGTCCCAAGTGTGCTCCCCACCCCAAGAGGGAGGCATCTGTAGTAAGGATTAGAGAATGAGACTGAGTGACAAAAGGAACTCCCTGTCTTAGATTGTCCTGATCCAGCCACCACTGTAATGCCTGGATCAGGGTTCGAGTCACTGGAATTAGTTTGGTCAGAGGGTCCTTTTCTGAGACCAAAAGGCTCTCAAGTGGAACTGAATATCCCTCATTTGAAATCTTGCTCCCTGCACCACTGCTGTAGAGGCAGCCATGTGTCCCAGGAGTTGCAGAAAATGCCTTGCTGGTCAAGACAACTGGGGGGTGAAAGAAGAGGCCAGTGAAATAAGGGTCCTTACCCTGTCCAGGGGAAGGAAGGCTCTTGCTTTTACTGTATCCAGCTCTGCCCCTATGAAGGTGAGGAGCTGCACAGGCTCTAGAACTGACTTTGAAAGGTTCAGAAGGAAACCTAGAGAAGTGAATAGTTGCTGAGTTATCTGTAGGTGTGACTTGACTTGGTCTGGAGACTGGCCTACTATGAGCCAGTCATCCAGGTATGGTAATATGGAGATCCTTTTTCTCCTTAGGAAGGCAACTACTACTGCCAGGCATTTTGTGAACACCCTTGGAGCAGATGTTAGGCCGAAGGGCATTGCTCTGAATTGGTAGTGGCCTGAGGGCAGCTCGAACCTGAGGTACTTTCGGTGGGAGCTTCTGATGAGAATATGGAAATAGGCATCCTTGAGGTCCAGGGAGACTAGCCAGTCCCTGGCCTTAGAGAGGGTAGAATTATTCCCAGAGTCACCATTTTGAACTTTGGCTTTAAAAGGTGCTTGTTTAAATATCTGAGATCCAGGATGGGCCGCCTATTCTCCTGTCTTTTTGGGAGTTAGGAAGTACCTGGAGTACAATCCTTTCCTTTGTGTAGGGTGGAACCCTCTCTATGGCTCTGAGAGCCAAGAGGAAGAGACTCTCTGCCTCCAGGGCAAGTGCCTCTGAAGGATTTGCAGGTGGAAAGGATCTGGTTCTCATCTTTGGAAATCTTTTGAAGCTGAGAACCAGTCCATGGCTTACTACTTCCAGGACCCATTTGTCTGATGTTAAAGACATCCAGTCTTGGACAAAGTAAGCCAGCCTGCCCCCTACAGGTGGTGCAGAATCGGCCCTGGCAACCCCATCAGGGTGCCTGTTCGGCAGGGGCTTTAGGCTGAGGGGTGGAAGCAGGCCTGCTTGTACCCCGTCTGCCTCTCCCTCTAAAGAACCCCCTATGAGCATAGGCAGAAGAGGAGGCCTGGGCTTGGTAGAAAGACCTGTGAAAAGGTCTGCCCCTGCCCCTGGAATGCTGCCTCTGAGGAGTGGCTTGCCTTTCCTTGGCCTGAGCACTCCTGTAGGTGGTCCTGTATTCATCCATTTTCTTCGTGTAGTTCTCTGTTTGCTCTCCAGAGAATTACCCACAACAGGAAAATCCATGGCCTTAGTCTGGGTATCCTGAGACAGGCTAGTACATCTGAGCCAAGCCATCCTACGAAGGGCCACAGATGTAGCCATGACTCTAGATGAAACATCATTGGAATCCACTGCAGTATGGAATTGCACCTTGGATGCCTCAATACCATCTGCAGCCACCTGCTCCAGCTCCTTGGCAAGCTGTCTAGGGACCTGTTTTGCTAAAGCCATTACAGTGTCCCATCTAGATTTCTGATATCTAGCTGTATAGGCCATATAATTAGCCTGTCTGAGTCCCAAGGATGCTGCCATGTACTGTTTCTTTGCCATGGCATCAATCCTCCTGGAGTCCTTATCTGGGGGGTGTGAAGCCAAGGGTATATTTGCCTTATCACAGGCTGCAGCCTGCACTACCCCAACGTGGCTGCATTGCTGGGTAAGGAACTCCGTATCTGAGCCTGAGAGAATATACCTCTTGTCCATTCTCTTGTCCACAGGAGGTATAGAATTATGAGTCTTTAAAATTTTTATTGTCTGTTTCCCAAAGGACTTATGAAGGGGAATAGACAGCCTCCTGGACTCTGGGATATCCATCATTTCAACATAGTCAGGCTCCTCCTGGTCATCCACAGCTTCTTCCATAGGAAGCTGAAGAGTTTCAGCCACTTTTTGGTAGAACATAAAATGGGAAGGGGACTCAGAAAGCCTAGGAGGAGACACTCCTGAAGGTCTGTCTGGGGAGATGTCCGGGTCAATGGGAACATCCAGACTTTCGTAATCACACTCACTATCCTCATACTCTCCTTCCTCCTCCTCCAGTTCATAAAAATCCTCTAAATTATAATCCGGAACCAGGGGAACCGACCGAACCGAGCGCCTTCCTAATGGTGCCGGTTCGGTCGGAACCGGGGATAGCGACTGAACAATCCTTATTGCTTTGGCTATTTCATCAGCGGTCGGAGAAAGAACTTGTGGATTCGCACCGGCTTATTTATCCCTTCTTGTTCTTTTACTGGAACCGACTCCTCGGAGTCAGTTCTCCTTTTGCCCGAAGAAGTTTCACCCTAGTCAGAGGGCACTCCTTCTGGTTCGGTGGAAACTGAGCCGGGCTGGCCATCCGGGTCAGCTGACTTCTTGGCCTTCCTTTCCCTGAGCCTACCAACTCTTTTTTTCAGGGTAGCTGCAGGAAAATTTTTACAAATCTGGCAGTCTGAATCAAGGTGGTCAAACCCCAGACAATAAACACAGGTGGTGTGGGGATCAACCTTAGCAAAGACTTCCCCACACACACTACAGTGTTGAAACCCAGTGGGCCTGGTTTTTCGTTTGGGTTTCTCAGGCATGGCCAGTCCTAACAAAAACGTACCCTTTTTTCGGCAATCCACCAGGTAAGACACTCTTATCGGTTCCTGACCGTGTTACGGGTCGTGGAAAAAACCGTAATAAAATCCATTTTTTTTAGAACCGATAAGGACTGGTTACCACACTCTAAAAGCAGAATAAACTTTTTTGAACAACCTGATCGGTTCAAACCGAACCGATCCTACGTTTACAAGTTCCACACAGAAAAACAACAAAAATAAGCCTATCTAGTACTCACGATACCACAGACAGAGACTGAACCGGTAGGTTACAGTTTAATTTCAGTCGAAAACCGAAAAAATGGTACTTTAACTGACAAGTTGAACCGAGCAAAGGAGAAAATCTCCGGAGCAACTGTTCAGTGAGGTGGAGTAAAGAATCTGACGGTTTGAGTTCAAACAGCAACAGACAGAGTCTCAACCGAGCTCGAGCTCAGCGTTCCATGCCTGGCATGGAAAGTTAACTCTTTCATCTCCGGGGCAGTTCAAAGGTTGGACATCACTGCAATTTCTCAGAATACAGCAAGACTTCATGTTGTTTGAATAAGATGTTCTGTGTGAAAATAAATGTTTACCTCATGTTTACAAAATATCAGAATTTATTTGCCCACTTTATTCATGATTAGCGTGGTGTATATAGAAAATACGTAATGGGCTGCATTGGAATAATTCAAGTGGCCATAACTGTAAGCTGGCAGGGGGGCGAAATTTGGAGGGACGTGAGGAAATACCTCATAATGGAAAGAGTGGTGGACAAATGGAACTGTCTGCCAGAGGATCTGGTCAGTTTTAAGAGACGTAAGTTTCAAGAAAGGGTGGGATCGACACATGGGACTGCCTGTAGTGAAGATGGTGGAATAGCCTAGAGGTTAGAATAACAAGCTGTAAACGAGCTTGGTACATCCAGCAGACCAGACCTTGGTTTGATTCTCACAACCTCCACTTGCATACTGTGTGACTCTGAGCAAGTCACTTAACCGCCAGTCCTCCCAGGTCGCCCCTAAAAACAGGCACTTGTGCCTAGTGAGCCTTACCCGGTTACCAAAGACTAGAATAAAAAAGTAAAATAAAAATATGGCAGAGGGAGGGGTTTGGGCTAATGGGGGCATCAGGATAGTCCAAGCAGAACTGAGGGATTATATATAGTATCTGTTTAAGGCCTTGTACGTGATAGGCTGCTGAGGACTTGGGTAGGAACCGGCATACTAGATGAACCATGAGTCTTTTTGTTATGTGTCTGTGTTTCTGTGCAACACGTGTTTCCACTAGTGAGTGGTAAGAGCCATAGCTTACGACTGGTGAAGCCACAAGCTAGTTACAATGGTCTTATCACTCGTTTGTGGATAAATGTGTAATTCCATGACCCACCATTATGGATTGTAAACCTTTCCCAACATTTGTAATGTTTTTATTAGTGGTTTAACTTGTGTTAGCGTAAAACTGCTTTTCTTTCCATTGTAAACAAACTTACCTGGCTCATTCTCATTACGTAGTGCAAGTGGAAATAACACACATTCCTAGTGAAAATACATTTTTATTAAAAATAAGATTTGTTTACCCAGTTTGAGCATGACCACAGCCCATATTAAAAAAAATAAGCTACTACCTATTATAAGGGCTCCTTGAACTAACATTCTTTAAAGCATCAAGGGGTGGGCAGAATGAGAAGAGATCTGGATAAACTAGCAACATGGTCAGAAGAGTGGCAACAGAAGTTTAATGCATAGAAGTGCAAGATCATGCACATAAGAAAGAGAATCCCTGAAGCCACCTATAGGCTGGGAGGGGAGTTGCTGGCAGTCACAAGGGAAGAAAGAGGCTTGGGCGTTATCACCAATGACCTGAAATCATCCAAGCAGACCACTAAAACAGTAAGTAAGGCTAGAGGGATGTTGGGGTGTATTAGTAGGGGTATCACAAGTCTGAAGAGGGAGGTAATAATCCCTCTTTACAAGACACTGGTTAGGCCCCGTCTTGAGTACTGCATGCAGTACTGGAGGCCACACCTTCACAAGGATATTAACCAAATTGAGGCAGTCCACAGAAGGGCAACCAAAATGGTGCAGGGACTGCATCAGAAAACATGAGGACAGATTAATGAAGCTCAATATGTATACGCTAGAGCAAAGGAGGGAGAGAGGTGATATGATCGAAACATTCAAACACCTTAAGGACATTAACAAGGTAAAAGAGTCTAACATGTTTCAATATAAGAAACATAGCAGGACAAGAGGACACAGCATGAGATTAGAGGGAGGCCGATTAAGGGGTAATGTGAGGAAGTTCTTTTTTCACAGTAAAGGTGGTGGATGCATGGACCGGCCTACCTCAGGAAGTGGTGGATATGAATACAGTGCAGGGCTTCAAACAGGCATGGAATAGGCATAAATGAGCAATACAGATGAGTATGAATAGATAGGCCATTGGCACATTCATAAGGCAGAAAAAATGGGCAGACTGGATGGGCCTTGAGGGTCCTTATCTGCCATCAACTTCTATGTTTCTATGTCTGCAGCTTTTTTTTTGTATAACTTATTTAATCAATATAATCCAGCTGAGATGCAAAACCTTGTTTCAGTTTTTTTTTGGGGGTTCTACTTTACTCATTTCCTTATCTGGTGAGACTGGGGCACTGGGATGTTAAGGGACTTGCCCAAGAACCCACAGCTTATCTTTGGCTCCAGCAGGGTTTGAACCAGCCATCTCCTGGTACTCAAACTGGTGCTCAAACAAGCACAAGACCACTCTGCTTCCATATAAATGACATCCTGTTGTCTGGATAATCTCTGACTCCTGACATGTTGATAACTGGATGACACTGAATTCCTTAGCCTATGAAGTAGATATACTTTATTGATGTTATTCCTTTCTTTGTTTTATAGGCAGGCTGAGAACCTACTTGCCGACAAACCTCTGGGATATTTCTTGATCCGAGTCAGCCAGAACCGAGTAGGATATACCCTCACATTCAAGTAAGATATTCCGAAGTTTAACAATGGTATTATTTATTTACTCGTAATTTTTTTTTTTTTTTTTTACCATGAACGGCCCACTAAATGGTGATGGCTTATCAGTGTCAGTGGCTCAGTAGGTAGCACACTCATCTCTGCCCTCACCAGGCACTTGGGGTAACCCCATAACTGACTCTGTATTGCAGAACAAGGGGGATGCTGCATGGCTGTGATGCCGTCTTTCTGATATTCAAGTAAACCCAGGTCCCTTATGCTTATCGCTGGTAGCATCTTTGTGAAGTTAAAGATTCCATGGCACTTATCAATGAAAAGTAGGGAATTTTTTTAAAGAGATTTAAAAAACATATATATATTTTTCCAGGGATGTGGATATGGTGCACTTATCCACTCTTAGGCAATCTTTCTGTCCCTTCAATTCCAACTGGAATATCTTCAAGCTAAGCTCCTCCCACCCACCCTGATAATATCCTCCTCTGCTCCACCCTGCAAAATCAGTCTTCCTTTCCGCTGGAAGAGTCAAGTCGCCTCCTCTGCAGCTCCCAGCTCAAGGAATCAACAAAGTCCAAGAGGGTAGCATCTTTCAAAAAGGGTGTGCAAGAACAAGGAGCACAATTTGAAGATAGGGGAAGTGCCTCAGAGGTAATTTAAGGAAGTATTTTTTCACAGAGAAGGTTGTGGATGCATGGAATGGCCTTCCGGAGGAGGTTGTGGAGTCAAAAACAGTGGTGGAATTCAAGCATGCATGGGACAGTCATAAGGCAATTCTAGGGGGTAGGAAGAAGTAGGCTGCTGGTTAACTAGGATCTGCAGCTTATCCAATAGGTAGGGAAATGGGCAGACTGGGTGGGCCAAGCGGTCCTTATCTGCCGTCAAAATCTATGTTTCTATGTTTCCCTGAGTGTGTTGTAGACCAATTTCTCCTTCAGGCAATGTTTTCCTCACTCTTAAGCATTTATCCTCTACTATGGAGTGTGATGACCTAAAACTAGGCAGAGTTTCAAAGCGGTGCACCACATGTAACCAAATGATTTCCGCGTCGACCCACACATCTAACGTGTTTACTGTCTTACAGCAGAGCACGCACTTCAGGCCAGCAGCGAGCTGTGCAAGTCTCTGCTTCCCTCATCACCGAGGACCCACGCCTCTTCTCCTCTAGACTGCTCGGATGAGCGGGATCCTCTTTTCCAGTCTAAGGACACTCACGAGGTTGTTTTGGTGGCAGTGGGATCAGCCTCTCAGCTTGCAGCACTCAAAGGAGCAGCATCCCAGGCTGCAGCAGTCTTTTCCTTGGCTCCCGTGTTGCTTCCAGTGGCCACCAGCATTGAGAGTTTGTTTATGGGCACATATTCTAGGACATGCGTCAGTCCCTGCACACCCTCAGGGTGGGCACTTCACTGGGGACAAGCGTAAGAAATCTAAACAGATCCGCTGTAGGTTGTGGGGCAGGTAACAGGCTCACTCTTCCTGCTCCCATGACTCCCCTGCTTGTTCGATGGCTGTCAAGCTCTTGGCTTTGGCCGATCCTGCTAGGGTCCAAAGGCAGACCCCTAGCTACATGGTGTCCACATTGGGCTTGTTGGCCGAGATGCGGACTGACCAGCCAGTCGAGATTTTTCTTGACCCAGTCAACCCATTTTGGACGAAGTCGAGGGTGACTCACTCTCAAGAACTCTGGCCCTTTTGGCTCTCTCTCTCAAGAGAGGTCCGAGAAACCAGCTGACCAATCTGTAGATTAAACTCTCTGGGGTTCCGCGGTGGGGCTTGGCCTGGCTGAGCACATGGCCCCTCCCCCTGCGTCTCCTCACCATCTACATGGTCATCATTGGTTGAAGTCCTCTTCAAGGACCCAGTCTCGGTTGAGAGCATGATCATGGGAATCTCAGTGTTCCCGTTCTTGGCCTTTGACCAGGAAGTACCATTGACGCCCTCTTCATCTTTGGATGATGAGAGGCTCTACTGCAAGTTACGCTGGTGCTAGTAGCTAGTGTGGTAGCAATGGGTCCTTGGCCAAAGTCGGCCTACCCCTTAGACCCCTGTGCTTCCCTGGTCTCTGACGATGCAGCTCACTCCGGCCATGCCCTCTCCGGTCGAGCCTACACCAGCTTTTCCATCAATTATGGTGGAACCTCTGCCCAAGCAGCCTTTGCACATCACCATGTCCAGGGTTGCTCACCCTGCTACTGGTCTTCCTGGACAGCCGTCTATTCAGATCACCCACTTGGATGAGTCCAGGGTGTTCCATGGGGTACAAGAGCTGAAGGTGGTGTTTGAGGAGTTGTCAGACCCTGAGGGGTTCTCCATTCACTCCTCTTGGACCCTGGCTTTGATTGCGAGTTGACAAAGAGCTCACAACCAACCATGGGCGGTCTCCTTTGGGGTTTTGCTCCATCTCATCTCCAAGTCAATGGAGATTCCCAGGAGCTGGTTCAGAAGTGGGCCAAATACTCCTTCACGGAGATCCTTGACAGAGATGATTTTCAGGGGTTGCCTTCCCAGTGGTGGAGGCCATTCTGGATCCCACCTTGGAGCTTTGGCAGCATCCAGCTTTGTGCCTGGCGCCAACTGCCCATATGTGTCCACAAGTATGCGGTCCCAACCGGGTCTCTTCCTGGGTTCTCAGATCACCTCTTGGCTGAGGGGTTGGTAGCGGATTCTGTCTTTCACAGGGCGGGCAGTGTGTGGGACAATGACAAGCCTCCTGATAAGGAATCCAAGAAGCTGGATCATGCAGTGAAAAAGATTTAAACTGCTTTCTCCCTGTGTCTCCGACATGCTCCACCGTCATGAGGGCCAGTTTCGGTCACACCCTGATGGGGGTACTGGACCATGTTCTTCCCAGCTTTTCTGCAGACTTACAGTTGGCAATCAGAGTGTTCTAAGACCAGGGTCACTCTCTTGCCAAGCACCAGCTTCAGACAGCCTTTGACATAGGCGACTCTTGCGCCCAGATGGTGGCACCCGCAGTCACTATAGTCACTATGCACCATCAGTCTTGGTTACAGATTTCCACTTTTATGGCCGATACCCAGCATAAACTGGTGGATGTTCCCTTCTTGGGTACCAACCTGTTTGGGCTGGGGGTAGACAGAGCCCTTACCAGGATTGAGAAGTTCAGTGCCACCCTGGATTCAGTCATGTCCTCCCAGAAGGACCTCAAGGGTCTAAAGCCAAAGAAAAGGCCTTTCCAGTTTCAGCCCTTTCCACCCCAGCAGTCAGAACTGCAACAGCCTTGGTCGGGTAATCTCAGGCCTGGCAGCCTAACTCTAAGCCTGCCACCTCAGGCCTCAAGAAGTCCTGAGGCTGGGGTGGCGGCTCTCCTCTGACAGCCAGCACTGGGGTCTCCTCGAAGTCTGCTCAGTGATGGGTTGGTGGGGTGTTTGCCTCCCACCCATCATGTCCCTGCCTCAGCTCATGCCTGGTCCATCATCATTATGGAGAAATGTATGCTAGATGTGGTGGGTCAGGGTCTGCCTCTCAATGTTGAGGCTTTCCTGCCCTACTGAGTCCACACCCCACGGGAGTCTGTGGTGTCTCAGGACATGCTGTCCACCCTCCAGGAGAACATCACTCAGCTCTTAGAGAAAGGATCTGTAGCCCATGTCCCGGATGCCATGGCTAGCCAGGGATTTGTGTCCATGTAGTTCCTCATCCCCAAATGGATGGGGGTTGACACCAATATTGGATTTTCACAGTCTGAATCCATTCTAAAGGAGGGCAAGTTTGGGATGGTCACTCTGGAATCAGATAATCCCATCTCTTCAGCAGGGCATGTGGTTCTGCTCTGTGGACCTCCAGAATGCCTTCTTTCACATTCCAGTCTGTCAATCCTACTGACAGTACCTTCGGCTCCATGCAGTGGAGGTGCTTACGAGGTCTGAGTCATGCCTTTGGACTCTTCTTGGCCCTCAGGGTCTTCACCAAGTGCATCACCGTGGTGGCAGCATTCCTGTGGCGCCAAGGGTTATGTATCTGGACCTGGATGACTGACTGATCTTATCAACCCAGCCAAGTCAGAAGTCAACCCCTTGCAGGTCATTCACTTAATCGGGGCACAGCTTGACTCCATCCAGGCCATCGCCTGACTCCCAGATGTCTGGGCATTAGATCTTACCTCCTTTGCCTGATAATTTCAGGTTGGGTGCTCGCACCCTGCCCGAGACTTCCTGAAGCTGCAGAGGTACATAGCATCTTGCAGCACTGTGGTCCAGTGGGATCACTGGCAGATGCATCCCATGCAGTGGGGCTGGCCCACCAGTGGTCTCAGCACCTAGGTTGTAGTGCAGCATGAGAGGGATGCTGCACTTCTGAGGTGCCGTCTTTCGGATGAGACGTTAAACCGAGGTCCCATCTGCCTGGATTGGTAGTAGTTCAGACTGAGATGGTAAAGATCCCATGGCACTTATCAAAAGGATTACATGGCCCAGATAGTACAAACGTTATACAAGACGTCCAAAGAAAAGAAACCATTGAAAACTTTTGTTATCCTAAATATGTAGAAATGAACAATATTGATAAAGCAAAATAAATAAAAATAACTAGTTTAATAAATTCAATATAAATAAATATTTCGTTTAAGGTTTCCTTTCTCCTTCATAAGGCGATCGATGAGCCACTACTTCGTAAACAATTCTTCAGGTTGAGAAATATTGAAATAAAACCAACACCTAACCTGCCACACCTAATACGTCACAACTGCTATTAAATTTGGGGTGCTTAATTACACTCATCCATGAGCGGAAATAAACCAAAAACAAGCTCTCTGATCCCACTTCCTGCATACTTGATTCCAAAAGGGTGAGCTACAGAAATAAAATGCAGAATAGGGGATACAAAATATAAGTGAACCATAGTCTCTGAAGTTTTAGGAAGTCCGAACAATAACAATCCTTCAATTGTTTGTGTTTGTGATTTCTCGTATATTACTTTTACATACTAACCAAGCAATATCCCATAGCCACAGAGATCCTGGTATCAATAGTCGACTTCAATCTGAGCCTTCCGACAGTATAAAACGGAAAACTTTCTGTAAAATAAGACTTGTTATCACTGTGTACAACTTGTTGCGAGAAAACTCACCATGGCTACTTGACTCCATTATAAACATCATCAACACCATTACCCAATCGAAGATAAAACATATTTCTCATTTATTTTATGTAAAACTCTCCATTCATTCTTGCAAAATCTCCAAATTAAACACGTGCAAGGAATCCAAAGCTGTGAGATTAACTAGAGGCTGAATTGGTGAAAAAAGAGAATAAAAATACTGTCAAGAACCATGTTAACCCTCCCGTTGATAATTATTCAACAAATAATCTTTTTAACTGGATTGAGGTGGCACCCCAAAGCAAGAGGAAAAGGCCAAAAGGCACAAAAACTGTAGATAAGCGAAAAGTATGCCATGTAAAATTAAAGGTATAAGCAAGTTTTAATCAAAAGATCCATTTTCTTCCCATAAACCATTTATTCCATTTACACCTTTCCTACCATTATTCAGATGTTTCCCAGTTATACTGAGCAGTCTGGTGTACCAATAAATACTTAATAGCTATGTGGAGAATCCACTGCGAATACCCAATGGAAAATCTCACAAAATTTGTATGAAATTCGGCTTACACACTATTCCACCGTAAAGTTTAGACTTGAACCAATAACAGATAAAAAAACCGGAAGAACCGCATATAATAAACAACCCACGGTATAGTTGCACCATACATAAATCGTCAGCATCAATAGATTATTTTCTGATTAAAAACCTGACCGAAGACCCAGAAGTCTAGGGATTTTAGTAATCACAATGGGGGTCCAATGTTATTACAAACAACAGGGCTAAGGACAACCTTATGGATTCTGGTGAATGTAACAGGGGTCCAATCCACATTTCATAAGGCCTAACATAGGCTAATGAATAACATAAAGTGCCAATTAATAAAAATCTGAGGAAACCCATAAGCTCGGAGAGTCAACTAAATAAATTCTTGTGATGCCCTATCAAAGGCTTTGATAAATCAAAATTAAATAAATAACCTGAGAGAACTCCTTATGTCCCTGAGAAAATAATTATTTTACAAAGCAAAGCATCCTGATGGACCTGCCTGAAATTGAACAATACTGATATTGAAATCTGAAGAAGTGTACTTTTGAAGTCCTGTTCCAATAATTTTGGAAAATTTTTATAATCTATATTTAACGGGTAATCAGCTCAATTCCCCAAATCAGATTTATCACCCTTTATGGAAGAAAAGCATCAAACCTTCGTAATTTGGTCTGATAAACGATCCTCAGTCAAAAAGCATTAAATATTCATAATCGGTCAGTATAAATGTCCATAAAGATTTATAAATTTAGCAGACAACCCTTCGGAGCTGGAGTCACCTTATCTTTAAGACCACAAATAACCACCTTCCTTCCTCCAATGTAAAGGGCTACAACTCTTAAGGACATTAACAAGGTAAAGAGTCTAACATGTTTCAATATAAGAAACATAGCAGGACAAGAGGACACAGCATGAGATTAGAGGGAGGCCGATTAAGGGGTAATGTGAGGAAGTTCTTTTTTCACAGTAAAGGTGGTGGATGCATGGACCGGCCTACCTCAGGAAGTGGTGGATATGAATACAGTGCAGGGCTTCAAACAGGCATGGAATAGGCATAAATGAGCAATACAGATGAGTATGAATAGATAGGCCATTGGCACATTCATAAGGCAGAAAAAAAATGGGCAGACTGGATGGGCCTTGAGGTCCTTATCTGCCATCAACTTCTATGTTTCTATGTCTGCAGCTTTTTTTTTTTGTATAACTTATTTAATCAATATAATCCAGCTGAGATGCAAAACCTTGTTTCCAGTTTTTTTTTTTTTTGGGGGGGGGGTTCTACTTTACTCATTTCCTTATCTGGTGAGACTGGGGCACTGGGATGTTAAGGGACTTGCCCAAGAACCCACAGCTTATCTTTGGCTCCAGCAGGGTTTGAACCAGCCATCTCCTGGTACTCAAACTGGTGCTCAAACAAGCACAAGACCACTCTGCTTCCATATAAATGACATCCTGTTGTCTGGATAATCTCTGACTCCTGACATGTTGATAACTGGATGACACTGAATTCCTTAGCCTATGAAGTAGATATACTTTATTGATGTTATTCCTTTCTTTGTTTTATAGGCAGGCTGAGAACCTACTTGCCGACAAACCTCTGGGATATTTCTTGATCCGAGTCAGCCAGAACCGAGTAGGATATACCCTCACATTCAAGTAAGATATTCCGAAGTTTAACAATGGTATTATTTATTTACTCGTATTTTTTTTACCATGAACGGCCCACTAAATGGTGATGGCTTATCAGTGTCAGTGGCTCAGTAGGTAGCACACTCATCTCTGCCCTCACCAGGCACTTGGGGTAACCCCATAACTGACTCTGTATTGCAGAACGAGGGGGATGCTGCATGGCTGTGATGCCGTCTTTCTGATATTCGTTAAACCCAGGTCCCTTATGCTTATCGCTGGTAGCATCTTTGTGGAAGTTAAAGATTCCATGGCACTTATCAATGAAAAGTAGGGGAATTTTTTTTAAAGAGATTTAAAAAAACATATATATATTTTTTCCAGGGATGTGGATATGGTGCACTTATCCACTCTTAGGCAATCTTTCTGTCCCTTCAATTCCAACTGGAATATCTTCAAGCTAAGCTCCTCCCACCCACCCTGATAATATCCTCCTCTGCTCCACCCTGCAAAATCAGTCTTCCTTTCCGCTGGAAGAGTCAAGTCGCCTCCTCTGCAGCTCCCAGCTCAAGGGAATCAACAAAGTCCAAGAGGGTAGCATCTTTCAAAAAAAGGGGTGTGCAAGAACAAGGGAGCACAATTTGAAGATAGAAGGGGGGCGGCTCAGAGGTAATTTAAGGAAGTATTTTTTCACAGAGAAGGTTGTGGATGCATGGAATGGCCTTCCGGAGGAGGTTGTGGAGTCAAAAACAGTGGTGGAATTCAAGCATGCATGGGACAGTCATAAGGCAATTCTAGGGGGTAGGAAGAAGTAGGCTGCTGGTTAACTAGGATCTGCAGCTTATCCAATAGGTAGGGAAATGGGCAGACTGGGTGGGCCAAGCGGTCCTTATCTGCCGTCAAAATCTATGTTTCTATGTTTCCCTGAGTGTGTTGTAGACCAATTTCTCCTTCAGGCAATGTTTTCCTCACTCTTAAGCATTTATCCTCTACTATGGAGTGTGATGACCCTAAAACTAGGCAGAGTTTCAAGCGGTGCACCACATGTAACCAAATGATTTCACGTACCGACCCACACATCTAACGTGTTTACTGTCTTACAGCAGAGCACGACCCCCAGGCCAGCAGCGAGCTGTGCAAGTCTCTGCTTCCCTCATCACTCGAGGACCAATACGCTCTTCTCCTCCTAGACTGCTCGGATGAGCGGGATCCTCTTTTCCAGTCTAAGGACACTCACGAGGTTGTTTTGGTGGCAGTGGGATCAGCCTCTCAGCTTGCAGCACTCAAAGGAGCAGCATCCCAGGCTGCAGCAGTCTTTTCCTTGGCTCCCGTGTTGCTTCCAGTGGCCACCAGCATTGAGAGTTTGTTTATGGGCACATATTCTAGGACATGCGTCAGTCCCTGCACACCCTCAGGGTGGGCACTTCACTGGGGACAAGCGTAAGAAATCTAAACAGATCCGCTGTAGGTTGTGGGGCAGGTAACAGGCTCACTCTTCCTGCTCCCATGACTCCCCTGCTTGTTCGATGGCTGTCAAGCTCTTGGCTTTGGCCGATCCTGCTAGGGTCCAAAGGCAGACCCCTAGCTACATGGTGTCCACATTGGGCTTGTTGGCCGAGATGCGGACTGACCAGCCAGTCGAGATTTTTCTTGACCCAGTCAACCCATTTTGGACGAAGTCGAGGGTGACTCACTCTCAAGAACTCTGGCCCTTTTGGCCCTCTCTCTCAAGAGAGGTCCGAGAAACCAGCTGACCAATCTGTAGATTAAACTCTCTGGGGTTCCGCGGTGGGGCTTGGCCTGGCTGAGCACATGGCCCCTCCCCCTGCGTCTCCTCACCATCTACATGGTCATCATTGGTTGAAGTCCTCTTCAAGGACCCAGTCTCGGTTGAGAGCATGATCATGGGAATCTCAGTGTTCCCGTTCTTGGCCTTTGACCAGGAAGTACCATTGACGCTCCTCTTCATCTTTGGATGATGAGAGGCTCTACTGCAAGTTACGCTGGTGCTACTAGTAGCTAGTGTGGTAGCAATGGGTCCTTGGCCAAAGTCGGCCTACCCCTTAGACCCCTGTGCTTCCCTGGTCTCTGACGATGCAGCTCACTCCGGCCATGCCCTCTCCGGTCGAGCCTACACCAGCTTTTCCATCAATTATGGTGGAACCTCTGCCCAAGCAGCCTTTGCACATCACCATGTCCAGGGTTGCTCACCCTGCTACTGGTCTTCCTGGACAGCCGTCTATTCAGATCACCCACTTGGATGAGTCCAGGGTGTTCCATGGGGTACAAGAGCTGAAGGTGGTGTTTGAGGAGTTGTCAGACCCTGAGGGGTTCTCCATTCACTCCTCTTGGACCCTGGGCTTTGATTGCGAGTTGACCAAAGAGCTCACAACCAACCATGGGCCGGTCTCCTTTGGGGTTTTGCTCCATCTCATCTCCAAGTCAATGGAGATTCCCCAGGAGCTGGTTCAGAAGTGGGCCAAATACCTCCTTACGGAGATCCTTGACAGAGATGATTTTCAGGGGTTGCCTTCCCAGTGGTGGAGGCCATTCTGGATCCCACCTTGGAGCTTTGGCAGCATCCAGCTTTGTGCCTGGCGCCAACTGCCCATATGTGTCCACAAGTATGCGGTCCCAACCGGGTCTCTTCCTGGGTTCTCAGATCACCTCTTGGCTGAGGGGTTGGTAGCGGATTCTGTCTTTCACAGGGCGGGCAGTGTGTGGGACAATGACAAGCCTCCTGATAAGGAATCCAAGAAGCTGGATCATGCAGTGAAAAAGATTTAAACTGCTTTCTCCCTGTGTCTCCGACATGCTCCACCGTCATGAGGGCCAGTTTCGGTCACACCCTGATGGGGTACTGGACCATGTTCTTCCCAGCTTTTCTGCAGACTTACAGTTGGCAATCAGAGTGTTCTAAGACCAGGGTCACCTCTTGCCAAGCACCAGCTTCAGACAGCCTTTGACATAGGCGACTCTTGCGCCCAGATGGTGGCACCGCAGTCACTATAGTCACTATGCACCATCAGTCTTGGTTACAGATTTCCACTTTTATGGCCGATACCCAGCATAAACTGGTGGATGTTCCCTTCTTGGGTACCAACCTGTTTGGGCTGGGGGTAGACAGAGCCCTTACCAGGATTGAGAAGTTCAGTGCCACCCTGGATTCAGTCATGTCCTCCCAGAAGGACCTCAAGGGTCTAAAGCCAAAGAAAAGGCCTTTCCAGTTTCAGCCCTTTCCACCCCAGCAGTCCAAACTGCAACAGCCTTAGTCGGGGCAATCTCAGGCCTGGCAGCCTAAATCTAAGCCTGCCACCTCAGGCCTCAAGAAGTCCTGAGGCTGGGGTGGCGGCTCTCCTCTGACAGCCAGCACTGGGGTCTCCTCGAAGTCTGCTCAGTGATGGGTTGGTGGGGTGTTTGCCTCCCACCCATCATGTCCCTGCCTCAGCTCATGCCTGGTCCATCATCATTATGGAGAAATGTATGCTAGATGTGGTGGGTCAGGGTCTGCCTCTCAATGTTGAGGCTTTCCTGCCCTACTGAGTCCACACCCCACGGGAGTCTGTGGTGTCTCAGGACATGCTGTCCACCCTCCAGGAGAACATCACTCAGCTCTTAGAGAAAGGATCTGTAGCCCATGTCCCGGATGCCATGGCTAGCCAGGGATTTGTGTCCATGTAGTTCCTCATCCCCAAATGGATGGGGGGTTGACACCCAATATTGGATTTTCACAGTCTGAATCCATTCTAAAGGAGGTGCAAGTTTGGGATGGTCACTCTGAATCAGATAATCCCATCTCTTCAGCAGGGCATGTGGTTCTGCTCTGTGGACCTCCAGAATGCCTTCTTTCACATTCCAGTCTGTCAATCCTACTGACAGTACCTTCGGCTCCATGCAGTGGAGGTGCTTTACGAGGTCTGAGTCATGCCTTTTGGACTCTTCTTGGCCCTCAGGGTCTTCACCAAGTGCATCACCGTGGTGGCAGCATTCCTGTGGCGCCAAGGGTTAAGTGTATCTGGACCTGGATGACTGACTGATCTTATCAACCCAGCCAAGTCAGAAGTCAACCCCTTGCAGGTCATTCACTTAATCGGGGCACAGCTTGACTCCATCCAGGCCATCGCCTGACTCCCAGATGTCTGGGCATTAGATCTTACCTCCTTTGCCTGATAATTTCAGGTTGGGTGCTCGCACCCTGCCCGAGACTTCCTGAAGCTGCAGAGGTACATAGCATCTTGCAGCACTGTGGTCCAGTGGGATCACTGGCAGATGCATCCCATGCAGTGGGGCTGGCCCACCAGTGGTCTCAGCACCTAGGTTGTAGTGCAGCATGAGAGGGATGCTGCACTTCTGAGGTGCCGTCTTTCGGATGAGACGTTAAACCGAGGTCCCATCTGCCTGGATTGGTGGTAGTTCAGACAGATATTAAAGATCCCATGGCACTTATCAAAAAGAGTAGGGGTATGTTTATTAAAATCATAAAAAGCACAAAAATAATGTACAAAAGGATTAAATCAAACAGATATAGTACAAACGTTATACAAGAAGTCCAAAGAAAAAGAAAACCATTGAAAAAACTTTTGTTATCCTAAATAAGGTAAGAAATACAGAACAATATTGATAAAAGCAAAATACAGTAAAAAAAATAGGTAACTAGTTTAATAGAATTTCCAATATCGCTCCCAAATATTTCGTTTGAGGAGTTTCCTTTCTCCTTCCTTAAGACGATCGATATGAGCCACTACTTTCGTAAACAATTCTTCAGGGGTGAGAGAACATTGTTGAAATAAAAACCAACACCTAACCTGCCACACCCAATACGGTATCACAACTGCTATTAAATTTAAAATACTAGAATTACACTCATCCCATGAAGCCGGAAATAAACCAAAAAACAAAGCTCTCTGATCCCACTTACGCCATACTTGATTCCAAAAGTGATGACGCCACAGAAACCAAAAATGCAGAATAAAGGGACAAGAAAAATATAAGTGAACCATAGTCTCTGTAAAGGTCGTACAGGAAGTCCGAAAACAATAACAATCCTTCAATTGTTTGTGTTTGTGATTTCCTCGTATGTTAATTTTACCATGCACCCCCAACCAAGCAATATCCCACATAGCCACAGAGATCCTGGTATCAATAAGTCGACTTCCAATCTGAGCCTTTTCCGACAGTATAAAATCCGGAAAAACTTCTTCTGAAAAATAAGACTCTGTTATCACTGCATACAACTTGTTACGAGAAAACTCCGTCACCATGGCTACTGTAATACTCCATTGTCTAAGCATATCAAACACCATTACCCAATCCGAAGATAAAACATATTTCTGTTTATTTTTATGTATGAAACTCTCCAGAAACCATTCTTGCAAAATCTCCGAAATTGAAACACGTACTAAAGGAATCCAAAGCTGTGAGGAATTAATAACTAGAGGCTTTAAATTGGTGGGAAAAAAAAGAGAATAAAAAAATACTGTCGGGTGAACCATGTTAACCCCTCCCCCGTTGATAATTATTCAACAAATAATTCCTTTTAACTGGATTGAGGCGGCTACCCCAAAAGCAAGAGGAAAAAAAGGCTCAAAAGGAGCACAAAAAACTGTGTAGATAAACGAAAAATATGCGACACATGTAAAATTAAAGGCAATAAGCAAGTTTTAATCAAAAAGATCCATTTCTTCTTCCCCATAAACCATTTATTCCATTTACACACCTTTTCCCTACCATTATTCAGACATATTTCCCAGTTATACTGAGCCATATCTGGTACACCAAAATAAATACCCAATAGCTTATGTGGAGAATCCACTAAACGGATACCCCCAATGGAAGAAATCTCCACCAAAGTTGTAGCCAAGTTAAAACACACACTATTCCGTAAGTTTAGACTTGAACCAATAACAGATAAAAAAAACCGGAAGAACCGCACATAATAAACAACCCACCGGTATAGTTGGCACCAAAACACATAAATCGTCAGCATAACAGATTATTTTCTGATTACTAAAACCTGGACCCGAAAGACCCAAAAGTCTAGGGGATTTATAAAGTAATCAAATAATGGGGTCCAATGCTATTACAAACAACAGTGGGCTCAAGGACAACCTTGGCGGACTCCCCGATGAATGTAACAGGGTGGTCCAATCCACCCATTTACATAAGGCCTAACATAGGCTAATGAATAACATAAAGTAAGCCAATTAATAAAAATCTGAGGAAACCCATAAGCTCGGAGAGTCAACCAAATAAATTCTTGTGATGCCCCATCAAAGGCTTTTGATAAATCAAAATTAAATAAATAACCCCGTAGAACTCCCTTATGTCCCTGAGAAAATAATTATCTTACCAAAAGCAAAGCATCTCGGATGGACCTGCCTGAAATTGAACAATACTGAAATGTTGAAATCAAAGAAGGCAAAAATTTTGAAGTCCTGTTCCCCAATAATTTTGAAAAAATTTTATAATCTATATTTAACAGGGTAATCAGCCTCCAATTCCCCAAATCAGATTTATCACCCTTTTTATAAAGAAAAAGCATCAAACCTTCGTACATTTGGTCTGATAAACGATCCTCAGTCAAAAAAGCATTAAATACAGCCAATAACTGGGTCAGCATAAATGTCCATAAAGATTTATAAATTTCAGCAGACAACCCATCGGAGCCTGGAGCCACCTTATCTTTAAGACCACAAATAACCACCTTCACTTCCTCCAATGTAAAAGGGGCTACAACCTCCTCTAATGTTAAGGTAGGGACATCCGATGCTTGCAACAATATCGTCATTTCATGGGATTCCGATACCGGAGATTCAAACATTTGCTTCACAAATTGTGCAGTTCTGGAGACCTTACCTACGTAAGAACATAGACAGGGTAGAGAAGGTTCAGAGGAGGGCAACAAAGATGGTGCATGGATTGCATCACAAGTCCTATGAGGACAGGTTGAAGGCATGGAGGAGAGGAGGGAGAGAGGGGACATGATAGAGACATACAAGTATCTTACAGGGAGGAACAGGGTTCAGGAATGCACTATTTTTAAGCAAAAAAGATGTTCCAGGACTAGAGGGCATGGGATGAAGTTGGAGGGAGGATGATTCAGAGGAAACGTGAGGAAGAATTTCTTCACAGAACGGGTGGTGGACAAGTGGAACACCCTGCCAGAGGAAGTAGTGGTGGCTGAAACAATCACGGGATTTAAGAATGCATGGGATAGACATAAAGGAATTCTGGAGGTCAGGGGTAAGGGGCAACAGACTTCTTGGAAAACATAAACTGAACTTACAAACTTAAATGGGCAGACTGGGTGGGCCATAGGCCCTTATCTGCCGACACTGTCTATGTATTTATGTATTCCATTATTTGTAACTTCCCTTTAACAGGATGTCCCTGATTATCAAGAAGTTGAGACATTTGTTTACCCCGAAATTTCTCCCTAGTAATATCAAAAGGGTTGAATTGACTCTACTTCCCAGAAGTCTGAAATTTTTGTTCAAAAACTATAGATTTCTGTCTGTCATACTGTACTTTCGTTAAGGCTGCTTTAACCTCTTTTATACGGGCAGTAAAATCAGAATGAGACAAATAAGATGTTGTAAATAATGCAAGTAATTTGGTTCGAAGGAGCCGAGAGGTATGGTGTCTAGTATCAGCTAACAGTCTAGAATAAAATTTAAAATAGGCCACTAAACACCTTTTGGTATCAATCCACCAATCAATCATGGAATTATAGAGAAAAACCTCAGAAGTGCGGTCCGAGATCAATTCTAAAAAACCTTGATGAAATTCTGGAACCAATAATAAGGACGTATTAACCCTCCAAACCCCAGGCCCTGTGTGAGCACTTCCCCCAAATGAATCTGTAATCCCAATAAATGATGATCTGAAGTTGCCATAGGTTCCACTACACCCTTAACCTCCCCAGCAGTCCGTGAACACAACCAGAAATCTATCCTAGATGTCAAGCTACCTTTCACAAATGTGTGTAGCGAAGTTTGAGCAAAGACAGCAACTAAATCCATCTCCGTAATAAGAGTACGCAATGCTTGGGTGTCACAATATACTTTTTTAGTGGGCAGAACATCTAAACTGGAGTTAAAGTCTCCACCCCATAGGATTATCCAATTAGTAAACAAATAGGGCTTAATTAACCATAAAAGCTGCACCCTGGCAGCTTTCTGTTATGGAGCGTAAATATTAGTAAACCGATAAGGCAAATCATACCATAAAATGTCCAACAATAACACTCTCCCTGGAACCAAATCCACCAATTTCTGCAAAATAAACTCAGACGTGGTAAAACAATACCCAATACCTGAACAAAGGTCCTGGCCTAGAGACCAATAAGAGGGTCCTAACCCCCAATCTCTTGTGGCTGTAGCAACCTCCCCAGTAGTATAAAGCCTAACATCCTGCAAGAAAAAAAACTCATAAGATAAACTATGTAAGGCTACAAAAGTAGCTGTACGTTTATACTGTGATCGAATACTATTAACATTTAAACTAGCTAAACAAACAGAAGACATAAAAAAAGGAAAAAAACCTTAATGAAAAGGACCAAATCATTTTTTTTCTCCTGGTTCTATTAGTTTTCTTTTTCAAGGTAGTCCCAGAGTTATCTATCGGGGGTAATGGTGCAGGGGAAGCCACAGGAAGAGAAGAAGAAAGAAGGGATTCTACCAACTCTTCCTCGTCCATAGCATCACCCCAACTCTGCAAAGGTTCATAGGGATTAGTTACTGGAACTGAAAATTGAGACACTTCCTCCACCAGCTTGGTGGAACGAAGTCGCCTAGCAACTGGGGGTGAGATCTCCAAAACCTCCCCTGTCTCCAAATCCTCAGTTACTTGGAGAGGAGGGGACTGAACAGGGGGAGGAACTGAAACAATAGGTGAAGGAGGTGACTCTTTGGGGGGGGGATTTCCGGGCGTCCAACCATCTCGGGATTACCGGGACACCAATTGAGACCAGAAAAAAAAAAGGTTTTTTAACTTAGACGTGCGAACCGGACCTGAACCGGGGGGAGGGGGTCCAAGAAGAAGTAAGGGACTTAGCAATATAAGAATCATGTTCAGCGTAATCAGAGGTATTATGGGCTGCCCAAGGACAAGCCACAAAAACATGGGTACTTTCACCACATAAATTACAAGTAGGGGGGACAGTACAAGACAAAACCGAATGTCCCAACATCCCACAAGATGCACATTTCAGTTGGTCACAATCTGAACTCAAATGAGACAGTGAACCACATCTATAGCAAGAGCGTGGCTGACCTAGATAAAACAGAATACCACGGTTCCTCCCTAAATAGAAACAATTAGGGAGATGTTGAATCCCAGCCTCATTCATTTTGAGTTGCACATTAAATTTCCACCCTCCCGTCCAAAACCCATTATCGTCAATCAGGGCATGAGGCAATCCATTAACTGTACAGTGTTGTTCCAACCAATACAAAATATCCAAGACATTTACTCCTTCATTTCAAAAAAGAACAGTAATTACTTTAGCAGTTGGTCTAGTAATGGGTATAACCACAAAGGGTTTCTAAATAGGGTCTGTACGAGCAGCATAATACGCAGTCCAAAATTTATCTAACGGAGCTGCAGAACGAAAGAAATATCAAAATTATGGTCCCTAGAAGAATGAATAAAAGCATAAACCTCAGAAGGCCAATTCCTAAAGAGTCAATAATTAGAGATTTACCCACATAGTTACGATCTGGGGGGAGATCCAAACCCCCTTTATAATAAATACGTGCTACAAAACATTTTCTAGCAGGGACATCTGTAGTTTTAAATAGAGAGGCATAACTGGCTGGTTTTGCAGAATCTGTCCGAAGGGGTCGATGAACTGCACTGCCTATAGGATCGACATGTAGAACTGCTCCCAAAGTCTGGAGACACTGACCTGATAAAGAAACCTCAGTCCGGTGGTCTGGAGCGCTAGTAATGGCAACATCAGTAGCAACCTTCTCATGAGCCGAAGAAGCAGGTAAAACTAAGCCCGATAATGGAGACTCCAAGCCAGATACAGGAACAGTCAAAACGAGACCCCCAGCGTCAATACAGGCAGGCGGAAATGACGAAGTGGCATGGTCCGGTTCCGAAACAAGCACTCCCTCCACAGCCTGCAACATCAATGGTTCCACTGGCTGATTCAGTCCTTTCCCCGGCAAAGGGATACTGGGGTCAGGAATCCAGGCATTTAGGGTTTTCACCCATCCCGCGCCTTCCAAAGCCACCTCAGGAGACCAAGCGGCAAGCCGAGCCGAAAATGGGAACAATTCATCGTCCGAGGTAGCAGCCGATACACCCGCCTTGTCACTCGTCGGGTTTTCTGCCGCATTCACGTTACTTTTGTTCGCTACACCAAGAGGGGCTCTATGGCAATATTCCTGGCATTTCCTCTTCTTGTCATCCTCTGTGGACAGAACTGCAAATGGGTCAGGCACAGCCATATCCGAAGAACAAGCCACATCCATAACGGGCCGAGCCGACTCCTCCACAGGTAAGGGATCACTCAAAACATCCATGTCATCCATCTGAACAGGTTCCTCAGCAAGAACTGCAACAAAATCCATAGAGCACTCTTCCAACACCTCCTCACACTTCACCGACTCAGACATACTGAGCACAGTCCAGTCGTCACAGGGGGCCCCCTACTACAAGAGATAGGGAATTTCCCTGGTGTCCTGGCCAAATTTCCCTCATTCACTAAAAATACCACCAACAGCTTAATCTGGTTCAAGGTCAGTTGGCTTTCATCTGTATCCCCCTCCCCCGGGTCGTGCCTGAAAATAGGCAGTATTTGTCTAGTGCACTTACCCGGTCAGCAAAAACAAAATAAATAAATAGGTTACCTGGATCAGCTGGTCAGGGTTACACAGCCCATGTGGGATACCATCCAGTAGTGGCTAATCCTGGAACACCTGCAGGAAGGAGTCCCATTTTTCTACAAAGAGCCGACTATCACTCATATGACTGACATGTTTCTGTTGGCATGGGGAGCACGCATGGGGGACCACAAGGCCCATGGGCTTTGGACCCCCAATGAGTCGTAGAACCACATCAACCTGCTGGAGGTCCATTCAGTGCATCTTGCTCTTATGGCATTCACTCCATCTTTCCGGCGTCAGGTTATGCAGGTCCAGACAGACAATACCACAATCGTGTACTACCTCAGCAAGCAGGGTGCACCACTTGCAACCAGAAGATGTTGTGCACCGACCCTCATACCTTGTGCGTGTACCGCCTCAGGGCCCAGCACGATCCACAGGCTTGTGGCCTGTGCCGGTCCCTTCAGCCCTCCACGTTGGAGGACTGTTATACCCGCTTACTTTTAGGCCACCCAGACGAACGGTTTCCTCCCATTCATGGTATCCTCACGTTTGTTCCAAGGACACACGTAAGGTGGTTTCCAAGGTGGCTGGTTCAGCAGAGCAGCTCGCCACTTTTGAACAAGCTGTGGCAGGCATGGCTTTGATCTGGATGCTTCTCCTGGTGAGCTTGGGTGCTTCGTTCACTGGAGTGTTCTGAGACTGATGCCAGTCCCTTTCTACCCTCTGGGAGGGTCCTTCCCAAGGGTCCAAATCTTCTTGGGCCTCCAAATCTAAGAGATAACATTGCAGGTTATGGGACCGGGACCGGGTGCACTCTTCCCGCTCCCATAGTTTTGCCTCTGGCTTGACAGCCATCCAGCTGTCAGCTTTGGCCGATGCACCAGTTGTCCCTGTCCAGGCCACTGGCCCTTCGGTGCCCCTGTCATGCCTGCTGGTTGAGACACAGATTGACCAGCCAGCCAAAGTCTTTCTTGACCAGGTCAACCCATTGTCAGAGGATGGTGGGGACAACTCACTTTCAAGGACCCTGGTCCTCTCTGCCTTCTCGAAGGAGAGGCCGGATAAGCGAGCTGATCTGACTGTCTTCCCTCTGGAGATTAACCCTTCAGGGGTTCCTCGGGGCTGGGGTCCAGCTGATCACATGGTGCCTTCCCCATGTCTCTTCCCTGATGACCTTACTATCGTCGGTCAAGGTCCTGGTCTAGGCCTCCATCTGGCTGTCATTCGAGATCAAGGGAATCTTGGCATTTCCACTCTAAGCTGTTGACCAAGAGGCACTGTAGACACTGTTCATCTTCCTTGTCTTTGGACAAAGGCAGGCTCCGCTGCAAATTGCAATGCTGTTATGAAGAGCTGTTGTGGCAGCAGTGGATTTTCAGCCATGGCCACATCCTGCCTCCACCTCCAGCCCTTCCATGGTCACATTTGCTGCAGCCTGCTCTGGTCACCTCAGTCAAGTCAATGCCAGCTTCTCCTCCCATCAGGGAGGAGTCCTCCCCTGCTTCTGCAGCCCATGCATGGGGGTTCCATCTAAGGCTGCCCGCCCAGCTTCTTGTCTCTCTGGTTGGCTGTCCATCAGAATCACACATTCGGATGAGCCATAGGTTGTCCAGGGGGAATGTGGGTTGAGGGTGATGTTCGAGGAGTCCTCGCATTCTGAGCACTCTTTCATGCACTCCCTTCAGACTCTGGCCTTCGACTGAGAGTCCTCTGAGGAGCTCACCACTAAGTAAGGACTGGTCTGTTTTGGGGCCTTCCTCTAATTGATCTTTGAGTCCACAGGGATCCCATTGGTGCCAGTCCAGAAGCGGGCCAAGTACCCCTGACCGAAATCATTGACAGGGCTGACTCCTCAGGGGTTGTCTTACTGGTGGCCGAGGCCATTCTCAGTCGAGCTCTCAAGCTGTGGCAACATACAGCCTCTTGCCTAGCACCTGCAGCCTGTATGTTCTGTAAGTATGCTGTACCTACCAGGTCTCTCCCCAGTTTCATTAACCATCCTTCGGCTGAAGGACTGGTGGCAGATTCAGTGTTCCAGCAGATGGGCAACATCAGGGATGTCGATAAGTCCCCCCAACATGGAGTCCAAGAAACTGGGCCATGCAGCTAAGAAAGTCTGCAGCGCTTCCTCCCTGGGCCTTCAGCAGGCTAGTTCTGCTGCCATGATGGCCAGCTTCACCCATGCTCTCATGGGTGTCCTGGACCAGGTTCTTCCTCACTTCCCTGCAGACCTGCAGTTGGTGATGAAGATGGTCCAGGATCAAGGATGTTTTGTTGCCAAACAGCCCTGGACATCAGCAACTCCTGCACCAGACCTGTAGCCACTGTGGTCTCCATGTGGCATCCAGTTTGGTTGCAGATCTCTACCTTTATGGTGGATACCCAGCATAAGCTGGCAGTTGTCCCTGTTTTGGGTGCCGATCTGTTTGGTCCAAGATTGGACGTCACCTCACTCAGATCGAGAAATCCAATGCCACTCTGGATTCCATAACATCCTGTCAGAAGGACCCTAAGGGCCAGAAACTGAAGAAGAACCCCTTTCAGTTTCGGCCATATCTGGTGCCACAGTCCAGACCACTTCAGCCCCAAATGGGGCAGCCCCAGGCCTGGCGGCCTAAGTCTAAGCCTGCTTTATCCAGTTCTACGAAGTCTGGAGGCTGGGGAGCTGGCGCTCCCCCAGCTGCGAGAGGTAGAGCCTCTGCCAGGCCTGCTCAGTGACAGGTCTGCGGGTGTCTCCCACCCATCCTGCTCCAGCCTTGCATTCCCACGGGAGGGTCAGCTCCACTGGTTCTCACACGCCTGGTCCGTCATCACATTACACAAATGGGTGCACAATGTGGTGGGTCGCAGTCTGCCTCTGGACTTCAAGGCTCTCCTGCCCTACTGAGCCCATGCCCAATGGGAGGCCATGGTATCCTTGGACATGGTGTCTGCCCTTTGGGAGGACATCGCTCAGCTCCTTCAGAAAGGCACTGTAGCTGGTGTCCTGGACTCCATAGCTGGGCAGGACTTCATCTCCAGATATTTCCTAGTTCCCAAATGGATGGGGGCTGGCACCCCATATTGGATCTTCACGATCTCGATCAGTGCCTGATAGTCAAGTTCTGGATGATCACCCTGAATCAGATCATCCCGTCCCTAGAGCAGGACATGTGGTTCTGATCTTTGGACCTCCAGGATACTTTCTTCCACATCTTGATCCATCCGTCTCACTGTCGGTTTCTTCGGTTCCGCATGGAAGGGGTGCTGTATGAGTTCTGTGCCATGCTGTTAGTCCTCCCCTCAGCCCCCAGGGTCTTCACCAAGTGCATTGCAGTGATGGCAGCATTCCTGCGGTGCCAAGGGGTCTGGGTGTACCCCTATCTGGATGACTGGATGATCGGGAGGAATTGAAGCAGTCTAGGGACCAGGCCCTCCAGACTCATTCAGCCCTGTGACTACTAGTCAACTCAGACAAATCGGAACACCCCCACCCCCCAGGTAACCCACTTCCTTGTGGCAGAACTCAACTCCCTTTGGGCAGGGGCCCGACTCCCAGTGGACTGGGCAGTGGATCTTACTGCCTTTGTCCTATCGTTTCAATTCAATTCAAATTTACTGGAAAAGCAAATTAAGAGCGGGCTCTTATTTACAATTGCATCCAGTGAAAGAACAGACATTGTCAATACAAAAAGTCAATACAATAAACATAAAATTGATGTACAGCATATAAATGAATAAGCAAGACTAAACTAGAAAAAAGAAACATATATTTAGATATGAGAGGTACAGCAAATAATACAGTACAATTAGCAGTAATAATTTAAGAATAGCAAGTACAATCGTGTCATACATTCAGACAAAACACATTTAAAATGGGATATTGATATTAGAGAGCTCAATTTAAGCTTATTTTGTATAGCTGCCCATGAAGAAGAAATAGCAACAGCCAGTCTACAACTGCCTGGCTTGTTTCTAAATCTAGCTAGAGGGAACTGTGGTAAAATAGCAGAGTGTAGGCTGAACTTAGTCTGAGACTTAACAGGGACCAGGTCAGTTAAATAAGAAGGGAGTTTCTGCAGGACAAATTTATAAACAAATATCCACCAATGAATCTTTCTTCGTATATATAAAGATGGCAACCCAGACTGAACATATGGAATACAATGATGAGTATTCCAAGGAAGACCCGTGACGAACCTTAAAGCACTGTGGAGAAGTGGATCCAATACTCTTAAGATAGTTTCAGTAGTTCTTATATATATGCAGTCTCCATAATCAATCAAGGACAAAAACAAAGAATGAACAAGCTGCTTATGAATACCAAGGCTAAAACATAACTTATTTCTGTGGAAAAAAGATAAAGTTCTTTTCAGTTTTGTAGACAACATATAAATATGGATACTGAATAGTATCAAAATCAGTCTGAAGATGCTTCAGGGCTAATGTAGGGTCTTTATGGTGAGCATAAATAATAGCGTCATCTGCGTATAACAGAATATTAGAGTCAGTAGAAATAATGGTAGGGAGTTCATTAACATATATAAGAAATAAAAGGGGACCTAAAACAGATCCCTGGGGAACACCTTTACTGACAAAGGCAAAGTCAGAACTGTGTTCACCCACTTTAACACACTGTAACCTAGGTGATAAATAAGAAGAAAACCACTGCAAGGCCCCCATGCCCAAACCCATAGCTTTTAATCTGTTCAAAAGAATGATGTGATCAACAGAGTCAAATGCTTTTAATAAATCTAAAAAAAGGGCAGGGACAGAGTGACCCATATCAAAAGCAGAGTAGATGTCATTAGTAAGTTTGCAAATAGCTGAAATAGTATTATGACCCTTATGAAAACCAGCTTGATAATCAGTAAGCAGCTTGTATTACCAGCTTGATAATCAGCTTGATTTTCAGGTTGGGCATTTATGCCCTGCCTGGGACTTTCTGCAGCTGCTGGGGTACATCGCATGGTGCACCAGCATGGTCCAGTGGGCCCACTGATAAATGCGCCTCCTGCAATGGGATCTGGCCCACCAGTGGTCTCCGTGCCTCAGTCACCTGGACCATCTGGTCACCATGATGCAGCCAGTGTGGGATGCCATCCAGCAGTGGCTCATCCTGGAACATCTGCAGGAAGGAGTTCCATTCGCCCGTCCAGAGCCAACAGTCACTCTGACGAACAGTGCATCTCTGGTGGGATGGGAACCCCAGGGCCCATGGGCTCTGGACCCCTGGGAGTCCCAATATCACATAAACCTGTTGGAGCTCTGTGCAGTGCCTCTTGCTCTAACAGCCTTCGATCCATCTGTTCAGGGTCAAGTCATGCAGGTCCAGGTGGACAACACTATGTCCACTACCTCAACAGGCAGGGCAGACAGCATTCCCTCTGGTTGTGTTGGGAAGCCCTCCACACCTGGACCCTCATATGCAGTCTGGATGCCAATCTGTTGGTCCAGGTGGCCGGTATCTCCAGCCAGCTAGCGGACGTCTGCAGCCGAGTGGGCAAGGCGTCTCACAAGTGGTCTTTTTCCCTGGAGGTAGTCAGTCCCCTGTTCTCCCAGTGGTGCACTCCCCTGGTTGACCTGTTTGTCTCCCAGGAGAATGCAGAGCTGAGACTGTTTTGTGCCTGCCCCCCCACAGTGCGGATCACTGATGGGATGCCTCTGTGAGGCCCTGGACCCCAGGCTTCATGTATGCCTTCCCTCCCTTTCCCTGATCCACAAGGTGCTGATCAAGGTCTGGAGGGACAAGGCACAGATGACCCTGGTGGTTTCGGACTGGCTACACCAGTTTTGGTACCCAGATCTTCTCAGCCTCAGCAGCAGGCCCCCGTAGCACATCCCGTTAGGCCCAGACCTGCTTTCTTGCTCCAAGAAGAAGGTTTTCAACCTGGACCTTCAGTCTCTGCACCAGACAGCCTGGTTCCTAAGCGGCTAGAGTTACAGGCTTTGGGTCTCTCAGACAAGGTCCTCCACATTGTCGAGGCCTCTTGGAAGAAGTTGACTTGCCAGTGCTATGCCTATAAGTGGAAGAGATTTTCCATTTGGTGCCAGGGCAGGGAGCGAGTCCCCCTGTCTTGCCCTGTGGCTAGGATCCTGGACTTTTTGTGATTCCTGTCTCAGTCGGGCCTCTGGTCAGTGACCCTCAAGGTGCATGTGGCAGCCATCTCTGCATAAAGGGCGTAAGCCGGTATGCTGATGGTGGCACAGGAAAAGGTGGTCAGGTGCTTTTTTAAAGGCCTTGACCACTTGTCCCTGCCAGTGCGTGAACCACCACAACCTTGGAACTTGTTGCTGATACTGGCAGTGCTCATGGGCAAGCCATTCTAACTGATGCACAGGTGTCACATCTCACACCTGCCATGGAAGACTAACTTCCTGATGGCTGTCACCTCCACCAGAAGGATCAGCGAGCTCCTGGTGCTCATGGTGGAGTCTCCATACTTGGTTTTCCACTAGAACAAGGTTGTCCTCACCAACCCAAAGTTTCTTTCAAAGACTGTTTCGGAGTTTCACTGTAACTGGGTGATTAACTTCCTGGTGTAATTCACAAATCCAGCCTCAGAGGCTGATCACAGGCTCCACTCGTTGGACCCGAGGCGAGCACTCACTCACTATATGGAGCACACAGCTGAAGTTCAGAGAGAGAGATTCGCTAGCTCTATGTCACCTACACTGAAGCCGCACCTGGGAGACTGGCAGCTAAGCGAACAATTGGCAGGTGAATTGTCTCCTGCATTGACCGGTGCTATAGGTTTGCTGGTAGGAAGCATTCTGTTAGGCTAAGGGCTCATTCCACAAGAAATACTGCTGCCTTGGTGGCTGTTTCCAGGGACGTACCTATCCAGATCACCTACAGGGCTGCTACCTGGAAGTCAGCACACACCTACATCTCCCATTACCACATCGCCCTCGAGTCATGCCGGGATGCTGGTTTCGGGGCCTCAGTTCTCCAATCCCTTTTTTCTGAAGTAGGGGTGTGTGCCTTGTCCCCTTCTCCCGGAGAACTGCTAGGAGTTTGCCTAAGTGTAGGTAGTGCACCATATCCATGTCCCTAGAAATTAGAATTACTCACCTGTAACCGTAGTTCTAGGAGTGGTATATGTTGCACATCCAAATTACCCACACGACCTGCCCTGTCAAGTGGTACATGGATCATTGTTTCTGGTTTGCAAGATCTAACATCACGGAGCGGTGCTAAGGAGGATACCACCCAGGTGGGTGGGAGGAGCTTAGCTTGATGACCTTCTGGCGAGGTTTAAAGGGAAAGGAAGAGCTGCCTAAGTGTGAATATGCACCATATACCACTCCTAAAACTATGGTTACAGGTGAGTAACCCTGATTGACCTGTAGCAGTGTCAGTGGCTCAGTAGGTAGCACACTCGCCTCTGAGGCCGGGAGATCAGAGGGCTGTGGGTTCAGTTCCCACATCTGGCACTTGGGTTAATATCCCAGTACTGACACTGTAGTGCAGCATGAGAGGGGTGCTGCACTTCTGAGGTGCCGTCTTTCAGATGAGATGTTAAACCGAGGTCCCATCTGCCTGGATTGGTGATAGTTCAGGTGGATGTTAAAGATCCCATGGCACTTATCGATAAGAGTAGGGGAATTTCCCCGTGTCCTGGCCAAATTTCCCTCATTCACTAAAAATACCACCAACAGCTTAATCTGGTTCAAGGTCATTTCGCATTCATCTGTATCCCCCTCTCCCGGATTGTGCCTGAAAATAGGCAGGATTTGTCTAGTGCACTTACCCTGTCAACAAAAACTAAATAAGAAAGAAAGAAACAAACCAAGGTTCAAGGAGTAGTATATAGTGCACATCCACATGACCCAGTCAACTTCCCTGGCAAGTGGCACATGGATCCCTGCTTCCAGCGTGCAAGATCTGACATTGTGGGGTGGAGCTAAGGAGGATATCACCTGGGTGGGTTGGAGGAGCTTAGCTTGAAGACATTCCGGCTGGAATTAAAGGGAAAGTGTGGATGTGCACCATGTACCACTTCTAGAACTTCGGTTACAGGTGAGTAACAATCAAAATAATACCTCTGTACAAAAGTTGTTCAAAGGAAATGTCATCATAAGAAACTTGTTAATGCATAACTAAGATACTACAAATAAACACAAATGCAGAGAAAGAAGAATACAAACAAAATAATTTGAAACTAAGACCCTATCATTTGGAACTAACCCTGTGATGTATCCGCCCAAAATTCCACTAATGAGTCAAAAACCAGGATTTTGGATGGTTTCTGTAGTTGTGTTCACAAATTCAAAAGATGGACTTGCTAACAATCCTTAAAACATCTGGGCATATATGACTTTTGTTGTATCATCAAACCACAACTAGCTTGCCACAAATATCTTATGATTGCAGAGCACACCTGTAGTGTGCTTTCCTGAAAAACAACCCGTTTACTGCTGTAAATACCTAACACAAGTTCCTCACAGGTATTTAATGTCCAGAGTCTGCATCCCCATTCTTTACCCACCAAGGTCCAAAACTGTATTACATATGGACATTCAAGAAGAAGGGGCTGTTGGGTTTCACGTATAGCTGTGCAAGAGTCTCTCAGACAGTAGCTTTCCTCCACTAAGAATAACTTGCAAAAACATCACAAAATGCACAGCTGCTTAGCCAGATTTGTATTGGGGGTCTCAGGACCATTACGTAATTATCATCACTGTACAATGTTTGTAGAACTAAACTGGACATTCTTGAGTATTAGTCGAGACAGATTACTCGATGGCTTTCTATACAAGTGTGTTAATGGTTTGGTACCATCATATTTGTATAAAAAGTTAGTTACAAATAATATCCAATATAATCTTAGGGATGTAGTGCAGAGGGGATTTAAAGTCCCAAGAATGAAAATGAGATGTAGGAATTTGACTTTTAATTACATGGCTACGTCATTCTGGAACTTGATTCCTCTTCATATAAGCAGTCTACCCACTTATGGTATGCTCAGGAATGCAATCATGGATTTGCGCAGTTTTAAATGTGGAATAGTTATTTATGCAATGCTTTTGTAAATTATGTAGTAAATTAATGTACTGTACTGTAACTGAAATGTTCTTATACAGGACAGTCCTGAAAACAGGCTTGTCTAGTGACCTAATCCTTGATAAATATAAATGAAATTCAAATTTCTCCACTGCTTGATGTTTTAACGTGTTACATACTCCTTGCTTGTTGTGGCAGCAGGACCATTGGATATGCAACATATAACTAGGTATGCGGGAATCTGTGAGTAGTTTTAAAAGTGTGTTCTTCTTACTCTCCTGGCAGACAGGGAAGTGAAGTATTCAAGCAAAGGAGAAATACAGTTTCTAGGAGCGTGGCTATGTTGTTCATCCACACTCTTTGGCATGTCCCTTTCCACTTTAAATGTCACCAGAAGTCTTCAGGCTGGCTCCTCCCACCCACCCGGGTGGTATATACCTTGGCTCCATCCCATGACATCAGATCTTACTTTCTGCTGGAAGATTCAGGTCACCTCCCTCTTGCTCATGCATTTCATAGGCCCTGGCTTTCAAGCCTTCGGTTTTACTGAAAATTCGCATTGCTCACGTTAGCGATCACAAGTTTGCTGCTTCGATCATGGAAGATAAGTCTTCCTCAGATTTCGTCAGTGCCCTTGCAGCCAGAAGATGTCGTGCACCGATCCCCACACTACATGCGTCTACTGCCTCGGTGTCGACCATGACATATCGAACTGCAATCTCTTTTCATCCCAATGTCCTCGATGACCATCTCACACGCCTGAAGCTGGGGAGGCCGGAGAAGAGGAACCCACCGGTGAAATCCAAGGAGGCTCAAGGAGCAGTTTCCGAGGCAGCGGGATCCGCCAAGCAGTTGGCACGCATGCAAGCGTTCGAGGAGGGAGCGGCTCGTGCTGCGGATTCCTCTTGGAGCTTCTTCATTCCGCTCAACCTGGGCTCTGCCTCTCGGGTTCCTTCCGAGAGTTGTGTCAGTCTCTCCCTGACAAAGGGAGAGGCACCTGCAGGCGATCATGTAAGCAGGAGAAGGATCCAGGAGCGTCTCTGTCTCGACAGAGACATTCTTGGGAGCAGGAGACATCTCGGTCCCAGGAGCATGCGGTCTCGACTTCGGTCGAGATCGCTTCTTTGGCTGCTGGATTTTCGGCTTTGTCGTCTGGTCAGTCGACCAAATTATCTATCGATGAGGTCGAAATTGTGATGGATCCTATCAATCCGATATCGCTGACTCCGGTCGCTGATTCCCTCGATCGAACCCCTAATCTGGTCTTTCCAGATGAGGAGACTCGGCCTGTTGGGACTCCAATAGAAGATTTAGTCCCTGATCCCGGGAAATCACCTCTCACGCCAGTGTCTCCCGAGTGACAGAGTCAGCCCACCCATTCTCGATAAAGGTCTCGGACCCCCTCATACAACAAGCCAAGGAAGAGCCATAAGCGCTCTAAAAAGAGGCGATGCCATCGGTCGTCCTCGTCCTCCTCGGAAAAGGAGAGGCTCTAGCGGAAACTCTGTCGGCGCTACGAGGCCGTCATGTGGCAACAGCTCATTTTGACTGGGCACAAGCCCACTCCGTCTTCTACACCGGCCATTACATAGCTCTCACTTCCCAGGCCGAAGCCGACTCCTTCCGGAGCCAATTAAATCGGTTCCCCAATCCGTGGCACTGGTAAAACCACCTGTTCAGCCCAAAATGCTCTCTCCACCGATTGTGATAGAACCACCGCCCAAACAGCCTATGGGAGGGGCTCCTTCCAAGGAAGACAGACCAGACACCGGGCTTCCCCGGCGATTGTTGGTCATGGTCACCCCAGACTGCCCTCGGTGGGTCAAAAGTGACCTGGGTGATAGACCTTTATATCCAGATTCCTCGGATTCGGACATCACCAGCTTGCATTCACATCCAGGTGATGATGAATTGACCATTGGCCTGGAGACGGAGGATGGTCTCTCGTCTTTTCAAGGTATCCTTAGCCTCATCTCTGAATCTACAGGGATGTCCCTGGAGCCAACCCAGAAAAAAGGCAGAGTACCCTCTTATGGACATCCTTAAGAGAGGGGATACCCCAACAGAGGCCTTTCATGTGGCCGAGGCTATTGTTGTCCCGGCCATAGAACTTTGGCAGCATCCTGCTTCTTGTCCAGCTCCATCTGCCCGCATGGCCTGCAAGTATGCGGTGCCCATGGGGTCCCTTGCAGGGTTCACAGAGCACCCTTCGGCTGAGAGCCTGGTGACCACCTCTGTTCAGGTGTACTGGCAGTTCTGCTGACACTGACCGACCTTCTGATAGAGAGTCTAAGCTTTTGGACCATTCAGTCAGGAAGGTCTATGTGGCTTCCTCCTTGGGCCTTTGTCAGGCAAGTTCGGCCATCATGGCACACATCTCTCATGCTCTTCTTGGGCCACTAGATGAAGTCCTCCCACATCTCCCCATGGACACGCAGACCACGGTCAAGCAGGTCTGGATCAGGGCTGAGCTGTTGCCAAACAGCAGCTTCAGACAGCCCTGGACATTGGGGATTCCTGTGCCCGCTCGATGGTTACCGCAGTTGCCTCTCATTGCAGGGCTTGGCTGAGGCTCTCCTCCTTTCCAGCGGATACACAGCACAAACTAGCTGATGTGCGCTTCCTTGGGACCGACTTGTTCAGCCCAGGAGTGGCCGGTCACCTTCAGCGCATTGAGCTGTCCAATGCCACCCTGGACGCTACTTCTGCCAAGATTTCTTTGGGCAAGAACCATCAGAAGAAAAAGAAGAAGCCTTTTTGGCACTCTTCTCTTGCAGCTCAGCAGTCCTCATTTCAAGGTGGACAGCAGCACAGCATCAGCAGCAGGCTCAAGCTTGGCACCCTCAGCCCAAGCCCAGACCCCAGCAGGCCCGTAAAGGAGGCCGAGGTTCAGATCCTGGAGCCTCCTCCTCCTCCTCCTCCAAGCCTGCTCAGTGACAGGACAGGGGCTGTCAACCCCTCTCCTGTCATGCCAGCTCTGGGACCTCCCATGGGGGGCTGGTTCCACTACTTCCTTTCCGCCTGGTCCATTGTCACTTTGGACAGGTGGGGTCTCAAAGTGGCCATTCAGGGAATGCATCTGGAATTCAAGCAGTACCCTCCAAGCCAAGCCCGCACCCCTCAGGAGGAAAGAGTATCTGCCCAGACCCAGTCGGCTCTCTGAGACGACTTCGCTCAGCTCCTTCTCAAGGAGGCAGTAGCTCCAGTGGCTGATCCTCCAGCAGACCCAGGCTTTGTGTCCAGGTACTTCCTGGTGCCCAAGCGGACAGGGGGCTGGCGCCCCATTCTAGATCTGCACAACCTGAATCAATATCTCAGGCCACGCACCTTTCAGATGGTCACTCTGTCCCAGATCATACCATCCTTGGAGCGAAACATGTGGTTCTGTTCACTGGATCCGCAGGATGCATTTTTTTCACATCCCAATCCGTCCATCACATCAGCAGTTCCTCCACTTGAGGGTCGAAGGGAACCTGTATGAGTTCCGAGTCATGCTGTTCGGCCTATCATCAGCCCCACGAGTCTTAACCAAATGCATTGCAGTGGTGGTGGCCCATCTCAGGTATTGAGGGGGGTCAGGATTTATCCTTACCTTGATGATTGGCTCCTAGCAGGATCCACCCAGCAGAAGGTGGAGAGGTCCAGGGATCTGGCCCTCCAGACCTGCTTCCAACTCGGCCTCCTGATCAATGAGGCCAAGTCGGAACTCGTGCCGTCTGAGGTGGTGGGCTTCATCGGGGCAAAGCTCAACTCTTGTCAAGTCAGAGCTCAGCTCCTGGTGGAAAGGGTGGAGGTTCTGTTCTCCATTGCCCAATTTTCTAGTTGGGCAATTGCGCCCTGCCCAGTACTTTTTGCGCCTTCTGGGTTACATGGTGGCATGCACCTCAGTGGTCCGTTGGGCCCGGTTGCACATGTGCCCCCTCCAATGGGAGCTGGCTGCCCAGTGGACACAGTGCCATGGTCATTTCGACCAGCTGGTCGCTGTAACCCAGAAGATGTAGGACTCTCTCCGGTGGTGGACCACCCCAGACAGGTTGCAGGAAGGGATCCCGTTTGTCTGCCCTGAGCCGACGGTCATCCTCATGACCGATGCCTCACTCATGGGCTAGGGAGCCCACATGGGGGATGAAAGGGCCCACGGGCTCTGGACCCCGAGGAGTCCCAATGCCACATCAACCTGTTGGAGCTCAGAGCAATCAGGCTGGCACTGTCAGCTTTTGCTCCTCAGCTCTGGGGTCAAGTGATTCAAGTCCAGATGGACAATACCATGACCATGTACTACCTCAACAAACAAGGCGGCATGCACTCCTGTTTGCTGTTCAAGGAGGTGCTCCACATCTAGACCCTCATGAGCCGGTTGGAGGCAGATCTCCTAACCATCCGTATGGCAGGAGCCTCAAGCCACCTGGCGGATGGTTTCAGCCACTTAGGCCAGACATCCCACAAGTGGTCTCTCCATCCAGAGGTAGCTTACAGCCTGTTCTTCCGTTGGAGCAAACCGATGGTAGACCTGTTTGTCTCCAGGGAAAACACCAAGCTGAGGCTGTTTCATGCCCACCCCCCTCAGCAGGGCTCACTGCAGGGGGATGCCTTCTTGAGGCCGTGGACCCCAGGCCTCCTCTACACCTTCCTTCCATTTCCCTTGATCCAAAAGGTGCTCCTCAAGATGAGGAGGGACAAGGCAAAGGTGATCCTGGTCACACCAGTTCTGGTATCCAGATCTCCTCAGCCTCAGCTGCAGGCCCCCAAAGTGACTTTGCACATGCCCGGACCTGATATCACTCAATCAGGGGAAGGTATTCCATCCAGACCTTCAATCCCTGCACCTCACAGCCTGGTACCTGAGCGGCTAGAGATCCAGGCTTTGGGTCTTTCTGAAGATATCTACACCGTGGTGGAGGCGTCCAAAAAGGAATCGACCAGGAAATGTTATGCCTTCAAATGGAAAAGGTTTTCCATTTGGTGTCAGGGCAAGGGCCTGGACCCTCTATCCTGTGTCCAGTGCTGACATTCTTGATTACCTTTAGTCTCTCTCCAAAGGGGGTCTTCAGTCATTGACCCTTAGGTTGCACCTGGTAGCCATCTCTGCTTACCGGGTGCGGGACAATCAGCTGACGGTGGCGCAGGAGACAGTGGTCGGGTACAATTTCAAAGGCCTGGATCACATATCCCCTCCAGTGTGTGAACCTCCACCTCTGTGGGATCTACTGCTGGTATTGGCAAGGCTCATGGGCAAGCAATTCGAACCAGTGCACTAGTATGCGTTGTCACACTTGTCATGGAAGATGGCCTGTTTGCCAGAAGGACAGGGGAGCTCCAGGTGCTTGCGGTGGATTCCCCTTATCTGGTCTTCCACAGGGACAAAGTTGTCCTACACCCCCACCCGAAATTCCTTCCGAAGGCGGTGTCAGAGTTTCACCTTAACCAGGTGTTGACTCTGCTGGTATACTACCCTAATTACACCTCGGACGCAGAGTACGGGCTCCATACTCTGGACCTGAGACGTGCTCTCTCCTACTATAAGGAGAGGATAGCAGAAATTCGGGGAGAGGTTCGCCAGCTGTTTGTCACCTATGCTGAAGCGGCTTCTGGCAGACCTGCAGCAAAGCGGACTATTGCAAGATGGATTACATCATGCATAGATCTGTGTTATGAGTTGGCGGGCAAGGAGCCTTCCAGAGGGATAGAGCTCATTCTACTCGCCATACCACTGCATCGGTGGCTGCTTCCAGGGACATCTCTATCCAGGAAATCTGCCAGGCTGCTACCTGGAAGTCGGCAAACACCTTCATCACCCACTACCACATCGACCTTGAGTCACGCTGGGATGCTGGTTTTGGGGCCTTAGTTTTCCAATCTCTGTTTCCTAAGTAGGGGGTGTGCGCCTTACCTCCCTTCTCCCGGAGAACTGCTAGGAGTCTGCCAAAGAGTGTGGATGAACAACATATCCACGCTCCTAGAAAAACAGGTTACTCACCTGTAACAGTAGTTCTAAGAGTGGTATATGTTGTTCATCCACACGGACCCACCCGACCTCCCCGGCTGCGGATGCACAAAACCTGACTTTCAGCAGGCTAAGATCTGGCATCATAGGGTGGAGCCGAGGTATATACCACCCAGGTGGGTGGGAGGAGCCAGCTTGAAGACTTCCGGTGAGATTTAAAGCGGAAGGGGACATGCCAAAGAGTGTGGATGAACAACATATACCACTCCTAGAACTACTGTTACAGGTGAGTAACCTGTTCTTTCAGCACCCTGCAGCCCAGCAGCCCTCCTTTTATGGTGGGCAGCAACAGCAGGCACTGGCTTGGTGCCCTCAGCCCAACGCCGGGCCTCCACCATCCCACAGACAAGGAGGTCGGGGTTCGGGCCCTGGACCCTCTTCCTCCAAGCCTGCCAGTGACGGGATAGAGGTTGCCACCCCTATCCCTGTCACGCCAGCTCTGGGTCCTCCCTTGGGAGGTTGGCTCTGCCACTTTCTTTCTGCCTTGTCTGCTATTACCATGGACAGGTGGGTCTTAGAAGTGGTCGGCCAGGGTCTGCCTCTGGAATTCAAGCAGTACCCTCCCAGCTGAGCCCACGCTCCACAGTAGGAGAGAGTATCAGCACACACTCGGTCGGCTCTGAGAGATGACATAGCCCAGCTCCTCCTCAAGGAGGCCATGGTTCAAGTGGCAGATCCTCCAGTCAACCCAGGGTTTTTTTTCCAGGTACTTCCTGGTCCCAAAGCGGACAGGGGGCTGGCACCCCATTCTAGATCTGCACAACCTGAATCAATATCTCAGGCCACGCACCTCCCAGATGGTAACTTTGTCCCAGATTATACCATCCCTGGAGCAAAACATGTGGTTCTGCTCACTGGATCTCCAGGATGCATTCTTTCATGCCCCAGTCCATCCGTCCTACCAGCGGTTCCTCCGCTTGAGTGCAGAGGGAACCCTATACGAGTTCCAAGCCATGCCATTCGGGTTGTCATTGGCCCCACAGGTCTTCACCAAATGCATTGCAGTGGTGGCAGCCCATCTCAGGTGTCGAGGGGTCAGAGTGTACCCTTATCTCGACAGTTGGCTCTTGGCAGGTTCCACCCAGCAAGAGGTGGAGAGGGCCAGGGACCTGGCCCTCCAGACCTGCTCTTAACTTGGCCTCCTGATCAACGAGGCCAAGACAGAGCTCGTGCCTTCTCAGGTGATATGCTTCATCGGGGCAGAGCTCGACTCTTGCTGAGCCAGAGCACAGCTCCCGGCGGACAGGGTGGAGGTTCTCTCCTCCTTTACCCAGTCATTTCTGTTTGGGCACTTGCACCCTGCCTGGGACTTTTTGCGCCTTCTGGGCTACATGGCAGCCTGCACCAATATGGTCTGTTGGGACCAGTGGCACATGCGCCCCCTTCAGTTGAAGCTGGCTGCCCAGTGGACTCGGCGCCTAGGTAATTTTGACCAGCCGATCACTGTGACCCTGAAGATGTGGGATGCTCTCCAGTCGTGGACCATCCTAGATCAGTTGCAGGGAGGGATCCCATTTGTCCGCCTCGGGCCAATGGTCGTCCTCACGACCGATGTTCTCTCTCATGGACTGAGGAGACCACATGGGGGAAAACAGGGCCCACGGGTTCTGGACCTCCAAGGAATACCAATACCATATCAACATGTTGGAGCTCAAAGTGGTCAGACTGACATTGTTAGCATTCACTCAGCATCTTCGGGGTCAAGTGGTTCAAGTCCAGATGTACAATACCACAACCATGTACTACATCAACAAGCAGGGCGGCACGCACTCCTGGCTGTTGTGCAGGGAAGCACTCCACATCTGGACACTCGAGAGCCGACTGGAGGTGGATCTCCTAGCCATCCATGTGGCAGGAGCCTCGAATCGACTGGCGGATGCTCTCAGCCATATAGGCAAGACATCCCACCAGTGGTCTCTCCATCCAGAGGTAGCTTACAACCTGTTCTCCCACTGGGGTGATCAAATAGTGGACCTGTTTGCCTCCAGGGAAAACACCAAGCTGAAGCGGTTTCTCGCCTGACCCCCTCTGCAGGGATCGCTGCAGGAGGATGCTTTTCGAGGCCGTGGACCCCAGGCCTCTTCTGTGTCTTCCCTCCATTTCCCTTGATCCACAGGGGGCTGCTCAAGGTGAGGAGGGACAAGGCGCAGGTGATTCTGGTAGACCCAGACTGGCCCTGCCAGTTCTGGCATCCAGATCTCTTTACCCTCAGCAACAGGCTCCCGAGGCGTCTTCCAGCACATCCGGACCTGATATCTGTCAATCAGGGGAAGGTGTTCCATCCAGACCTTCAATCCCTGCACCTGACAGCCTGGTACCTGAGTGGCTAGAGTTCCAGGTTTTGGGTCTCTCTGAAGATGTACTCATAGTAGTGGAAGTATCCAGAAAGGAGTCGACCAGAAAGTGCTGTGTCTTCAAATGGAAAAGGTTTTCCATTTGGTGCCAGCACAAGGGCCTGGACCCTTTGTCCTGTGGCAAGCGTTTTAGACTACCTTTGGTCTCTGTCCAAAGGGGGTCTTCGGTCTTCGACCCTTAAGGTGCACCTGGCAGCCATCTCTGCTTACCGGGCGTGGGCCGGTAGGCAGACAGTGGCACAGGAGAAGGTGGTCTGGCGCTTTTTCAAAGGCCTCGATCACATATCCCCTCTGGTGCATGAATCTCCACCTCTGTGGGATTTACTGCTGGTTTTGGCAAAGCTCATGGGCAAGCCATTCAAACCAATGCAAAGTGTGAGATGTCAAACTTGTCATGAAAGATGGCCTTCCTGCTGGCTATCACGTACGCCAGAAGGACAGGGGAGCTCCAGGTGCTCTCGGTAGAGTCTCCTTATCTGTTCTTCCATAGGGACAAGGTTGTCCTGTGCCCCCACCCGAAATTACTCCTGAAGGTGGTGTCAGTTTCACCTTAATCAGGTGTTGACTCTGCCTGTGTTCTACTCTAACTACACCTCGGATGCCGAGTACAAGCTCCATACTCTGGACCTGAGATGTGCTCTCTCCTACTATAAGGAGAGGATGGTGGAAGTTCAGGGGGAGGTTTAGCTGTTTGTCACCTATGCTGAAGCTGCACCTGGCAGGTCTGCAGCAAAGCAGACAGTTGGCAGATGGACGACATCATGCATTGATCTCTGCTATAGGTTGGCGGGTAGGGAGCCTCCCGTAGGGCTAAGGGTCAATTCCACCTGCCATACCGCTGCATCGGTGGCTGCTTCCGGGGACATCCCAATCCAGGAAATCTGCCGGGCTGCTACCTGGAAGACCGCAAACACTTTCATCACCACATCGACCTTGAGTCATGCCGGGATGCTGGTTTTGGGGCCTCAGTTCTCCAGTCTCTGTTCCCAAAGTAGGGGGTGTGCGCCTTGCCTTCCTCCTCCCGGAGAACTGCTAGGAGTCTGCCAACAAGTGTGGATAAGAACAACATATTCACATCCCTAGAAAAACAGGTTACTCACCTGTAACAGTAGTTCTAGGAGTGGTATATGTTGTTCATCCACACTGACCCACCTGTCCTCCCTGGCTGCAGTGCACAGCCTGGCTTCCAGTGAGCTACAATCTGGCATCATGGGGCAGAGCCAAGGGTTATACCACCCAGGTGGGTGGGTGGAGCCAGCTTGAAGACCTTCCGGCAAGATATAAGGGGGAAAGGGACATGTCAAAAGTGTGGATGAACAACATATACCACTCCTAGAACTACTGTTACAGGTAAGTAACCTGTTTTTTTCAGATAATGAGTTTTGATCTCCCTTTTTGAAAAAGGGCGAATGAACAAAAGTGCTGGAAGCAACTGGCGAGGGAGTCTCACTTATGTTAGCTCTGGCCTACTGTTGCTCAGTGGCCCTAATTTATTGCACTTTAAACAGAACCATGCTAGGTCCCAAGGTTGCCACTATAACAAAATATGGTGCCAGTATTGTAATGAGGTGGCTAAGGTAGTCCACTCTTGGAGCCCACAAAAATAGTATCACAAATAGAACAAAAAAAGGGGCTAAGAAGCACTAGTGTGCAGAAAAATAAACTATCTTGGTTTGCTTTATTAATAAAACTTGCCATGAATCCACTAACACCATGGGCATCTGTCAGCATTTCACTCACAATCCTGTGGGCTTTTTTCAGGCGTGGTCAATGTGTTCAAGGGTAATCTTTTTAAATCCATGTCTTAAAGTGCCAACATTCATTCATAACATATGTTTATTTTAATTTTTATAAACACACAGTAATCACCACATGACCCTTCCAGAAAAACAACATTAATACCAGAAAAAACTATACAGAATATACACATACTCAAAACCCCACCATTCTCAATAAATAAAATTACTATGTATAAATAGCTTCCACAACCTATTGTAATGCAGGAAAAATAATGAAGATTTTATGAAAGAAACTAACCAGATTATTTTAAAAATGGAGGTAATGGAAAATAATCATTTAATCCAGTGGTGACATAGCTCTGAGTTCATACTGCCAGTATGTTTCATGCCTTAACAGTAAGTTATTCAAATCCCCCCCCACACACACACACATATGCTTATGTAACCTACTGTTAAGGCCTGGACACCTTGGAAGAGACGAGAGCGCAAGACTTACAAGTTCCTCATAAGGGTGAACAGGGTGCAGGATGGGAGTCTCTTTCAAAGGAGAAAGAACACCAGGACCAAGGGCATGCTATGAAGCTGGGTTTAAGAGGGATGTGAGGAAGTACTACTTAACTAAAAGGGTGGTAGACACCTAGAAAAGACTGCCAACAGAAGTGGTGGAGGCAAAAACATTGGGGGGCTTCAACCATGAGTGGGATAGATATTGGGGTGTATTGGTAAATAGGCAGGGAGGAAGAAGGGTCACCAGAGACCAGTTAGGGTCTTTGGAGACAGTTCAGACAGGGAACATCTGGGCAGATTGGCTGGGACAAGCGGTCTTTTTCTGCCTACAAATTCTGTGTTTCTGTGTCTTGACACTGAACTGAAAATAGCTGAAGGAATGAAGAGGGGGAAAACACGTTATTTTGGTATATAAGGGAACATGTATCTGTTTTCAGAGACAAGGGTGTTTAAAGTGGTAAAGGGACTAAGTGTAATGAAAGAAGTCTGAGGTTCTGGACAGGCTGCATCCAGAAAACTGAAGGCGATGGGACAGATCCTGGTTGTCTAGCAGCCTGAGCTCCTCAGCAGCTCACTGGAGATGGTGGAGGTACCTGGGGACTGATAGATGGCAAATGTAGTACACCTGCACAAGAGCAGGAGTAGGGATGAACCAGGGAGCTATAGACCGGTCACCCTCACATCCATAGTGTGTAAGCTGCTATAAACATTAATAAATAAAGATTAATATAGGAGAGGTTATTGGGTTTCCTGGAGACAATTGGACTTCAGGATAACAGACAGCTTAGATATACAAGTGGAAGATTGTGTCAGACAAACAAAACTGACTTTGTTGATTGGGTAACCAAGGTGGTGGACAAGGAGAAGGAGATTGATATTGTATACCTTAATTTTGGCAAAGCCTTCAACTCTGTCCCACACAGTCAACTTGATTGCTACTAAAATGGGAGACCTGGGGGGGTGGGAGACAACATCACTAAGTGGGTAAGGAACAAAACTCAGAGGGTTGCGCTTAATGGAGAGTACTCTGAGGTTGGTGGGGATCACCAAAGAGGTGCCACAGGGATTGGTCTGCCAGTTCGTGGACAATACAAAGATATGCAGAAGACTGGATGGTGTGAAAAGGGTAAACGTATGAATAAAGACTTAGAGTGGGAATGTGGTTAAGGGCATGGCGTGTAAAAGTTCCCATCCCAAAAATTGCAAAGGAATGCACGTGGGGTGAAAAATCAGAAAATATAATACAGAACAGGGAGGCTGCAGTGGAAAGTGTAACCAGGGAGAGGGGCATGGGGGTAGTAATATCAGACTATCCGAAGGCTACAGCACAGTGCAGCAGGGCAGTGGGGAGGGCAAAGAGAATGCTGGGTTGAGTGATCAGCAGTAGGAAGAGTGAGGTGATCACACTATACAGGTCCCTGGTACATCCTCACCTGTAGTACTGTGTGCCGTTTTGATGCCTCCCCCCCAAAGACAAAGACAGGGTAGAGGCAGTACAAAGGTGAGTAATCAAAATGATCTGATGTCAAGAGGTAAGGACTTATGGAGAGGTTGAAGGGTCTCCACAGGTAAACTCTGGAGTCGAAAGAGGAAGGACATGATCAAGACCTACAAATACCTACAAGCAAAAGCAAGCAAGCTAAATTTTATTTATAGAGCGCTCATTACCATTTGGGCTCTGAGTGCTCTACAATATAAAGAGAGAGAGGAACAAAATCATAATGTCGTTCACAACATCAGTCACATAAAATCAACCAAATAACATAATCAGCTTAATAAATGATTAACATAAAACAGAGATTAAATATCCTAAATATAAGTCAGAATAAATTGTCACGTAGCAATGGAATAATCATAATTTGAATAAAATTAATCTTTTGACTGCTAAGATAATTTAAAAGTTGCTGCAAATAGATGGGACTTGAGGCCCCTCTTGAAGGTCTCCAGTGAGGGTGCTTCCCTCAGGGATATAGGTAGTGAGTTCCACAGGGTTGGGCCAGTGACATCAAAGGCCCTCTCACCCACCGATTTTAATTGAACCCTGAGAGCTGCTAGGAGGCCTACCTCAGAGGATCGGAGGGGTTGGGAGGGCCAGTAAGGAGACAGAAGGTATTGCAAGTAGCCTGGGCCCAGTTCATGTAGGGTTTTATAGGTCAGCAAGCTGACCTTCGAGGAGATCCACCACCTCACTGGCAGCCAGTGCAGCTTGAAGAGGACCAGGGTTATAAGGCAGGACCTTGATTGGCCTCTCAGTAATCTTCACCAACTGCAGGCTGCGTGCTGTCCCTCCATTTAGCCCAAAGTAAAGGGCATTACAGTAATCTAGTCTGGACATAATAACAGCATATATCAGTGACGGTGAGCCACTGGGTGGGACAGAGGGTTTAATCCGGGTGATATTTCTAAACTGGTAAAAACCAGTATGGACAGCGGACAACACCTGAGCCTCCAGTCACAGTTCATTGTCAGAAGTAATGCTCAGGTTCTTCACCCTAGCTGAGGCGGTTAAGGACCAAGAACCAAGCACTAGTCTGGTCTCCTCATCCCCCGCATCAGTTCCCCACCTGTGACCAGGCTTAGTCACCAATACTTCCATTTTATCAGGATTTAGCCTCAGCCATAGGAGGACATCCAGTCCTGTATCTCAGCCAGTCAAGAATTCAGGACTGAGACTGCACCCTGTGTCTCTGGTGCAAATTACATATACAGTTGGGTGTCATCTGCATAACAGTGAAAACCCACACTGTAGTGTCTAGTGAGATCACCCAGGGGTAGTACATACACTGCAAATAACACGGGTGATAAGATTGAATCCTGGGTAACTCTACAGGACAGGTGCATCAGGCAGGAGGAATAAGTTACTTCCCATCACTACTCTTTGCATGCTACCTGTAAGAAAGGACTCAAACCACGTGATGACAGTACTGGCGAGTCCACAAAAATCCTGCAGGTGGCCCAACATCCACAGTGTTAAATGCTGAGGAGAGATCAAGGAGCATGAGAACTGACCATTCACCTCGATCTTTTGCCCTGAGGAGATTATTCTGCACCTTCACTAATGCTGTCTCAGTACTGTGCCCTGACCGGAAACCAGACTGAAGTGGCTCATAGATGTCAAAGGCAGCAAGATGTGCCTCCAGCTGAATGGCCACTATTTTCTCAATAATCTTACCTCAGAAGGGGAGGATAGAGATAGGTTTATACATCGCGAGACAGTCTGGATCCAGGGATGTTTTTCTCCTCTTTAAGAGCAGTGGGGAACACCCCTCCTGAAAGGGACCACCAGTCTATCTTGGCGAAATCTGGGTCCAAAGACCCCATGCATCCCTTCATTCCTTTAAAAGATGCATTGGGCCCATGTCCAGTTCACAGTATGTAGGCCGCAGCTTTGAGATTATCCTGCTAACCTCATCCACCCCCACTAAGCTGAACTCATCCCAGATACGAGGATTGCCTCTGTTTACACCAGAATTGACACTGCAATGGGATTAATATAGTAGATAGCAGTTAAATGTTCACACTGTGTAGAAACAAAAGCACCAGAGGAAACTCAGTGAAGCTGGTGGTGGGGGGGCCACGGGGATTTAACAGGGACATCAGAAAGCATTTCTTCGTGAAGAGGGTGGTGGAAGGATGGATATATTTCCAAGGGAGGTAGTCTTTGCAAAGTCAGTGAAGGGATTCAGACAAGGGTGGGACAGACACATGGGGCTGATAACAGTCACTAAAGGGTTGAAGGAGTGGTGCAGAGGGGAAGGATTCAGCTACATTGGGGACTGGGGTCCCACCTGGAGGGATAAAGGCCTATACAGTGGGTGGCCTACATCCATCCAGGAGGGGAACTCAGGTTCCCAGCGAACGGTTTAAATGTTACATTGGAGAACTTTTAAACTAGCCAAGGCAGGTGGTGGAAGGAGGCAGAGACATAAACTGTAACTCACCTCCCCCTTTGCAGGCTGAAGTAGTCAGTAGGGAGAACCCCAAGGGAGGCAGTTCCTCAAGGGTATCTGATAAGAAAAACAAATTGATAGAAATGAAGAAAGATGGGAACGAGGGAAGAGGGGGTAAGAAGAAAAGGGAAAAGTGGGGGTTGACAAGCAGGGTGGTAGCAGAATTTGGAATGCCACATGTGCAAATGCTTGAAGTCTAGGACATAAAATCTCAGACCTAGTAGCCATAGAAACATAGAGGTTGACGGCAGATAAGGACTGCAAGGCCCATCCAGTCTGCTCATTTTTTCTACCTTATGAATGTGCCACACACCTTTACACACACCTTCCTATCATGGCAGAGGCTGACCTGGACATATTCACCATTGCAGGGCCATGGTGCAGGGATAACCATGACTGGGACATGTAGGTCATTTGGTACTTTGGAACGAAAGGAGGCAGTGTGTCAAATGGTAGTCAGAAAGACAGAGAGAACAAATTCAACAGCAGAGTACAGACAGACCTTCACTGAGTCCTGCATGCTTTTTGGTGGTAGACGGGCAGCATGAGCAGGATATGTGATGGGGCCCCCAGCTATCCCATCCGCCCTTTTGACATGAGATGTTATTTTTTTTTAATTTTACGACTGTGGGTGGAGCCCTATAGGAGTACTGCATGTACAAAAGGAGTGATGTCATGTTTTCTGTCTGTGGAACTGACTGAAGGTGTAAACAGTCTCCTCCGCCTTAACCTCCTCCAAGCAATGTTTTCTGCCCTCAAATAAATACGCTTTCATGTTAGTCAATGGTTGCAGGGTACTATTTTCTTTCTTAAGTGGGTGGTACAGGAACTGGAACCTGAGTAGTGGGAGGCAGCATTACTTTTTGGGGGAGTAAGATCCACCTCTGCCTCCACCCCAGACTTTTTTTTTATTCATGTGGGAGGGGCATAAGATAGCTCTAGCATGCTGTAACGAGATACATTAGTTTGGGACACAGACATGCCTGTGCAGTGGAGAACAGTACAGTACAGAACAGAAAGGAAGATATTTAATGCCTTCAAATTGACTTAAAAATCCTTTGGAACAAATGATTATCAGAGCCACCTGGGGCTTCAGATGGAGACATAGACACACATTCTAATTTACAGTAAGAGCCACATGTTTTCTTAAATATCTAGCAAGAGATATAGGTTTTTAGTTTTAGTTTTCAGTACTGTTATAAGATAATTTATTTACTTGAATAAAGGTCAAGGTTAACAAATAAATTCTACCATTAGTTAGATTGGGTCTAATTCATACAAATGTGATTTTAAAAGCTATTCTGATCAGAGCTGACATAAAAAAAAAAAATCTTAAATATTTTTTCTTTTCTCATGGACTCTAGAAATAGGATGTCAGCTTTCACTTGTTTTTCCATTTTTTTTATAGCATCTTGCTAGGGCAATCTTCCCAGAATGCAGACTGTCACGGGGAGAGGTTGAAATTGTTTTAATCATGAAGCATTGGTGTTAGCAATGCACTTAGAAATACAATTTTTAATTGTCTTTACAGTTAAACATGCAGTTCTAGGGACATGGATATGCTGTTCTATCCACACTTACTGGCAGGTTCCTTGCCGCTTTAAATCTTGCTGGAAGGTCTTCAAGCTGGCTCCTCCCACCCACCCGGGTGGTAAAACTCTCGGCTCCACCCCATGACGCCAGATCTTCGTTACCGCTTGGAAGCTCAGGTTACCTCCTTAGTGCTTTGCGTTTTAGGCCTGGATCCAAACTCGTCAGTTAAACCAAAACTTTTTCTTAAATTTTCTAGACTTCGGTCTGTTTCTTCCTTCGCGGCAGCGATGGATAAGTCGACTCCCGGATTTCGACGGTGCCCATGTGGGCAGAAAATGTCTCGGACCGATCTGCACTCCAGGTGCATTTATTGTCTTGGACTCGATCACGATCCTCAGGCCTGCGAATTGTGCAAGTCCTTCTCGGTCAGCGCCCTCGAAGACCGTGCTGCCAGACTCCAACTTGGGCGGCCCAACAGACGTGTTCCTCCGGTGAAGTCAAAGGAGGCCTGTTGGGCAGTGTCTGCGGCGGTGGGCTTGGCTGAGCAACTTGAGCAGATGATCGCCCTCGAGGAGGAGGCGGCCCAGGCTGCATCTTCGTCTTTCTTGCCCACGGCATTTATGCCGCTCTCCTTGGGATTCTCCTACACGGCTTCTTTTAAGGAGCTTTGTCAATCCCTCTGTACCAAAGGTGAGGGTCCATCGGGACATTCCTCTCGGTCCAAGAAGAAGGACTCGAAGGGTAAGTCCCACCATCGGCGTTCGTAGGAGCGGGAGAGGTCCCCTTCCCCAGATAGTCGACAATAGACTTCGGTCGAGGTTGCGGCTAAGGCCGCTGGCTTCACGGTGTCCCCGTCAGGTCAGCCAGCCGAGACACTTGTCGACGCGGTCGAGATTTTTCTCGACCCGTCGGATGGGTTGTCGACTGGAGAAGCTGACAACCCTTCTTCACTGGTTCCCCCAGTGGAAACCGCGGATTTGCCTGCTCCTCTTGTGCCGGAGTCCCCAGTTAAGGTTCCCGAGCCGAGGGAGGAACGGGTTTCCCCCGCTTCCTCCCAGACCCACCCTCAGAAGCACCGACGGTCTCGGTCTCGGACCTCTTCTCAGTCCAGCCGATCCCACCAACACTGGCAGTCTCGGTCTTGGCACCGAGGAAAGCGGCGGCGACACTCATCCTCATCTTCTTCCTCCTCAGAGGAAAGGCTTCGGTGCAGATTGCGTCAACGCTATGAGGACTTGATGTAGCAGCAGCTCCTTCTGACCCAGAACAAGCTGACCCCGTCGCCTTTCCCGGCCACTAAGTGGCTGTCACCTGAGTGGCCGAAACAGCCCCTCGTGATCATTGAGGAGCCAAAGCCGGCACCGGTTGTTCAGCCGAAACCAGCTGCGCCACTCATCGTGGTGGAACCCCCGCCTCCACAACCAAAAACTGGGGCTCTGACCAAGGATTCTCGGTCAGGTCATGGGTTGCCCCATCGGTTGTCGGTAACCCTCACTCCCGATCGCCCTCGGCAGGTGGAGGGTGGCTCAGGTCCTCGGCAGCTGTTTGCAGACTCCTCGGAGTCTGACGATGACTCTTCCCTGTTCTCCAGGCCTCTCAACCTGGAGTCCTCTGGGGGACAGTTGGTGGACAAGAGCCCATCCTCATTCATGGGATTACTTCAGCTTATCTCAGAATCTACTGAGATGAAACTCAAACCCATGTCAAAGCAGGCCAGGTATCCCCTCACGGAGATACTGGACCGAGGGGATTCTCCTACGGAGGCCTTTTCTGTGGCCGAAGTCATTGTTGGCACAGCCCTGGAGTTATGGCAGTGGCCAACTTCTTGTCCAGCTCCCTCGGCCAGTATGTCCAGGAAGTATGCCGTTCCCACCGGCTCACTCTCCAGATTCTCGGAGCACCCCTCTGCGGAGGGGTTGGTGACTGACAGTGTTTTCTGGCGCTCCGGAAATGCTCGGGACGTGGACAAGCCACCGGATAAAGAGTCCAAGAAACTGGACTACTCCGGGCGTAAAGCTTATGCTGCGTCCTCCTTAGGCGTTCATCAGGCCAGTTCGGCTGTACTGATGGCACACTTTTCCCACGCCCTTTTGGGCTCCCTGGATGAGGTGATTCCTCATCTCCCGGCTGACCTCCAGACTACGGTCAAGCAGGTGTGGGATCAGGGAAGGGCGGTGGCAAAGCAACAGCTCCAAACTGCTCTCGACATTGGAGACTCTTGTGCCCGGTCAGTAGCGGCCGCAGTGGCCATGTGCCGCAGAGCTTGGCTGCGGATCTCCACCTTCACGGCGGATACCCAGCACAAGCTAGCAGACGTTCCCTTCCTGAGTACCGACTTGTTTGGTCCCGGGGTGGAGGGTCACTTGCAGAGGATCGAGAAGTCCAATACCACCTTGGACTCTGTCACATCTGCCCAGAAGGACAAAGTCCGCCAGTAGCAATGTAAGCCCTTTTGCCCTTCTGCCCCTGCAGCACGTCTGGCCCAGCAACACCAGCATCTGGGCCAGCAGGCACGCACTTGGCACCCCAAAGCCAAGCCTGCAGCTTCCTCCAGCAGAAATCCAGGAGGAAAAGGCCCAGGAGGTCCCTCAGCCAGTCCTTCCTCCAAGTCTGCCCAGTGACGGGTTGAGGGGTGTCGCCCCCAGCCTCGTCACTCCCCCTGGGTTCCCCGGGGGACGACTCCGCCACTTCCTTTCCACCTGGTCCACTATCACCACGAACCGCTGGGTGTTGGAAGTTGTAGCGAAAGGTCTGCCTCTGGAATTCAAGCAATCCCCACCCTATTGGGTTGTTGCTCCATGGGGGGCTATGGGGTCCACAGCCTCTCTGTCGGCTCGTTGAGCCGACATTGCTCTGCTCCTCCAGAAGGAGGTGATCTGGGAGGTAGCGGATCCTCCACTAGACCCAGGGTTTGTGTCCAGGTATTTCCTGGTCCCAAAATGGATGGGGGGCTGGTGCCCCATTCTAGACCTACATGACCCAAACAAGTTCCTAAGGTCTCGAACCTTCAGGATGGTCACTCTGGCACAGATCATTCCATCCTTGGAACGAGGTGTGTGGTTCTGTTCTCTGGACCTCCAGGACACGTTCTTTCACGTCCCAATACGTCCGTCCCACCAGCAATTCCTTCGCTTCAGAGTGGAGGGGTCCCTTTATGAGTTCCAGGCCATGCCCTTCGCCCTTCTCCAGCTCCCAGGGTCTTCACCAAATGCATGCCAGTGGTGACAGCATTCCTGCAGCACCGAAGGGTCCGGGTGTACCCCTTACCTGGACGACTGGCTGATTGCAGCCCCTCCAGGCTGGAGGTGGAGGCGGTACAGGGATATGGCCCTCAGGTCTGCTCTCAGATTGGCCTCCTCAACAGGAGGCCGTCCAACTCGATACCTAGCATAAGGTGATTCAATTCATCGGGCAGAGCTGGACTCTCTTCGAGCCAGAGCATGGCTCCTGGCAGACAGGGCCGAGGTTCTCTCCTCCTTTGCCCAGTCATTTCTGGTTGGGCAATTGCGCCCTGCCCGGGACTTCCTGCGCCTCCTGGGCCTCATGGCGGCCTGCACCAGCGTGGTCCATTGGGCCCACTGGCACATGCTTCCCCTTCAATGGGGGCTGGCCTGCCAATGGTCACAGTGCTCCGGTCCTCTGGACCTGCCAGTGGCAGTGACCCAGGAGATGTAGAACGCTCTCCAGTGGTGGATCGTTCCAGCTCATCTGCAGGAGGGCATCCCGTTTGTCCGCCCCGAGCTGACGGTCATTCTAACGACCGATGCCTCTCTGATGGGTTGGGGAGCACAGAGCACATGGCCTCTGGTCCACTAAGGAGTCTCGATGCCACATCAACCTGCTGGAGCTTTGAGCGGTCCGACAAGCCCTCACCGTCTTCGCTCCATTTGTACGGGGTCAAGTAGTCCAGGTCCAGACGGACAATACCACGACCATGTACTACCTGAACCACCAGGGCGGGACGCACTCCTTGCCCCTTTGCAAGGAAGCTCTCCGCACTTGGTCCCTCGTGAGCAGACTGGAGGCGGGTCTCCTAGCCATCCATGTGGCGTGGACCTCCTACACTCGGCCAGTGCCCTAAGCCGGATAGGTTCTGCATCTCACGAGTGGTCTCTCCTGCTGGAGGTAGTACACGATCTATTCTCCCACTGAGGCACTCCTCAGGTGGACCTGTTTGCCTCCAAGGAGAATGCGAAGCTGAGGCTGTTACATGCCCGCTCCCTCAGCAGGGCTCGCTGCAGGGGGATGCCTTCTTGAGGCCGTGGACCCAGACCTCTTCTGCGCCTTCCCCCATTTCCCTTGATCCACAAGATGCTTCTCAAGGAGAGGAGGGACAAGGCGCAGATGATTCTGGTAGCCCCAGACTGGCCCTGCCAGTTCTGGTATCCAGATCTCCTCAGCCTCAGCTCCAGGCTCCAAAGGCGACTTCCAGCCTGCCCGGATCTGATCTCAGTCAACCAGGGGAAGGTACTCCAACCGGACCTTCAATCCCTGCACCTGACAGCCTGGTTCCGGAGCGGCCTGAGTTCCAGGCTTTGGGTCTATCCGACAAGGTCCTCAACGTTGTTGAGGCATCCCGTAAGGAGTCAACCAGAAAATGCTGTGCCTTCAAATGGAAGAGATTCTCCATTTGGTGTCAGGATAAGAGGTTAGACCCTTCCTCCTGTTCCTTGGCCAGCATTCTGGGCTACCTATGGTCCCTTTCTCAGCAAAGGCTTTGGTCGATGACCCTTAAGGTGCACCTGGCAGCCATCTCTGCTTACCAGGCGTGGGCCAGAAAGCAGTCGGTGGCGCAGGAGAAGGTGGTCGGGCACTTTTTCCAAGGTCTTGATCACATATCCCCTCCGATGTGAGAACCTCCACCTCCATGGGATCTACTGCTGGTGATAGTAAGCTCATGGGCAAGCCATTTGAACCGATGCACAGATGTGACATCTCTCACCTGTCGTGGAAGACCGCCTTCTTGGTGGCTATCATGTCAGCCAGAAGGATGGGAGAACTCCAGGTGCTTTCCATCGAGTCTCCTTATCTGGTCTTCCACAGGGACATGGTAGTCCTGTGCCCCCAACCGAAATTCCTTCCGAGGGTGGTGTCAGAGTTTCACCTTAACCAAGTGTTGACTCTGCTGGTGTTCTACCCCAATCACACCTCGGAGGCCGAATATAGGCTCCATACTTTGGACCCAGGCGCTCTCTTATTACAAGGCGGACGGCTGAAGTTCGGGAAATTGCGCCAACTGTTTGTCACCTGTGTGAAGCACACTGGCAGACCTGCAGCCAAGCGGACGATAGGCAGGTGGGTCACCTCCTGCATAGATCTGCTATAGATTGGCGGGCATGGAGCCTCCCAGAGGATAAGAGCTCATTCTACCAACCATACTGCTGCTTGGGTGGCTGCTTCGGGCGTCCCTATCAGAAATCTGCAGGGCTGTACCTGGAAGTCAGCACACACCTTCATTACCATTACCACATGAGCCTAGGGTCGCTGGGATGCTGGTTTTGGGACCTCGGTTCTCCAGTCCTTATTTCCCAAGTAGGGGTGTGCATGCCTCCCTCGGAGAACTGCTAGAGTCTGCCAGTAAGTGTGGATAGAACATATCCATGTCCCTAGAAACACAGGTTCTAGGGACAGTGGATATGTTATTCATCCACACTCATTGGCGGTATCCTGCTCCGCTTTAAATCTTGCCGGAAGGGTCTTCAAGCTTGCTCCTCCCACCGAACCTGGTGTGGTATAACTCGCGGCTCCGCCCATGGCGCCAGATCTTCCTTACTGCTTGGAGCTCAGGTTCCTCCTTAACGCTCTGCGTTTGAGACTAGTTCCTATTTCTCCGTTTGCGGATTTAAAATAAATTTTGAAAAGACTTCAGTCTTCTATCCCGCGACTCGATGGACAATCGACTCCGGTTTGGAGATGCCCATGCGGGCAGAAGATGTCTCGACGGATCCACACTCACGCGTGTCTACTGCAGGCCTTGAGCACGACCCGCGGGCTTAGACCTGTGCTCATCTTTCTCGGCCTCACGTCTCGAAGCCCGTGCTGCTCGATTTGCAACTGGGCACGTCAGAGCGTTCCCTCTGGTGAAGTCCATGAGGCCCGGTTGGCGGTGTCCGGCGGCGGCGGGCTCGGCGGATCAGCTCGGCGGATGATGCGCCCTCGAGGAGGCGCAGGGCCGTATCTTCCCGGCGCGGCATTTATCCCTCTCTGGGTTCTTCCTCACGGCTTCTTTTAAGGAGCTTTGTCTGTCCCTCTCCACTAAGGAGAAAGACCTGCGTCTGCTGGACCTTATTCTCGGTCCAAAAAGAGGTTGGGGTAGAATCCCTCCGTCGGCCCGCTCTTGGGGCCGGAAAGGTCCTCTCCCGGGCCGTCGGCCGCCGGCCGGTCGACCCGCTCGGCCGGCCACTGGCCTCACGGTGTCCCCGTCAGGTCAGTTGACGAGACTCCCACCCGATGAAGTCAGATTTTCCTGACCCATTAGACGAGGCTGTCGCCTTTAGCGGCAATTCCCCTCTCCCGGTTCCCCGGGAGGAGTTGAGGATCCCGTGGGCTCGCCTGTGCCTCGGTTCGGAGCCCTCGGATGGACCATCGAGCGAAGAATGCGGTTCCGGCCGACACCTCCCGCGCGACCCCGGAAATTCCGGGACTCTCGGTCTGGGTCTCCGGACCTCTTAGCGGTCCAGCTGATCCACGGTATGGCGGTCTCGGTCAGCACCATGATGGCAACGTCGCCCGCTGGTCCCTCGTCCTCCTCTTGAGGATGAGGGAGGCTCCGGCGTAAAGTACGTCGGCAGTCGAGGACCTTATGTTGCAACAACTCCTCTGGCGGGAGATAAGCCGACCGTCGCCTTCCCGGCCATTAAGTAACTGTCACGGGCGGCCGACACAACCTCGACTTATCCGAGGCCTATGCCAGGCGGTTGTTCGGCCAAACCAGCTGCTCCACCGATTCGGTGGAACCTCCGCCTCCACAGCCACCAATTGGGGCTCCGACCAAGGATTCGGTCGGCTAAGGTCTACCCATGGCTGTCAATTACCCTCACTCCGACCGACCTCGGCAGGTGAAGGGTGGCTCAGGCCAGAGGCAGCTCTTGAGGACTCTTCGAGTCCGAAGATGATTCCTCCTTTTCTCCAGCGACTGGACTTGGAGTCTTCAGGAGGTCAGTCAATGGACGATAGCCGTCGTCCTTCCTAGGACTGCTCGCTCATCTCGAGTCCACGGGATGGAGCTCGAACCCGTTCCAAAGCGGGCAGGTATCCCCTCACGGAGATTCTGGACCGAGGGATTCTCCGACTGAGGCCTTTCTGGTGGCCGAGGCCATAGTGAGTCGGCACTGGAGCTTGGCGCCCCTGCTCCTGCCCTGCGCCCGGCCAGGATGGCCAGGAGTATCAGTCCCCTACGGTTCCTTGTCGGTTTTGAACACCCCTCTGCTGAGGGTTGGTTACCGACAGCGTTTTCGAGCGGCCGGCGCGCCAAGGATGTGGACAAACCTCTGACAAGAGTCCAAGAAATTGGACTATGTCGGGCGAAAAGTCTCGCTCGTCCTCTCTCGGCCTCGTCCAGGCCAGTTCGGCCGTCCTCATGGCACATTTTCTCATGCCCTGTTGGGCTCCTGGATGAGGTCATCCTCATCTTCCCGCCCGATCTGCAGACTACGGTTAAGCAGGTGCGGGACCAGGGCAAGGCAGTGGCCAAACAGCAGCTCCAGACTGCTTTGGATATAGGGACTCATGTGCTGCCAGATCGGTGGCGGCACGCAGTGGCTATCGTCGGCGGGCTTGGCTGAGGATATCCACCTTTACTTGGATACCCAGCACAAGTTGGCGGATGTTCCCTTTTGGGACTGACCTCTTGACCCTGGGGTGGAAGGTCACCTGCAGAGGATCGAGAAGTCCAATGCTACCTTGGACTCGGTCTCTTCCGCTCAGAAGGACAAAGGCCGCAAACCACAGCCTAAGCCCTTTCGTCCTTCTGTGTCCCCGGCGCGCCCGGCCAGCAACGTCAGGGCCAGCAGGCTCGGCCTTGGCATCCCAAACCCAACGCGGCTTCCTCTAACAGGAGGCAGGGAGGAAAGGCCCAGGAGGTCCCTCGCCGGTCCCTCCTCCAAGCCTGCCTAGTGACGGGCTGAGGGTGTCGCCCATTCCGTCACCTTACTCCTCGGTCCCCCGTGAGGGCGGCTCCAGCACTTCCGTTCCGCCTGGTCCGCTGTTTCCCACGGACAGGTGGGTCTTGGAGGTGGTGGGAAGAGGCCTGCCTCTGGAATTCGACAGGCACCACCCTTCAGGCCGTCGCCCTCGGGGCCGGGATCCCCAGCCTCACTGGCGGCTCGTCGAGCCGACATCGCCTCCTCCTCCAGAAGGAGGTGATAAGAGGTGGTGGACCTCCTCCAGACCCAGGGTTTGTGTCCAGGTACTTCCTGGTTCCGAAGCGGACGGGGCTGGCGCCCCATTCTCGACCTACGACCTAAACAAGTTCCTAAGGCTCGAACCTTCAGGATGGTCACTCTGGCTCAGATAATACCATCCTTGGAGCAGGGCGTGTGGTTCTGCTCTCTGGACTTGCAGGACGCGTTTTTTCACGTCCCTATCCGTCCGTCTCACCAGAGATTCCTTCGCTTCCGGGCGGAAGGATCCCTCTTCGAGTTCCAAGCCATGCCCTTCGGCTTGTCTCCAGCTCCCAGGGTCTTCACCAAATGCATGGCAGTGGTGACAGCATTCCTGTGGCGCCGAGGGGTCCGGGTGTACCCTTACCTGGACGACTGGCTGATAGCAGCTCCCTCCAGGAAGGAGGCGGAGTGGTCCAGAGATCTGGCCCTCCAGGTCTGCTCTCAACTGGCCTCCTTATCAACGAGGCCAAGTCGGAACTCGAGCCAAAGCAGGTGATTCTATTCATCGGGGCGCAGCTCGACTCTCTTCGAGCCAGAGCGCGGCTCCCGGCGGACAGGGCCGAGGTTCTTTCCTCCTTTGCCCGATCATTTCTGGTTGGGCAGTTGCTCCTGCCGGGACTTCCTGCGCCTCCTGGGTCTCATGGCGGCCTGCACCAGCGTGGTCCGTTGGGCCCGCTGGAACATGCGTCCCCTTCAGTGGGGACTGGCCAGCCAGTGGTCACAATGCTGCGATCCTTTGGACCAGCTTGTGTCAGTGACACAGGGGATGTGGAACGCTCTCCAGTGGTGGACCGTTCCAGATCATTTGCAGGAGGGCATCCCGTTCGTCCGCCCGAGCCGAGGTCTCTATCGACCCGATGCCTCTCTGATGGGTTGGGGTGCCCATCTGGGGAACACAGGCTCATGGCCTCTGGTCCCTCGGGAGTCGATGCCACATCAACCTGCTGGAGCTCCGGCGGTCCGCTTAGCTCTCACGCCTTTGCTCCGTTCCTCCGGGGTCAAGTGGTCCGAGTCCAGACGGACAATACTACGACCATGTACTATCTAAACCGCCCAGGGCGGGACGCGCCCATGCTTCTATGCAAGGAAGTTCTCCGCATTTGGTCACTCGTCGCAGCCTGGAGGCGGATCTCTCAGCCATTCACGTGGCAGGCCTCCAACACCCTGGCCGATGCCCTGAGCCGGATAGGGGCTGCATCCCACAGTGGTCTCTCCTGCCGGAGGTAGTAGCAGCATCTGTTCTCCCATTGGGGCACACCTCAGGTGGACCTGTTTGCCTCCAGGAGAGCGCAAGCTGAGTCTGTTCCATGCCCCCCCTCAGCAGGGCTCGCTGCAGGGGATGCCTTCTCGAGGCAGTGGACCCCGGCCTCTTTACGCCTTTCCCCATTTCCTTGATCCACAAGGTGCTTCTCAAGGCGAGGAGGGACAAGGCGCAGGTGATTCTGATAGCCCCAGACTGGCCTGCCAGTTCTGGTACCCAGATCTCCTCAGTCTCAGCTCCAGGACTCGCGGCAGCTTCCAGCTCCGCCGGACCTGCTCTCAGTCAATCAGGGAAGGTGTTCCATCCGGACCTTCAATCCCCTGCACCTGGACGGCCTGGTTCCTGAGCGGCTCAGAGTTCCAGGCCTTGGGTCTTTCCGACAAGGTCCTCAATGTAGTTGAGGCGTCCCGTAAGAAGTCGACCAGAAAATGCTATGCCTTCAAATGGAAAAGGTTTCCATTTGGTGTCAGGCAAGGGCTTGGACCCTTCCTCCTGTTCCTTGGCAAGCATCTTGGACTATTTATGGTCCCTTTCTAGTCAAGGGCTTAGGTCGCGACCTAAGGGTGCACCTGGCAGCCATCTCTGCTTACCGGCGCGGGCCGGAAGCAGTCGGTGGCGCAGGAGAAAGGGTCTGGCGCTTTTCAAAGGCCTTGATCACATTTCCTCCAGTGCGGAAACCCCACCTCCGTGGGATCTACTGCTGGTACTGGCAAAGCTCATGGGCAAGCCATTCGAACCTATGCACAGGTGTGCTCTCTCTCACCTGTTCGTGGAAGACGCCTTCTTGGTGGCTATCACGTCCAGCCAGAAGGATGGGAGAGCTCAGGCGCTTTCCATCGAGTCTCCTTGCCTGGTCTTCCCACAGGGACAAGGTTGTCCCTACCTCCACCAAAATTCCTTCCGAAGGTGGTGCCGAGTTTCACCTTAACCAGGTGTTGACTCTGCGGTGTTCTACCCAATCACACCTCGGGAATGAATAGGCTCCATACTCTGGACCCTAGAAGGCGCGCTTATTATAAGGCAGCGACGGCTGAAATTCGGGAGAGGTTCGCCAGCTGTTTGTCACCTACGCTGAAGCCGCATCTGGCAGACCTGCAGCCAAGCGGGACGATAAGCAGGTGGGTAACCTCCTGCATAGATCTGCTATGAGTTGGCGGGCATGGAGCCTCCCAGAGGGATAAGAGCTCATTCTACCCGCCATACTGCTGCAACGGTGGCTGCTTCCAGGGACGTCCCTATCCAGGAAATCTGCAGGGCTGCTACCTGAAGTCAGCAAACACCTTCATTACCCATTACCACATCGACCTTGAGTCACGCCGGATGCTGGTTTTGGGGCCTCGGTTCTCAGCTCTCTTTCCCAAGTAAGTATTGGGGTGTCGTCTTGCCTCCCTGCTCCCGGAGAACTGCTAGGAGTCTGCCAATGAGTGTGGATGAACAACATATCCATGTCCTAAATACAAGTTACTCACCTGTAACAGGAGTTCTAGGAATGGTATATGTTGTTCATCCTGACTTCCTCCAACCTCCGCTTCGACCATTAACCCTGAGCTTCCAGCCGGCCAGATCTGGCATCATGGGGCGGAGCTGAGAGTTATACCACCCGGGTGGGTGGGAGGAGCAAGCTTGAAGACCTTCCGGCAAGATTTAAGCGGCAAGGATACCTGCCAATGAGTGTGGATGAACAGCATATACCATTCCTAGAACTCCTGTTACAGGTGAGTAACCTGTATTTACTCACCTGTAACAGGAGTTCTAGGAATGGTATATGTTGTTCATCCACACAACCCACCCGACCTCCCCGGCTTCGACGCACAACCTGGCTTCCAGCGGGCTAGATCTGGCGTCATGGGGCAGAGCCGAGAGTTTTACCACCCGGAAGGGTGGAAGGAGCCAGCTTGAAGACCTTCTGGCAAGATTTAAAGCGGCAAGGAACCTGCCAGTAAGTGTGGATGAACAACATATACTATTCCTAGAACTCCTGTTACAGGTGAGTAACCTGTATTTTCATGTCAAGGCACATTTTTTTAGAGGGGGTTCAAATTATTTTAAACACGGGCATAGTACTTGGTAAATACAGACTTTGATGATGAAGTATTTTTTCTTTCAAGTTTGAGAAGTATGTATTATATATAAGTGTAACCGTGTTTTAACTAGTTAAATATCTTCTGTTTTGTTCTGTACTGTTCTCCACTGCACAGGCATGTCTGTGAGCTAGCTAACTGGGGTTTCTGTAAGACAACAGCTACTAAATAGCCGTGTTGTAAATGGTTAAGTAGGCAGTGGTTTAAGGCTCTGAGCTACAAACCTGGAGACCTGGGTTTGACTCCCTCAGCCCCCACTTGCATACTGTGTGACCCTATGCAAATCACTTAACTTCCTTGTGCTCCCAGGTCACACCTGTAAACAAGCTTTCAGCTTAGTGTGTCTCTCCTGGTTAAAAAAAAAAAAAAGTGCCCAGAATTATTTTTTTAATATAGTTGAGTTTATATGTGGTAAGTAGGTTGGGTATGATGTTTTGAATGTGGCAGTAGGATTTAGCATGTGCACTGCTTTAAAATCATTTCACAGTATTTTATACTTTCTTTAAAATATACTCCACATTTCTGTGGGGGCTGTGGAATTCAAACCAAGATCTCCAGATTTGCAGAGAAGAGCCTTAAACCACTGTGCTATATTGCCTCCCTAGTTATGACAATCATCTGTTTTATGGTTCATGGTGGTGGTGTAGTAAGCATATTAACATACAAAAATGGCAGCAGAATAGGCCTAGCGGGCTTTCGTGTCTGCTGCTTTGGTCAGTTTCCACCCTGGGAGCTGACTTTGCTGCCCCCGGCTTCTCCCTTCCCAGTCCAGGGGAGAGCTAGCTAACTGGGGTTTCTGTAAGACAACAACTACTAAATAGCCGTGTTGTAAATGGTTAAGTAGGCAGTGGTTTAAGGCTCTGAGCTACAAACCTGCAGACCTGGGTTTGACTCCCACAGCCCTCACTTGCATACTGTGTGACCCTGCGCAAATCACTTAACTTCCTTGTGCTCCCAGGTCACACCTGTAAACAAGCTTTCAGCTTAGTGTGTCTCTCCTGGTTAAAAAAAAAAGTGTCTAGAATTATTTTTTTAATATAGTTGAGTTTATATGTGGTAAGTAGGTAGGGTGTGATGTCAATAGAATCTGAAAAATTCATAACATGCTGTATTGTGATTCAATGAACTGATAAATGGGAATTTTGGTTTCTTTTACAAATTCATTTTTTCCTGACCATGGATATACTAAAGCAAAAATTTCTCAACGAACTGTTTATTTAAATAGAGAGTTTAACTCACAGCAGCAGAAGAAGCATGTTGGCATTAAAAGCTTAGTGGCGTGGATGTAGAGGCACCAGTATATAAGCATGACTTTGGTAGAGGATTAATTGTGATGACTGAGGGTGAGGGAGGGAGTGAGTCTTGATATTTGTAGCATAATGGTTTTCTGAAACTTCAGCCTTCAATGGGTTAGACTCTGCAGCCATCTGTACAGTATATTGCTAAGCCATATGCGGTGTGGTATGGGTAAAACCCAGATCACCAGACCAAGACCAGTGCTATAAAATCTGCACTGGGCACAGCTTGTGCAAATATTGCTGATCCAGTGGATCAAATAAATATGTGCAAATAAATAAATACTCGTCTTCACCTCGTGCTTCAACCTTGCCCAGAAGTGACGTTATAACATGACGACACACACCCTGTTATGCCTTATTGCTTAAATATGCCCTTTCTCAATGTACTATACTTTGATACAGTTAGTTTATGCAACAGCCATCATGTGAGCACTCTGGGCTTCTCTTTGACTCCTGATGTCTATTTGCTTTAGCTATTATATATTGTTTGAACTGTGTTGGTCTTCTTGATGTAGTACCTGTATGCCTAAACTATGTAATCTGTTTATCTACTGTTACCCATGTATCTCCAGTGAATGATTGTTATAACTGTCTGCTCTCCAAGCCATTGTTTTTGGACTTGTTAACTGTGCTGCCTTTGTATTAGTTTAAATGAGGTGACTTTGTAAATGTGTCTCTGACTCAAAAGGTTTGTAAATCTGATATTTTTTAAATACATTAATAAATAAATGCTTATGTTTAAGCCCATGAAACGCCCTTATCTAGTTAATGCATTCACAGTCATAGTGGCTCTACCAGAGTTTGTTAATTATTGTGCTTGTCTACTTGATGTTATAGCAGGCATCATGGGCACCAGACCATCTCACACACTCCTGCCTGACTGGCCAATTATTTCTCATCACTTGTGTTTTCTAACTTACGTTTTTTATTTAACCTGGTTGAACTTGCCCCACCCACCCAGCATTGCAGTTTTTGGTTTTTTGATTAATTTTTTTATAGAGCTGTTTGGTCCCAACCACCACCTACTCCTGCCATGAGGCCCACCTGCCAGTCTCCAGCCCCGTCGCTACTCCCTCTGTCAAGCCAGTGGGGATTGGCACAATGTGGGACCCGAGGACTGCAGGGGCCTGCACTCATAGTGGCCATGTGCAGTCAACTATGGTATAAAAATATATACAGTATATAATTTTTTTTAATAGAGCTGTTTGGCCCCAGCTGCCACCTATATCTACTCCTGCTATGAAGCCTACATGCCAGTCCCCAGTCACGTTGCTGCTCCCCCCTTCCCGTCATCAAGCCTTTGGGGATCCTCATGGTGTGGGACCTGATGACCTCAGAGGTCGGCACTCATGATGGTAATGTGTGCACATAGGTTTTTCCTTTGTGTTGCCCCCTTAGTCCTGCACTCCACCCCAGATATCCTGCAGTTCACTGCCTGTCTTTTTAACTTTCTGAATAAACACCTGGGTTCCCAAGCTGAAAAACACATACAGTAATGCATTTGATGTAATATATACCATGATGGCACAAGAAGGAATTTTTTTTTTTTACTTTATCTTTCTGTTATGTGTGCTGACCTTTGTCCTCTGACTTCAAAGAAAAGAATCATTAAATAATATCATCACCATCATCTTCAAACACCACCAAGGAAGCACCCTTATTTAGGAGTCTGTTGCAGCTGTTCATCACCATTTTTATGTTCCTGTCACTCTTCGCTGAACTGGTAAGAGAATTTGTTGAGACTGACTTTAAGGAAGGTAAAGTGCTGTACATTTTCAGGAGTAAGCTTTGTGTGGCCATCTGAGACATTTCCAGCTATGCTAAGTATACGCTCACAGTAAACACTAGTGGGGGAGAGAAACTAAGATGCTTAATAGCAAAGGCAGATAGTGCAGGCTAGATGTTTTTCTTTTCCGGCCAGTACTCAAAAGAGTTTATCAGTAATATTGATGAGTTGTTCTTGTAAATAGGTGTCCACAATATCAGACAAAGACAAAGAAGGTGGCTCCATGACAGACAATCTGAATTACGTTTCCGTGAGTTTTGACCAAAACGTGTGAGAATCATCTGTGTGCTTTTCAGAAGGACATGCCTTTTTCAAGGGCTGTGAAAGACAATTTTGCGCAGGACTACCCAAGTTGATGGAGTACATGGTGGCACTATGTGGAAATTATTGCTGTCACCACCAGTGGATGTTGTATCATCAGATGTAGCATCCACATCACACGATTCATATGTATTGTCGAATACAATTCCTTCCTGTTCCTGTGCAATTGCTGAAATCAGCATCTTTTTGTATTCGAGATAAGAGTCACCAAGATCTGAAGGAGACAGCCGTTGCAACTTAAACTAAGATTCAAGAAAAGTGGAAAGAAGAAATTATTTTTCCGTTGTGATATTGTGAAGTATTTTGCAATTTTGGAATTACGATACCAGTAAGGGATTCACCAGATTTGTCTTCTCTTTGTTCAGAACCTCTACACAGCCTCCCGAGTTCCTTGTTCAGTAAATTTATGATTGGAATAACTTGGCTTTGAGTAGCATTGTCTTTGCTAATCTGTTAAGTGGCTTCCTCAAAGGGAGCCAAGAGCAATGTAAGATGCTCCATGAGGCCCTATTAGAATGAATTCAGCACAACACCATCTGCTACGTTCTGCTCCATGGTATATTAATGGACTGCCTTCTTTTGTGTCAAAAGTCTCTCATGCATGTAAAACGTTGAGTTCTATCTTGTCAGAACATCTTGTTTTAGTTGCTGTATTGGCAAGCTGTTTTTCTTTCTGGAGGTCAGCCAAGATACCACGTGATTTTACAGAGTGACTAAAATGGCCACAGATTTTCTTTGCAGCTCCCACTGGTGGTACTATACTGTTGTCACTGGACAGGAAAGATCGTACTAACAGATTTAATGAGTGTGCAAAGCACAGCATGTGAGTTAAACCACCTCATTTCAATGCACTAACAATATTAGCACCATTGTTTGAAACTACAAATGTAGTATTGAGTCCCAAGAGCTCTAACCACTCAGAAATTGTGTTGCACAACTCTTCCAAAATATTGTCAGTAGTGTGATGCTTACCAAACATGCTAATACAAAGAGCTGCCATTCATTGTCTTCTTTCCTGTACATTGCTGCTTGTGGTGGTGTTCGAAGATGACCATGATACCCAGTGTGCTGTGATGCACATATAATCGGTGGTTTGAGAACTCGTCCACATGTCTGTGGTTAGGTGCACAGAACCGTAATCACTCTCTTAAAGAGCCAATTTTATTTTACTTTGCATAATTTTGTACATTTTGGGAACAGCCACAGCTGCAAAATATTTACAGCTTGGTATATTGTAATGTGGAGCAAAATATTTTAAAAGGGCTTTAAAACTGTCGTTCTCCACCAGAGAAATGGTTGCTGGTTCTCAGCAATAAATTCAGCTATTGACTGTTTAATTTTTAATATGACTTGATGTGATCTACTGTAGGCAGTTTTTCTGTTCCAGCATTGCAGTTAATGGTCTGCTGTTTAGTTCTTGCAGGGGGGCAAAAACCACAGGATTGCAGTGGCGATGCTGTAGCTTGTCCAAATACTATTGTCAGTGAAGTTGAACATGTTTTTTTCTCTCTACCCTGTCTCTCAGTCTCTTCACCATCCCTATTGTCTGTAGGATTATTTTCATCACAGATATTTTTCCCTGACTCAGGACAGCTGCCCAGCCGAACGGTTGGATGTGCTTTTTGCAAATGCCTTTCTAGTGATGTCCTGAACTGGCCTCTCACTTTCCCCCTGCTAACTTCCCGATGACAAAAGGTGTAGACAGCAAAACATTCATTGTTGGGTCTTATATGAAAATAGCTCCACACAACTGAGGTGGAAGATTTTGACATCACACCAGGAACTGCAGCAGTTTTGGTGGCAGTTGTTTCTGACCCTGATTCATGCACACTGTGGCTGCTCCCAGAAGAGCTACTGTACCATGATCATTGATTTTTTTCCACTACTGGCTGTGACTGGTGATGGTGCTTGCTGTATGTGTTTTTTTTTCCTTTTGGGTGGGGGAACCGAGGTGGCATACTCTACCTCATCGATATCACATTCTGATTCATCACCTTTGGAACAGCATAACTATGATACATCATGATCTTGTTCTTGCACATTTACAACATCTTCTTCATCAGAGGCGCTGCTTTCTGATGAAGGAGCCCAATATGCATGAGTGGCATATCGCGGAATGTCTCGTCTAATGGTACTAGATAGAGATTTTTCCTTAATTATTGACTTTCTAGGTCAAAGTGTTTTGGCTTCCTGTTTTTGTGTTTTACTTTTATCTGATTTATCTGGCAATGCCGACCGTGCTGCACTACTTTGACCAGGGGATTCACCAACATTCTTTTATTTTTCTGGTTGTGTTGCTTCACCTTTTTCTGGTGGTATTACTTCATTATAAGTTGTAGTAAATATTTCTTCAGCAGTGAATGTCACTTTTTTCCTGAATTTCTCTTTAGGAAATATTTTTATTGATACGTGTACCAGTTAAAGCTATACTGCTGGTGCTGGCCACATGTTCCATTTCCGTAACAGACTCTGATTCTGAATCCATTTTTTAGGGTCCAGCTTAATTGCTTGATTAGTAATATTAGTTCAGATGCAGAGATGGGCAAAACAGAGTCTGAGACATGATACCCCCCCTCTCAAAATACGTGAGGTAGTATATGACCTAGTTGTAGTTCAGTCACAGAGATGGGCAGTGCAGAGTCTTAGACATGACCCCCCCCCCGCTTCAAAATCTGTATGGCACAATGGCCTAGTAGTAGTTCAGGCACAGAGATGGGCAACACAGAGTCTATGGCAGTATGACCTTTCAGGGCAGCACAGAGATGGGCAACACAGAGTCTAGGGTAGTATGACCTTTCAGGGCAGCACAGAGATGGGCAACACAGAGTCTAGGGCAGTATGACCTTTCAGGGCAGCACAGAGATGGGCAACTCAGAATCTATGGCAGTATGACCTTTCAGGGCAACATAGAGATGGGCAACACAGAGTCTGAGATATGATACCCCCCTCTCAAAATATGTGAGGCACTGTATGACCTAGTAGTAGTTCAGTCACAGAGATGGGCAATGCAAACTCTGAGGCATGCCCCCTTACAAAATCTGTACAACACTATGAACTAGTAGTAGTTCAGGCACAGATGGGACACACAGAGTCTATGGCAGTATGACCTTTCAGGGCAGCACAGAGATGGGTAACACAGAGTCTGAGATGTGACACCCCCTCTCAAGATACTTGAGGCACTATGTGATCTAGTAGTTGTCAGTCATAGAGATGAGCAACACAGATTCTGAGACGTGGGTGACACCACTCCTTCAAAATTTATACAGCACTTTAAGCCCCCCCCCCTCAAAATTAGTGAGGCACTATGACCTTCAGACAGAGGCCTCCTGTCCTGTCTGACTCTGCTCCCCTTCTTCTTTCTAATTGTTTTTTACAAAAATGTATATTTCAAAAAGAAAAATAATTACTTAAGTTGTTGGATGCTGTACAGTTCACTAACTTTTTTTTACTGTATTGCTGACTTTGCAAGAACAACAGACTGAAACTACCTAAGCTACTACATTTTTTTGTTGCTGGATGATTTCATGAGAGCTGCGCCTGCCTGATGGCACTGCAGACTGCAGGCCATGCTTTTTTGTAGTACCCAAATCCCTTTCTTGTTTCCTGTACTTTTTCTAAAACAAGGAAATGACTGGAACTCTGCACTCTGCTGTTGTCTTCTGTTAAATTCGTTGGTCTCTCTTTTTATTCTCTATTTTCTCTCTTTTTTTAACAATTATTTTTTTTTGTAGAGTGCTCTGCTGCAACGTCTGCATTCTGTTGTTGTCTGCTGTTGAATTTCTTGGTCTGGAGTCTCCTCTACTCTCCCTCTGTTTCTGACTAAGGAAAGAAAATTAAAAATGTTGTATTTCTTTTTTTTTTTTGAATATCTGTGTGTGCGCGGCACACACACACACACCTGTCCCCTTTCAATGCAAAGTCCCAAATGCGCTCAGTACACTGTTTCTTAGGGATGTCCTGTGGTGGCTGATGCACAGGATTGGCTAGAGCATGTCAGTTCCAGAATAAAGAACCTCATTGGTTGGCTCCCTTCAGTGTCCCAGTATCATGAGTGTTTGCCTTTGTTGGTCATGTGATGGTCCAAGGACTCTGGAGTATTCGTTAGAAATCAGGGAAAAAAAATAAAATAAAAAAAACCCAAACATTGTTTTCTGTAAGCAAAACAAAATGGTTATATTAAATGCACGCTGAAAATAGAAAATAGAGTTGAAAATCTACGTTTCAACGTTAGGTCTTCTTCCGGAAATATCTAAAAAAAAAAAAACAAAGTTCTAGGGACATGGATATGTTGTTCATCCACACTCATTGGCAGGTATCCTTGCCGCTTTAAATCTTGCCGGAAGGTCTTCAAGCTTGCTCCTCCCACCCACCCGGGTGGTATAACTCTCGGCTCCGCCCCATGACGTCAGATCTTCCTTACCGCTTGGAAGCTCAGGTTCCCTCCTTAACGCTCTGCTTTTGAGACTGGTTCCTATTTCTCCGTTTGCGGATTTAAAATAAATTTTGCAAAAAGACTTAGTCTTCTATCCCTCATGACTGCGATGGACAAATCGACTCGGATTTGCGGAGATGCCCATGCGGGCAGAAGATGTCTCAGACGGATCCACACTCCCGCGTGTGTCTACTGCTTAGGCCTTGAGCCGCGACCCGCCCAGGCTTGCGACCTGTGCTCATCTTTCGGCCTCGTCCTCGAAGACCCGTGCTGCCCGATTGCAACTGGGCCCGTCGAGCGTTTCCCTCGGTGAAGTCCAAAGGCCCGTGGCGGTGTCCCGGCGGGTTCGGGATCAGCTCGAGCGGATGGTCGCCTCGAGGGAGGAGGCGCGCGGGTCGAGATTTTCCTTGGCCGCGTATTTATCCCGCCTCTCTGGGTTCTTCCTACACGGCTTCTTTTAAGGAGCTTTGTCTGTCCCTCTCCACTAAAGGAGAAGGGCCTGCGTCTGCTGGACCTTATTCTCGGTCCAAAAAGAGGGACAGGGGTAAGTCCCTCCGTCGACGCTCTTGGGAGCGGGAAAGGTCCCTCTCCCCGGGCCGTCGACCGTCGGCTTCGGTCGACCGCTCGGCTTCGGCCACTGGCCTCACGGTGTCCCCGTCAGGTCAGTTGACCGAGACTCCACCGATGGAAGTCGAGATTTTTCTGACCCATTGGACGGCTGTCACCTTTAGCAGCCGAGATTCCCCTCCCGGTTCCCCGGAGGAGTTGAGGATCCGGGCTCGCCTGTGCCTCCGTTCCGGAGCCCTCGGATGGACCATCCGAGCCGAGGGAGTGCCGGTTCGGCCGACACCTCCCAGCACCGACCTCGGAAATTCGGGACTCTCGGTCCGGTCGACCTCTTCGCGTCCAGCCGATCCCACCGCCATAGGCGGTCTCGTCTCGGCATCATGTAGCGGGCGTCGCGGCTGCCCTCGCCCCTCCTCCTCGGATGAGGGAGGCTTCATGAATTACGCCGACGGTGACGAGGACCTTATGTTGCAACAGCTCCTCCTGGCCGGGAATAAGCCGACCCGCCGCCTTTCCTGCCATTATGGCTGTCACGGGAACGGCCGACACAACCCCTCGACTTATCCGAGGAGCCTATACCAGGCCGGTTGTTCGGCCAAACCAGCTGCTCCACCGATTCCGTGGAACCTCCGCCTCCACAGCCACCAATTGGGGTTCGACCAAGGATTCTCGGTCGGCTAAGGGTCTACCCCATCGGTGTCAGTTACCCTCACTCCCGACCGACCTCGGCAGGTGAAGGGTGGCTCAGGCCAGAGGCAGTTCTTCGAGGACTCTTCCGAGTCCGAAGATGATTCCTCCTTTTCTCCAAGCGACTGGACTTGGAGTCTTCAGGAGGTCAGTCAATGGACGATAGCCCGTCAGTCCTTCCTAGGACTGCTTCGCTCATCTCGGAGTCTACCGGGATGGAGCTCGAACCTGTTTCCAAATGGGCCAGGTATCCCTCACGGAGATTCTGGACCGAGGTATTCTCCGGACGGAGGCCTTCGGTGGCGAGGCCATAGTGGGTCCGCACTGGAGCTTCAGCGCGCCCTGCTTCCTGCCCTGCGCCGGCCAGGATGGCCAGGAGTATCACGGTCCCTACCGGTTCCTTGTCCGGTTTTGAACACCTCTGCTGAGGGGTTGGTTACCGACAGCGTTTTCAGCGCGCCGGCTAGCGCCAGGGATGTGGACAAACCTCCTGACAAGAAGTCCAAGAAATTGACTATGTCGGGACAGGCAAGTCTACGCTTAAGGCCCTCTCTCTGGCCTCGTTCAGGCCAGTTCGGCCGTCCTCATGGCACATTTTTCATGCTCTGTTGGGCTCCTGGATGAGGTCATCCTCATCTTCCCGCGATCTGCAGACTACGGTTAAGCAGGTGCGGGACCAGGGCAGGGCAGTGGCCAAACAGCAGCTCCAGACTGCTTTGGATATAGGGGACCTATGTGCCAGATCGGTGGCGGTCGCGAGTGGCTATAGGCCGGCGGGCTTGGCTGAGGATATCCACCTTTACTTGGATACCCAGCACAAGTTGGCGGATGTTCCTCTTTGGGGACTGACCTCTTCGGCCCTGGGGTGGAAGGTCACCTGCAGAGGATCGAGAGTCCAATGCCACCTTGACTCGGGTCTCTTCCTTTCAGAAGGACAAAGGCCAAGAAACCACAGCCTAAGCCCTTTCGTCCTTCTGTGCCCCCGCGCCCGGCCCAGTAACGTCAGGGGCCAGCAGGCCGGCCTTGGCATCCCAAACCTAAGCCAGCCGGCTTCTAACAGAGGCAGGGAGGAAAGGCCCAGGAGGTCCCTCGGCCGTCCCCTCCTCCAAGCCTGCCCAGTGACGGGCTGAGGGTGTCGCCCCTATTCCTTGCCACCTCCACTCTGTCCCCTGGGGACGGCCCGCACTCGTTCCGCCTGGTCCGCTGTTACCACGGACAGGTGAGTCTTGAGGTGGTGGGAAGAGGCCTGCCTCTGGAATTGAAGCAGGCACCACCCTTCAGAGCCGCTACCGGGGGCTTCGGATCCCCAGCTCACTGGCGGCTCGTCGAGCCGACATCGCCCTCCTCCAGAAGGAGGTGGTAAGAGAGTGGTGGACCCTCCTTCAGACCCAGGGTTTGTGTCCAGGTACTTCCTGGTTTCGAACGGACGGGGCTGGCGCCCATTCTCACCTCCACGACCTAAAACAAGTTCCTAAGGTCTCAACCTTCAGGATGGTCACTCTGGCTCAGATAATACCATCCTTGGAACGCCGCGTGGTGGTTCTGCTCTCTGGACTTGCAGGACGCTGCTTCACGTCCCTATCCGTCCGTCTCACCAGAGATTCCTTCGCCTGAGCGAAGGATCCCTCTTCGAGTTCCAAGCCATGCCCTTCGGCTTGTCTCCAGCTCCCAGGGTCTTCACCAAATGCATGGCAGTGGTGAGGCATTCTCTCGGGCGCCGAGGGGTCCGGTGTACCCTTACCTGGACGACTGGCTGATAGCAGCTCCCTCCAGGAAGGAGGCGGAGTGGTCCAGAGATCTGGCCCTCCAGGTCTGTTTCTCTCAACTGGGCCTCCTTATCAACGAGGCCAAGTCGGAACTCGAGCCAAGCAGGTGATTCTATTCATCGGGCGCAGCCGACTCTCTCGAGCCAGAGCGCTGCCCCGCGGACAGGGCCGAGGTTCTTTCCTCCTTTGCTCGATCATTTCTGGTTGGGCACTTGCGCCTGCCCGGACTTCCCTCGCCTCCTGGGTCTCATGGCGGCCTGCACCAGCGGTCCGTTGGGCCCGCTGGAACATGCGTCCCCTTCAGTGGGGACTGGCCAGCCAGTGGTCATAACGCCGCGATCCTTGACCAGCTTAGTCGGTGACAGATGTGGAACGCCTCCAGTGGTGGACCGCTCCAGATCATTTGCAGAAGGGGCATCCTCGTTCGTCCGCCCGAGCCGACGGTCTCTCTGTCGACCGATGCCTCTCTGATGGGTTGGGGTGCCCATCTGGGGGAACACCGGGCTCATGGCCTCTGGTCCCCGCGGGAGTCCTGATGCCATATCAACCTGCTGGAGCTCCGAGCGGTCCGCCTAGCTCTTCACCGCCTTGTTCGCTCCTCCGGGGTCAAGTGGTCCGGTCCAGACGGACAATACCACGACCATGTACTATCTAAACCGCCAGGGCGGGACGCGCTCCATGCTCTATGCAAGGAAGCTCTCCGCATTTGGTCACTGTGCGCAGCCTGAGGCGGATCTCTAGCCATTCACGTGGCAGGAGCCTCCAACACCCTGGCCGATGCCCTGAGCCGGATAGGCTGCATCCCACGGTGGTCTCTCCTGCCGAGGTAGTACAGCATCTGTTCTCCCTTTGGGGCACACCTCAGGTGGACCTGTTTGCCTCCAGGAGAACGCGCAGCTGAGTCTGTTCCATGCCCGCCCCCCTCAGCAGGGCTCGCTGCAGGGGGATGCCTTCTCGAGGCAATGGACCCCGGGCCTCTTTACGCCTTTCCCCCATTTCCCTTGATCCACAAGGTGCTTCTCAAGGCGAGGAGGGACAAGGCGCAGGTGATTCTGATAGCCCCAGACTGGCCTTCGCCAGTTCTGGCACCCAGATCTCCTCAGTCTCAGCTCCAGGACTCATGGCAGCTTCCAGCTCGCCGGACCTCTCTCAGTCAATCAGGGAAGGTGTTCATCCGGACCTTCAATCCCTGCACCTGACGGCCTGGTTCCTGAGCGGCTAGAGTTCCAGGCCTTGGGTCTTTCCGACGAGGTCCTCAATGTAGTTGAGGCGTCCCGTAAGGAGTCGACCAGAAAATGCTATGCCTTCAAATGGAAAAGGTTTTCCATTTGGTGTCAGGGCAAGGGCTTGGACCCTTCCTCCTGTTCCTTGCAAGCATCTTGGACTATTTATGGTCCCTTTCTAGTCAAGGGCTTAGGTCGACGACCCTAGGGTGCACCTGGCAGCCATCTCTGCTTACCGGGCGCGGGCCGGGAAGCAGTCGGTGGCGCAGGAGAAGGTGGTCTGGCGCTTTTCAAAGGCCTTGATCACATTTCCTCCAGTGCGGGAACCCCACCTCCATGGGATCTACTGCTGGTACTGGCAAAGCTCACGGCAAGCCATTGAAATCTATGCACAGGTGTGCTCTCTCTCACCTGTCGGGAGACCGCCTTCTTGGTGGCTGTCACGTCAGCCAGAAGGATGGGAGAGCTCCAGGCGCTTTCTATCGAGTCTCCTTACCTGGTCTTCCACAGGGACAGGTTGTCCTCAGCCCCACCCGAAATTCCTTCCGAAGGTGGTGTCGGAGTTTCTCCTAACCAGGTGTTGACTCTGCCGTGTTCTACCCCAATCACACCTCGGAGGCGAATATAGGCTCCATACTCTGGACCCTAGAAGGGCGCCTTATTATAAGGAGCAAGACGGCTGAAATTGGGAGAGGTTCGCCAGCTGTTTGTCACCCACGCTGAAGCCGTGATCTGGCAGACCTGCAGCCAAGCGGACGATAAGCAGGTGGGTAACCTCCTGCATAGATCTCTGCTTATGTTGGCGGGCATGGAGCCTCCCAGAGGATAAGAGCTCATTCTACCGCCATACTGCTGCAACGGTGGCTGCTTCCAGGGACGCCCTTATCCAGGAAATCTGCAGGGCTGCTACCGGAAGTCAGCAAACACCTTCATTACCCATTACACATCGACCTTGAGTCACGCGGGATGCTGGTTTTGGGCCTCGGTTCTCCAGTCTCTCTTTCCCAAGTAAGTATTGGGGGTGTGCTGTCTTGCTCCTCCTCCGAGGAGAACTGCTAGGAGTCTGCCAGTGAGTGTGGATGAACAACATATCCATGTCCTAGAAATACAGGTTACTCACCTGTAACAGGAGTTCTAGGAATGGTATATGTTGTTCATCCACAATCCACCCGACTTCTCCGGCCTGAAGCACAACCTGAGCTTCCAGCGGGCCAGATCTGGCGTCATGGGGCGGAGCCGAGAGTTATACCACCCGGGTGGGTGGGAGGAGCAAGCTTGAAGACCTTCCGGCAAGATTTAAAGCGGCAAGGATACCTGCCAATGAGTGTGGATGAACAACATATACCATTCCTAGAACTCCTGTTACAGGTGAGTAACCTGTATTTAGTGTAGAGGGGAGGTAAAATGATATATATATATATATATATATAATATATGTGGAGAAAGAAGAAAGGGGAGGCTCAGGGAGAAGTGATAAATGGTAAGATTAAGAGAGAATGTATGAAACAAAACGGTGATGATGGGAAAGATAAAGCATAATTGAAGTGAAAGAACTGGGGAATTTCCCAGGTAGAGACTAATTAACAGGGCCTAGTAAGAAGGCTGAAATGTGAAAATGTGTGGAAGGAGGCAGAAATGGAGACTTATGGTGAAAATGAAAAATAAATTAAATGAGTACAAAAACAAATAGACTTTAGGGAAAAAAGGGATGGCTGAAAGATGTTAGTGGGAAATAAGTCTGTCATTTAAACCAGAGGGCTGCTGGGAGCCAAGGCGGATGATCAGCTTGGCTTCCATGTTTTTTCCATGGTCAGGATCCCAGAAGCCCTGCTGAAGGACACAAACAGAAAGGTCATTGACATTGTGGTCCCTGGAGATAAAGTGGGATACAATGGGTTTAGCAGTTTCACCATTCCTGTCTGCTCTGTAATGTTCCCTGAAACGGTCAGCAAGACACCTACCAGTTTCTCCGATGTAAATAGCTGTATACTTCCTGCAAAGAATACAATACACCACATTAGTGGAGGTGCATGAGAACTCCTTGGTGATGTGAAAAACACCCGTAGGCCCCCGAATTTCAGTCACACTGGAAATAAATTTGCAGGTGTAGCAGCGAGTCCTGTTGCAAGGTTTGGTACCTGGGAGGGAGGAACTGTTAGGAGTAGGTAGGCTGCTTTTAACCAGGAGATTCCACAGGTTAGGTGGCCTGTGGTTCTGTAAAGGAAGCACCAATGTTAGGGTCAGTTTGCAAAATGGGAAAGTTACTGGTGAAGATCCTGTGAAGAGAAGGTGTGCTCGGATGGAAAGGAAGCACTAGTGGAATTCGCCATTGTTCTTGTGTGACAGTATCCTTATCTGTTTGTGGGTTGGGTGGAGGAACGTTTTTTCTCTCATTCACAGGGACTGTGCCTGAACTCTGTAAACGCTACATTGATGACTGTGTGGGGGCCACCTCCTGCTCCAGGGAGACCCTCCAAGTCTTCCTTGACAAGTTTACCATGGCCCATCCTTCCCTTCAATACACTGTTGAAGTATCCTTCTCTACACTGCCTTTTCTGGATATTCAGCTGTCAGTACAGAACACTGGTCTGAAGACATCAGTTTATTACAAACCCACTGACTCTCACAGTTTCCTCCTCCACAGCTCCTTCCATCCTAAACATGTCAAGAATGGCCTGCCTTATTCACAGTTTCTTAGACTTGTGAGGTTATGCAGTGAAGAGGATGATTTTGCTGAGCAGACCCAAATAATGCATAGTTTTTTATCAACAGGGATACCCTAAAAGCACAGTGGACAGAGCACTCTCCCGGGTCAGTACCATGCCCCGTAACCTTGACCCACGAAGGAAGGATACTGTCACACAAGAACAACGGCGAATTCCACTAGTGCTTCTTTTCCATCAGAGCACACCTTCTCTTCACACAATCATCACCAGTAACTTTCTAATTTTGCAAACTGACCCTAACATTGGTGCGTCCTTTACAGAACCACCTATTGCCTCCTACCGCCGGCCACCTAACCTGTGGAATCTCCTGGTTAAAAGCAGCCTACCTACTCCTAACAGTTCCTACCTCCCAGGTACCAAACCTTGCAACAGGACTCGCTGCTACACCTGCAAATTTATTTCCAGTGTGACTGAAATTCAGGGGCCTACAGGTGTTTTTCACATCACCAAGGAGTTCTCATGCACCTCCTCTAATGTAGTGTATTGTATTCTTTGCAGGAAGTGTACAGCTATTTTCATCGGAAAAACTGGTAGGTGTCTTGCTGATTGTTTCAGGAAACATTACAGAGCAGTCAGGAATGGTGAAACTGCTAAACCCATTGTATCCCACTTTATCTCCAGGGACCACAATGTCAATGACCTTTCTGTTTGTGTCCTTCAGCAGGGCTTCTGGGATCCTGACCATAGAAAAACATGGAAGCCAAGCTGATCATCCGCCGTGGCTCCCAGCAGCCCTCTGGTTTAAATGCTAGACTTATTTTCCACTAACATCTTTTAACCATCCCTTTTTTTCCCTAAAGTCTATTTGTTTTTGTACTCATTTAATTTATTTTTCATTTTCACCATTAGTCTCCATAGAAACATAGACTTTGACGGCAGATAAGGACCACTTGGCCCACCTAGTCTGCCCATTTCCCTACCTACAGGATAGGTCGCAGATCCTAGTTAACCAACAGCCTATTTCTTCCTACCCCCACAAGAACTGCCTTATGTTTGTCCCATGCATTCTTGAATTCTCCCACAGTTTTAGACCCCACAACCTCCTCAGGAAGGCTGTTCCATGCATCCACTACTCTCTCTGTGAAAAAATACTTCCTCACATTGCCCGGAACCACCCCCATTATCTTTAAATTGTGTCCCCTTGTTCTTGCACGTCTCTTTTCAGAAAGATGCTACCCTCTTGGACTTTGTTGATTCCACTGAGGTACTTAAAAGTTTCTATCATGTCCCCCCTCTCTCTTCTTTCCTCAATGGTATAAATATTAAGCTCCTTTAGTCATTTAGTCCATCTCTGTCTCCTTCCCACACATTTGTCACCTTTCAGCCTTCTTACTAGGCCCTGTTAATTAGTCCACACCTGGGAACTTCCCTAACTCTTTCACTCCTATTATGCTTTACCTTTCCCATCATCACCTTTTTGTTTCACAGATTCTCTCTTAATCTTACCATTTATCACTTCTTCTCCCTGAGCCTCCCCTTGCTTCTTTCCCCACACATATATATCTCTCATTTTACCTCCCCTCTACACTAACTTTTTTTTGTTTTCTCTTTTAGATATTTCCTGAAGAAGACCTAAGGTCGAAACGTAAATTTTTAACTCTAATTTCTATTTTCAGCGTGCATTTAATATAACCATTTTGTTTTGCTTTTAGACCACATGCTGACGCAACACCTTGTTTTTTACAATTTATTTCTGTGCCCCGTCCCGCCTTGTTTAGTGACTTGCATGCAGTACTGGTGTTGAGGTGGTGAGAGTGTTACTTCTGGACTGGACTGCACTTCTGAACCAGGCCAACTCAGCAGCTCAGGTCGAGCCATGAAAGGCTCAGTATTCCCAGTCAGAGCTGAGTCAGCCCAGTCTGAGGAGGTTCAGAAGTGCATCAGAACCAGTCTGCCCATCCCTAGTATAAGACCAAATTCCTCTCATTTCCTTGCCTTACATTTGCTATCAGCCTCTGGAATTCCCTACAAACTACTATTTTCCGTTCAGACACTTTTATAAATTTCAGTTCTGTCTGAACAGTTCATAAGCAATTGTTTTGCCATTTCTTATTGTTAATGCTGTTTGAACTTGTCTGTCTACAGTTGTCTTATGATATATTTATTGTGATTGTTGTATTCTTTTTATACTACACCTAAACTGTTTCTCTCTTTCTCTCTCTCTCTCTCTTTTCTCTTGTTGAAATGTGTGTGAAGGCTGCCATTCATTTTCTACCTGTTCCTAATCCCATACAGCACAGTACATTTGTATTATACCTGCAGTGAAAGTGAATAAATGGATTGCTGGTGTTTCGTCCAGGTATGACGTAATTTAGACCCTGCTTACCCCTAAAATGTGTTGCAACAGAGGTCAACAGACAGGTGGAACTAGAGCCTACAGAAAGGGCAACAGAGAAAGCAGCAGTTTTAAGTTGCACCTCAGAAGAATCTCTGTCACAGATTTCAGATTAGGGTGGAGCAGTGGATATGGCCTACCTAGATTTCGGTAAGGCTTTCGACACCATTCCACAAAGGCTAGTAAGCAAGCTGGGTGGCTTAGGAGTGGGTCTAAGGGTGGTAAACTGGGTAAGAATTTGGTTAAGAGATAGGTAGCAGAGGGTGGTGGTAAATGGAGTTCACTCAGAGGAAGTGAGGGTGATCAGGGGGTGCCCCAGGGACCAGTGCTGGTACTGGTCCTCTTTAATGCCTTTATAAGCGACATTGTAGAGGAGCTAGAAGAGAAGGTCTGCCTCTTTGCTGATGACACCAAAATCTACAGTAGGGTTGACTCTCCAAGGGATGTGGAAAGGATGAGCAGAGAACTGAGAAAACTTGAGGAGTGGGTTTCAATGCAAAAAAGTACAATGTAATGCACTTGGGGCATAGAACAAAATGGGAGGAGTGGCACTGATGATCATCAAGCAGGAAAGTGATCGGGGGGTGATCATGTCAGATGACCTAAAGGTGGCCAGGCAGTGCAACAGGGCAGTTGGGAGGACTCATGGGATACTGGGGTGAAGGGAGGTTATCACCAGCAGAAAAAGGGAGGTGGTATTACCTCTATATAGATCGCTAGTAAGCCTCCACCTAGAGTTCTGTGTCCAGTTCTGGAGACTACATCTCCAGGACACAGATGAAGTGGAGGTGATCCAGAGGAGGGCAACTAAAATGGTGCGGGGTCTATATCAAAAGCTCTACAAGTGGAGACTTGAGGACCCGAATATGTACACCCTGGATTGGGGGGTGTAATGATAGAGATCTTTAAATAGCTCATGGGGATAAGTTAGGTACAGGAGGAAGTATTTTCAGAAGAAAAGGTGCTCAAGGACAAGGGGCATGATAAGAAGCTGGGGGACACAGGAGAGATGTGAGAAAGTACTTCTTCACAGAAAGAATGGTGGATTCCTGTGCAGTCTTCCAACAGAGGTGGTGTGGACAGAAAAATGGCATCTTAGAGAAAGGGAAGGGTGGGGTGGGCGAATGGGCTGGAGATCAAGTATGATCGATGGTGATACTGTAGGCTGGGAAAAATGAGCACACTCGGTTGACCAAGCGGTCCTTATCTGCCAGGAAATTCTGTGTTTCTGTGTTTCAGTAACGTTTAACTCTTGGTCATTTTATTTATTTAGTATATCGGAAAGACCTTTGAGCGTGAGCTCTTTTACAAAGGTTCCACATCACGGTAGGCAATAAGACAATGCACAATTTCTGTGGTTACAGAGGTCAGATCATTAGGCATTAAAGAGCAGTTACATGAGAATTAGACAAATAGGAAAAAACTGAGCAATTTTAATAGAATACAAAGCTGTTTCTAATTGACTGCCCCAGGTAGCAAACCCCTGGAAACCTCCAAGTCCATTGATAGACTATGGCAGAGTACTAACATAGAGTTTGAATCTATCCCAGAGAGCAAGAGGCAGGGTGACAGTGAAACAAGGGGGATCATTGGGTTTGATTCTAACCCAGAGAGTGAGAGGTGGGGTGACAGTGAAACAAGGGGGAGGTGGTGATGGGGGGGGGGCTCCAGAGGGCTTTGTCAAGTGGGGAGGGTTAGGGAGAGGCAGTACCGAGAGCATTTATGAGGACTGATTGCTTACTTAAGCCCTTGACTAGGCTGGAATGGAGGCAGGGGTCGCTAAAATAGCCCTGCTGGGTGCTACCTTGGGGGTAGGCCAGTCTAGCAAGGGGGGCCTGAGAAGCAAGTGCATTTTGAGCTAGACAGGTGCTGTTTGAGGCCTGCTTTGAATTGAGACAGACTGTTTGTAATTTCATCGGGAGTTCATTCATCCAGAGGGGGGCCCGATAGGAGAAGGTGTGCTGCCCTAGTGAGGTTCGGCGGAATGGGATGGACAATGCCCCATCCTTCCTCCCTCTGGTGATGTGTGATTAGAGAGATGCCTTGAGCAGATCTCCTACACAGGGTGGGTTTTTTCTCAGGCGTGCCTTCTTCCCCAGGAGGCAAGTTTGGTATTTGATCCTGTCTTTTAGATTAAGCCAGTTTGTACGCTCATACAGGGTGCAAGTATGAGTGTAGTGATCTGCGCCCAGGGTGAAACAGCATGCCTTATTAAGTGCAGTTTGGACCCTTTTGAGCACTGTATCAGTAGCAGCTCCACAGACCACCAGCCTGTAGTCTATCTTGGAGAGTATGGAGCTGGAGGGGTGTGTGGCCAGCAGCCAGACAGCACGGACGCACCCTGCAAGAGCTCCTCCAGGTTACGCTTAAAAAATAAGTTTAACTCAGAAATTTACTTTCTTTTTGTGACTAAAAGGAACGCTAGTGCTGGTATAGAGAACTGGTGCATAATTTTGTAAAAAAAAAAAAATGGGAAAAACTCGCCAGACGACACACGCTGATCCTAACAAAGTGAGACTGCATACAGAAATGCCATGCGGCAGCGGCCTGCCAGCGGAGGGGAGCAAGGCCTCTGAACCCTCTAGTAATGTCGTTCTTCAAGCCATAAGGGAACTGGATAGAAAAGTTGACAGTCTGGGTACTGCTGCTTTCACCATTGGAATCCCCATGGGATATCGTGGGTTACGGATGCTAAAATAGCAGTGGATTCTGCCAATACTTCCGCAGCTGCTGTAGTGGGGATAATAGCTGAAAACAAATCCACGCGACTCAGGCTTGAAACCCTGGAAAACAACATGCGTGCGAATAATCTAAGGCTGCTTGGGGTCCCGGAAACCGCAGAAGATGAACCTCTACAAGATTATGTCCAGAATTTGATCCTGAAGCTGCTTAATCTAGATCTACATGGACAACTCATCAAAACCTATCGTTTGAATCCTCGTAGGAAATCTTTGGTTGAGACTCCTCATACAATCATGATTATAACTGCTGGGGCACTTATTAGAGATACTGTAATGGATGCAGCTAAAGCTTTGGACCCACTTAAGTTAGAATCTGGTGAACGTATCTACTTTTTTCCAGATCTAAGCTACTCTACAAGACAACACACGAAAAAGTTTTGATGCAGTGCGGGCAGGTCTTCTCGCACTTGGGATCAACCATGCGTTGCAATTACCAGCAAGACTGAGACTGTATTGTGCTGGTAAGACTTACATTTTTTCTGACCCGACAGGAGCAGGCAAGAGACTGGAAATTATCAAGCTGGACTTTGTCCACCGTCCTAGGTCCTCCGATGAGGACGAAAATGGAGATTGAAGGGACACTAAGACTCTTTGTCTTATAAATATAACAGTCTCTAACTCGCTCCTGTGATTTACAGCTGGACCTTTTATTTGTTTAAAAAGAAACGTTTTTCTTCTGTTGCTCGATGAATCAATAATAGGAAAGATGATTCTCCTGAGGTACAAAGGCCCAGCAAAATTAAAAATACACTAGCGTTTTATTGGGATGACCTGCAGGTTTCAAGTTAAAAATTTAAAAACCTATTAAAATTGCATAATTTGTTACTTGTTGCTTAAAAAGTGAACAAAACGGGTCTATAGAGGCATAGTGGAGAATGGGAGCTCTCCCATTCTTAAAATGTTTAAAGTCCGCATGTTTTAGTAAAATAATAATTAGTGACTAAATATCAGGACTACACAGAACCTTTTGATAAGTAAACTTGGTTGTATAAAATAGGAGGGTGCTTTGTAACAGTGCAGTCAATAATTTTATTAGGTATCAACTTATCGAATTTATATGGACTCATAAAAGACTAGTTGTGTTAAAGGGTGCTTTGCACCTAGGTGATTATTGAGGTATTATTATCGTCTCTAGTCCATAAGCATGCTGCAATTGGTCTTTTCTTGGACACTATTTGTATATTTACATAAAGGTAAAGAGTATTGAGACCTCTCATTATGTGGTAACTACAGTGATAGTGCAAAAATCCTGTATTAGCATTACTGTAAAGAACCTATTTGAGTTTACTGTCACTCGAATGTAAAGTTCTCTTGTGATGTACACAATGGAATAAGATAAAAATAAAGTATATAAAAAAAAAAAGAGTATGGAGCTGGAGACTGAGATTTGGAGTCCTTCTGGAGTGTGAGATTACTTATGCCTATGGAGGACCCTGATCTTTGTGTTTACCACTCTGACAAGGGAGTCAATGTGGTGCGTGTAAGTGAGAGAGTCATCAATGGTGACTCCAACGTACTTGAACATTTACACCTGTTCAGTCAGCTCACCAGCAGCATTGGAGATTACGAGGGGAGCAAGCCTGTGTTTGTTTTAGGGGCTGGATTGTAGCATGGCCTTGGTTTTCTTGTAATTTAGAAGCAGCTTTTTCCTACTGAACCAGTCCTCGAGTTTTTTGAAGGAGTTCTGTAGTTCTGTTTGTAGGCAGCCTGAGAGGTGTTGTTGCTCAGCAGCACGGCATCGTCCGCATACAGGATAAGTTTGGTGTCACAGGCTGTGGGTAAGTCATTTACAAAGAGGCTAAAAAGCAGGAGCCCTAGAATTGATCCTTGAGGGACTCCTAGGAGTACCTCTCTGGTGCTGGATAATGTCTGCCCGATTTTGACTCGCTGGCTCCTGTGTGTTAGGTAGTCATTGAACCAATTCAGGGCGTTTGGTGCCACATCCAGTCTTTGGAGCTGGAATACTAGTAGAGGGTGGTTGACGGTGTCGAAGGCTTTGGTGAAGTCTATGAAGATGGACTCCACCAATTTGCCTTCATCCATCGCCTTTGTGCATAGTCAGTGTAGTCCATTAGTGCCATGGTGGTACTGTGTTTTTGCCTGAAACCATGCTGTTTTGGGCAGAGCAGATTGTACTTATTGAGGTATTCTGTGAGCTGACTTGCCACAATTTTTTCCAAAGCTTTGGATAGTGGTGAGAGGATAGATATTGGCCTGTAGTTTGACACCAGTGCCTTTTACCATTTTTATGCACTGGAGTTACCAGGGCTTGCTTCCATACCTCTAGAAATTGACCTAGAGCCACGGATTTGTTAAATAGCATTGTTATGGGCATGATAAGAACATCCAGGGTGAGGGATGGTAACTTCATGTCTAGCCCATCATTCCCCAATCTGGTTTTGCTTAGGACTTTCCTGACCATCGTTAGGGCCTCCTTCACCGTCACCTTCTTAAAGTAGAATTCTGGATGGTTAGTTTTGGGCAAGTTGGTGCAAGCTTGGTTCTCCACAGGCAGAAGGTAGTCTGGAGGCAGCACTGAGGACAGGTCTGTAAAGGCCTGGTTAAAGGCATCAGCAATGGCTAGCGGATTTGAGGAGGATGAGTTATTAATGTTGAGCATCTTAGGGTGCTGCATTTGATCTTTACCAAGGATGATCTTGATGTTGCCCCAAAACCTCTCACCATCTCCCCATGCGTTGTTAAGCTGGGTCTTATGGAAATCAGCTTTTGCAAGCCTGATAAGTTTGGTGCACCGATTCCTAGTCGTTTTGTAGCACTGTAGGTCGTGCTTGCTACCTGAGTTTAAAGCCTTTTCCCAGAGGCAGTTTCTCTCCTTTAGGAGGGAGAGGAACTTTCCATCAATCCAGCCGTTTACCTCCCCCTGAATTTTCCATTTCTTGCGTGGTGCATAGCTATCACCAATGGAATTGAAAGCCTCAGTGAAGAAACTAAGGGCCTGGTCAAGCATAGGTGCCTTGTTGATGGGGGACCAGTTGTAGGCAGATAGGGCTGATTTGAGGGATCCAAGTTTGCCTTTCCATAGTACCCTGCTCTCGATGAGGTGGGGTGGGCTTTTGGTAAGTTTAGTGGTCCATAAAAAGGAGACTGGGGAGTGGTCACTCAGCACATCCAGGAGAACCCTAAGTTAGGAAATCTGAGTCGGTGAGCTAGCTAAGACCCAGTCAATGAGGGTACTGGTACCAGTCTTGTAGTTCTGCCTGGTGGGGTCAATTACGAGTTGTGTGAAATTGTTGGAGGTGATTAGCTCTCTGAAGGGTGCCGCCTCCTTATATAACCAGTTAATATTAAAGTCACCGATCAAGATGAGTTCTGAGCCCTTGTTGAGTGCACTAATTTCTTCCATAACAAGAGGAAGGCCTTCCTTGGCTTTTTTGGGGGGGCAGGTAGGTTGTGGCAATGGTGAGGGTCTTGCCTTTTAGGCCAGCTTGTATTTTTACCACTGGTAGCTCGTGATCCTCTGCAACTTTGGAGATGGGGAGGACAGAGCAACTCAACGAGTTTCTGGCGTATAAGAGGCAGCCACCACCTTTCCTGCCTATTCTATCAAGCCGAAACGCTTGGAATCCTTCAATGGCCACCTAACCATCTCTGATCCTACCCAACAGCCAGGTTTCAGTTAGGCAGAGTACATCAGGGGCATGGAGGGCCATCCAAGCCTGGAGCTGTTTGAATTTGGTAGTTAAGCTGCAGATATTTAGCGATGCTATCTTTAGGCCATTCACTGTATGGACCCCCTTGCTCCTCAGGGTTGTTGGACCAGGGTTTAGGTGTACATTGCCAGAGAGTAGCAGTAGCAGAAAGATAACCTTTCTGGCAGATAGGGTGATGTTAATCTTCCCATTGCTGCCAGAAAAAGGCCCTGTAGCCCATCTTTAGCTGAAAACAAGAAGTAAAATAATGGTCTGTTTTTCGGAGTGGTTAAAATCTGTCCTAATCATTCCCTCCAAGCTAGCTTGGCATCATATTTTGTTTAACTCCTTGTGATTGTTTGGATGTAATAGACAAAATTAGGACAATTCCATTGGGCTACCTTTGTACATTCAGAAAGTAGGACAGTACTCCAGCATTTATAGTAGCACAATTGTACACATCTGACCGAGGACAGTGATAATGGTCTACAGTGTGAAAAGGAATGGCGTTTTGTCATTCTAAAGAGCAACTTCAGTAACTCGGCTCTTTATCTTTCCCATTTCTTGGAACCATTACATCCTCAGGCAGTTACACTGCTGCGATCTGGTAACACCCCTATAATTAATATATAATTATATATAATTAACATATAACATATAATTTATGTCTGATGCTTATAACTTATGACCTTACGATGAGAAAATTGGAATGAACACCCATTCTAACAAAATCTGCAAATTTGGTGAAATTCTGTTAAGTAGTTTTAAAGTTAGAGGGGCATCAAACTATGGAAATGATAAATGTTAAGTGTTTTTTTGCTCACAAAAAAGGTAAAAGTCTGAAACCTGAAATTTTAAAGTTCTGGAATCAGGACGATTTATAAAATAATAAGTATTAAAAATAACACCAGACATGCATGCACATGTGTTTTTTTTTTTCCATAGAGCATTGTAGCTCTGGGGAAGGCAGGCAATGGTCTCAGCCCTTTCCCCACCTCCCATAACCAGCATGCAACTCTCTCAACCTTGAGGGACAAGTCCCCCACAGATTTCCCCTCATGGCAGGACCAGGAAGGGGAAGCCATTCCCCAGCCCCAGTCAACAAGTCCAGATCTTCCCCCTGCAGTCAAGTGGTGGTGCGGGCGGAGGGTGGTGGGGGGAGGTTAAGGACGTATTTATTACTTAAAAACTACTGTCAATAAGACTAATTCACATCTACCTGTGTGACTTGGCCTCTTTAACCAGTCTAGTGTGTTCAACCAATAAATGCAGCAAGAATTGGGGAGCCACTCGAAAACAGTGACTGCAACTCAGTTTTGTTTGAAATAGCCCTTGGAATCAACAAAGCACACACACGAACAGAGGTCTTGGACTTCAAAAGGGCAGATTTCAGCAAATTCAGAGTGGTGGTTGAGGACAAGTTAGGGTAGGCAATATAGAAGGTGTGGAAGAGAGATATGGGGGGTTAATAAAAGGGACCATCCTAGGGTTACCACCTGTCCTGATTTTCGCAGGACAGTCCTGATTTGGGCAGCTGTGTCCTGCAAAAAAACATGAACAATACTACATGTCCTGATTTTATAGTAGAGAAAATATTTTGTAACTTTCCACTAAATGTTGCAGAAAACTAAAATACCTTAACTAAAATACATTAAAATGAAAAGAAACAATTAAAGCAACTAAGAAGCTACAATACTTATCCGTAATTCTGATTATATAGAGAAAAGAAGTCTGTTGCATTGGTCGGGGTTTTGTACTGTCCTGCGGAAAATCATGTTTCAGTAAGAAATGTCCCACTTTGGGCTTCTGAAAAGGTGGTAACTCTAGACCATCCTTGAAGCATTGCAGCTGTGCTTACATAAATTAAACAAAAGAAAATAAACTCAGGAGACCACTGTAGTTCTCAGAGAGGGTCAGGCAAGCAGAAAGGGCCAAAAGGAAAGCCTTCAACAGGTTTAAAGAGAAGTAGGGGGAAGCAGAATGGGAGGAATGTGTGCAGACAAATAGGTAAGCAAACAAGGTGATTAGAGAGGCAAAAGCAGACACAGAGCTGCAAATAGGCAAGGGGGTCAAGTGCAGAGAAAAATGTTTTTTGCACTATATCAGTCAAAAAAGAAAGCGCAGTAGGGGAGTAGTTAGATTATTAGTGTGGGCAGGGCGGTAGAGGATGATGAGCAAAAGGCTGCAGTCCTGAATGACTACTTTGCTCCATTTTCATGGGGGGAGGATAGTTCATAGGTCTGTTTCAGGTCCGTTAGCTACAAGAGTCATATATTGGACCCGCCATTAATCAGTGGACAAATTCTCATTTGTTTTCTCCCATATGTTTATCTAAAAGATTCTTAAAGGATGTCAAACTGCTCGCACTCACCACTGCAGTGGGGAGTTGGTTCCAGATATTTACCGCCCTTTGATTAAAACACCTTCCCCTTCTAGTGGTATTATTCCTTTCACTGTTTAGCTGCAACCTGTGTCCCCTGGTTCCTATTCCAGACCTCTCCTTCCAACTTAAACCTGCAGACTCCCATAACATACCATCATTTATAGCTTTATATTCATAGCAAAGACCTCCTCTTGTTTTCCTGTAGGTCATGGAATCTAATCCCAGGGACTGTAGTCTAATATTATAATCCTCATCTTTAACTGAAAGTATCTTTTTTGTGAACCTACGTTGCACCCTCTCTATTTTTTTTTTTACCAACTCCTATACTCTGTGGTGCACTGAAAGGAGCCCCATATTCCATCACAGGTCTGACCAGCGACCTATACAAGGGCACAAGTACCCCCTATAGTGGCTCCCTCCCTGAGATTGGCATCAAAGCGGCCACAAGAGAGATCCCAGAGATGGAGAAACCAGTATTTACTATGGATAGGGTCTGGAAAGAGCTAGCAGCCCTTGAGACAGACAAGGCCCCAGGTCCAGACTGGATCCATTTGAGGGTGTTCAGGAACTGGCAGATGAACCAGTTGAGCCCTTGGCAGGCCTAATCAACAGTTCACTTCAGATGGGGGTTGTCCCTAGGGATTGGGGGTGGCAGACGTGGTTCTACTCCATAAAGGGGGGAGAAGGAACAAACAGGAAACTACAGACCTTGTCAGTCTTACCTCTGTCATGGGGAAACTGATGGAGTCACAGCTCAAAACAGACCTCATATACTATCTGGAGGGTGATGGTCTCCAGGATAGTAGACAGCACAGCTTTGTGTCAGGGAGGTCCTGTCAGACTCACCTAATAGTCTTCTATGAGTAGGTGACAAAGGAATTGTATAAAGGCCATGCCATGGATCTACTTAACTTCAGCTTCAGCAAGTCACTGTGCATCACACATGCCTGGTGAGGAAGTTGGAGGACTTGGGGGTGGCTAGGGATGTAATTTGATGGGTAGAAACTGGCTAAAAGGAAGGTAGCAGTGGGTTGTGGTAAACTGAGTTAAATCAGAGTCGAAAGTGAGAGTTCATGAGTGGGGTACCACAGGTGTCTGTCCTGGGCCTGGAACTTTTTAAAATGTTTATCAAGTGACATTGGAGAAGGGATTCAGACTAGGATAGGCCTCTTTGCAGACAACACTAAACTCTGCAGGAGGGTGGATAGTGCCGAGGGAATTAGAGAATCACAGGAAGACCTGCAAAGGCTAGAGAGGTGGTCAAATATCTGGCAGCTGAAATTCGGTGGCAATAAGTGCAAGGTGATACACGAAAAAAGAATCCAAGGACAGAATACTGGATGAGAGGGGTTAAACTTAATACCACAGTTGAGGAATGGGACTTAGGCATCATCATGAGTGACACCCTTAAACAAGCTAGCCAATGCAAGAAGGCTTATAGCAAGGTAAACAAGTTGCTGGGGTGTATCGGCAGGGGTATTGATAGTAGGAAGAAAGAAGTGATACTGCCCCTCTTTAGATCCTTGGTGAGGCCACACCTGGAGTACTGTGCCCAGTTTTGGAGCCCTTACCTTAGAAAGGACAAGGATAGACTAGAAGGTGGTACAGCATATGGTGACAAAGATGATACAGGGCCAACAGGAAACGTTCTAGGAAGATCGCCTTAGGGCATTGAACATGTACTCGCTGGAGACCAGAAGGGAGCGGAGGTGATATGATAAAACCTTCAAATTCCTGAAAGGAATAAGCAAAGTGAACTATGATGAATTATTTGGCAGGAACACCAGTTCAACAACACAAGGGCATGACTACGGGCTGACAGGAGGAAGGTTCAGAAGGGATGTAAGAAAGTATTATTTTACTGAAAGGGTGGTGAAACCATGTAACAGCTTGCCAGCTGAAGTGGTGGGAACTAAAACCGTGGAGGTCTTCAAATGGGCTTGGGACACAGCAAAAGGAATAGTGCTTACCTGTAGAGATTAAACTGGGAAAAAGAACAGGAAGACTGATGGGGGGGGGGAGCGTTAGAACCCTGTATTGACACTAGGTCACTGGGTTGTATAGGGCCCAATGGACAGACTTGATGAACCTTTGGACTTTTTCTGCCATCACTGTCTGTTTCTATGGAACCAGTTTCTGAACTCTGTATATTGGGTATAATTTATAATTGGTGTTGTATAATTTGCAATCATGTACATATTAGTGTGGAATTCTTCTTCTTCTACATTTAAGTTTTTGTACTTTTTAATGTTGAAACAGTTGTATGTCTGTGCTTTAACTCATGTATTCCTATTGTTGTCAGTTGTTTATTGTTTGCCACACTATACCCTCCCTGGTCATGCCCTAAAATATATATTTTTTTCAATCTAGTTTACAAACCTGGTGAACAAAACTAAAAAAGAAAAACCTAAAAAATAGCAGTATTAAAATTTACTTTGAAAGTTAATAAAATCTGTGGCTTGTATGCTCCTATTACAAATGGAGGGTATGTACTAGACCTGTTCCTTGAGTTTCAATATATATTATTAGGCATATGTGTACCTGGGCCAGACTTTGAAAGAAAGTCAAACTATCCTTGAATATAGCAAAATATAAAATCATGCATGTGAGCAAAAACAGTATGTCCCCCCGTACAGCGAAACTTCTACTGCGACATGTGTCGATATCAACAACAGTGCCATGTCGCAGTAGAAGTGTGCCAGGGACCCGGCAACACGTGCCCCCCGACCTGCATCCCCTCCCTGAACCAACTCCGACTCAGAGTTGGAATCCTAATTAAAGGGGGTTTGCAGGGGCAGTGCCCCCTACATGGGGGGCTTGGGGGGTGAAGCCCCCTGAAGGAAAAACAACTCCAATGTGTGCGGCTCCATGCTGGCTGCAAATCGCGGTCAACATGGAGCCTGGCGCTGTTAACATGTTTCTTGTCAAACTGGCATCGTAGAGCTGGCAAAAACAGTAGATGTACATCATATACTCTATATGGAGAAATGATTCCTGTATCAGTACTAGAAAAGGGCTTGGAGATAATAGTGTCAACAGATTTGTCCCACTCAGAACAATGTAAGGTAGTAGCTAGCAAAGCAAATCGCATCATGGGGTACATACTAGCAGATATTACAAGTCGAGAGAGGGACATGATACTGCCATTGTATATGTCCCTTGTGCGACCATATATAGAGTACTGTGTTCAGTTCTGGGCTCCCAAAAGAAGGGCAATATTAACAAGTTAGAAAGGATCCAGAGAAGAGCAACAAGACGTATAAAGCCACAAAAGGGAATACCGTATGGAGACAGTTTGAAAAACCTCAAACTATTCAGCCTAAAATACATGAGACTTAGGGGATATCTATGTATGGTGTACAAAGCACATAGAACTCAAGGGAATGTATGGGCCTAGTTAGTAATACTACGCGAAGTAATAGCTATCATGATAAGCAGTTGAAAGGAGAATTTTTTTCGGACAACTCTAAGAAAAGGCTGGATAAATGTGGGTGGTGGAGACTTGGAACAGACTTCCAAAAGAGATTGTGACAAGTCCCACCTTTGAAACATGTAAGTCATCACTCAGGGATTATAAGGTAAATTGGTTAAGTCTTTATGGCCTTTGGCTGCTGACTCGTATCAGTCTGGGATTCTTTGATCCAGTTGTGAATCTGCTAGAGCTTTATTTAAAGCAAAAGCTAGTGTAACTCCTAGATGGCGCTATCCCAGGGGCTACTACCCTTGCCTGATTTGCCACTAACAGGTTGAGGGGCCTGGATCCAATGGCGGGTGCCTCCACCCAGAGGTCAGGGTTTGCAATAGTTAAACTTACTTGGTCACAGCCCTCTGGGACACTGCAACCCCCCTTTCTTCCCACTAGTGGCCCACACAATATATCAGAATTACCTTCACAGTATACACTTATCCCCAGGGCTGGTTCAGGCACTGGGACCTCCTGTAAAATAAGATACAGTGCAACAATCACAGTACAATACTTTAACATAGACAAATACCTCAGGCAGTATAACTTTGCTGAAACAAGCAGCTCTGATTTATTTAGGGGGAATATAACAAGGACAGGGGGAAATCAGGTTAATTAGCTTATCACTTTACTCATCTACCTGTGCACAGGCCTATCCCTACCAGTTACTGTCCCTGGGTACCCAAGCCCTAGTGGCTAGTCCAAACCGTGGCAGCTGGTAGGGGCCCTTTCCCACAGAGAAAAGAAAAATGAGTTTAAACAGTCAGCAGTACAGTGATTCCATTTGGATTCAATGTGGCAATTCAACAGGGAGCGACCCTGAATTAGTACTCACGACCTCCAAACAAGATAGGGTCCTTCAATGTCAGCAGGGCTACTCTTGAGCTCCACGAGACTCCTCACACATTTATATGGCAAACTGCAACAGGCAAAAGTCCTTTAATGGCAGCAGGATTCACTTGAGCTAACCAAGCCTCCTCACACATTTATATGGTGAACAGTAACAGGCAAAAGTCCTTTAATGGCAGCAGGATTCACTTGAGGTACACAAGCCTCTTCACACATTTATATGGTAAAACAGAAAGTACTATACCAGGCAGGCTGCTTCTCTATCCCAATCGCAATTACTGCACAATACCGGAGAACACACAGCAGATTCAGTTCCTGACAGACCGAGTGCAATTCAGCAATTTCTCCAGTCTTCTACAGGGTGAGCCTGGTTTCTACTCTTCAGATATCCTTGATTCTCTTCACAGGACGGATTCAGTCCTAACAAGCAGTTACACAAGCTGCAGACCGAACTCTGGGCCTTACACGCTTCCCAACTAAAACTGCACACTGAAAGCACAGGGCTCCTTCCTTCTTCACTGCCAGAGCTCAACTGAAACTCCAACAGACAAAACCGGCACTTCCTTTGAGTTCCTCCCAGTTCTTGACTGGATTGGCTGTCACTCACAATAGACTGCTCCTGTTGGTCCAAAAAGGCGCCGAAGTCTAAACTACATCTCCCAGAGTCACTGCCCATACAATCCTCTTGTGGCTGGCTCAGATTATGAGTCCAAGTTCTGATTCGTCCAAGGCACCATTTTAGAGCTAGCTTACCCCACACAGATTGGTCCAGTTCAGCAGTTCAAAACCAGAATGGGGAACTAGGCAGACACAGTTCTGACTGCAAAGAAAGCAGGTTAGACAAACTGTAATTTCATTATTACTCTAAATGATTTCTGGCAAACAGTTACATCTTTCAGCTAGGTTCCCTTTGCACTCCTAGTGACTGCAAAAATGGAGTGAATTGGCAGCAGCTCAAGTGGTACTCAATCAAAGAAACACACAGTCCCCCATACAAACTAATTATGTCTGCAAGCAGACATCTCTTAAAGAGACAGTACCAGAGGTTCTAAAAACACTCCCTGATAAATGGCTTAAACGCCAAACACCATTCAGGCTTGGAGCATTCAAGCAAGCTCCTGGAAGTCTTTTGGGAACCCCCATTTGCAGGGGGGTTACACCCTTCCTGGCCTGGGAAAGCTTGACGTCCGCGTCAAGCAAGTACCCCCATAAGTTTCAACTGCAACCATATACATTTGCATTAGGCTCAGACATGTAATCATCAGTCAATATATCATTTTACCAAGAACACATTTCTGAAACATTGCAGTACGTCACTCTTTACACAGTATTACATACACATTGTACCATAACTCAAGTTATTACCTCTTGTACATGAAACCTGAAGAGGGCCCTTCCCTATCAGTTACCTTGGGGCTGGATGGGGCAGGCCTGCCATGCTAGAGGCAACACAAATAACTGGGTTAACTGCATCAGTTTGGGCAATGAGCTGGGGACACATACACTCCTTTATGGCAGATCCACTGGCCGGCCCAGGGAATCATAACTGAGGTGCACCACAGGCTTTACAGCTCGACCAGTCTTTCTAGGGGGAACTGTTACAGTCTCTGCACTCTGAGCCTCATTTTCAGCATTGTCCTCACTTGTCAGGAGAGTCTCCATGGGGGTAGAGAGGCTAGAACTTGGGGCACTTTCAGCTCCAGGAGTTACAGTTTCTGAGTCCACAACATTTGGCTCGATGGAGAGCTTGGACACTGGCAGTGGACTGTCAGGGCACTCAAAATACTCTTCTTGTTCTGGTGTATCACCAGTCTGACCTAATCCATCATTTTCCTCCCTGAAAGCTCAAACAGTTCAACCATGCACAATGATTCCATTTCATCTGATCTGATGCTTTGCACTTCACTTTCTGGGAGCATTGGCTCCAGGGACGAAGCTGGGGCTTGGACAGTCCAGGCCCAGCTTCATCTCCAGTATTGACTAGGGGATTGCCCCGAAACAATTGACTCAGTTCGTAAGAAGGATAGTATTCAAAGTCACTCTCACTTTCTTCCGATATGGACAGACAGTCATGCTCAACTGGGACTTGTGGAGGGGAACACTTTAACTTTGCTTCTGTAGGTGCAGACTTTCTTGATCTTTTCTTAGCAGCAGCTCTAGTCACTGGTCCAGAGGGGCATCTTCTAGGGCTCAGACTCAATTAAGATTTGTCCAATGGGCAGTAAATGATTTCTATGCATTGTTTTACATCTTTTGAATTATTCTCAGGCCTTACTTTGTACACTGGCAGATCATCTAGTTTGCCCACTACAATGTGAGGGAGATGGTGCCATCTGTCAGCAATCTTGTGCTTGCCATGCAGTCCCAGATTTCTTAGCAATACCCGATCTCCCTCCTGGAGTTCCTGTGCTTTCACCTTTTTATCATACCTTTCTTTGTTGGCCAGATTTCTTTTGGCAGCCATGGTTTGAGCCAGTTGGTACGCATGAGTTAGCTGGGCCTTTAACTTTTGCACATACTGTAAATAGTTGTCAGCTTGAACCCCATCAGGAGAGACCCCAAAACACACATCTACCGGTAGTCGAGCTTCTCTTCCAAACATCAGGCAGTAGGGGAGAACCCAATGGCATCACTTTTGGTGCAGTTATAAGCATGTACCAGGGTGCTAATTTGTTGGCTCCATCTAGTCTTGTCCTTTGGGTGCAGGGTGCCTAGCATATCTAGCAAAGTGCAGTTGAAACGTGTCAGGCTGTGGGTCCCCTGGGGGTGGTAAGGAGTGGTTCTGGACTTTCTCCCCACAGAGAAAGCATCTCTTTGATCAGACGACTCTCAAAGTCTCTCCCTTGATCAGAATGGATTCTTTGTGGAGCCCATAGTGAACAAAAGTTTTCTACAAGTACTTTGGCTACAGTGGATGCTTTCTGGTCTTTGGTGGGGAAAGCTTGGGCATATCTCGTGAAATTGTCAGTGACCACCAGCACATTATTGATATTTCTTTGATCTGACTCCAAACTCAGAAATCAATACAGACCAGCTCCATGGGTGCACTGGTGGTTATGTTAACAAGGGGGCAGCCCTCTGGGCAAAGCTTTCCTCTGTAGCTAGCGACTACAAGTTCGAATGTGTTGCTCCACATCAGCCCCCATCTTAGGCCAATATAATCTGGATCTCACCAAGTCAAGTGTTCTGTCTATACCAAGGTGCCCCATGTGGTTGTGCAAGGACCTCAATACTGAGTCTCGAAAGGCAGTGGGCAGCACCAGTTGTTGTTTTTCTACTTTTCCCCCTCTGTCTACTGTTTCTCTGTATAACAGTTTATTGATCAGTTTCAACTTAGGACCTTCTTTGTATAACAGTGCAGATCTCAAATCAGTGGAGCGTAATTTGGACACATCTTTTCCTGCATAGAGGGTTTCTAAAGCTGATTTGATCATAGGATCGCGGGATTGAGCCCGTCGAATACTGTCATTGTCCAGCTGAGGCAGTGCACCAATGTCTATTGCAGAAAAGTGACAATAAGCAGCAGGTATGCAATTCTCAGAGGGTCCCAAGCAATCCACCATGCAGTCCACTGCATCCGTGGACATTTGTTCCTCCCTGTCAAACTTCTGGCAGAGTGCCCAATGTCAGGTTCTGCCAATCGGACCCAATCATTCTGGGGAACAGGCCTCCGGAGAGAGCATCAGCATCTATGTGGTTCAGACCTGCTCGGTATTCGAGAGCATAGTCATATGTAGATAATGCAGAAAGCCACCTGTGGCCAGTGGCATCCAACTTAGCTGAGGTCTGCACATAGGTCAAAGGATTATTGTCAGTTTTACTAGTATTTTAGCCCCATACAAGTACTCATGGAATTGGTCAACAATAGCCCACTTCAAAGCTAGGAACTCTAACTTATGTACAGGATAGTTCTTTTGGATGGGGTCAGGCTTCTACTGGCAAAGGCCACTGGTCTCAGGCCATTCTCGTGCTCTTGGTACAACACAGCCCCAACCCTTGCAAGCTAGCATCAGTGTGCAGGACGTAAGGTTTTCTTGGATCGGCATAGGCCAGCACTGGAGCATGGGTAAGTTGATATATGATCTCATGAAAAGCAGTCTCACAATCAGGAGTCCAGCGGCCCCAAATACTTCACTCGGACGAAAATACACTCTTTCAGTCTTGAGGGATGCTGACTTTTGGTATTTTTGTGGGTTGGGGGATACCCTTGAGTAAGGTTAAGTAAAGGGCGGATCACTCTTGAATAGTCCTTGATGAAACGCTGATAATAACCACAGAATCCCAGGAATCTTTGCAGTTCTTTTAGATTTTTGGGCTGTGGCCAGGTGGTCAAGGCCTCAACTTTACTTGGGTCGGTCTCTATTCCCTCGGTGGATATTATGTGTCCCACATACTTTACTGATGTTTGAAAGAATTGACACTTATCAATGACAGTTTAAGGCCAAAGTCCTCCAGTCGGTCCAATACCTTAAATAATCTGCTCTCATGTTCCTCCAGTGAGCTGCCAAACACAATAACATCATCTAGGTATACCAGGCACTCTAGTAAGTTCATGTCCCCACTGCACGCCCATCAATCGCTGAAAAGTGGCTGGGGCACCTGAAATCCCTTGAGGCATCCTCATGAATTCATAGAAGCCAAGTGGACAGATAAAGGCTGTCTTCTCATGGTCCTCTGGGGCCATCGGGATCTGGTAGTACCCACGCGGAGATCCAACACAGAGAACCACTTGCTCCCGTTTAGGCAGTCCAAAGCATCCTGAATGCAGGGCATTGTGTACTGATCAGGGATAGTCCGCCGGTTTAAGGTGCGATAATCCACACATCCTTACTGTCCCATTCTTTTCCTCACTACCACAATGGGGGAAGCATAAGGGCTTCTGGATTCTTGTATTACACCAGCAGCTAACATCTCTTGCAGATGCCGTCTCACATCATCTATGTCAGCAGGTGCCAGGCGTCGAGACCTCTCACAAAATGGTCTTTCGTCATGCAGCCGGATATTGTGCTTAGCTCCTTGCACGCATCCTACGTCCCATTCCTTTAAAGAAAACACCTGGTCTCTCTGGGCAAGCTTCTCACTGATCCTCACTTTCCATTCAGCTGGCAACTGGGAGTCGCCGAAATCAAACAAGTCAGGCGTTACTCTGTCATTCTTCCTTGAACTCTGCTGCTGGGTAGCACTGCAGTGTCTGCACAATGCACATTAGCCAGGATGCAACCTCTATTTACTCGAATGTCTCTTTCAGACACATTATGAACTTGGACCATTACCCTTCTGGCATAAGCATGGGCTCTAGCGGGCAAAATACTAGGCTTGACCAGCAGTCCCTCTGGCAATTTTCCATCGCCTGGTGCATCCAACATTAATATTTTATTCTTAACATCCTTTCTGATACGGACCTCTCCTGTAAGGTACACTGGGCATTTGGCGCCAGGATCAGAGACTCAGGATCCTTCTTCCATACAATTCCGACCGGTTCCTCTGGTTCTATTTTTCAGCATCTCTCTGTGCCTCATAGGCCTTCTTAATTAAAGCCGGAACTCTTAAAGCTCTACTAGTCTTTGACCCCTGTTTTCATAACATAACTGTGCCAGCCTTCCGAACATATGAGCATTTGTTCCAATCAACAAAGGACACCATCATACAGTCCAGTGGGGGACTCACTAAGGCTAGGGTCTCTACTTGTTCGGCCACTCCAGCCACGGAGGTGGGGAAGACAGCCAAATTCGGATGTACCTGGAATAGGGTAGGCCTTCTCACTTAACCCCCATACATGCAGTCCTTCTAATGGTTGTAAGGCACGCCTGACAAATGCTTCTGATACCAATCTTGGAACATAATTGTCACTTGGGAGCCACTGTCTAATACAGCTCTTGTAGACACTCCATTCACCTTTACAGTGGTCTCCATGGAGGGACCCACTATTCTGGACCAGTCTGAGAGGCGGTAGTGGGGGCCTGGGCAACTGACCTTGCCACAAAAAGGCGTGAGTTAGCATTTTTGGTGCCCTCACTGGGATCATTTGTGCACCTCTTAACCACTGATTTGTTCTCCAAGCTCTCCTTGTAGCCTATATGCAACTTTGTCAGTGTCTTTTGGGGACCGGCATTCCCTCTTCATGTGCCCATCCTTCCCGCAATTATAGCAAAACATACTTTCTGGAGTTTGAGCTGGCCGAGGCACCACACTGGGAGCCAGGGCGGGGGTACTACTAACTGGAAACCTTGGTGCCATCTCTGTCTGCGGCGTGATAAGCATTTGGAGACATCTCGTCAGTTTCTCCACTTCCATGGTCAAGGAATTGAGTTTGGAGCTGTTATCAGCAGGAGATACATGGGTGGGTACCCCCACCCCCGTAGCAGATGCAGTTGGATATAGGTCAGGGCCCATACTTGCAGGCGTGGCCTTCATAAAGGGACTGTTTTTGAATTCCCGGATCTCTCTCAACAGTTCGCCCCATTGTGGCATATCTTTTTCCTTGTCAGAGCACTCATTGACTGTCAACCTCTGCCCCTGAACTTCACTTGATGGGTCACCCTCAGTCACCGGGTCGTAGCCGCAGCTATTGGTGCAGGCTCCCGAGGGTCGCTTTTCTCAACTCCCGAATTTCTCTCATTAACTCATCATAGGAGGGTGGGGATTCCAGTCGATTTGCCAGGCGAACTGAAGCAACAGCAGTTCTGAGAAGGGGCAGACTTAAGGATCCTGTCCAGCCTGGTTCGGTCCAGTTCAATCGCTGGCAAACTACCCTTTCTGAGGCATTCTTGCAACAATTTTTCCAGCCGAGATACATACACAGACAACAACTCCCCTTGGTACTGTTGTGCATTTCTTACTCTCCACCATAGATCCTCATCAGAATCTGGGCTCCATACACATTCTCCAAGGCCTCAAGATAGGCCTGTGCAGTCACTTCAGGGTTACTGGCCCGTTTAGCACGGATGGTAGCCAGGGCAGGACCTCGGAGGCTCTCACTAACCCTGTTTCGCTCGGCTTCCGAGCATTGCCATTCTAGCACTTGGGGGCAACATAGTCTATCCAGGTCTCCCAGTCATCCTCCCCTTGGGGGTGGGAGGTGCCAGAGAAGATCCTCAACCTTCGGTAAGAGTCGTGACTAATGGCAGGTGCAGAAATAGGAGTCTGCATTGGTTCAGCCACCATTACGGGTACTGGAGCGGGAGAGGGTGTTGGGGGAGGAACACCCCCGGGTGGCAAGAATAGTTTCTTCACGTCCTCGACAGTTTTCCTTCCCCAGCAACCATTTAGCAAATTTCTCCTCAAAGTTTCAGACAGTGGTGGGGCTCATTCCCCGGGTCTTTACTGTACTTAGTTATCACTCTCCAGGCAGTGAGGGCTCCCTCTGGGGTAATGGTCTGTGGCACTTTGAAGCTATCTATGGGATCCTTAAACTCTACTAGGGCCAGGAAAGTGTGGGTGAGCAGATTAGCATGCCGACGCACCACCACAGGGTTTTGTAAACCTTCCACCTTGGAAAGTACTCCCTGTACAGTGTCCGTATTGATACCCAGGGGGATGTCCAGGATAAGCATAGCATTTTGGGGTCAGTCTCCTCCCCGGTACACCACTCCACCAGCCGGTGCACAGCCACTTCTGTCGGGTACCCATTTTTTTCTAACAGTGGTTCAGAATATGGCCACTAGAGGACACACAATCCCAGCGGTGAGCCTCCAAGATGTAACCCCAGATGGCGCTATCCCAGGGCTACTACCCCTGCCTGATTTGCCACTAACAGGTTGAGGGGCCTGGATCCAATGGCGGGTGCCTCCACCCAGAGGTCAGGGTTTGCAATAGTTAAACTTACTTGGTCACAGCCCTCTGGGACACTGCAACTCCCTTTCTTCCCACTAGTGGCCCACACAATATATCAGAATTACCTTCACAGTATACACTTACCCCCAGGGCTGGTTCAGGCACTGGGACCTCCTGTAAAATAAGATACAGTGCAACAATCACAGTACAATACTTTAACATAGACAAATACCTCAGGCAGTATAACTTTGCTGAAACAAGCAGCTCTGATTTATTTAGGGGGAATATAACAAGGACAGGGGGAAATCAGGTTAATTAGCTTATCACTTTACTCATCTACTCTATGGCTCTGTGCACGGTCTGTCCCTACCAGTTACTGTCCCTGGGTACCCAAGCCCTAGTGGCTAGTCCAAACCGTGGCAGCTGGTAGGGGCCCTTTCCCACAGAGAAAAGAAAAATGAGTTTAAACAGTCAGCAGTACAGTGATTCCATTTGGATTCAATGTGGCAATTCAACAGGGAGCGACCTTGAATTAGTACTCACGACCTCCAAACAAGATAGGGTCCTTCAATGTCAGCAGGGCTACTCTTGAGCTCCACGAGACTCCTCACACATTTATATGGCAAACTGCAACAGGCAAAGTCCTTTAATGGCAGCAGGATTCACTTGAGCTAACCAAGCCTCCTCACACATTTATATGGTGAACAGTAACAGGCAAAAGTCCTTTAATGGCAGCAGGATTCACTTGAGGTACACAAGCCTCTTCACACATTTATATGGTAAAACAGAAAGTACTATACCAGGCAGGCTGCTTCTCTATCCGATCGCAATTACTGCACAATACCGGGAGAACACAGTAGATTCAGTTCCTGACAGACCGAGTGCAATTCAGCAATTTCTCCAGTCTTCTACAGGGTGAGCCTGGTTTCTACTCTTCAGATATCCTTTGATTCTCTTCACAGGATGGATTCAGTCCTAACAAGCAGTTACACAAGCTGCAGACCGGAACTCTGGGCCTTACACGCTTTCCGACTAAAACTGCACACTGAAAAAGCACAGGGCTCCTTCCTTCTTCACTGCCAGAGCTCAACTGAAACTCCAACAGACAAAACGGCACTTCCTTTGAGTTCCTCCCAGTTCTTGACTGATTGGCTGTCACTCACAATAGACTGCTCCTGTTGGTCCAAAAAGGCACCAAGTCTAAACTACATCTCCCAGAGTCACAGCCCATACAATCCTCTTGTGGCTGGCTCAGATTATGAGTCCAAGTTCTGATTCGTCAAGGCACCATTTTAAAGCTAGCTTACCCACACTGATTGGTCCAGTTCAGCAGTTCAAAACCAGAATGGGGAACTAGGCAGACACAGTTCTGACTGCAAAAAAGCAGGTTAGACAAACTGTAATTTCATTATTACTCTAAATGATTTCTGGCAAACAGTTACATCTTTCAGATGGGTTCCCTTTGCACTCTAGTGACTGCAAAATGGAGTGAATTGGCAGCAGCTCGAGTGGTACTCAATCAAAGAAACACACAGTCCCCCATACAAACTAATTATGTCTGCAAGCAGACATCTCTTAAAGAGACAGTACCAGAGGTTCTAAAAACACTCACTGATAAATGGCTTAAACGCCAAACACCATTCAGGCTTGGAGCATTCAAGCAAGCTCCTGGAAGTCTTTTGGGAACCCCCATTTGCAGGGGGGTTACACCAGAAATATTTGTATCTGTGTATTAAGGAAGGCACAATCCACCTTTTTTAAATCTAAATGTTTTCCCCTATTTTGTTACACGTCATCCCTGCACCTTGGGCTAGGGCAACGCCTACCCCCAGCCCAATCGACAGCAAATCCACTACTAGAGGTAGAGGTGGGCAAGCCAAGGTTTTCTCACCTAGAGCCAAGCCAGAGCCGAGCTAGGGGTCTGGCTTGACTCTGCGAGCCAAAACTCAAGCCGAGCCCTGGCTACTGCAGGCTGTTTTCTGTATAGGAGTTGCATGTTTCAGACACTACACTGACAACTCTCGCTGACAGTAATGCTTACTTTGACCCTAACTGGCTTGGCTTTGGCTCTCAATGCTTATAGAGATTGAGCCAAGCTGGACCAGGCACTAACCTCGAACCAGGCTCGAGGCTGCATGGGCTTGCCCAGCTCTAACCAGAGGGTAGCCAGCTCCATGGCGAAGGGCTCTTTTTTTTACCCAGGCTGTCATTTAGACATCCCTAGAGTTTTCCTCATCCATCTACTAGATGGCATTGGAGTGCCATAGAGGCCTTGGATACTGCAGTGTTCCCCCAGTGAAAGCAAGCTCTCTGACCTGCCACAGAGGTTGCTGTGGTGACAGACACAGCACCATCCCCAACCACCCCATGCTGCACTCCTATTATAGAGTAGCATAGTCGTGACATTTCCTGTAGCAAAGCAGGAAGGGGAGGATCAGAGGGGTATCCATACGGTGACCTCACTTACAGGGGCATAAGTAATTTAACTTGTTATAACAAGTTATACAAAAACAAAACAAAAAAATATATAAAAAAAATCAAACTTTTGCTTTCGTTTTCCTTCTAATTACTTGGACCAGGTTATAAACTCGGCAACTCAACAGGCATGGATTTTATTAATTGCAGGTACTGTGGGACACTTTTCAAAAGGGCAGTTATACAGGATTTAGGACGCTGTCCTACATGCTGGACCATCGGAGATCTAAGGGCTCACCTCCAGGCAGCATGGGCAGAGATTGCGCACCTCAAATCGCATATTCAGGAGGAAATATATTACAAGAACTGCCTAGCATTTCCCCAAGATCCAACTGAAGCATCTCGACCGCAGAGGGTAGTTGGTCCAGGAGGTTGGCAGGTGGTTAGGAGGGCCAAATCAGGTGCTCCATCACTCAGTGTTCACCAATGTATCACCTCCACAAACCGTATAAAAACTACAAACAGGTATCTACCTCTGTCTCTGAAATCAAACAAAGAGGCAGAGGACACTGCAGAGCAGGACACTGCAGCACAGGAGCTAGTGCTACAAAACTCGCCCAAAACAGGAACCAAAACCAAAAAACAAACAAAAAAAAAGCAAAAAGGAAATCCAAAATACTTCTGCTCATAGGAGACTCCATGATTCGGGGAGTTGATACCTACCTCCAGTCAGGGGGTAATGGTCAGATGTCTCCCAGGTACATCAGCATGGAGAGACTGACTGCATTGCTAAAATTGTGCAGGAAGCAGGAGACAATATTGATGTCCTGATACACATAGGGACTAACAATCTCACCAGCCAGTCAGTTGTGGAGACCAAGGAACACCTGAACAGGCTGGGAGACAAACTGTCATCCATTTCATCCGGCGTCTCCTTCTCTGAGGTCCTACCAGTCTGGGAGAGGGGGCAGACCGACGGAAGGTCAGAGAAGGGGAGATGGGGGATCTAAACATGTGACTTAAGATGTAGGTAGCTGGCAACAGTTTTGGGAGTGAAAGTTCTTTAAATTCGATGGACTCCATCTAACTAAGGAGGGAGTCAGTGCATTGGGGCAGAAGTTTGACATCTTTGCAGAATATTCAAACTAGCAAATGGGGAGAGGGGTGCAGCACCTGATACATCGAATGGGAATAACACTCCTCCCCCCTCAGCTAGTGATCAAACAGGAGTTCAGCATGTTTGTAGATCTTACTTTGAGAGAGTTCCTGCAGTAGATCATTACGTGTAGGACTGCGCCATCTGGAGTCAGGACCGCACAGCAAACTTTTCCAGCAGTGTCTGGTGGGGGACCACCCACCTGACATCACGTGATGGACATCAGCATGACCTTATATAGTGGGCGGTCCCCATGCCTGCCTTCCAGTTCTTTTCCGCCGTCGACCAGCACTAGTACCTTGCGGTATCATCCAGCTTTGTCGATCGCCATTTTCTTGTTTTCAATCATTATTTCAGTTCGAATTCGCACTTTATGTCTTCTCCATCATCGCCTCCTAAGGCAAAGAAGAAGTGCACCACGTGTGGGGCACAATTTCCTCACAAAGATGGCCATCATCTCTGCCTCTTTTGTCTAGGCCCGGATCGTGACATCACAGCTTGTCCCAACTGCCAGCCTTTCAACCAGGCCACTCGTAAACAATGACAACAGGCTCTGGAGGCCCATCTCCTTAAGTCTAGAATGGCTTCTCTGGAGAAGGAGATGGAAAAGATCCAGGACTCTGCTTCTTCCCCTTCAGATAAACAGAAGAAGGAAAAAGATAGAGTGGCATGGAGAGAAGGAGCGCCATGAGGACTGGGACTGATGGTCAACCAGCAAGCCTTCAACCAGCAAGGCCCTTTTCCCACTGCCCACACTTGTGGTGACCCAGGCAGATTCCAGGACAACCTCCAGTGCTGCCATTTTTCAACCTATCACCACCGTAAGTCACCTGCCGGTTTCCCGCAAACGCCTAGTACTTGCGGTAAGTCGGACCCTGGCTCCTCCGGGGCCTGCCCAGCCACCGATAAGTCAGACTTCACCCTAAAGCAGCCAGTTGTCCGACGGCTTCGACTGATAAGCTGGTCGAGGGTCCCACCCTCCACCACCCGGTCACTGTTTCACCCGGTAAGATGGCCGTCTCTGATGACCGCTAAGGCATTGCTCTCCGGGGGCTCACGCCATCTCACCAATGTCCAGCAGAGCATTCTGACTTCTCCCAGTCAGCCCAGCCCCCGGGCCCTGCCCGGCTGGGAGACTTCCTCTCCACCTCCCATGGTGGTTTCCACCGCCCTGCAGCCTACGCCTGGGACAGAGGAGGAAGAAGGACACCTAGAAGTAGTTCTCTCTTCACCCACTTCTACGGCTGCCTCACATCCCACTGAGGAATTGTCATCCTTCATCAGCTACTCTGATGTCAAGTCACCTCCTGCCTGCTGCTGCTCCGCTTTTATTGTCAGCAGCACTGTCAGGTACCTCGCATCAGCCTCCTCTGTCAGGGCCCATTGATAGGCCTCTCACGCAGGGTCTGACCTCTTTGGGGCTAACATCAGCTAATCCCACGGCAGGGGCCCCGACATTCATTCCATTTTCTTCAGCTACCCCGATGACAGCTATCCCAACATCAGCTATCATGATGTCGGATATTTATCCTGGCCCATCCAGGCCTTTTGGTCAAGATCTACCCTCCGGGCATTTTTCTGGACATCAGGCATTCCTTCCTCCGCCGTTAGGCCTGTCAATGCCCCATTATTCCCAGGGTTATTTTCCTGGGTACCAACAGGGCTACACATGCTACCGGGGTACCCACCCTCCTCACTTTGCGGGTTCGGGAGCTCATTTTTATTCATCCCCAGCTAACCCAACTCCTCCTCCACAACCAGACTTCCAAGTGATGATCCAGTCATGGTGGAAGGATGCGAGGTCCCAGTTCTTTTCAGACCTGGAAAGTAGGCTCCCTAGTTCAGTGGTAGTGCCCCCGACCACTCCATGCCCTGCCCCTCGGCATACAGTACATGTCTCGGGTACTACTCCTTAGGATATTCCTCTCCCAGACTTTGAGTGTCCAGAGAGTGAGGAGCTCCCGGCCGACTCTGATGCTGATACGTCGGCGTCTACCTCTGATGAGCTATCCTCTCCTCCTAGGGGAAAAGAGTCTCCTGAGTCCCCTCTGGAGGACCATTCCTTTACGGAACTCTTCCACATTATCCAACAGGTGAGCGGTTGGAAAGTGGCGGATCTGGACCCTATGCAGAAGCGCTTGGTAGAGCATCTAGACTTACAGGCTGCCACCCCCCATTCCAGTTCCTCCTTGGATAGCTCCACATGAGGACCTTACATCCACTATTTGGAAATTGCCACACTCCATTCCTGCTGTCCCTGAAAAAGCAGACACTATATATCGCTCCCACCGAAGGAGTTCCCTTTCTGGACTTGTACCCTAAGGCAGATTTGATAGTTATTACTGCCGCTCATGATCACTCGGCTAACCCCAAGCACATGAGTACGTCTCCCCCAGACAGAGTCCAGACAATTGGAGCAGTTTGGCAAAAAGGTCTACTCCTCGGCCACTTGTGCCCTGGGCTCATTGAATTATGTGGCACATATGGTGTCTTTTCAAAAAGACACATTGGCCAAGTTGGAGGACAGGATTTCCTCCCCTGTAGGATTCTGACCTGAAGGCGGAAATCGCTAAGGATCTCCATCTCTCCAAAATTTCCTGTAGGCATGCTCTAAGGGCCACCTATGATTCTGTAGATGTGGTGGCCCACTCCTCGGCTACTGCCATTAGCCTCAGGAGGCATGCTTGGCTGCGGATTTCTGGTCTTTCTGCAGACATACAAGCGGCCATACAGGACACTCCTTTCAGAGGATCAGTTCTCTTCGGAGGGGACACCAAGAATTTGATCACGGGACTCCAGGACAGTGGTCAGGCCCTTAGATCAGTCCATTCTATGTACAGGACCGGTACTCCTAAGAAGCAGCCCTTTTAGCGCCAGTTCAAGCACCAAGGGAAGCAAGTGGCCTCTAAGAAACAGAACAAAAGGCAAGCCACCGGCTCTTCCTTTTCCTCTCCACTGACCACCAAAACCCAGAGGCTGGCAGGAGGGCCTTTGCTCCTCCTCCCCTCTGCACACTGACTCACCCAGTCTTCCCTCCCCTTCGCTTCAAAACGTGGATCCAGTGGGGGGAAGATTCACCCTTCACATCCAGGAGTGGGAGAATATCACCTTGGACGCTTGGGTCCTACAGCTCATTTCACAAGGGCACACGCTAGAGTTCCTGGAGCTCCCTCCAGACTCTCCATCCGGTCGCTCGCAGTACTCCCCCACCAAGCTCCGTTGGTCGAGTATGAGATCAGGACTCTGGAGCGAAAGGCAGCAATCGAATCCATGCCAGTCACCTAGAGAGGAAAGGGATTTTACTCCCACTTCTTCCTGGTCCCAAAGAAGACAGGCGACCTAAGACAGTACTGGACCTCAGCAGTTTGAACCTCTTCGTCAAGTACAAGAGGTTCCGCATGCTGACTGTTCAGAGCCTCCTGCCCCTTCTGCAGCAGAACCACTGGCTCTGTGCTGTGGACATGCAGGACACTTACTTGCATATCCTGATCTTCCCTGGCCACCACCATTTTCTGCAGTTTTGTTTCCAGGGGAAGCACTTCCAGTTCACAGCATTCCCCAGTGGCCTGTCCTCGGCACCCAGGGTTTTTACCAAGTGCCTAGCGGTGGTGGCAGTGGATAAAAAGAAATCTTCAAGGCAGGGTCAGCCCCCAATACATTGGTGTCCCTGCAACTGACATTTTTCTGCCATGGACCAGCATGACCAGTGCTTAACCTGATTGGGCCGCAACCATGATATGGATCGTTGTGACACCTGTTTTTCTGTGGACCGTCGAGTGTTGGAAATGCACGCATTTAAGGTCAGACGTGCACTGCCGACTTTCGGAGGACAGGCTTGCACACGGAAGGCCAAAGTTAGGTTCTAGAATCATGGATATGTTGTTCATCCACACTTCATGGCATGTACCTTGCCACTTTCAGATATGCCAGAAAGCCTTCAAGCTGGCTCCTTCCACCCACCCGGGTGGTATAGCCCTCGGCTCCACCCCATGATGCCAGAGCTAACTTTCTGCTGGAAGGTTCAGGTTCCCTCCTTAGCGCTCCGCGTGTAGTAGGCCCTGGCTCTTGAATCTTTGGATTCTCTTCCAAAACTGATTCCAAAACTCTCAAGGTCAGTCTTCATCTTCTCTCTCTTTCCACGATGGAGGAAAAATCGGGCCCTGGGTTTCGCCGGTCCCCTGTGGGCAGAAGATATCTCACACAGATCTTCACGCCACATTCGTGTACTACCTGGGACTGGACCACGATCCGCAGGCCTGAGATCATTGTCGGTCCTTTTCTTCGAACATACTTGAAGATTGCGCTGCCCAGCTTCAGCTGGGGCGACCGGAGAAGTATTACCCGTTGGTCAAATCGAAGGATGCCTGTTGGGTGGTCTCCACAGCTGCGGGGTCTGCTGAACAGTTAGAACAGCTCAAGGCCTTCGAGGAGGAGGTGGCTGAGCCACAGCGGGCTCATCTTTAACTTCGACCTTCATTCCACTGCATGTAGGATCCTCCTACTCAGCTTCCTTCAAGGAGTTGTGCCAGTCTTTCTCTACCAAGGGAAAGGGGCCTTCGGCGTCACATGTTTCGCTCCCCAAGAAGGATGAATTAAAAAAAGGACAAAGAAAAGTCAAAACGTCAGCGTTCTTGGGTCCGAGAGTGGTCCCACTCACAGGAATCTCCTGTCTCGACTTTGGTCGAATTTGCGGCTGAGGCCACTGGTTTCATGGTACCCAAGTCAGACAAGTCGGCTGAGACGCCTGTCGAAGCGGCCAAGATCTTTCTCGAGCTGATGGGTGGGTTGTCGCCCAATCTGGCTGACGATGCTCTTTTTCAGATGCATACAGACCTTCTTCCCGGAATGGTCCCATTGTTTGGATTCCGTCTGGGGGTTTGTCCGCGTTCCCTTTGTTGCCTGAGTGCCGAAGCACGGGGTCAGTGTTTGAGTGTCATCGGATGGGTCGGCTCAGCCCACTGGACAGGACCCGCCCACCAAGGAACTGGACTAGGAGCCGAGGGTTTCTCAGACTCCTGTCTCGGTCCCCCATCAGCCCTGCCCTACTCCTCGACTTCAACATCGGGCAAGACTCACTCATGCCGGCGATCTCGTTCCCGCTGTCATACGAACATACAAAATTTGCCAGCAGATAAAGGCGTAGAGGTCTATCAAGTCTGCTTGAATGTGCAGCTAACACCCCTTATTCTGCAGCTGCCCCTCTCTTCCACCCTTCCCCTTCATTGACCCTCCCCCTTGTCCTGTCCCATCCCCTTTTGAAGCAGTCCACTGTTCTACTGGATACCACTTCTACAGGTAACGCATTCCACCAAGCCACCACCCTCTCTGTAAAAAGTGTCTCCTCATCTCCCTCCTGAACCTTCCTCCCTCCAGTCTCATATCATGGCCCCTAGTGTCTCTCCCCTCCCTTACTTTGAACAGCCCCTCTGTACCTGTCTTGTTTATTCCTTTCATGTACTTAAAGGTTTCAATCATGTCCCCCCGTCCCTCCTCTCCTCCAGTGAGTACATGTTCAACTCCCTCAGCCTCCTCTCTTATAATAAGTCCCCCAGCCCCTTGATCATCTTTGTCACCCTGCACTGCACCCCCTCCGGTAACTTAATGTCCCTCTTCAGATACGGGCGCCAGTACTGCACGCAGTACTCCAGGTGCGGTCTAAGTAATGATCTGTACAGTGGCAGAATCGCCTCCTCCCTCCTCAAGGATATACCCCTTGCAATACAACCCAGCATTTTGTTGGCCTTTGCAGCTGCCTTCCTACATTGTACCGAGTTGTTCATTGACCCTATAATGAGCACCCCCAGATCCTTCTCCTCCTCTATCTGGGCTAGCTGCACTCCCCCCAGCTGGTAACTCCTCCTTGGGTTCTTCATCCCAAAATGCAGCACTTTGCACTTTTTGGCATTAAACCCCAGTTGTCAGGTGTCTGACAAGGTTTCAAGCTTTGCCAGATCATCCTGCAAGCCCTGCCATCCCCTAGGTCATCCACCACCGCCTCCTACCTTGTCATATTAAGCGCGCCCCGCTGTTCGCTTCCCTCCGGGTGAGAGAGGCTCGCAAGCTGGCGTTGATCGTGCTACTAAGACCTCATGTGGCAGCAATTGGTCTTACCTGGGTCCAAACCGCTCCTGGTTTGACTCCAGCCATTAAGTGGCTTTGCCAGAACCTGACCAACTGGCCAGCCGCCCGTCTGCAGTGCTGGTCCAGGCCCCGCCCCGGTCAACTGAAGCCAGCTACTCCACCGATCCGGGTGGAGCCGCTGAAACAACCGAAGTCTGGGGCTCCTACCAAGGATTCTTGGTCGGCCCAAGGCCTGCCCCATCGGTTGTCGGTCACTCTCACTTCCGACCGCCCAAGGCAGGTGGAGAGCTACATGGGTGGGTGTCTGCTCTACAGGACTCTTTGGAGTCCGAGGATTCCTCCGTGGTCTCCCATCCGGCGGACATCGAGTCCGTGGGGTGGGGGGTGTCTCCGTCAAGGGCCCTTCTTTGCTGATGGGTATTTCTTGGCTCATTTCTGAATCCACGGGACTGGAGCTTGAGCCTGTGCAGAAACAGGCTGAGTATCCCCTTACAGAGATTCTGGATAAAGGTGGATTCTCCTGTGGAGGCCTTCCCCGTGGCTGAGGCTATTATGGGTCCAGCCTTGGAGCTGTGGCCACGTCCGGCATCTTGTCCTGCACCTTCTGCCAACATGCCTGTAAGTACACGGTGCCCATAGGGTCCCTCTCAGGCTTTTTGGAGCACCCCTCTGTGGTGGTGTTGGTGGCTGACTCCATGTTCCGGTGCTCAGGCAACGTGGTGGGGGGGGGGTGTCTCCATCAAGGGCCCTTCTTTGCTGATGGGTATTTCTTGGCTCATTTCTGAATCCACGGGACTGGAGCTTGAGCCTGTGCAGAAACAGGCTGAGTATCCCCTTACAGAGATTCTGGATAAAGGTGGATTCTCCTATGAAGGCCTTCCCAGTGGCTGAGGCTATTATGGGTCCAGCCTTGGAGCTGTGGCCGCGTCCGGCATCTTGTCCTGCGCCTTCTGCCAACATGCCCGTAAGTACACGGTGCCCATAGGGTCCCTCTCAGGCTTTTTGGAGCACCCCTCTGTGGTGGTGTTGGTGGCTGACTCCATGTTTCGGTGCTCAGGCAACAAAGGGGATGTGGACAGACCCCCAGACAGGGAATCCAAACAATGGGACCATTCCGGGAAGAAGGTGTATGCAGCTTCCTCACTTGGCCTTCATCAGGCCAGCCTGGCTGTTATAATGGCACATTTTTCCCACGCCTGTTAGGCTCCCTGGATGAGGTAATTCCCATGGTCAAGCAAGTCCGGGACCAGGGTAGGACGTTGGCAAAGCAGCAACTCCAGATGGCTCTGGATATTGGCGATTCCTGTGCCCATTCGGTAGTGGCCGCAGTGGCCATGCACCGCAGAGCTTGGCTCTGCATCTCGACCTTTACGGCAGATATGCAGCACAAGCTGGCAGATGTCCCCTTCTTGGGCACCAACCTGTTCGAGCCCGGCATGGAGGGTCACCTCCAGTGCATACAGAACTCCAGTGCCACCTTGGACTCCTCCGCATCTGCCCAAAAGGACAAGGGCTCCAAGTGTCAAAACCACAAGCTCTTTTGCTCGTCCACTCCTGCAGCCAGACTGGCCCAGCTGCAGCAGGGCCAGCAGGCTCAAACTTGGCATCCTTGGGAAAAGTCCATGACCTCCTCATTTAGGAAGCCCAGGAGGAAAGGTTGTGGTGGCCCCTCTGCTGGACCCTCCTCCAAGCTTTCTCAGTGACGGGTTGGGGAGTGCCACCCTCCGTCCTGTCATGCCTCCCCTGGGACCTCCCATGGGGGACCAGCTCAGCCACTTCATTTCCACCTGTTCTGCTATCACCACAGACCGTTGGGTTCTAGAAGTGGTAGGTCGAGGCCTGCCTCTGGATTTCGAGCAGGCCCCTCCTTATCGAGCCTGTGCCCCACGGAGGGATCTGGTGTCCGCAGCTTCTCAGTCGACTTTCAGAGATGACTTGGGTCAGCTCCTTCTCAAGGAGGTGGTGTGCCCAGTAGCGGACCTGCCTTCAGACCCAGGGTTCATCTCCAGGTACTTCCTGGTGCCAAAGAGAACGAGGTGCTGGCACCCCATTCTAGATCTGCATGACCTGAATAAGTTCCTCAGGTCCCACACTTTTTGGATGGTAGCTCTAGCGAGGATCATACCATCCCTGGAGCAAGAAAAGTGGTTCTGCTCCCTAGATCTTCAGAATGCATTCTTTCATGTCCCATCGACGGTTCCTCCACTTCAGAGCTGAGGGAACCCTTTACGAGTTCCAAGCCATGCCCTTCAGCCTATCTTCAGCCTTCAGGGTCTTCACCAAATGCATGGCAGTGGTGGCGGCGTACCTGAGGCGCTGAGGGGTCCTGGTGTACCCTTACCTGGATGACTGGCTGATAGCAGGTTCCTCCAGGCTGGTAGTGGAGCGGTCCAGGGATCTGGCCCTCCAGACTTGCCTAGAACATGGCCTGCTGATCAACGAGGCCAAGTTGGAACTCGTGCCTGCGCAGGTGTTCCAGTTCATCGGGACAGAGATCGAATCCTGCCGAGCCAGAGCTCGGCTCCCAGCAGACAGGGTGGAGGTTCTCTCCTCCTTTGCCCGATCATTTCTCGATGGACAATTGTGCCCTGCCCAGGACTTCCTGCATCTTCTGGGCTACATGGCGGCCTGCACCAGTGTAGTCTCATGGGCCCACTGGGATATGTGTTCCTTTCAGTGGGAACTGGCCAGCCAGTGGTCTCAGCGCTCAGATCATCTTGACCTGCTGGTCTCTGTGACCCAGAGGATGTGGGATGGCCTCCAATGGTGACTCGTCCTGTACCACCTGCAAGAAGGGCTCCCGTTTGTCCACTCTGAGCCGATGGTCATCCTGATGACTGACGCCTCTCTGATGGGTTGGGGGTGCCCATCTGGGGGAGCACAGAGCCCATGGACTCTGGTCCCCTCAGGAGTCCTGATTCCACATCAACCTGCTGGAGCTTAGAGCGGTTCACCTAGCCCTAACCACATTCACTCCGTTTGCTTGGGGTCAAGTGGTTCAAGTCCAGACGGACAACACCATGACCATGTACTGTCTCAACAGGCAGGGTGGAAGGTGTTCCTTGCCCCTCTGCAAGGAAGCTCTCCCCATTTGGTCAATTGTGCTCAGCCCAGAGGTGGATCTCCTGGTCATCCGCGTGGCAGGAGCCTCGAAATAGCTGGCTGATTCCCTCAGCCGGATGGGCAGGGCATCTCACAAGTGGTCTCTCCACCAGTAGGTAGTACAAGATCTGTTCTCCCACTTGGGCACTCCTCAGGTGGACCTTTTCTCCTCCAGGGAGAACACAAAGGTGAGGCTGTTCCATGCCCACCTCCCTCAGCAGGGTTTTCTGCAGGGGGATTCCTTCTCAAGGCCGTGGACCCCAGGTGTCTTCTACGCCTTCCTCCCACCTCCCTTCATTCAGAAAGTGCTCATCAAGGTCAGGAGGGACAAGGGTGCAGGTGATCCTGGTGGCCCCAGACTGGCCGCGCAAGTTCTGGTATCCAGATCTCCTCAACCTCAGCTCCAGGCTTCCAAGGTGGCTTCCAGCACACCTGGACCTGCTCTCAGTCAGCCAGGGGAAGGTACTCCAACCGGACTTAAATCCTTGCACCTGACGGCCTGGTTCCTGAATGACTAGAGTTCCAGGCCTTGGGTCTCTCCGACAAGGTCCTTAATGTTGTTGAAGCATCCCGTAAGGAATCGACCATAAAATGCTATGCCTTTAAATGGAAAAGATTCTCCATCTGGTGTCAGGGCAAAGGATTGGACCCCTTGTCCTGCCCAGTGGCTAGCATTTTGGATTATCTTTGGGGGGTTTAGCAGGGGCTACAGTCAACAACCCTTAAGGTGCACCTGGCAGCCATCTCTGCTTACTGGGCGCGGGACGGTCAGCGGTCGGAGGTGCAGGAGAAGGTGGTCTGGTGCTTCTTCAAAGGCTTAGATCACATATCCCTTTTAGTGCGTGAACCTCCACCTCCATGGGATCGACTGCTGGTCTTGGCAAAGCTCATGGGCAAGCCATTTGAACCTATGCACAAGTGTGACGTCACATTTGTCGTGGAAGACTACCTTCTTGGTGACTGTCACATCAGCCAGAAGGACTGAGGAGTTACAGGCATGCTCCACTGAGTCTCCTTACCTGGTATTCCACAGGGACAAGGTTGTCCTGTGCTCCCACATGAAATTCCTTCCGAAGGTGGTGTCAGAGATTCACCTAACCGGGTGAATACTCTGCCAGTGTCCTACCCCATTCACACTTCGGAGGCCAAGTACAGGCTCCATACTCTGGACCTGAGATGAACGCTCACCTACTACAAAGAGCAAACGGCAGAAGTTTGGGGAGAGGTCCGCCAGCTGTTTGTCACCTAAGCTGAAGCCGCACCTGGCAGATCTGCAGCCAAGTGGACAGTAGCTTGATGGATTACATCTTGCATTGACCTCTGCTGTAGGTTGATGGATAGGGAGCCTCCAGCAGGGCTTAAGGCTCATTCTACCCGCCATACTGCTGCGTCAGCGGCTGCTTCTAGGGACGTCCCTATCCAGGAAATCTACAGGGCTGCTACCTGGAAGTCAGCACACACCTTTCCCATTACCACATCGACCTTGGGTCTCACCGGGATGCTGGTTTTGGAACCTCAGTTCTCCAGTCCCTCTTCCCTAAGTAGGGGGTGTGCATCTCGCCTCCTCTTCCTGGAGAACTGCTAGGAGTCTGCCATGAAGTGTGGATAGAACAACATATTCACGATCCTAGAAAAACAGGTTACTCACCTGTAACAGTAGCTCTTTTACGGAATGGTCTCTTGCAGTAGGTCATTACTTCTGGGAGGTTCCAGCAGGTGGCACTATCACACGGCAGCTTCTTCCAGCAATCTTTTCAGCAGGGACACCCACACACGACATCACTTCCTGGCTCTGCCTGTAAGAGTGGGTGGTTCCTGGTGCTCTCCTTTCATTTTCCCGCCGGTTTCACCTCGCACAGCAGCTAGCTCAATCTTCTGTGTAAGCAGTCAATGACGAGAACTGAACGTTATAGCCTGAGGTGCCTGGGTTTCATACATGGCACCAACTCCTGTGCTTTTATGCCAGAAACAAAACTCTGTAAACAAAAGGAAGGTTACAAAAACTTTAAAAGAACATTTAATGGAAGACAGAATACTATGTTACAGACTCAGGGGCTCGCACCAAGGGCTTCATATCCACCGAGTCATCTTCCAAAACTCTCTGTCTTCATCGTCGATGGGGCATTTTGAACCTAGCAAATACAACAGCCTCCTCATACATGGGAGTGCTTTCCCCATCGATAGAGCATATACTCAGTCTTTCTCGTCGACAGGGTGCATGTCTCCAGCCTCCTCATACATGAGAGTGCTTTCCCCGTCGATGGAGCATCATACCTATACTCAGTCTTTCTGATCGACGGGGCTTATACAGCTAGCCTCCTCATACATAGGAGTGCTTTCCCCATCTCTGGAACACATATTCAGTCTTCCTCATCGACGGGGTGCATGACTCCAGCCTTCTCATACATGGGAGTGCTTTCCCTGTCGATGGAGCTTTATGCCTATATCCAGTCTTTCTCGTCAATGGGGCTCATAAAAACAGCCTCCTCATACATGAGAGAGCTTTCCCCATCAACAGAGCATAATTTTTATGCTCCACCATTGACGGAGATAACCCTCCTGTCGACGACAGCATTAAAGCAACACTTCTCGTTGATGGGGCACACTCCCCATCGATGGAGGCTCTTAAAATGCCTCTCCCGTCAATGGGACTGCCTCCCCCATCAACGGAACACATAAATATCACTCCCTCATTGATGGGAATGCCTCCCCTGTCGACGGAACACATGAATATCGCACTGCCCTTGACGGGGCTAACCCTCCCCCCAATCAATGAAACCCATGAATTCCACCATGGGACTGCCTTCTCCGTCGACAGAATCTGCATTTATATCCCTCCCATCAACAGGAGTGCCCTATCATTGATGGAGCACCTATTTTATGCTCCCCGTCGATGGAGCAGGTTTTTCATCATGAAATCATAACTTTACAGGCTATTTCTCCATCAACGGAGACTATTATTTTGACATCAGCCCCTCGGGGGCCCTAACCTTGATGATGAAGACGTCTCATTTCTTCCTGCATATACCCATGAGGACACGTCACCACAAATTATGGGGTCACACCTCATGAAAAAAGGGTCAAACCAACATATTTTACCCCTACAGACATACCACATTCATTATATGACAAAAAAAAAGAAACAAAACTCCTCACCAAAGGAGTGCAGGATTATACTACTGGGAGGCATACATTCATCTTCCGTAATGCCCACTGCCGTCAGGTACAACAATCATGATGGGCTCACAACCAAAAATTATTGACCTGCCACCTTACAGGTACCTAATATTGAGCATATTATTTTATAATCCTTGGGGTTTGATCATACTCCTGATCCACCTAAACTCCACTCCTCTAATATTATATCTCCGCCTCCTACAAAGAGGACACAAACAGATCTGGAACTTTCTCCTTCCTTATCACCTCCGACACCTATGGAGGAATATTTTTCTGTGAACAAACCACACAAAACAGAGAACTTCTCAGAGGAGATGTATTATGATGGGGCTCCTAACATGGACTTTCAGGAGGCACACTCCATTATTTCACAACGTCCTCTCATGACGACGACAAGGCTCAACCTTCCAGGGCTACCTCACCCCTGAGGATTTCTCATTTTACAAATACAAAAATAATAGGATCAACAACCTCAAACAAAAACTCTAGAAGCCTTAATCACTCGGAGAATATTTGCCCAAGTATTCCGAATATTCGGATACTGAATTATATGGGCCATAAGCTAAATATCAGCGTACTTTGGGTATTCTTTATCACCTCCTTTGCCTGAAAAGGAACAACTCATGCCTAAAATTAATACCTTTATCAACATCCCTTATAAGACCGGGATATGATATATACTTTGCCACAAGCATTTCTATACGACATCAGGCCTGGTTCACAATTCCCAGCCTTATACATGTTATACAACATAAGGTGGCTAACGCTCCGTTTTCAGGTGATAATCTGTTTGATCCAGCAACTCAAACTATTCTGGATGACTTACAAGCCTCAGGCAGACAATTACATACGGTACAAAAACTGTACTGCAAATAAAGTAACCGATACAAATGATTTTAAAATGAGAAATAACTATCACAACCAAAGAGGTGTTTTTCTGAAAACAAAGGATAAATGACAAAGGCACATTCACTACCTCTGGGCCTACCTGGCCTTTCATTCTGACGACAACAGTGCTTACACCTCTATGATTTCAAATATCCGAACCCCTACCCTCTCCTTAGGGCCTCAATAAAACTGTGGGGTTATTCTGTCTTTATACTCAGAAACACTAAGAAAGAGGCTTTATACAAAAACAAAAAAAATGAGACAAGGAGGTGTATGTCCCTAACAGTGGACAATTTAAAGTGGAGACCAAGTATGGGTCGCTTAGACCATGACCTCTTGATACCACCTGCCTCATACAGAGCTCTTTCATGGTGGACACTGATTCCAACCTCAACCAGGGCCTATTACAACATTAAATGCAAATAACAGATGCAGCCTTTAAAAAAGGGGAACACCAAAACCCAAATCATACACGGGGAACGTGGATTAACCCCACTGCACAATCTCATATTAATCTCTTGTCTTGGATGTTGTCGTGTGGCTTATGCCTACCCGCCATCCAGAACCCCTACTCAGATGTTTGTTTACCCAACAGAACAAACAAAGCGATCACCAACCCAGTTTTTCATGCAAAATACCTGAAATGTATTATTTATATTAAACTGACCCTGGACAAGATTCTCTTTTATTAGTCCTATATCACTAAAAGATCAGTAGAGTATTAATGGACCAATGAGAGAACCAGCCCATACATGGCCTCAACAGATCTGGCACAGGCTACAGCAACACTTAGTAGCCATTACACTGAGATTAATACCCATAACAGATTTCGAAAGCAAAAGGAGAAACTCTAAAACACCATAACCCGAAGGGTCTACAATTCCCAGGCTTAACGACCTACACATGACAACATAGCAGACATTTCTTTGCTGCTTTCCTGACAGCTACTAAGTAACACATACAATCCTAAATGGACACATTTGTATCACTTGGGTTTCATTGAAGCCCTGTGCTCATATTACTGCCTACTCACAAGAGCCTTATACTATTTCACCAGATTATTTGCTGAAAACCTCAGCTAATTGTCCATTTCTACCATATATGTACCAGAAACTGGATAACCAGAATATTCCTCAGGGACATATTATACTTAATACCTCCTATTCAGCCCCTTTCCACCATGGGATCTGACTTTTTCAACTTTCATATCCTTGGCCACAGGCCACTGAGACCTACCGGTCTCCATTATACGGTGAATCCATCACATGACTTATTAATATAATAAATACAGTAAACCCTTATCTGGTCTTGATCAGACTCACTCCACAGGAGAAAAACACTAACAGTCATTCTGGCTGTTTTACCAATGATTTTATCACCGACATTATAATGTGGTCACCTGGTACACTATCCAGACATTTTAGCAGACAATATGCAACATGGAACCTTTGTAAAAGAGCCTTGGCTCAAAGGTACTTTGTAATCCTAGACACAAATAAATAAATTAATATAACTTGGATACTGCCTTAGACAACTACGGTCCTCTTCGACTGTTCTATAAGGCACAATACCTGATCCCCAGGATATAACTGCTTGAGAATGACCTGCAAGAACCATTCCATAGGCGATAGTATAGTTACGTAAGCTCTTACTGTAACAGTAAATCTACCAGAATGTCTCTTGCAGTAGGTAGCTTCCCACCCTCCATCCCCCTTCCAATTCTAATAGGGGAAATCATAATCTAAGAACTTAGGTTGGGACTTACTGGTGCCTCAGGTTCCCTCGGACCCTCACCTACGAGCTGAATCCAGCAGGGAATGGAGTGTACCAGGGACCACCCACTCTTGTAGGCAGAGCCAGGAAGTGATGTCATGTGTGGGTGGTCCCTGCTGAAAAGACAGCTGGAAGAAGCTGCTATGTGATAGCACCACCTGCTGGAACCTCCCAGAAGTAGTGACCTACTGCAAGAGACATTTCTGGAAGATCTACTGTTACGTAACCGTACTTTCTAGGAGTGGTATATGTTGTTCATCCACACTGACCCACCCGACCTCTCCGGCTTTGATGCACAAACCTGGCTTCATGGGGTGGAGCCGAGGGTTATACCATCCAGGTGGGTGGGAGGAGCCAGCTTGAAGATTTTCCAGCACATCTTAAAGCGGCAAGGTACCTACCATAAAGTGTGGATGAACAAATCTGCCACTCCTAAAACTACTGTTACAGGTGAGTAACCTGTTTTTTCTTGACCATTCCTCTGGGTCCCCTCCCAGTCCTATATGGCCCATGGAGGAGGGGGCCTCTGCCACTTCTAGCCTTGCCATGGTGAGGGCTTCTTCCATGGTACAGGGGGCTCAGGCGCGAGGCACCATTTTGGCAGTCGCTTCTTCAGAAGTGAAGGCTCCCCTGGCATCATGCTCTGGGGTCTGTGGGTCTGAGGACAGTGCCATCTGTCAGTACTGCCTCTGACTACGGTGTCCCTTGTGGCACCATGGGTCCTGGTGATGCCGCAGATAGTGCCGGGCCAGCCCATGGTGCCATTTCTGACTCTGGCACCATTTGCAGTGCCAGGGATGGGAACGGCACTGTGGGTGGAGCAGGACCCATCTACGGCACTGCTTCTGTCTCCAGTGCTGTTTGTGGCACCGGGAATGGGGGTGGTGCCATGGTCGGTACTGCCTCTGTCTCCAGTGCTGTTCACAGTGCCGGGGATGGGGGTGGCACTGTGGGCAGTGCCACCTCTGTTCCTGGTGCTGTTCGCAGTGCTGGGGGGAGATCGGCCCCACTCATGGTCCTGGGACCGGTAGGGATTGGGGGTGTTCTGGGTCCAGACTTTGCCATCCTGTTCCTCTGAGGAGGATGCAGAGGCTGACTCAGATTGACTCCTGAATTCATCTGATTCCAGCGCTTCGGCCCTCTCTCAGCCCCCTACAGTGGAGCGGGTGGATTTCTAGTTCTGGGTTCAGTGGTACTGACCAGCCTTCAGGTGCCCAGGTGGGCACCACAGGGCAACCCAAAGCCAGAGGCCTGTCTGCTCCTCCAGTGAATGTACCCCTTCTGTGGTTGTCCTGGCTAGCCCAACTTCTGGGCCGGCCAGGGCATCCCAGGCAGGGGAGAGCAGTGCACCTCTGTCTGCCTCCCAGGAGTCGGCCAGGGGGTGTCAGCTGCCTCAGTTAGTGGTGAGAAAAGGGCTTTTTTGGAGTCTGAAGGGTTAAGTAGCCAGGGGGCCCTGCCGAGTGCTGGGAAGAGTCGTAGCATGGATCTGCGCATCACCCCTGATGTCCTTCCGAGAGGCATATCTTCACAGGAGGTCAGGAGTCTTCCTTTTGGACCCACACAATCCCGGTCACTTCGCAGGGGGATTTCTTGCATCAGGCACAGCTCCGGACATTCCAGTCCGGTTGACTGGCTCTTGTCTGCTGGGGCCAGCGGGTCTCCCTCTCCTTTCGGGTCATCCACTCAGTCCTTCTGCCTGAGCAGAGGCCGTGCTCCTCCTTGGAGGTGCTTGGCCCCTATGCCTCTGTCAACTCCTCCTCCTCCTCTCCCAGGTGTTCCCGAGCCTATGGGGCCCCTTGCCTAGGAGCAGTTCAGGGCCTCAGCTGCACTTTTCCCTGCCTACTTTAGAGCCATGGACAAGCAGGTATTTCACCACTCCCCAGTGCAGCCTGACCATGAATCTCTGGACTCATCTGCTTCCGTGTCTTCCTCCTCCAAGGGAGAGGAAACATCCATCCACCTTTCCCGAACAGCTGATCTTTCCAGCTATCAGCGCTTCCTACCGGTGTTGCTCAATGAGCTCCATCTCTCCACCCTTGGAGGCCGCAATCCAGACCAGTTGGCATGAGCTTTCCTAGGTGAGTTCAGTGCAGTCAACCTCTCAGTTCCCACCTGGCCTGTTCCCTTCCAGGAGGTGTTGCACCGGGTCTGGCAACATCCCTTTTCCTCAGTTCCAGCCCCTGGGACCTTCGCCACAGGTATTGCACCCCCTGGGGTCTCCAGGAGCTCTGCTCACCCCCCTTCAGGCGTGACGCTCTTGGATACCCCCTCCGGGTAGAGAAGCCCAGGCCATGACTGGCCCCCAGATTCAGACACTACGGACTTTGATTTCTGGAGCAGGAGGACGTTCTCCTTGGCACGGATTTTGCTCTGCGTGGCAGCACATCAGGTCCACCATGCTACCTACAACAGGTACTTGTGGTCATGGCTAGGATAAATTCTAGCCTCCCTACTTGAGCTGAAGGAAACCAGACAAGCCATTGTCCTCTCCGCTCAGAACCTGGAGCTTGCAAGGCACCAAGCAAGGGCATCGTACGATGCCGGTGAGGTGGCTTCCAGGCTGGTGGTGACAGCGATCTGCATTAGGCGGTCGGCATGGCTTTGTCTATCCCAGTTGTCATCCTTGGCCCAGCATAGGGTGATCTCTTCTGCTTTCCAGAGAACCCACCTTTTCTCCCATATGGTGAGGTGGGAGCTTCAGGGGTGCCATCCATTTCCTGCAAGGAGATCCCTGCCTCACACAGACCAGTCCCAGGCCTAGCTGGTACAACAACCCACAAGAGACAGAGCTATCCTAGATCTAGTACTGATTAACGGGGAAAGAATCACAGATCTCCAGATAGAAGGACACCTGGGGGCCAGTGACCATCATGTGGTATGGTTCAGTTTGGCCACTAGAACTAAATCATCCTATTCCAAGGCAAAAATATAGGACTTCAGAGGAGCTGACTTTGATAAGATAGCCAATAGAGTTGAGCTAGCCCCTGGCAAGAAGAATTACAGGTGAGGGGGTAGAGGCAAAGTGAGCAGGCATTAAGGATGCAATACTTGAAGCAACATGGAAATTAAATTTCAATATCACCAAGTGCAAGGTGTTGCATCTTGGGCGGGGAAACCCTAAACACAGGTACACCCTGGGAGGGGAGGCACTGGAGGCCTCAATAGGGGAAAAAGACCTAGGGGTCATGGTGGATGCATGTATGAATAACTCTGAGCAGTGCAGGAGAGCGGCTAGCAAGGCAAACAGTATGTTGGGATGCATCGTAAGGGGGATCACCTCTAGGAGCAAGGAAGTGATTCTGACGCTGTACAATGGACTGGTTAGACCACACCTTGAGTACTGTGTACAGTACTGGAGACCACACTTGAAGAGGGACATACAGCTCCTGGAGAGGGTACAGAGGAGGGCAGCTAAGATGATATGAGGGCTAGGGGATTTGACGTATGAGGACAGACTTGAGGAGCTCTGCCTGTTTTCATTGGAGGAGAGGAGAGACAGGGGGGGGGGACATGATTGAGGTCTTCAAGTACCTCAAAGGAATAGATAGGGTAAACATGGTGGGGATCTTTAGAATAAAGCAGGGAGGTATCACCAGAGGGCATGGTTTGAAGTTGGAAGATGGAAGGGTGAGGGGGGAAAAGAGGAGGAGGTTTTTCACTGAGAGGGTGGTGGACCTTTGAAATGCACTGACTGGAGAGCTGGTTCAGAGATCCACAGTGGAGGGCTTCAAGAGAGGGTGGGACAGATACAGAAAGTGGATGTATCAGAAGATGGCCTATCCCAGGGGGGCGGGGATGGATGATAGGGGTTTCTGGAACACAAGGGAGGGGGAGGGCCTCGGCACCCAACTAGGGATCTGAGGTTCGAGCAGACTCGATAGACCGTAAGGCCTAATCTGCTGGCAAATAGTGTGTTAGTATGTTAACATCCCATTGTGTTAGGGAGAAAAACAAGAGCAAAAGAAGGAGGAAACCACTTTGGTTCTCAAAAACAGAAGCAGAAAAGATCAGAGCCAAAAGGTTGGCCTTCAGGAAATATAAGGGAACACAGTGGGACGAAGATAGGGAGGCATACCAAACGGGAAGGCAGTAAGGCAGGCAAAGGACTAAACTAAGGAAACACTATCATGAACAGTAAAGGAAGGGGACTAGATTTGCTATAGATACATTAGTGAAAGGAGAAAGTCCAGAAGGGGTATTGCTAGTTCAAGAGGAGGCAGTATAGCGCAGTGGTCTAAGGCTCTGAGCTGCAAATTTGGTGACATTCAGCAGACCAGACCTGGGTTTGAATCCCACAGCTTCCACTTGCATACTGTGTGACCCTGAGCAAGTCACTTAACCTCCTTGTGCTCCCAGGTCGCTCCTGTAGAAAAGCTTTCAGCTTACCGTGCTATACCTGGTTAAACAACTAAATTAAAAAAAAAAAAAGTTCAAGTTTATTGCAGGAAAACTCCATTGAGCAGGCTCATTCACAAGGAGGTCCTGTGACATATTGACTTACATAACATACATAAATAATTAATAACAATATATACATAAATGCAAGCATCACATAATACAAGCAAGATAAACATTCAATGACACCGCATGGGGTGACCTCAGGTGGTAATAACTAAGGTAATACAGGGAGGCGACTATAGATAGCATAGTGATACTTGAGACATGGTACTGGTGTTTGCAATAAATACAGTTTGGCAGATGAGTCGATCACAGAATAAAATGGATAGGGGAGGTAGGAATGGTTAGATAGTGTGATCAGAGAAGTATATATGTAGGCAAGCCAGGAGTAGGGAGGGAAGGGATATCAGGAATTAGATTGCTGCAGCAAGGTAGTAGATATGAGACAGGAGCTGGTGGGTGGGGTTGTTTCTTAGTATAAAAGAAGTGCGAACAATAGGTAGTTGGTATACACAAAGCAATTATGGTCTTACCAAAGGATGCACATGGCACACATGGGGGGAAAGAGGCTTAATGATGCACATGGCACACATGGGGGGAAAGAGGCTTAATGACAGTTGCAGGTATCTATTATTTTAGCTGCACATAGCACTTTATAGAATTTAATTGAAACTGTGCTAGTTAGTTTCAGTACGGTCTGTAAATGGTTCCAAATAGAGGGAAGGGCATGCGCCAATGCACGTTTCCCAAAGGAGGTCCGTGTCCTCGGAATGTCAAGCATAATAAAGTCAGATTTTCTTAGCGAGTAAGCACTGTGTGAAATACTAATGAGAGATGAAAGATAGCTCGGTAATTTGTGCAGGAGCAGTTTAAGAGTCCATAGACCAGCATGGAGCAAACGTCTAATAGTGAGAGATGTCCATCCAACAGCTGCATATAGGTCACAATGATGCGAACGGTAAGGGGAGTTGGTAATGAACCGTAATGCACGGTAATAAAGGCTGTCTAATTTACTTAGATTTGCGCCGGAGGTAGAGGAGTAGATTACATCGCCATAGTCAAGAAGGGGGAGAAAAGTGGCCTGGACAAGCTTATTCCGAAATTCAAGGGGGAAGAGGGGCCTATTTCTAAAGAAGAAACCTAATCTGGCTTTTAGCCTTCTAGAGACATCTTCGATATGGTCATTGAAAGAGAGTTTGTTGTCAATCCAGATGCCTAGGTATTTGAATTTGGTAACAACTTCCAAAGGTTCGTTTAGCACGGTAACAATGAAATCTTGGGGCAGGGTATTAAGGGTGCCTGTGGCAGCACTACGGGAAAATATCATCGCTTTAGTCTTCTTGGCATTAAGCAGAAGCTTTGCCTTTACAAGATTATGCTCAAGTTGCGCAAAGTCCGCTTGAAGCACTCCCTTGACTTCAGAAAGCGATGAGCCAGAGGTATACAGCACGGTATCGTCCGCGAAAAAGTGCAGATTGGACGTAGATATATTTGAATCAAGATCATTAATATATAATGAGAACAAAATGGGGCCTAGGATGGATCCTTGAGGGACACCTCTAACAACTGGCAAAGCAGCAGAAAAACAGCCCTCTGCTTTTACTTTTGGGATCTCCCAGTTAAGTAACTAGAGAACCACCGAGTAGTGTGGTATGTGGCACCCAAATTTGCAAGGCAAACGACTAGTAGATTGTGGTCAACAGTATCAAAAGCTTTGCTTAGATCCAAAAAGACTGCTCCTGTTACCTTCTTTGCGTCTATAGCAGAGATCCAGTCGTTGGTTACTTTTTCTAATGCAGAAATTGTACTGTGGTTCACCCGGAAGCCAGATTGGGCAGGGTTAATGAGAGAGAAGGTTTCCAAGTGAGATTTTAACTGATTGTGGATCAGTTTTTCAAGAACTTTAGCAAGGATAGGCAATATGGAAATAGGCCTGTAGTTGTTTACATCACACGGGTCACCAGCTTTGAACAGAGGGAGGATATATGCTGATTTCCAGCAAGACGGCACAGTTGCAGACGTAATGGAAAGATTGAAGATGTGGAGAGTTGGGGCAGTGAGATGGGCATATCCTAGCGTAAGGAAAAAGGGTTCCAAGCCATCATTCCCTGCACTTTTTTTAGTGTCTACTTTAAGGAGAGAATCTTCAACTTCTTTGAAGGTTATCTCACGCAATTGGAAAGGGCTAGGTACGGGACTACGTATTGGGGGAGGGGGAAGTGGTGGTTCACCGCAGAAGCAGCATAAGGTGAAGAATCGAAAGCTAGCCCAGCTGTGGCAAAGTGGGAGTTAAGTTCCTCAAGGATTAAGGACTTGTTTTCCACTATCTTATCTCTGCAACTAATTTTGTTGGGACAGAAGGGGCCGTATGCCTCCCTTCAATAGATTTAATTGTTCTCCATATTTTGCATGGGTTACCTTTTGCTTGTTCTAGGGTAGAGATATAATAGTTAGCTTTAGCAGAACGTATACTTATCACACAGGTATTTCTGACTGTTCTAAAGGCCTGCCAATCTGAGGATTTCTTAGTATGCCTAGCTTTAGCCCAGAGCTTGTCTCGGGCTGTGAGGGCTGCCTTGAGATCTGGGGTAAACCAGGGGTTAGAGTTGTTCCATACCCTTACTTTGATGAAAGGGGCATGCTTATTTATCAATCTAGTAAGAGTGTCATTGAAGTTGTAAGCTGCCTCATCAACATCTTTGGCTAGGTAAAGGTCTTGCCAACTGATCATGCCCAGGTCAGAAAGGAAGTTTACTGCACTGAACTTGCGAAAGGACCATTTTGTTATAAAGATGGGCTGAGGTCGGGTCTTAATTTGAGATCTTATGCAAGCAACAATCCCATGATCACTCATATCATTGTGAAACACTGCTGTATGAGATATTTTATGTGGGTGGGTGGTTAGCACCATGTCTAGGATGGAGCTGTTGGCAGTATTTAGAACGTTATTCCTAGTAGGTTCATTGATTAGTTGCCCAAGACCTAGCTCGTCACAAAGGGATTTGAGGCAATGTGATTTAGGTGTTAGCCAATCCATGTTTAGATCCCCTAGGAATATTGTTTCAGTTTTTGCATCTGCGAACATGGATTTCAGGAGATTAAGGACTTCATTACCACCAGATGGAGGTCTATAGCCACCTATAATAGTTATGCATTCAGAAGAGGGGAGATGAAGGTTCAGAGAGACGATCTCAAATTCCTTAGCTAAGGATTTGCAGCTAATGTTGGTGACCTAGTACTAAGATGCTAAGATCAAAGGGGATAAGGGGGAATTTGTGGAGGGGGACCAAGGAAAAGCATCGATCCTACATAGATACTTCTGCTCAGTATTTATTGAGGAGAAGGTAGGGTAGGGCAGGGCCCACATATCAGCACCATGGACACGGGGTGGGGGGGAGGCATGCACAAGTCCTTTCACAAATGAAATGGTCCTACAAGAGCTTGCTAAGCTCAGGGTGGACAAGGCAAAAGGCCCTGATGGCATACATCCCAAGTTACTAAAGGAGCTGAGGATGGAACTAGCAGAGCCATTATCAGAACTGTTTAGTGAGTCTCTCAGCACAGGAGAGGCCCCAGAAGACTGGAGCAGGGCTCGTGTGATCCCGCTGCACAAGAGTGGTAGCAGGGAGGAGGCAGGGAACTACAGACCAGTCAGTCTTACCTCAGTAGTGGGCAAGATTATGGAGGCACTCCTTAAGGAAAGAATAGAGCAACACCTGGAATCCATAGGAACACAGGATCCAAGACAGCATGGGTTTGCAACACGAAATTCCTGTCAAACTAATCTCATAATCTCTTTGACTGAGTAACCAGAGTGGTGGACCAAGGGGGTTCAGTTGATGTCTCCTACCTTGACTTCAGCAAAGCTTTTGATACTGTTACACATACTGTCCACATAGAAGATTGATTAATAAGCTGGGTAGGCTCGGGGTGGGTCAGAAGTTGATCAGCTGGGTGGCAGACTGGTTGGCGGGCAGAAAACAGAGTGGTGGTAAATGCTATACAGTCAGAAGAGATGCAAGTCACAAGTGGGGTTCTTCATGGATCAGTCCTGGGGCCAGTCCTCTTCAGTATCTTCATCAGTGACATTGCAGATGAACTAGAGGGTAAGGTTTGTCTGTTTGCAGATGACACCAATATCTGCAACAGAGTAGATGATCCAGATGAGGTGGGCAGAATGAGAAGAGATCTGGATAAACTGGCAAAATGGTCAGAAGAGTGGCAACTGAGGATTAACACAAAGAAGTGCAAGATCATGCACATAGGGAAGAGAAACCCTAAAGCCACCTATAGATTGGGAGGGGAGTTGCTGGCAATCACAAGGGAAGAAAGAGACTTGGGCGTCATTATCACAAATGACCTAAAATCATCCAAGCAGACCACTAAAGCAGTAGGTAAGGCTAGAGGGATGTTGGGGTGTATTAGTAGGGGTATCACGAGTCATAAGAGGGAGGTAATAATCCTTCTTTACAAGGCACTGGTTAAGCCCCTTCTGGAGTACTGATTGCAGTACTGGAGGCCACACCTGCACAATGACATTAACAAAATGGAGGCAGTCCAGAGAAGGGCAACCAAAATGATGCAGAAACTGCATCAGAAAACGTGAGGACAGAATAATGGAGCTCAATATGTATACCCTAGAGCAAAGGAGGGAGAGGGGTGATCTGATCGAAACATTCAGACATCTTTTGGGTATTAACAAGGTGAAAAAGTCTAACATGTTTCAATATAAGAAAAATAGCAGGACAAGAGGACACAGTATTAGATTAGAGGGAGGCCGATTAAGGGGTAATGTGAGGAAGTTCTTTTTCACAGACAGGGTGGTGGATGCATGGAACGGCCTACCTCAGGAAGTGGTGGATATTAATACAGTGCAGGGCTTCAAACAGGTATTGGATAGGCATAAGGGAGCAGTACAGATGAGTATGAATAGATAGGCCATTGACAGAGTAAAGACCTATGGCATATTCATAAGGTAGAAAAATTGGGCAGACTTGATGGACCTTGCAGTCCTTATCTGGTGTCAACTTCTATGTTTCTATATGTCATCCCCTTACACAGTTTGGAAAACCCAGCTTCCTGCTCTACACTGGCCAAGTCCACTCCTGTACCAAGACCTCTGGCATGGCCACACAACTGCTGCTGAGCCAACAGGCAGTTGAGCCCCTTTTTTTAATGATTCTTTGAGACAGCATTGGAATAACTCACATAAATATTGGTAGGCTATGACTTCTGTCGGGGATCATTGTAATAATATTGTTTTGCCCTTTTAAGTTCTGTGGGCCATGCTGCCTTTTTACTGCAGCTATTTGGAACTTATTTCGTGATTATTTTGTTGAGGTACTGCTAGAAGTACTGGTCTGTCTTTAGTTATTCTATTTGAGGGATCTTTTCACGTCCTGGTCCATAGTATTGAGTCATGAAGTCCTGTGTGCATACCTTAGAGAGTTTGACTCTTGGTTTTGATTTTCAGGGGGGAAGACCGCTGCAAACACTACATGATTGAGGTGCAATCCAATGGAAGGTATGTTATCCTGGGTGAGGATCAGGCTCATGCTTCCCTTCCCGATTTGGTGGAGTACCACAAGAAGGTTGGAATCAAGCCTTACATGGAGCTGCTGACGGTCCCCTGTGGGCAGGTGGGTGAAGTGTATTACTCACAGGACTAACTCAACTTTCTTAACCAATAACATGATATTAGTGTTTGCTGTTTTTATATTCCTTAACTGGAAGTCTGATTTTTGTGTGCGTTTCTGATGCAGTTACTATAACTCGGGCCTTATCGCTCTCCTTTATCATTGCCTCTGTTACTGCAGTGTAGAAAGGGTATTCAAAAGATTTAGAGGATTCAGTACAGGGCTGCATATTTAATTATGAAATTAGGGGCAAGAGCTATGAGGAAATATAAGATCTGTTGAAATTATTTAACCCTGTAGAAGAAAAGACTGAGTGGGGACATGATCACTGTGTCGTGAATAGTACAAGGAATGGATAGGGTGGAGTATACACGCATGTTTGATCTGGTGTGTGCAAGCAGAACTAGGAGAAGTGCTCACTCTGAAGAGTACTGGAAAAGATTATATATTACAAAGCATTAGTTTACACAAATGTGGATAACGCATGGAATAGTCTACTTGATGAGGTTGTAGAAGCCAGCACTATTCAGGCTTTTAAATTAGGACTAGATTCCTGAGGGAGAATGGCATTGACCACTATACATCATAAGTAAGAGTAGCATTCTCTCTAATAGGTTTGGATGGGCCTGTAGTCAGATTTGCTATAGTTACTGCCCTGGGCAGGAGAGGCAGACAAGATCAGTCCTAAGTACATTCTGGCTGCTTCTCCTCCCTTCTAGATTTGCTTCCCTCACTTTCCCTTGCTGTTTTTCTCGATCCCTTTTTTTTTTGTTTCTCTTTCTCAATTGCACTCCCCTCACTTGCATGTCTGTATATTCTTTTGGCGTTCACCATACTAAATTCATCACAGTCTGAGGAATCTGCACTGCAGCTGCTTGTCCTGGGCCAGGTTTATGGATAAATGGAGGACCTTAATCTATAGAAGAGGTCTGCTGTGACACTGACACCACTGTACCTGACCTGTGACAATACAAAGGACATTAATCTCAGCTACTCCCTTTATTTTCCCCAAGATATTACTTTCCTTTCTTTTTCCTACAGAAAAGTGACAAGGAGCCAGACTATGAAGAGCTGAAGCATCTGAAGTTGCATCCAGAGCAGAGTAATGGAGAGTGCTTAGACACGGTACACTTGTCGGGTCATGAGCGAGTGCATCTAAAAATGTCTCAGATGTTTGTACCTCTAGACCCTGAGACCATTACAGTAGCAGAAAAGCCACCAGTTCTGAAAAAGATATCAGACAAGAAGCTTGGGTCTGCTAGGAAAGATCTGATGAAGAGACAGTCAGAAAATTTGTCCCAGGAGGAAGATCATGGACACCACCGTGCCATTCCAAGGCTTTACCCCTCAATCCGCTTAGCAATGAGGGAGATACAGGAAATCCAACAGGTACAATAGATCAAACTGCATATGGTCTCTAATAGGCAATTTCTTTTTGTGTATTTTAATTAATCAAGCTTTTCTTCCTCTGTTGTCATCCAACCAGTCCTCAGGCCTGGGGTCCCCCATGACAACACTGTGACCCCATTATTCCTACCAGAGGAGATGCATGCAGTATGGGGTCTGGGGATTCTGCTCTTTGGCATTCCATTGGCCATGTTGTTTTTCTGCCCTTGCTTTTCATCCCTCCTACCACCCTCGTGGCAGGCATCAACCTCTGTCAGCATCACCAGATGCAACACATAACACATGCGCAGCCACTCACAAGAGAACAGGCTCCCTGGCCCACTGCAAAGGATTGCTGTGCCCGTGGTTCCTGGTGCCACCCTCCCTGGGCTGGCTCGCACTACTTTTGGTAACACTCCCCAGCCCTGGCTGCATGAGTCACAGCTCCACTTCTGAATCTGGCTCACTGACATGAAAGCGCAGTGGGCATGTGTTGGGCATTTGGCAGCCCTTGTAATAGGCATACATCTGAAAGAGGAACGTGGTCTGGGATTAGGTTAGATTATAGAATAATGTGGTATGACAATTCAGGACCCTTTTCAAGTGTAAAGTAATCTGGAAGTCATGTATGGGTTTGAGTAGAGAGACATGTATAACAGATCTTTGGAATAATGTTTTGGTGTGGAGGAATTCGGTATGGTGGAATAGCACTTTAGCACTTAAAAATGTGGTAAGGATGTTTAAGATTATGTTTTAATATAGAGGAAAAGGGTGTGGAGGTTAGTGCATCATTGTGCTCTGTTCTCATTTTTAAGCTGGTCATCTTTACGAGTGCGTTCACTATGTATAAGGGAATTATGAAAAGAAAGCAATTGGGAAAACTATAGTTAAACAGAATGTAACTGAATTACAGATCAGCTCATTTTGTATGAGATCATCTTCTTCAAAGGAAGACTTTCCTTCAGAAAAACAAAGCAAGCTCCAGATATTTTTTTCGTATCAGTTTACCAAATTTGGAATTGGTTACCAATTTCCATTTTGAGTTCCAGTTCAATTTCTAATTTTGTGTATATTGAAAACATAGAAACACAGAAAGAGAGACAATGACAGCAGAAAAACACCAAAGGTCCATCTAGTCTGCCAAGTTCCTATTTATTCCTGGGACCTACTATTTCTCTAGGGTCCTGGCCCCCCCATTCTCATCTCTGACCTGATGCCCTGACAACCACTGTACCCTTCATTCTGTCCTAGCCATGCTTACAGCCACTAATGGTTTTCACATCCGCCACCTTGGCTGGCAACCTGTTTCACAGCTCCACCACTCTTTCTGTAAAATAGTACTTCCTTACATCCCTCCTGAACCTCCCTCCTGTTAACTTCCACTCATGACCACAAGCTAGTAATCAAGTTAAATAGTTCCCCGCAGTTCACACTGTTAATTCCTTTTAGGAGATTTTAAGATGTTTATCATATCTCCCCTCTCCATTCTGGTCTCCAGCGAGTACATGCTCAGTGCCTTGAGGCACTCCTCATAGGTCATACCCTGCTGGCCCCGAATCATTTTTGTTACCCTGCACTGCACCATCTTCATCCTATCCCTATCTTGAGGTGAGGACTCCAGAACTGGGAGCCAGTACTCCAGCTGTAGCCTTACCAAGCATCTATACAAGGGAAGTATTACCTCTCTTTTTCCTGCTATCAATACTCCTGATACATCCAAGCATCCAACTTACCTTGCAGTAAGCTTTGTTGTACCTGTTCAGTTGCTTTAGGAAGTTGCTGATGATAACGCCAAGGTTTCTTTCCTCAGCCATGACACCCATACAGTACTCCGTCCTGGGATTCTTGTTCACTATGTACATCACCTTGCACTTTTTGTGATTGAATTTCAGCTGCCAAACCCTTGACCACCCGTTCAGCTTTTGCATATATCTCTCTCTGCATTTCTTTTATTCCCTCATCTCTACCCACCCTCCCACAGAGCTTAGTGACATCTGCAAACAAAGACAACCTGCCCGGGATTCGCTCATCAGCATCACTGATGAACATGTTGAAGATCACTGGGTCCATGAATGATCCATGTGGAACTCCGCTCATGACATCTTGCTCTTCTGATTTAACCCCATTGTCCACTACCCTATGCTGCCTCCCTTTTAGGCAATTACTGTCCAGTTTTACTATGACTATAACAACACCCAGATCATCCATTTTCTCTAGCAAGCATCAGTGAGGCACCAAGTTGAAAGCCTCACTGAAGCTGAAGTAGAGAAAATCCATGGCATGGTCCTTATCCAATTCCCCTGTCACCCAGTCAAAGAAAACTATCAGGTTAGCGTAACAAGAGTAAGACCTCCCTGCCATGAATCAGCGTTGTTTGCTACCCTGAAGATTGCTGCTCTCCAGGTAAGTTTACAAGGTCGTCTTTGACCAGTGACTCCATCAGTTTCCCTACAGTATAGGTTAGACTCACAGGTCTGTAGAGCCCTGCTTGTTCCTTACATAGGTACTGACTATAGATAAGGGCCTTTGGCCCACCTAGTCTGCCCTGTTGTGCATGTAATTTTGTCTTTTCAGGCTTCTCTTGAACTGGGTTGTCCCCTTCCCCCAAATGCTAGGATCCCCCAATGCCTATCCTATGCATTCTTGAATCCTGTAATTGTTTCAACCCCCACCACCTCCTCTGGCAGGGCATTCCACTCATTCACCCCCACCACCACCACATGGAGTGGCACTACATCCACCACCCTCCAGTCCTTCAGGACTACCCCTATTCTTAGAGAGACGTGGAATAGACCTACCAGAGGATTAGCCACTTCCGCTGCCAATCCCAAGTATCCTCAGATGTAACCCATGTGGTCCTGGGGCCCTATCAATCTTCAGGGCTGCCAGTCCTTTCAGGACCCTTTTGCTAGTAAATGTTGGCTGCCCCATCTCCGGGATCCCCTTAGTGTCCGCTTTGATGCCACTCTCTGGCAAGGGCCCACTGTCCTCCCTAATGAAAACTGATCAGAAGTACTCATTACAGGTGATGGCTTTTTGTCCCTCCACCTCATTCACTCTTTCCTCCTTGATTAGCCTTACAATTCCCTCTCATTTCTTCCATTTTTCACTAGTATACCTAAAGAACTGTTTTTCTCCACTGTTGAACCCCTCTGCAGTACACAGCTCTGTGTCTGCTTTTGCCTCCCTAACCACCCTGTTTGCCTGCCACCTGTGGCCTCTGAAGTAGCAGTATTGCAGTGGGCATGGTGACCCGCCCCCCTGGAGAAGAGCATCCCCAGGGCCCTCACTTCCTCCTCCCCGGCCAGCCCCAAAAGCCCAAACTCATTCCCAAACCCAGGTTGCAAACATCACAAGCAGTAGCCCTGCCTCTGCACCGACAGGCCAGCCCTCACAGTGCTTCTTTGATTTACATGTGTAGCACTCTTATTTTGGTAAGAGTCCCTCACATGCTGCATCATGGCAATGGATAGTCAATCGGTAGAAATGCTGATCTGTTTTTTGGTTATATAAAATAAAATAAAAAAGTCCCTTGATCTAGAATATGTTGATACTACCCATGTTGACACATGTTACAGGACAGGAGTTGTTTGGCTTATATTCGTCTCATGTCAGAACAGCTCAGCATCGCAGTGTTGTTCTCATATATGATAAACCTGTGTGAAACTACTTTTACCCTGCAACAAGTGGCTCTGGGGGGCATATTATCACAAAGTACAGATGGATGTGGTGTGGATGTTGAGGAACGGGTTCATTTATTCAGTAAAATTTGATGCTGAGGCTCTGCGTGGGGTTCAAGTATAGCAGAATGTCCAGTGTGGAGATTTTATGTGGGGATACAGTATGAAGCAGTGTGGTGTGGGTGTCCTGCATAATAAGGTTTAGTTGTGTTTTGAACTGAACTGGCACATAAATAGATGGGCATGGGTTGGGTACTGAGATCTGCCAAACTAGAGATCTTCATTGAGGGAATCTCTTGCCACAGGTATTACTTTTGGGTTTCCGCCAGAGGGCACTCCTGTGCACAGTAGCTTTCATTAGCAGTGTTTGCCTAGGGGCCACACACGCCAATAACCTTATCACCTGAGCAACTATAAAGGTGTGAGGAGCCCCAGGTATCCTTAGTTCTAGGGACATGGATATGTTGTTCTTCCACACTGTCTGGCAGGTATCCTTGCCGCTTTAATTCTTGCCGGAAGGTCTTCAAGCTGGCTCCTCCCACCCACCTGGGTGGTAAAACTCTCGACTCCGCCCCATGACGCCAGATCTTCCTTACCGCTTGGAAGCTCAGGTTCCCTCCGTAGCGCTCTGCGTTTGAGACTAGATCCTAGTTCTTGATTGCTTGAAATTGATTTTGAAGTTTTTCTAAACTTGGTCTTCTTTTCCTCGGCTGCAATGGACAAATCTGTTCCCGGCTTTTGGAGGTGCCCCTGCGGGCAGAAAATGTCCAGGATGGATCCGCACTCCACGTGCGTCTACTGCTTAGGCCTAGATCACGACCCACAGGCTTGCGAGTTGTGCCGTTCCTTTTCAGCCAATGTTCTGGACGATCGCGCTGCCTGTTTGAAGCTCGGGCGCCCTGAGAAACGTTTCCCGGCGGTGAAATCCAAAGAGGCTCGTTGGGCGGTGTCCGCGGCAGCTGGCTCGACTGAGCAGCTCGAGCAGGTGATCGCCCTCAAGGAGGAAGCGGCCCAGGCCGCATCCTCTTCTTCCTCGGCCACAGCATTTATCCCGCTCTCTCTGAGTTCCTCGTACACAGTTTCGTTCAAGGAGCTTTGCCAGTCCCTTTCCACGAAGGGAGAGGGACCTTCAGGACATTCTTTTCGGCCCAAGAAAAGGGAGTCGAAAGGTAAGTCCCATGGTTGGCATTCCTGGGAGCAGGAGAGGTCCCCCTTCCCGGGCAGCCGACCGTCAACTCCGGTCGAGGTTGCGGCTGAGGCCGCTGGCTTCACGGTGCCCCCGTCAGGCCGTCCTGCCAAGACTCCCTTCGACGAAGTTGAGATTTTTCTCGATCCATTAGATGGGCTTTCGACTGGAGAAGCCAACAACCCTACTTCACCAGTTCCCCCGGTGGAAACCGAGGATCTGCCTGCTCCTTCGGGACCGCAGTCCCCGGCTAAAATTCCCGAGCCGAGGGAAGAGCGGGTATCCCCCACCCCTTCCCAGACCCATCCTCGGTCCCCCCGGGGGTCTCGGTCTCGGTTGCGGACCTCTTCTCGGTCCAGCCGTTCCCGCCGACATCGGCGGTCTCGGTCTCGTTACTGAAGTAAGTGGTGACGCCGCTCTTCCTCGTCCTCCTCCTCCTCCTCCTCGGAGAGGCTTCGACGCAAGTTGCGCCGGCGCTCTGAGTTTGATGTGGCAGCAGTTGCTGCTATCCGAACCTAAAGCGAACCAGCTAAGACCCGGCTATCAGTAGCTGTCACCGGGCGGCGAAGCAACCACTGCGTTCCAGTCGAGTTGCCCGCCTCAGGGCCAGTTGCTAAGCCGAAACCAGCTGGTCCACCGATTCTGGTGGAACCTCCGCCTCCACAACCGAAGTCCGGGGCACCGACCAAGAGTTCTCGGTCGGGTCATGGCCTGCCCCACAGGTTGTCGGCCCAGCCTTGGAGCTTTGGTAGCGGCCTGCTTCCTGTCCAGCACCTTCGGCCAGAATGGCCAGGAAGTATGCGGTCCCTACCGGCTCTTTGCCTGGTTTCTCGGAACACCCCTCCGCGGAGGGGTTAGTCACCGACAGCGTCTTCTAGCGTTCCGGTAACACTCGGGACGTGGACAAGCCCCGACAAAGATCCAAAGCTGGACTTTGCCGGGCGCAAGGTGCACGCTGCATCCTCCCTCGGCCTCTGACAGGCCAGCTCGGCCGTGCTGATGGCACACTTCTCCCATGCCCTCATGGGCTCCCTGGATGAGGTCGTTCCTCATCTCCCGGCTGACCTGCAGACCATGGTCCGCCAGGTGTGGGACCAGGGCAGGGCGGTGGTGAAGCAGCAGCTCCAGACTGCTCTGGACATAGGTGATTCCTGTGCCAGGTCAGTAGCGGTTGTAGTGGCCATGCGATGCAGGGCGTGGCTGAGGATATCCACTTTCACGGCGGATACCCAGCATAAGTTGGCGGACGTCCCCTTCTTGGGGACTGACCTCTTCAGCCCTGGAGTGGAGGGACACCTCCAGCGGATCGAAAAGTCCAGTGCCACTCTGGACTCGGTCACCTCTGCCCAGAGGGACAAAGGCCGCCGTCAACAGCAGAAGTCCTTTAGTCCTTCGGTCCCTGCTCCTCGACCGGCCCAACAGCACCAGCAACAGGGCCAGCAGGCTCGCGCTTGGCGTCCCAAACCCAAGCCGGCGGCTTCCTCCAACAGAAAGCAAGGAGGTAAAGGCCCGGGAGGTCCCTCGGCCGGTTCTTCCTCCAAGCCTGCCCAGTGACAGGTTGAGGGATGCCGCCCCCAACCTCATCACTCCCCCCTGGGTTCCCCTGTGGGGGCGGCTCCGCACTTCCTTTCCGCCTGGTCCTATCACCACGGACCGCTGGGTGTTGGAGGTGGTAGGAAAAGGCCTGCCTCTGGAGTTCGAGCAGGTTCCCACTTTTCGAGCCGTCGCCCTCGAGACCCGCAGGAGTCCAGCAGCTTCGCTGTTAGCCCGCCAGGCGACATTGCCCTGCTCCTCAAAGAGGTAATCAGGAAGGTGGCAGATCCTCCTTCAGACCCGGGTTTGTGTCCAGCTACTTCCTGGTCCCAAAACAGGCGGGGGCTGGCGCCCATTCTCGTCCTGCAGACCTGAACAAGTTCCTAAAGTCTCGAACCTTCAGGATGGTCACTCTGGCTCAGATAACCCCATCCTTGGAGCAAGCATGTGGTTCTGCTCCTGGATCTCCAGGACGCGTTCTTTCATGTCCCAATCTGTCCGTCCCATCAGAGATTCCTCCGCTTCAGAGCGGAGGGATCCCTTTACGAGTTCCGAGCCATGCCCTTCAGCCTCTCCCTAGCTCCCAGGGTCTTCACCAAATACATGGCAGTGGTGACAGCATTCCTGCAGTGCTGAGGGGTTCGGCTGTACCCTTACAAGGATGATCGGCTGATAGGAGCCCCCTCCAGACAGGAGGTGGAGCGGTCCAGAGATCTGGCCCTCCAGGTTTGCTCTCAGGCTGGCCTCCTCATCAACGAGGCCAAGTCGGAACTTGTGCCAAAGCAGGTGATTCTGTTCATCGGGGCAGAGCTCGACTCTCTGCGAGCCAGAGCACGGCTCCCGGCGGACAGGGCCGAGGTTCTTTCCTCCTTTGCCCAATCATTTCTGGTTGGGCAATTGCACCCTGCCCGGGACTTCCTGTGCCTCCTGGGCCTCATGGCGGCCTGCACCAGCGTGGTCCGTTGGGCCCGTTGGTACATGCGTCCCCTTCAATGGGGACTGGCCAGCCAGTGGTCACAACGCCGCAGTCCGTTGGACCGGCCCGTGTCAGTGACCCAGGAGATGTGGAATGCTCTCCACTGGTGGATCGCTCCAGCTCACCTGCAGGAGGGCATCCCGTTCGTCCGGCCCCAAGCCGACGGTCTCTCTCTCAACCGACGCATCTCTGATGGGTTGGGGTGCCCATCTGGGGGAACACCGAGCGCACAGCCTCTGGTCCCCTCGGGAGTCCTGATGCCACATCAACCTGCTGGAGCTCTGAGCGGTCCCTCTAGCTCTCACCGCCTTCGCTCCATTTCTACGGGGTCAAGTGGTTCAGGTCCAGATGGACAACACCACGACCATGTACTATCTGAACTGCCAGGGCGGGACCCGCTCCCTGCTGTTATGCAAGGAAGCTCTCCGCATTTGGTCCCTAGTGCGCAGCCTGGAGGCAGATCTCCTAGCCATTCACATGGCAGGAGCCTCCAACACCCTGGCCGATGCCCTAAGCCGGATAGGGGCTGCGTCTCATGAGTGGTCTCTCCTGCCAGAGGTAGTACAAGATCTCTTCTCCCACTGTGACACGCCTCAGGTGGACCTGTTTGCCTCCAGGGAGAATGTGAAGCTGAGTCTGTTCCATGCCCGCCCCCCTCAGCAGGGCTCGCTGCAGGGGGATGCCTTCTCGAGGCCGTGGACCCCAGGCCTTTCTACACCTTTCCCCATTTCCTTGATCCACAAGGTGCTTCTCCAAGGTGAGGAGGGACAAGGCGCAGGTGATTCTGGTAGCCCCAGACTGGCCCGCCAGTTCAGTATCCAGATCTCCTCAGCCTCAGCTCCAGGCTCCCGGCTTCAGCCGCCCGGACCTGATCTCAGTCAGTCAGGGAAGGTATTCCATCCGGACCTTCAATCCTGCACCTGACGGCCTGGTTCCTAGCTGCTAGAGTTCCAGGCCTTGGGTCTTTCCGACGAGGTCCTCAAGCGGCGTTGGGCGTCCCATAAGTCGACCAGAAAATGCTATGCCTTCAAATGGAAGAGGTTTTCCATTTGGTGTCAGGGGAAGGGCTTGGACCCTTCCGACTGCCCCTTGGCAAGCATTCTGGACTACCTGTGGTCCATTTCTCAGCAAGGGCTTCAGTCGACGACCCTTAAGGTGCACCTGGCAGCCATCTCTGCTTACCGGGCGTGGGCCAGCAAGCAGTCGGTGGCACAGGAGAAGGTGGTCGGGCGCTTTTTCAAAGGCCTTGACCACATTTCCCCTCCGGTGCGAGAACCTCCACCTTCGTGGGATCTACTGCTGGTATTGGCCAAGCTCATGGGCAAGCCATTCGAACCAATGCACAGGTGTGATCTTTCACACCTGTTGTGCAAGACCGCCTTCTTGGTGGCTATCACGTCAGCCAGAAGGATGGGAGAGCTCCAGGCGCTTTCCATCGAGCCTCCCTACCTGGTCTTCCACAGGGACAAGGTTGTCCTGCTCCCCCACCCAAAGTTCCTCTCGAAGGTGGTGTCTGAGTTTCACTTTAACCAGGTGTTGACTCTGCCAGTGTTCTGCTCCAATCACACCTTGGAGGCCGAGTATAGGCTCCATACTTTGGACCCTAGATGAGCGCTTGCTTACTATAAGGAGCGGACGGCTGAAGTTCGGGGAGAGGTTCGCCAGCTGTTTGTCACCTACACTGAAGCCGCACCTGGCAGACCTGCAGCAAAGCGGACGATAGGCAGGTGGATCACCTCCTGCGTAGAGCTCTGCTACAGGTTGGCGGGCAAGGAGCCTCCCAGAGGGATAAGAGCTCATTCTACCCGCCATACCGCTGCATCGGTAGCTGCTCCCAGGGACGTCCCTATCCAGGATATCTGCAGGGCTTCTACCTGGAAGTCGGCACATACCTTCATTACCCACTACCACATCGACCTCGAGTCATGCTGGGATGCTGGTTTTGGGGTCTCAGTTCTCCAATCTCTCTTTCTCAAGTAAGTATTGGGGGTGTGTGCCTTGCCTCCCTCCTCCTGGAGAACTGCTAGGAGTCTGCCAGACAGTGTGGATGAACAACATATCCATGTCTCTAGAAATACAGGTTCTAGGGACATGGATATGTTGTTCATCCACACTCATTGGCAGTATCCTTGCCGCTTTAAATCTTGCGGAAGGTCTTCAAGCTTGCTCCTCCCACCCACCGGGTGAGTATAACTCGGCTCCGCCCATGGCCAGATCTTCCTTACCGCTTGGGCTCAGGTTCCCTCCTTAACGCTCTGCGTTTGTGACTGGTTCCTATTTCTCCGTTTGCGGATTTAAAAATAATATTTGCAAAAGACTTCAGTCTTCGATCCCTCGCGGCTGCGATGGATAAATCGACTCCCGGATTTCGGAGATGCCCATGCGGGCAGAAGATGTCTCGGACGGATCCACACTCCACGTGTGTCTACTGCTTAGGCCTTGAGCACGACCCGCGGGCTTGCGACCTGTGCTCATCTTTCTGCCTCGTCCTCGAAGACGTGCTGCCCGATTGCAACTGGGCAGGTCGAGCGTTCCCTCGGTGAAGTCAAGGAGGCCGGTTGGCGGTGTCGCGGCGGTAGTGCTCGGCGGATCAGCTCGGCGGATGGTGCGCCCTCGAAGAGGAGGCGGCGGGCCGTATCTTCCTCGGCCGCGGCATTTATCCGCTCTCTGGGTTCTTCCTACACGGCTTCCTTTAAGGAGCTTTGTCTGTCCCTCTCCACTAAAGGAGAAGGGCCTGCGTCTGCTGGACCTTTTCTCGGTCCAAAAAGAGGGACAAGGGTAAGTCCCTCCGTCGACGCTCTTGGGGCGGGAAAGGTCCCTCTCCCGGGCCGTCGACCGTCGGCTTGATCGACCGGCTCGGCTTCGGCCACTGGCCTCACGGTATCCCGTCAGGTCAGTTGACCGAGACTCCACTGATGAAGTCGAGATTTTCTCGACCCATTGAGACGGGCTGTCGCCTTTAGCAGCCGAATTCCCCTCTCCCGGTTCCCGGGAGGTAGTTGAGATCCGTGGGCTCGCCTGTGCCTCGGTTCGGAGCCCTGGATGGACCTTCGAGCGAAGGAGTGCGGTTCTGGCACACCTCCTCGCACCGACCCGGAAATTCCGGGACTCTCTCGGTCTCGGTCTCCGGACCTCTTGCGGTCAGCCGTTCCCACCGTCATAAGCGGTCTCGGTCTCGGCTTGCCCCGATGGCGGCGTCGCCGCTCGTCCTCGTCCTCCTCCACCGGATGGGGAGGCTTGAGCGTAGAATACGTCGGCCATCGGGAGACCTTATGTTGCAACAGCTCCTCCTGGCGGGAATAAGCCGACTCCAGCGCCTTCCCGACCATTAAGTGCTGTCACGGGCGGCCGACACAACCCCTCGACTTGTCCGAGGGCCTATACCCAGGCGGTTGTTCGGCGCCAAAACCAGCTGCTCCACCGATTCGGTGGAACCTCCGCCTCCACAGCCACCAAGTGGGGCTCCGACCAGAGATTCTCGGTAGGCTGAGGGTTTACCCCATCGGCTGTCAGTTACCCTCACTCCCGACCGACCTCGGCAGGTGAAGGGTGGCTCAGGCCAGAGGCAGCTCTTCGAGGACTCTTCCGAGTCGAAGATGATTCCTCCTTCTTCTCAAGCGACTGGACTTGGAGTCTTCAGGAGGTCAGCCAATGGGCGATAGCCCGTCGTCCTTCCTAGGACTGCCTCGGCTCATCTCGGAGTCTACGGGATGGAGCTCGAACCCGTTCCAAGCGGCCAGGTATCCCCTCACGGAGATTCTGGACGAGGATTCTCGATGGAGGCCTTTCCGGTGGCGAGGCCATAGTGGGTCGGCACTGGAACTTTGGCGGCGCCCTGCTTCCTGCCCTGCGCCTTGGCCAGGATGGCCAGGAAGTACGGTCCCTACGGTTCCTTGTCGGTTTTGAACACCCTCTGCTGAGGGGTTGGTTACCGACAGCGTTTTCGGCCCGTCCGCATGAGGATATGGACAAACCTCCTGACAAGAGTCCAAGGAGTGGACTATGTCGAGGCGAAAAGTCACGCTGCGTCCTCTCTCGGCCTTCGTCAGGCCAGTTCGGCCGTCCTCATGGCACATTTTCTCATGCCCTGTTGGGCTCCTGGATGAGGTCATCCCTCATCTTCCCGCCGATCTGCAGACTACGGTTAAGCAGGTGCGGGACCAGGGCAGGGCAGTGGCCAAACAGCAGCTCAGACTGCTTTGGATGTAGGGGACTCATGTGCCAGATCGGTGGTGGCGCGGTGGCTATGCGTCGTGGGGCTTGGCTGAGGATATCCACCTTTCGCCCGGATACCCAGCACAAGTTGGCGGATGTTCCCTTTTGGGGACTGACCTCTTGACGGCCCTGGGGTGGAAGGTCACCTGCAGGATCGAGAGTCCAATGCACCTTGGACTCGGTCTCTTCCGCTCAGAAGGACAAGGCCGCCAAACCACAGCCTAAGCCCTTTAGATCCTTCTGTGCCCCGGCTGGCGCCCGGTAGCGTCAGGGCCAGCAGGCTTTCGACATGGCATCCCAAGCCAAACGCGGCTTCCTCTAACAGGAGGCAGGGAGAAAGGGCCCAGGAGGTCCCTCGGCCGGTCCCTCCTCCAAGCCTGCCCAGTGACGGGCTGAGGGGTGTCCCCCATCCCGTCACCTTACCCTGGGTCCCCGTGGAGGGCGGCTCAGCACTTCCGTTCCGCCTGGTCCGCTGTTACCACGGACAGGTGGGTCTTGGAGGTGGTGGGAAGAGCCTGCCTCTGGAATCGAGCAGGCACCACCCTTCAGGCCGTCGCCCCTCGGGGGCCGGGATCCCCAGCCTCACTGGCGGCTCGTCGAGCCGACATCCTCTCCTCCTCCAGAAGGAGGTGGTAAGAGGGTGGTGGACCCTCCTTCAGACCCAGGGTTTGTGTCCAGGTACTTCCTGGTTCCGAAGCGGACGGGGCTGGCGCCCATTCTGCCACCTACGACCTAAACAAGTTCCTAGGTCTCGAACCTTCAGGATGGTCACTCTGGCTCAGATAATACCATCCTTGGGCAGCGGCGTGTGTTCTGCTCTCTGGACTTGCAGGGCGCGTTTTCACGTCCCTATCCGTCCGTCTCACCAGAGATTCCTTAGCTTCGGCGGAAGGATCTCTCTTGATTCAAGCCATGCCCTTGGCTTGTCTCCAGCTCCCAGGGTCTTCACCAAATGCATGGCAGTGGTGACAGCATTCCCTCGCGCGAGGGTCCGGGTGTACCCTTACCTGGACGACTGGCTGATAGCAGCTCCCTCCAGGAAGGGCGGGTGGTCAGAGATCTGGCCCTCAGGTCTGCTCTCAACTGGGCCTCCTTATCAAGCGAGGCCAGAGTCAGAATTTCGAGGCAGAGCAGGTGATTTTATTCATCGGCGCAGCTCGACTCTCTTCGAGCCAGGCGCGGCTCCGGCGGACAGGGCAGGGTTCTTTCCTCCTTTGCCCGATCATTTCTGGTTGGGCAATTGCGCCCTGCCGGGGACTTCCTCGCCTCCTGGGTCTCATGGCGGCCTGTACCAGCGTGGTCCGTTGGGCCCGGCTGGAACATCGTCCCCTTCAGTGGGGACTGGCCAGCCAGTGGTCTGGCGCTGCGATCCTTGGACCAGCTTGTGTCGGTGACACAGGGGATGTGGAATGCTCTCCAGTGGTGGACCGTTCCAGATCATTTGCAGGAGGGCATCCCGTTAGTCCGCCCGAGCCGGCGGTCTCTCTGTCGACCGATGCCTCTCTGATGGGTTGGGGTGCCCATCTGGGGAACACGGGCTCATGGCCTCTGGTCCCCGCGGAGTCGATGCCACATCAACCTGCTGGAGCTCCGGCGGTCCGCTGAGCTCTCACCGCCTTTGCTCCGTTCCTCCGGGGTCAAGTGGTCCGAGTCCAGCGGACAATACCACGACCATGTACTATCTAAACCGCCCGGGGCGGGCCGCGCTCCATGCTTCTATGCAAGGAAGCTCTCCGCGTTTGGTCACTCGTGCGCAGCCTGGGCGGATCTCCTAGCCATTCACGTGGCAGGAGCCTCCAACACCCTGGCCGATGCCCTGAGCGGATGAGGCTGCATCCACAGTGGTCTCTCCTGCGGAGTAGTACAGCATCTGTTCTCCCTTTGGGGCACACCTCAGGTGGACCTGTTTGCCTCCATGGAGCAGGAGCTGAGTCTGTTCCATGCCCCCCCCTCAGCAGGGCTCGCTGCAGGGGGATGCCTTCTCGAGGCAATGGACCCCAGGCCTCTTTTACGCCTTTCCCCCATTTCCCTTGATCCACAAGGTGCTTCTCAAGGCGAGGAGGGACAAGGCGCAGGTGATTCTGATAGCCCCAGACTGGCCTCGCCAGTTCTGGTACCCAGATCTCCTCAGTCTCAGCTCCAGGACTCATGCGGCAGCTTCAGCTCGCCCGGACCTGCTCTCAGTCAATCAGGGAAGGTGTTCCATCCGGACCTTCAATCCCTGCACCTGACGGCCTGGTTCCTGAGCGGCTAGAGTTCCAGGCTTTGGGTCTTTCCGGCGAGGTCCTCAATGTAGTTGAGGCGTCCCGTAGAGTCGACCAGAAAATGCTATGCCTTCAAATGGAAAAGGTTTTCCATTTGGTGTCAGAACAGGGCTTGGACCCTTCCTCCTGTTCCTTGGCAAGCATCTTGGACTATTTATGGTCCCTTTCTAAGCAAGGGCTTAGGTCGACGACCCTAAGGGTGCACCTGGCAGCCATCTCTGCTTACCGAGCGCGGGCCGGGAAGCAGTCGGTGGCGCAGGAGAAGGTGGTCTGGCGCTTTTTCAAAGGCCTTGATCACATTTCCCCTTCAGTGCGGGAACCCCACCTCCGTGGGATCTACTGCTGGTACTGGCAAAGCTCATGGGCAAGCCATTCAGAACCTATGCACAGGTGTGCTCTCTCTCACCTGTCGTGGAAGACCGCCTTCTTGGTGGCTATCCGTCAGCCAGAAGGATGGGGAGCTCCAGGGCTTTCATGAGGTCTCCTTACCTGGTCTTCCACAGGGACAAGGTTGTCCTGCGCCCCCACCCGAAATTCCTTCCGAAGGTGGTGTCGGAGTTTCACCTTAACCAGGTGTTGACTCTGCCGGTGTTCTACCCCAATCACACCTCGGAGGCCGAATATAGGCTCCATACTCTGGATCCTAGAAGGACACGCTTATTATAAGGATACGGCTGAAATCGGGAGAGGTTCGCCAGCTGTTTGTCACCTCACGCTGAAGCCGCATCTGGCAGACCTGCAGCAAGCGGACGATAAGCAGGTGGGTAACCTCCTGCATAGATCTCTGCTATAAGTTAGCGGGCATGGAGCCTCCCAGAGGGATAAGGCTCATTCTACCCATACTGCTGCAGCGTGGCTGCTTCCAGGGGACGTCCCTATCCAGGAAATCTGCAGGGCTGCTACCTGGAAGTCAGCAAACACCTTCATTACCCACTACCACATCGACCTTGAGTCACGCCGGGATGCTGGTTTGGGGCCTCGGTTCTCCAGTCTCTCTTTCCCAAGTAAGTATATGGGGGTGTCGTCTTGCCTCCCTCCTCCCGGAGAACTGCTAGGAGTCTGCCAATGAGTGTGGATGAACAACATATCCATGTCCTAAAATACAGGTTACTCACCTGTAACAGGAGTTCTAGGAATGGTATGTTGTTCATCCACCACTCCACCGACCTCCCGCCCGACGCACAACCTGAGCTTCCAGCGGGCCAGATCTGGCGCCATGGGGGCGAGCCAGAGTTATACCACCCGGGTGGGTGGGAGGAGCAACTTGAAGACCTTCGGCCAAGATTTAAGCGGCAAGGGATACTGCCAATGAGTGTGGATGAACAGCATATACCATTCCTAGAACTCCTGTTACAGGTGAGTAACCTGTATTTACTCACCTGTAACAGGGAGTTCTAGAAATATTGCTATTCATCACCACTCCCTGACATCCGGCCGGCGCACAACCTGAGCTTCCAGCCAGCCAGATCTGGCGTCATGGGGCGGAGCCGAGAGTTTTACCATCCGGGAGGGTGGGAGGAGCCAGCTCGAAGACCTTCCGGCAAGAATTAAAGCGGCAAGGATACCTGCCAGACAGTGTGGATGAACAACATATACCATTCCTAGAACTCCTGTTACAGGTGAGTAACCTGTATTTCTTTGTCATACTGTCTTCAGCTGGCTGCATGCAGTAGCTCCGCATCTCAATGTATCTCCATGTAGTCAACGAGCAGTCAATGACGAGAAATCAAATGAGACTGTTTTTTATTGACCACTCCTACCCATCTTCGATGAATGTCCGGCTTTATTTCAAAAATGTCATTGCGGTAGGAAAATCTTCCACTACCACAACCACACCACTTGTTACAGGGCTTCCCATGACCTTCTTACTTGTAAACTCTGTCTGGAATTCAACCAGGCTACTAGACATTGACATCTACAAGTCATAGAAACTCATCTCAAGAAACAGAAGCTTGTTCTTTTGGAAAAGGGCACCTGCCCTAAGGAATCTTCATTGATGACCCCCCACAAGCACTCCAGCAAACACAAGCATAAGAACCAGCAGAAATCCCCATCATGTTCTGATGGTGAGCGTTCATACCACTGTTTCCAGTTATCCATCACCGACAACCCAACCAAGATCTTTTTCTCCATCGACGACTTTACCTATTTTGTTGTCAACAATGTTGACCGATGTTTTATCGGTGGTGTCCACAGTGCCGCATACCGCCCCCTCTGGCTCCACATCGATGATAACCTGTCCTCTCTCAGGCAGCATCCTTTCATCGATGCTTCCTGCCTTTCGGCACTCTATTTCCTCCATGTTTCAGTCACCATAGATGACTGCTTCGGGCTATGTCATCAAAGATAAAGGTTTTTGCTTAACAATCCTACCTAAACTCCTACCACCCTCACAGGTAGCCTTCTATAGGGGCACAGCTCACCCGGACAGTGGTCCTAATCATTACACCCAGGCTCTCAGCCTCTTACTCAACCTCGGCCTATGTCCTCACTTATTTCTCTGACTTCTCAGAAAAAGTCCCCACCTCGCTCATTGACGTCTTCATCCGTCGACATTGCGACTGTGGTTCAAACCATGTTAAAGGTAATGTAGCTTCCATACACTCCATTTAAGATGACTATTACCCTGCGTATGAGGAGGAACTGGAAGGTTACTTTGATCCAGACGATGGACCAGTCATTTCCTCAGCAGATGAGGATGCTGTCAGGGAAACTGCAGCCTCTCCTCCTGATGACCCTTCCTACCTCAACATGATGGTGCAGATCCAAAAAGCCATGAATTTTGCCACAACTGAACAAGATAGACAAAGATGTGATATAGCTGACTATCTGGAACTTCCAGAAGAGCCTGTTGTCGTGGTTCCACCTTTGATTCAGACCTACCAAAATGTAGTGCTGTCTGCTTGGCATCAACCTTCCACCATCCCTGCAATTCCCCGGAAGGCTGACCACCTGTACCAATCCCAGGTTGACCACCCTTTCTTTTCAGTGGCACTGGAGGCAGATTCGGTGGTAATTACTGCCACTTATGATCGTACTAAGCGGCCTAAACATCTTAGCTCATTACCTCCTGACAAGCAATCATGATGCATTGACTATACAGGCAAGAGAGTGTACCACGCAGGTATTATGAACCTCCGTATACTCAGTTATATGGGACACACGGTAAAATACCAAGGAACACTATGGTCCTCAACCATGGACTTGGTTAACAGCTACCTTCATCTCTGGAGAAGGAACCGCTGTTTACCATGCTGTATTTCCATGGGTAACTCCCTATCCAGACATCTCTTGCAATCAGGGTACGATGCCATGGACACTGCAGCCATAACCTCTGCCATTGGGATTACCCTAAGACGCCATGCTTGGCTCTGGATATCGGGGTTTACACCCGACGTCCTACATAAAATCATAAATGCCCCCTTTAATTGTACAAAATTATTTGGGTCAGATACCTAGACTATTTTAGGTGACCTCCAAGCCTCAGGCAGGACCTTGAAGACTGTACATGGCATGTAGAGTTCCTCTCAACATCCAGGCCAACAACATTACCAGCAATCCTTTTAATTCTGAAAGAGTGGTAAACAAAGGGGCAACTGCAAGCAAGCTTCTAAGGTTAGACAGCAGACTGAAACGTCCAGAACTATCACCCCTGCGACAAAAGGCTCCCATTCCACCCCCTCAGTGGGGACTGGCCAGCCCACCACCTTCTGACCTACTGAACCTCCACCACAGCTTCCTTTTGCCGGCCTTTGAAGCTGTCAGTGGCCACTTTGCACTCCAGCTAGAGGCCTGGCAAACTATCACCTCAGATAAAAAGGTCCTTCAAATAATTTGGACAGGACACACTCTGGAATGTTCTTCCCTCCCTCCACCTCACCCTCCCCGTTCTGTCTTGTATCCAGATGAACACTTGCCCATTCTCCAAGAGGAACTCATTCACTACTCCAAAAACAGGCTACAGAATGATTTATTCCCACTTCTTCCTTTTTCCCAAAGGGACAGAAGATTTACAACCAGTACTGGATCTAAGAAACCTAAATCTGTTCATCCAGTATAAGAGGTTCAGAATGGTCACACTGGCTTCCATTCTTCCCATCCTACAGCAAGGGGACTGGCTCTACGCTCTGGATATAAAGGATGCCTATCTGCACATCCCTATCCATCCCGCCCACCACTGGTTCCTCTGATTTCAACTTCTAGGACACCATTCACTATACCCATAAGGCTGATTTTAACCAATTCGGCATGAAATGGTCCCCACACTCAATTAGGTATCTGGGCAGACTCCTAATCACAGACCCATCTCTCACCAAGAAACTAAACCTAGATGACCTAGCAGCTAATATCCAATAGGATCTTCAGAGGTGGGAGTCTCTCCCAATATCCTTATGGGGACAGATCAGTATCATAAAGATGAATGTGCTTCCCAGACTTTTCTTTCCTTTAAACATGTTGAACCTCTGGCTTCCTCTCTCCTTCCAACATTTACATTCCCTCATCTCCAATTTCATTTGGTTAAATAAACATCCTAGATGCTCCTTCCTTAAACTGAGCCTCCCCAAGGATTCGGGTGGTATTCGCCTTCCCAGTTTCCTCCTATATTTTTGGGCCAGCCACCTCTCCAAGTGTGGAAGATTGTTCTCGAGTTCTGAGGGCGAATATACTCCTATATGGCTACAGATAGAGAACCAGCTCCTGCAGTTGCACAACCTAACTGCCCCAACTGTGTTTTATCTTCCATGGAAATCACTGCCAGTTTCGCTACGTTACTCAGTGATTGGCACCTCAATGAAGGTTTTCTCCCAGTTCTGTTCCTCCCATAAGCTCTTCCCCCAAAAAGACTTTGCTCAACCTATTGTTCTCAATCTTAATATCAAGATAGGAGGTATTAGCCTTACCCCAGGACGGTTGCCCCAGTTAAGAGAAGCCATAGTAGCTGATTTGTACTCTCAGGACTCTCTGCTCTCCTCTCCAGATATTCTCTTGAAATACAGCTTAAACCAAGTGCACATCTTCAAGATATTTCAGCTCAGACATCACCTGGGCCAGTTATTCGGCACAACCCTTAAATCCTCCAGCATAGGTCCCATCTTGGACCAGCTAAAGGAATTGGCGTCCATGCTACATGGCATCTCCCTTCTATACTCCTGTCTTCTGGCCAAAGGCTGTCCTGAACCCCTCCCAGGTTCAAAGGTTTGGAATTCCCTGTTACCTGACATACCCCTCAATTAGGCAAAGATCTGGAAAGATCTATATATTTATAACTCCCAGGACAGGATCAGACTCGACCGATACCATATTCTAAATGATATGTACTATACCCCCATTAAACTGGCTAAAATGGACCACCTTCCCTCCTCTATATGTTCTAGGTGTGGTAAATCAGAAGGGAGTATTTTGCATATATTTTGGTATTATAAAAAAGTTTCCTCCTTATGGCAGTTAATTCAAACCAATATGGATCCCTTACTTGGTTTGGATGGTCTCTTCACTGTGGAAATCTACATTTTGGGTATCTACATCAACATTAGGGTCAAGGAGCGTAGATTTCACATGGCCTTAATCTCAATGGTTGTCAAGAAGCTGGTGCTCAAACTTTGGCTGGGTCAACTGGCCATATCTTACAGTGAATGGCTAAATGAACGGTCTATATGCTTCAGAACTGAATGCTTGATTGCACGCTCCTGCAGTAGACTCAAGCTATTTGACAAAAAATGGGGCAAACTATATGCATTATATCTGCATTAATTGTATATAGATGTCTGAACTCTCCATGTGTCTAATCTCATACTGTATGTTATCATCTTTGCTTTCCTAATAGGGGCACACTCCAGGGGTGGACTGGGTAGGGGGAGTGAGGGGAGGTGGATAGATAGTGGGTTTTTTTGTTATCTAATGTTCTTGCCTGACACAGTTCCTGTGTATGTAGGTTAATGATAAAATTAATAAAGAAGTTGAATTAAAAAAAAAAAAAAAAACTTCTAGGACACCATTTCCAATTCTGAGAACTACCTTTCGGCCTATCATCAGCTCCAAGAGTCTTTACCAAATGCCTTGCGGTAGTGGCAGCACACTTCGCTGGCAGGGGCACTTTTTCTTCCCCTATTTAGATGACTGGCTCAGCAAAGCCCACTGGAGGGATGCCCTCCTCTCCTTCTTCCAAGCCATCCTCTCTCTTGTTCTATGATTTAGGCATTACCATCAGTTGGCCAAAATCCAATATAGTACCCACTCAAAAACTCCAATATATAGAAGCCGTGTTTGACACCGCTCTAGGCAGGGCCTCTCTTCTGGAGGACAGACAAACAAAACTCATATTGATGGACTTACAATTTCAGAGAGTAAACCATATAAGGACCACGTAGTAAGGATTAGGAAGGAGGGGGGTTGGGTGGAAGCAGGGTGCGATAAGGCGGAAGCACTAAATGAGTACTTCTGCTCAGTATTTACTAAAGAGAAGAGGGGGTGACACCCAAGGTGGGAGAAATGGCAGAAGCAGGGGGGGAAGTGGTGACAGATGGGGAAATCATGGAAAGCAGAGTTCGAGAGGGTTTGAAGGTACTGAGGGTAGACAAGGCGCCAGGCCCAGATGGCATCCACTCCAGGGTACTGAAGGAGCTGGCAGAGGTCCTTGCAGGACCTTTGGCAGACCTATTTAATGCCTCACTACATTCGGGGTGTGTACCTCAGGACTGGAGGATGGCTCATGTGGTGCCCCTCCACAAGAGTGGCCCCAAGGATGAACCGGGAAACTACAGACCAGTGAGCCTCACATCCATCGTGGGTAAGCTAATGGAGACTATCCTGAAGGAGAGGCTGGTGGCCCTCCTAGAGGCCAAAGGACTACAGGACAGCAGACAGCATGGCTTCATATGTAGCAGATCCTGCCAAACCAACCTGGTCGAGTTCTATGACTGGGTAACTAGGCAACTGGACAGGGGCCATGCAGTGGATGTCCTGTATCTGGACTTCAGTAAGGCGTTCGACTCAGTGCCACATGGAAGGCTGGGAAGGAAGTTAATAGGCACAGGGGTGGGTGCAAAGCTGGTGAGATGGGTAGGAAACTGGCTGCAGGGAAGGCAACAGAGGGTGGTGGTGGGTGGGGAGCTCTCACACCCAAGGGCAGTGACGAGCAGTGTCCCACAGGGCTCAGTGTTGGGACCAGTGTTGTTTGGGATATTCATTGCAGACATATCATGGGACATCAAGAGCAAGATCAGTCTGTTTGCTGATGATACCAAGGTAGGCACGGTGGTGGATGACCTAGGGGATGGCAGAGGTTGCAGGATGATCTGGCAAAGCTTGAAACCTGGTCAGACACCTGGCAACTGGGCTTTAATGCCAAAAGTGCAAGGTGCTGCATTTTGGGATGAAGGACCCAAGGAGGAGTTACCAGCTAGGGGAGTGCAGCTAGCCCAGACAGAGGAGGAGAAGGATCTGGATGTGCTCATTTCAGGGTCAATGAACAACTCGTTGTACAATGTAGGAAGGCAGCCAAAGGCCAACAAAATGCTAGGTTGTATTGCAAGGGGTATATCCTCTAGGAGGAGGAGGTGATTCTGCCACTGTATAGGTCATTAGTTAGACCACACCTGGAGTACTGCGTGCAGTACTGGTGTCCGTATCTGAAGAGGGACATTAAGTTACTGGAAGGGGTGCAGCACAGAGCGACAAAGATGATCAAGGGGCTGGGGGACTTATTATACAAGAGGAGGTTGAAGGAGTTGAACATGTACTTACTGGAGGAGAGGAGAGACAGGGGTGACATGATTGAAACCTTTAAATACATGAAAGGAATAAGCAAGGCTGGTACAGAGGGGCTGTTCAAAGTAAGGGAGGGGAGGGCCACCAGGGGCCATGATATGAGACTGGAGCGAGGAAGGTTCAGGAGGGAGATGAGGAGACACTTTTTACAGAGAGGGTGGTGGCTGGGTGGAATGCGTTACCTGCTGAAGTGGTATGCAGTAGAACAGTGGACTGCTTCAAACGAGGATGGAACAGGACAAGGGGGAGGGTTAATGAAGGGGAAGGGTGGAAGGGAGGGGCAGCTGCAGAATAAGGGGTGCTAGATGCACATTTGAGCAGACTTGATAGACCTCTAGGCCTTTATCTGCTGGCAAATTTCGTATGTTCGTATATCATGGCCGGGCAGCTCCTCTGTCTGCTAGGGCACATGGCAGCCACTATCCCCACTGTGCATCTGGCAAGACTTCACATACGACCCATCCAGTGGGCTCTAATCAATGGAGGGAGAGATTGGGAAACTTCACCACCCCTATAGAAGTCACTCCTGCCCTCTGCAATGCCCTACAGTGGTGGACATGCTGTCACCACCTCTATCAAGGGGTCTCCTTACAATCCCTTCCTTCAACTTTTATTTTTTTATTTTTATTTGTTATTTTAAATTTGTTAACCAGGTAGGGAGACTGGGTGATGCCCTTTTTTCAGGTCTGACCCAGACAATCAACAATAAAGACATATAAAATCACTTGAGAAACAAGTAATGCAAATGATTACATACATCAGCGGATAAATTATTTTTAAATTTAACCTTAAACCCAGTTAAGGAATTGATGGTTACAAGAAATAAAGGTAGATTATTCTACAAATGAGCAGCAGATTATACAAATGAATGAAAACCAAAGTTACACTTATTAGCAAATGTTTTCAAAACAGTTTCTTTGTTCGAACCTAGGTTAACCTGAGGATCCCTAAATTTGAGTAAATCAGATAAAGGAGATATAGTCCTAGCATAAATAGCTTGGTGGATCAAGTTACCAAAAGCATAGGTAAACTTTAATTTGGGGGATACGCATACAAAACACAGTAGTGTGTTAGCAAAGGGGCACCAAGGACAAAGTGACAAATATTATTATAAGCCACACTCAGAACCCTACCCTCCCTTACTCCCAGATTATAATATAGCGGGGAAACTTAGTCAAGGTGTGGCAATAAAGTACCCATGGCAATGGTTTTACGAGATTCAATTGATAAATAAGCTTTAAACTTATATAACAGACCCAACTTAGAATTGGTAGTTTTACTTACAGCTTTGACCCGAGGAAACCTAAGCCAGGGTCTAAAAGGGATCCCAAGTACTTGAATTCATTTACCTGTTCAAGTAAATCACCAGCTCTATCAAGAATATATAAGCATGGATTCAACTGTAGCCGAGGAGCACTCCCAAAAACCATACACTTAGTCTTTTTTACATTTAAGACCATTTGATTAGTCAGTAACCAAGAACCAAATATGTCAAAATCACTCTGTAAACCTTCATTAACCTGCTCAATTTTCAGATCCCGATTGTATAAAATTAAATTGTCAGCATAAAGGAGACAACGGCTCCTTATGAAAACAGAGGGGACTTGGTTTATAAAAAAAGAGAATAACAGGTCCAAGAATGAACCCCTGTGGAACACCTCTGATATTAAACCATAAATCAGATAAAACTGAATCAGTTGAGACTTGCTGAGATCTTCCTTCCAGAAAGCTCCTCAGAAAGGATACTGACATGCCGGAAATACCCAAACCCTTTAACTTCTGACAAAGCAAGTTATGATTTATTAGATCAAAGGCCCGGGTCAGGGCCACGAACACCGCCACCATTAGAAGACCTCTATTGCAACCATGGAGGATGGTGTTCGTGAACCTGACCAGAGCCGTACCTCTTCCCCTACCAGTTCTAAACCCTTGTTGTTCTGAACAAAGTAAGCCACTAGGTTTGAATGTTCTGACTATCGACACCTCCACTCAGGGTTGGGGAGCCCATTTCAGCCCCTACCAAACCTAAGGTCAATGGGACTCTGCAACAGCCTCCCTTCACATCAGTATCCTGGAAATCAGAACCGTCCAGCTCACCCTTCAAACGTTCCACCCCTACCTAATGCTGGGCCCTATGTTGGTCCAGATGGACGACAAGCAGGGGGGCACAAAGTCCCAATGCCTCTGCAGGGAGGCCCTCCAAGTTCGGGACATGGCTCTGGAACAAAATCTGACACTGACTGCTGTTCATCTTCCAGGGAAGCACAACACTGTAGTGGACACTCACAGTCACCCTTACCAAGCTCAGAAGTGGACTCTCAAGTCACACAGTCTTAGAGACAATTTTTCAGGTTGACCTGTTTTTTGCCTCCCCAAAGAATCATCATCTGCCTATATATTATTCTATCATCCCGGTCAAAAAGGGCGATGTATAGATGCTCTGTCCTGTCCATGGACCATACTGTTCTTATATACTTCCCCCCGTTCTCCTAATGCTAAGGGTCTTGCTGAAACCACAAATGGAACCAGCCACAGTGATCCTTTCTGCCCCATTTTGGCCTCGCCAGGTCTGGTTTCCCCTGCTGCAACAACTTGCGACGGCAGAGTCGATCTCTCTCCCAATCCACCTGACCCTACTGACCCAACACAGAGGAACTCTTTTCCACTCCAACCTAAAGTCCCTACATCTTCATGCATAGCTCCTGAAAATGTCTTTATAAGCCATCTCAATGTCTCCTCTTCAATGGCTGACATCCTCCTGGCATCCTGTAAACCATCCACCAGACAGACGTACAATTCTAAATGGAAGAGATTCCCCTACTGGGCAGCTTCCAAAGGCCTGGACCCCTTGTCTTGTCCCTTAACGGGCATCCTTGTCTACCTATCCTCTCTCACCTCAACTGGCTTGAGCTACTCTTCCATATCTTAGTCTTCCATGAACCTTTGGAAGGCAATCTGATTTCTCAGCATCACCTCACAAGGATGTTTTTACGAGGCATGTTACATGTGAAACCTCCCATCCAGGGACCAACTCCTCCATGGGACCTGAACTTCATGCTTGAAAAACTAACTCTTCCTCCCTTTGAACCAGCGGCCTCTTGCAACCTCCGTTTTCTGGCTTGGAAAACTCTTTTTCTAGTGGCCATCACATCAGCCTGGCACATTTCTGAGCTACAAGCCCTGATGTGTACTGAACCATACCTTTTTTTCATAAGGATAGGGTCTCTATATGGACCAACCCGACATTTTTACCCAAGTTCATTTCTGAATATACTTTAAGTCAATCAGTTGACCTACCTGTCTACTTTCTGGCCTATAACAATCCAGGTGAATCGCTACTACACACCCTGGATGTCCACCGAATCCTACAGTAATATACTTCACGAACAAAATCTACCCAAAAAGCAGCATAGCTCTTTGTGTCTTTTGCCCATGCTAGGGAAGGTCTACCTGTTACTAAACAGACCCTCTCTAATTGATTTGCTCATTGTATAACCTATTGTTATAACAAATACAACAAACCACTACCGGCTGCTGTCCATGCACACTCCGCCACAGCTATGGCTACTATTTTGGTTTGCTTTAAAAGGGTCTCTATAGCAGACATGTGCAGTGCCATGACATGGTCCTATGAGCCTCCAATATTGCCCCCTTAATTGCCTTCCACTTTTCCTCCACCCCTGTCCGTATGTCCACCCCTGCCAGTGCTTTTTGAAGACAGACACCCATTTTCCTAAAGTCTGCTCACCTGAAATCCAGTACCTTCACCTTGGATTGGCTGCTGTGGGTCACCAATCCTTCAACCTTCAAATTCTAATTAACGGGGTGGGTGGTGGACAGCTGGAACAGACTCCCGGGAGAGGTGGTGGGGGTTAAGACAGTGGTGGGCTTTAAAAAGGCATGGGATAGTCAAAAGGGAATTATTAGGAAGCTTAGTGTGGAAGGCTGGCTCCCTAAGAGGTGGCTTTTAGGTAGATAATTTTGGGAAGACTGGGTGGGCCTTTTCTGCTGATACAGTCTGTTTCTGTGGTCCATGAAACATACCTTCACAAAACATTATAATCTGGACATTGCCTCCAGACACCAGTGAGTTAAGGCGAGTGCCTTCCGGCTCTCTGATATAACTTTGCTCAGTCTCGTGTACATGGCTTTCACCAAGACCTTTAGAGACTGGCAGTCCTTTCAAGTCGTACACTAATTGGGCTAGATTAGGAATGACAACACAGAGGGTTGGAAGAGTGAACCCTGTGTTATGATCTAGACCACCTGCCCCAATTATCTGACACTTGACTGACCAAGACTATTTGATCTTAGTCCAGGAAGGTGCTGTGTTCATTAAAGTCTAATGTTTCCTTAGGGGCGTGTTTACTTTTTTCAAAGTAATGTGTTATGGGGGCCCTTTTAAGAATCATAGACTGCAAAATGCTTAAAAGTTTTTTGACCTTTTATTGAGTTCCCCTACGTTTCAGTCTGTGCCAGACTGTTCATGGGGTGCATTTTCTTCTTTTATTCTAGTTAAAAGTATACATAAATGTTATCTTTCCATTCTCAGTTTTTCTTGTTTACATAGTTTAATTTATACATTTTTTTCTGTACCAACACATACCAATCCTAAGGTTGTCAGCATCGTGTTTTCTGTCCTGCTTTTTATTTTTAGTTTATACAACAGTCTATATTAATCCTGTTTGAGATATTGAGGACACAAACGACTACAGAGACAATAGAGTGTACACATATAAAAAATTCAAAAGGCAAAACGCACGTAACTCATACAATACATATGAAAGTACAGACAGTGACAGCAGCTACACCAGGGATCCACAGAGAAGCGCTGAAGAAACACCACAATCAGATGATCAGACCCCAAGCACATCAATGGCTAACATGAGAAAAAACAGATATGAACCAAGAGAAACAAGATATGAACTTAGAAATCAAAGAAACACATATAGACAGGGAAGGATATGGAGGGGGCCGGGAGGCAGAGGAGGAGGAGGAACAGGTGGAAGGCCAATAAGACCAACAAGGGGAGGATGAGGCAGAGGCCCAAACTCAGTGACTTGATGCCGATATTCAATTTAAGCAAAAGAAACAACGGCAGAAGAAACTAGGATTCTTAGCCTGGGTTTATCATTTGCCCCAACACAACCCGTTGACCTGCAAAAATTCTGTAGGACTTTAAAATTAAAAAAACAATTTGGTGGCGAAACAACCCACATAGACACGTACAAACAGAATCTAAAAATGGAAATGGGAGTCAAATCTAGATATGATCCCCCAACAGTGTGAAATTATGGGATAGAGACATTTTGTAAGATTACAGAAAAAGAAATAATGAACTTATGTTCAGAACAAGGCAGTGTATTCCCCACACACAATAATCTTACACGAAAGGACAAAGTAGCATTGGAACACCTAAAAAAAGACAAAAACATAGTGATAGAGTGCACATAAAGGAGGAGGCATAGTATTACAAGATAGAAACCAGTACAAACAAATGTGTCCAACATTATTAGAAAATAGAGAAAACTATGTCATACTACCTGAAAATCCAACAGAAAAAAAATCAAACAACAAATAGACATAGTCTTGGAAGAGCACTCAGCTATGGATTGAATAGAACCATGGGAAGCAGAAATATTAACCAAGAACTATCCCAGAATTCCAACATTTTATGCTACACCCCCAAATCCATAAAAATCCCACATGTCCACCTGGCTGACCGATAGTCTCCGGAAATGACTCCATATTCGAACCATTGTCTAGATACATTAACTTCCATTTGCAGCCACTAGTTGGGATAACCAAATTATGTTTAAAAGACACGACTGACATAATTTTAAAAATACGTAACATTTCAGACATAGGACTCAAAGAAAGCAGCCTACTAGTCTCACTAGACGTAGCAGACTTATATACATCTATACTGCACCAAGAAGGGATCCAATGTATAGGCAATTTACTGGACACCAGACCAATAGGGAGTAAACCAAAAACACACATTCTCCAAGAAATGGCAGAAATAATACTCACAAAAAACTATTTTGAATTTGACGGAATATACTACAAACAGTGTAAAGGCACAGCCATGGGCTCCACCATGGCCCCAGCCTACGCCAGTGCCTACAAGGACAACTTTAAGAGACACCACATATGCAACAGAGGGGACACCAAGATACACACCTGGCTGTGATACATTGGCGACATTTTTTTTGTTATGGGAAGGTAGCCCAGAAGAACTTATAAATTTCCATGAGGAACTAAATAGGGAGGATACCAACCTCAAATTCACTATGAATGTACAAAGAGATGAAATACCATATTTAGATGTAGTAATCAAAAAGAAAAACAATAGACTAGAGACCTCATTATACAGAAAGGAAACGGACAGGAACATGGTACTCCATGGAAGTAGCTTCCATGAGAGAAAACTGAAAAACAGCATACCTTACTCCCAACTGACTAGAGTCAAGAGAAACTGTAGCATGGGAAGGGACTTAAAGAAAGAGACCAACAACATGATAAACAGATTTAGGAACAGAGTATATCCAGAACACACCCTACAAACAGCAGAGAGATGGATAGAGCAGAAGGACAGGTCGGATTTGTTGAAAGCAAAGAAACTGCAGGAAAGTAATCAGAGAGTGGTACCAGCTACAAAATACAACCACAAAATGCCAGAGATTAGAAAAATAGTAAATAAACACTGGCATGTAGTACAAATTGATAACAAACACATCCCGGAATTACAAACGAGACCCATCATAGCAGCCAAAAAAGTTGCTGCTTTCAATTGCCCTGCCATTACTCCACTACACAGTCAATTCAAAAAGCCGCTACTTCCTTTATATACTTACGTTTTGGGGACGTAATTCCCCATCATCAGAGCTCTGATGAATAATGGCAGGGCAATTGAAAGCGACAAGTTTGAGGTTGAGTTTATCCAGCCACTGGCTAGGTAATACAGCTTGGTTTGCTTATAGCTTTCGCCTGTTAAAAAGTTAAAAGGAATTGTGTCTATACATGGTTGCAGCTTCTAACAAGATGGAGACACTGGGGAAGGTGTCTTTCCTTCCTTACTTCTGCGATGGAATGCTTGGATTAGACAATTGAGCCAGGAAAAAATCATGGACACACAGAACTGGGTATGGTATTTTAGAACTGCCAGAAAATATGATTATTCGTGTTAACAACACGGGAAGTGTAAAGCTGTTTAACACGAAGGAGAACTTATAATATGAGAGTGTGTTTGAAAAGCAAAAAAATATATATTTTTACACAAATAAAAAAGATAAGAAAAAACAAATAAGAATATGAATGGATTTGTATAGGAGTGCAGATAGAATTGTTCCCCCTTAAGGAATTTGCAGTTGGATTTAATTTCCTGCTATCTAAGCACCCTACATGATTAAGTTTTCCCTTCGCAAGGATTTATATCTAAAAAGGGACATGTGAGCACACACCATTCTGATATTTTGTTCCGAGATTCTTATATTTACTTTAAAACCATCTGTCTGTTTGTGCCTGGAACAGTCATATATTTTACACCAGTGTCTTTTACTAGAATGATTGATACACCAACCCATATATTTATGTAGTTATTTTGGACATAAGAAATCTGTATATCTAATCGTATGAATATTACCTGGAACTGTTATCTTAAGGGTACTGACTTACTTAGGTTATCATTTTCTAAACTGAGTTCTCTAAGTTTTATAATATTAAATTGAGAAACATGACTGAAGCCAGGATTCATGGTTAAAAATGTTTTTACTCTTGATATCAGTGTTCAAAATTTATAAAGCAGTTTTGACATTAACATGAATAGACAGGTACAATTTAAAATGCAGTTAGAATTTTTCTGAACAGCAGTACAAAGTGGAAAATAATTTGTTGCAAGTAAAAATATGTTGCAGTAAACAAAATAAAAACAAATGCAGGCAGGTTGTCAGCCTTATGTCCTATGCCTAAAGTGGAGGTAACACTCACCAACCAGTACCAGATGTTCCTACGAGGTCCTGAGAGCTGAGGTGACTCTTGGTTCTCCCTCTGAGACTCCTACCTTGCCTTGGATTTCTGGGCACTCAAGTAGTCTTGTCAAGGCAGAGGTGTAACTGGATAATTCGTATATCTCAGGGAGTTTGACCACTGATCAGTTGTAACAGGTTGTTGTTAGCCCAGGAGGCAGTTACTTTATGTAGGGACTTATCTAAGCTGTTACTTTGATCTAACTTCATGTACCTTGTGTTAAACTAGGCTAGTTACTTCACTACATCTGCAGGAACATCAGGTAATATAAAAAGCAACATGGCGTTCTATCTGCAAGGATATCATATAATGTAAGAAGTAACATTGGTCAGTCATAGCTCTTCATGGGACAGGGTTGACTGCCCTTGACTACCCAGGCAGCCAGTCATGACTGTTGAGGTAACAGGGTTGACTGCCTGTTGTGGTTAATTTTACTGGCAGGACAAAGATGACCCCCAGCTAACCTTTTATGGTTAGACTAAGTAGTTGAAGATATACAGCCTATGGTTACCAGTGGAAAGTACCTAACAGATGTCAGCGACTTGAGTGGATCATGCTCAGTGCTCATGAACCCTCCGTAATTAATTCTGTCTAAAGTTGACAGTAGAAATAAAAAGTAAACACTTAGGGTTTAAACTTGCAGGATCAATTTAACAGGTCATAAATTGTTAATCTATAAGCAGAAAATCAAACACATCTAACTCCATGGGTATCAGGTTATAAATGGTTAATTAATACAAAATCAAAAACATTTAAAACAATCACTGATTATTAATTGGAAAATAACAATCTAGTGCCTAATCATTTTGGCTTGGCTAAGGCCAGGTTCTTAAAATCTGGGGGGTGGAATGTTTGCAGCAATCCACTCAGCCACCATGCTCTCTTGTTCTGGGTGCATTCATTCATTAACAAAGGGCAACAGGGCAGGCAGAGCTGGTGGATTAAGTAATCTTAGGTAATCCCCCAACCATGGGACATTAAGGTCTGGTGGCATAGGTGAGCGTAATGAACCAGGCAAATTTCGTGGGGCAGGTTCATGCAGTGGTCCAGACAGGGCCTCTGATGGGATAGACCTGTTTAGTGGGATGGTCAAATCTAATGGAGCAGGTGGACCCGGTGGCAGAGGCAGACCTGGTGGGGTCTGCGAAAATGGGATTGCATGCAGAGCACCGGATTGCCTTTGGCTGAAATGGGATTGCATGCAGAGCACCGGATTGCCTTTGGCTGTGCTGTCTTACAAGGCGTTCTATCCTAAGGTCTTCACACTTCCTGTCTTACTGCTTAGGACTCATCCCAACAGTAGTACCTGCTGCAAGAGATGAAGATAGTACAGTTTCGTACTTACTGTAATGGTAGATCTTCGAGAGGATCTCTTGCAACAGGTATGTTCCCATCCTCCTTCCCCCTCCCTCTCTAGACGAGCAAGCTTCCTCAAAAAAAAAAAGGTGGGGGAGGTACCTCTATGAGCCTTGGTTTCCCTTGGTCTCACTCCGTGAGCTGAAGCCAGCAGGGAACTGAGGAAGCCTGGGGCTGCCCGCACCTTTATAGTCGCTCAGGTGATGAGATCATTAGTGTTGGTGGTCCCTAGGCAAACACTGCTAGTGAAAGCTACTTTGCACAGGAGTGCCCTCTGGCAGAAACCCAACAGTAGTACCTGCTACAAGAGATCGTCTGGAAGTTCTACCATTTCAGTAAGTACAAAACTGTAATTCTAGGGACATGGATATGTTGTTCATCCACACTTATTGGCAGGTATCCTTGCCGCTTTAAATCTTGCCGGAAGGTCTTCAAGCTGGCTCCTCCCACCCACCTGGGTGGTAAAACTCTCGGCTCCGCCCCATGACGCCAGATCTTCCTTACCGCTTGGAAGCTCAGGTTCCCTCCTTAACGCTCTGCGATTAAGACTGGTTCCTAATTCTTCGAAAGTTCGAAATCAAAGTTTTTTGCTAAAAAGACTTCGGTCTTCTTCTCCTCGCGGCTGCGATGGACAAATCGACTCCCGGTTTCCGGAGGTGCCCTTGCGGCAGAAGATGTCTAGGACGGATCCGCATTCCACGTATGCCTACTGCCTGGGCCTTGAGCACGACCCGCAGGCCCTGCGACTTGTGCTCTTCTTTTCGGCCCACGCCCTGAAGACCGTATGCCCGATTACAACTGGGGCGCCCGAGAAGAGAATTCCACCGTGAAATCTAAAGAGGCCGGTTGGCAGTGTCTGCGGGCGCGGTCATGATCAGCTCGAGCAGATGATCGCCCTCGAAGAGGAGGCGGCACGGGCCGCTTCTACCTCGGCTGTGGCATTTGTCCCGCTCTCTCTCGGTGCCTCGTACTCTGCTTCTTTTAAGGAGCTTTGTCTGACCCTCTCGACGAAAGGCGAGGGTCCAACTTCTTCGGGACCTTTTTCCAGGTCCAAAAAGAGCAAAAGTAAGTCTCTCCGTCGATGCTCTTGGGAGCGGGAAAGATCCCCCTTCCCTTGTCGACAGTCGACTTCAGTCGACCCCTCAGCTTCGGCCACTGGCTTCACGGTGTCCCCGTCAGGTCAGTTGACTGAGACTCCCGACGACGCGGTCGAGATTTTTCTCGACCCATTAGACGGGTTGTCGGCTGGAGAAGCTGAGAATCCCCTCTCCCCGGTTCCCCCGGTGAGAGTTGAGGATCCCGTCGGCTCGTCTGTGCCTCCGGTTCCGGAGCCTTCGGTGGACGTCCGAGCCGAGGGAGTACCGTTTCCGACACTTCTCCTCGCCTCGGCCTAGTCGAGACTCTCGTTCTCAGTCTCGGACATCTCGCTGTCCGGACGATCCCGCCGCCATAGGCGGTCTCGGGTCTCGCACCGCAGGCAGCGCCGCTTCTTCCTCAGACGAGGGAGGCTTCAGCGCAAGTTGCGCCGGGCGGTATGAGGAACTTATGTGGCAACAGCTCCTTTTGACCGGGAATAAGCCGACCCAGTCGTCTTCCCCGGCCATTAAGTGGTTGTCACCGGAACGGCCGAAACAACCCCTTGTTGTAGCTGAGGAGCCTGTTCCAGGCCGGTTGTTCGGCCAATTCCAGCTGCCCCACCGATTCTGGTGGAACCTCCGCCTCCACAGCCGTTAGTTGGGGCTCCAACCAAATATTCTCGTTCGGCTATGGGTTTGCCCCATAGGCTGTCTGTCACCCTCACTCCCGATAAACCTCGGCAGGTGGAGGGTGGCTCAGGCTTGAGGCAGCTCTTTGAGGACTCTTCCGGGTCCGAGGATGATTCCTCCCTTTTCTCCAAGCGCATGGACTTGGAGTCCTCGGGAGGACAGTCAGTGGACGATAGCCCTTCGTCCTTCTTAGGATTGCTTCGGCTCATCTCGGAGTCCACCGGGATGAAGCTCGAACCCGTTTCTAAACGGGCCAGGTATCCCCTCACGGAGATTCTGGACCGAGGGGATTCTCCTACGGAGGCCTTTCCGGTGGCCGAGGCCATAGTGGGTCCGGCCTTGGAGCTTTGGCAGCGCCCTGCTTCCTGCCCTGCGCCTTCGGCCAGAATGGCCAGGAAGTATGCGGTCCCTACCGGTTCCCTGTCCGGTTTTTCGGAACACCCCTCTGCTGAGGGGTTGGTTACCGACAGCGTTTTCCGGCGTGCCGGGAACGCCAGGGATGTGGACAAACCTCCCGACAAGGAATCCAAGAAATTGGATTATGCCGGGCGAAAAGTCTATGCTGCGTCGTCTCTCTCGGCTTTCGTCCAGGCCAGTTCGCCGTCCTCATGGCACATTTTTCTCATGCCCTGTTGGGCTTCCTGGATGAGGTCGTCCCTCATCTTCCCGCGGATCTGCAGACTACGGTCAGGCAGGTGCGGGACCAGGGCAGGGCAGTGGCCAAACAGCAGCTCCAGACTGCTTTAGACATTGGGGACTCATGTGCCAGGTCGGTGGCGGCCGCAGTGGCCATGCGTCGTCGGGCTTGGCTGAGGATATCCACCTTTACCTCGGATACCCAGCACAAGTTGGCAGATGTTCCCTTTTTGGGGACTGACCTCTTCGGCCCTGGGGTGGAAGGTCACCTGCAGAGGATCGAGAAGTCCAATGCTACCTTGGACTCGGTCTCTTCCGCTCAGAAGGACAAAGGCCGCAAGCCACAGCCTAAGCCCTTTCGTCCTTCTGCGCCCGCGGCGCGCCCGGCCCAGCAACGTCAGGGCCAGCAGGCTTGAGCTTGGCATCCCAAACCCAAGCCGTCGGCTTCCTCCAACAGGAAGCAGGGAGGAAAAGGCCCAGGAGGTCCCTCGGCCGGTCCCTCCTCCAAGCCTGCCCAGTGACGGGCTGAGGGGTGCGCCCCATCCCCACACTCACTCCCTGGTTCTCTCGCGGGGACGGCCCGACACTTCCTTTCCGCCTGGTCCGCTGTTACCACGGACAGGTGGGTACTGGAGGTGGTGGGAAAAGGCCTGCCTCTGAATTGAGCAGGTACCGCCTTCAGAGCCGTCGCACTGGGGCCTCGAGTCCGCAGCCTCACTGGCGGCTCACCGAGCTGACATCGCTCTTCTCCTCCAAAGGAGGTGATCACGGAGGTAGAGGACCCCCCTTCAGACCCGGGGTTCGTGTCCAGGTATTTCCTGGTTCCGAAACGGAGGGGCTGGCGCCCCATTCTCGACCTACACGACCTGAACAAGTTCCTAAGGTCTCGAACCTTCAGGATGGTCACTCTGGCACAGATAATACCATCTCTGGAACACGGTGTGTGGTTCTGCTCTCTGGACCTACAGGACGCGTTCTTTCACGTCCCTATCCGTCCGTCACATCGGAGATTCCTCCGCTTTCGAGCGGAGGGATCCCTCTTCGAGTTCCGAGCCATGCCCTTCGGCTTATCTCCAGCTCCCAGGGTCTTCACCAAATGCATGGCAGTGGTGACAGCATTCCTGCGGCGCCGAGGGGTCCGGGTGTACCCTTACCTGGACGATTGACTGATAGCAGCCCCCTCCAGATGGGAGGTGGAGCGGTCCAGAGATCTGGCCCTCCAGGTTTGCTCTCAAGTTGGCCTTCTCATCAACGAGGCCAAGTCGGAACTCGAGCCGAAGCAGGTGATCCTGTTCATCGGGGCGCAGCTCGACTCTCTTCGAGCCAGAGCCGCCGACCGCGGACAGGGCCGAGGTTCTTACCTCCTTGCCCAATCATTTCTGGTTGGGCACTGCGCCTGCCGGGACTTCCTGCGCTCCTGGGTCTCATGGCGGCCTGTACCAGCGTGGTCCGTTGGGCTCGCTGGCACATGCGCCCCTTCAGTGAGGACTGGCCAGCCAGTGGTCACAATGCTCGATCCTTTGGACCAGCTAGTGATAGTGACCCAGGAGATGTGGAACGCTCTCCAGCGGTGGACCGTTCCATTCCATCTGCAGGAGGGCATCCCGTTTGTCCGCCCCGAGCCGACGGTCTCTCTATCGACCGAAGCCTCTCTGATGGGTTGGGGTGCCCATCTGGGGGAACACCGAGTGCACGGCCTCTGGTCCCCGCGGGAGTCCCGATGCCACATCAACCTGCTGGAGCTCCGAGCGGTCCGCCTAGCTCTCACCGCCTTTGCTCCGTTTCTCCGGGGTTAGTGGTCCGAGTCCAGACGGACAATACCACGACCATGTACTACCTAAACCGCCAGGGCGGGAGGCGCTCCCTGCTTCTATGCAAGGAAGCTCTCCGCATTTGGTCACTCGTGCGCAGCCTGGAGGCGGATCTCCTAGCCATTCATGTGGCAGGAGCCTCCAACACCCTGGCCGATGCCCTGAGCCGGATAGGGGCTGCATCTCACGAGTGGTCTCTCCTGCCGGAGGTAGTACAAGATCTGTTCTCCCACTGGGGCACACCTCAGGTGGACCTGTTTGCCTCCAGGGAGAACGCGAAGCTGAGGCTGTTTCATGCCCGCCCCCCTCAGCAGGGCTCGCTGCAGGGGGATGCCTTCTTGAGGCTGTGGACCCCGGGCCTCTTCTACGCCTTTCCCCCATTTCCCTTGATTCACAAGGTGCTTCTCAAAGCAAGGAGGGACAAGGCGCAGGTGATCCTGATAGCCCCAGACTGGCCCCGCCAGTTCTGGTACCCAGATCTCCTCAGCCTCAGCTCCAGGCTCCCGAGGCAGCTTCCAGCTCGCCCGGACCTGCTCTCAGTCAATCAGGGGAAGGTGTTCCATCCGGAACTTCAATCCCTGCACCTGATGGCCTGGTTTCTGAGCAGCTAGAGTTCCAGGCCTTGGGTCTTTCCGACGAGGTCCTCAATGCTGTTGAGGCGTCCCGTAAGGAGTCGACCAGAAAATGCTACGCCTTCAAATGGAAGAGATTCTCCATTTGGTGTCAGGGCAAGGGCTTGGACCCTTCCTCCTGTTCTGTGGCAAGCATTTTGGACTATTTATGGTCCCTTTCTAGTCAAGGGCTTAGGTCGACGACCCTAAAGGTGTACCTGGCAGCCATCTCTGCTTACCGGGCGCGGGCCGGGAAGCAGTTGGTGGCGCAGGAAAAGGTGGTCGGGCGCACAAGGCCTTGATCACATTTCCTCGGTGCGAGAACCTCCACCTCCGTGGATCTACTGCTGGTACTGGCAAAGCTCATGGGCAAACCATTCGAACCAATGCACAGGTGTGAACTCTCTCACCTGTCGTGGAAGACCGCCTTCTTGGTGGCTATCACGTCAGCCAGAAGGATGGGAGAGCTCCAGGTGCTTTGCATCGAGTCTCCTTACCTGGTCTTCCACAGGGACAAGGTTGTCCTGCGCCCCACCGAAATTCCTTCCGAAGGTGATGTCGGAGTTTCACCTTAACCAGGTGCTGACTCTGCCGGTGTTCTACCCCAATCACACCTCGGAGGCCGAATATAGGCTCCATACTCTGGACCCTAGAAGGGCGCTCGCTTATTATAAGGAGCGCACGGCTGAAATTTGGGGAGAGGTTCGGCAGCTGTTTGTCACCTACACTGAAGCCGCATCTGGCAGACCTGCAGCCAAGCGGACGATAGGCAGGTGGGTCACCTCCTGCATAGATTGCTGCTATGAGTTGGCGGGCATGGAGCCTCCCAGAGGGATAAGAGCTTATTCTACTCGTCATACTGCTGCATCGGTGGCTGCTTCCAGGGACGTCCCTATCCAGGAAATCTGCAGGGCTGCTATCTGGAAGTCAGCACACACCTTTATTACCCATTACCACATCGACCTTGAGTCACGCCGGGATGCTGGTTTTGGGGCCTTGGTTCTCCAGTCCTTATTTCCCAAGTAAGTATTAAGGGGGTGTGCGCCTTGCCTCCCTCCTCCCGGAGAACTGCTAGGAGTCTGCCAATAAGTGTGGATGAACAACATATCCATGTCCCTAGAAATACAGGTTACTCACCTGTAACAGGAGTTCTAGGAATGGTATATGTTGTTCATCCACACGACCCACCCGACCTCCCCGGCTTCGACGCACAACCTGAGCTTCCAGCGGGCCAGATCTGGCGTTGTGGAGCAGAGCCGAGAGTTTTACCACCCGGGTTGGTGGGAGGAGCCAGCTTGAAGACCTTCCGGCAAGATTTAAAGTGGCGAGGATACCTGCCAATAAGTGTGGATGAACAACATATACCATTCCTAGAACTCCTGTTACAGGTGAGTAACCTGTATTTTCCTTTTATTAACTGCCAGCCAGCATGAGCTAAGACACACTACAGGAACAGAAAACAGCAAGTACAGTAGTACCAGACTGTATTTATTTATTTACCCATGTAGACAGTCCACACTAGTATACAGTAAGGTATAGGGAGTCCCCACTAGATGGCAGTGAGGCACTGCAAAATAACAGGCTGTTCATTATAAGTTTGAGCATGGAAGAAGGTGAAAAAGAGAGAGTCTGTGATTTAAAAATAAACTTGCCTCCTTACTTAACTGAAGTCCTCATTGGCTTTGTCCTTTGCAGCGGTTCCACTTCTTGAATCCAAACGATAGATGTGAACCTCATCTGAAACACGTTCCTAATTCAGATAATGAGTCCACCAGTTCTTAGGTCATGACGCCAGGGTGTTGTGAGGCCAACAAGTAAGAGGGTAGGTAAGGAAATATTTATTTTTGACTGTTACTTCCTTGTTGCCCACTGTAGAATGCTACAGACATTTTGGTGGATTGTTCAAGAACTGTGACATAATTCAGAAAGATTTGCAGTGTAATCACCCCATGAGAAGTGACAGCTTCACACGTGATCCAAGATATCACCATTCTGAGGACATTTTGAAATTGACCTGCTAAATATTCCCAATATAAGGAGTAAAATGCAAGAATATGAGTGGAAGATTATGCGTAAGATATGCCTTTTAATGGATGATGCTAAGATATCCACTCCAAGCTCCACCCCAAGCTTGGTGCCTTCTGCCATAACAAAGACTACCTGTCTCCCCAGATCCACCAGGAGCTGGTTATCAGAATGGTGCTTCCATTCTGTGACAGTATGGATCTGGTCTATGGTACTTCCCCTCCTCTTCCCTTGACAGACTGGTTACCCTCTGTAATGCTGCCTGTCATTTCACTGCCAACCCCCCCCCCCCCACTCACCACTGCTCTCTATCCATCCTCTACCTACCCTCATGTTGCCAGTCCCACTGTAACTCCTTCATCTCCTAATACTGGTTTGTGTCCCTACTCTCTTACATAGTCACCCATGCTCCCTCTGCCCCAAGGATCCTCACACCTTCTCCTTCTCTTATCCTCACTCCTCTGCTGGGTAGTCAGTCTTCTCATATTGCCTTTACTCTATCTAGAACCTGCTCCTTCTCCCCTCCTGCTCCTGTCAGCCCCCTGCCTGACCCCTCCCCCTTGATGCCATTTTCACCACTGTTGTGGGCCTCCTCCTGGGGTCAGTCATCCCTACAACTGCTGCACTGAATTTTTCCAACCTGCTTTTGTCACTTTAATTGGGTTTCAGTGCTGCTCATAGCACCAACTTCTGTCACCCTGTATTGTCTTTGCACTTTTATCTTGTTGATTTGTGCTCTGTTTACACTTTATTTTGTAATTTCTCATTGCTACTGTGTATGGTGTATTGTGTTTCTTTTCCCATTCCCCTCAGTCGCACCTGGAAATGAGTCTTGGCTCAGTGTGCCTTTCCCGGTTGCCAATTTTCAAATAATTAACTAATCTGTGGTGGAGTGGATAGTGAAGAAGATGTTAAAACTATGAAAGAGAACCTGGGTAGACTGGAAAGATGATCAGAAGTATGGCAGTTAAAATTTAGCACCAACTAGCAAGTTGATGCACATAGGAGCCAATAATCCTAACCATGAATACAGAGTGGGGCAGTAGTAGTGGAAAGCGCTACAGAGAAAACTGATTTAGGAGTAATAATTTCAGATTGTCTGCAGCCATCAGCAAAATGCAGTAGGTGGGTGGGTTGGGTAGGGTAGTGGTGGATCTAGCATTACAATCAGTCAGTTGCCGGACTGGTAGCGCAGAGGGTTGAGGTGCTGGTGCCTTACCTCGGACCACACCGGCGACCCGGGTTCGGGAACAGACTTGGGCAGTGGAGGGTCGGCAGGGGAAGGAGAAGGATCGAGCGTCTGGAGGACTGCTTTCCTCTCCTGGGGTGGGTTAGGGAGAGGCATCGTTCTGTAGTTGCCCCCAGTGGAGACCAGGGATAATGCAGATGCGACCCACAGGGGAATTGGAGGATCAAAAATAGAAAAATGGCACCTCCAGTCTACCGGATGACAGCCACCCGGACCAGTGCCTCCTTGGAATACCGAGAAGCTGAACCGACCACAGCAGCACCCAGGGCCAATGCCACTGGCCGCCAGGCCCTTCCTCCTTGGAAGAGGAGGACCCACCCAATGTAGGGTTACGTCAGGTTACCCTGAGGTGGCTACTATGTGGGGTTGGAAATCGGTGTCAGAGCCATGGGGGAGAGTGTCCTTGGCAATTGGCCTGAAGGAGTGGCAGATGGAGGCACTGGGGAGATAAACAGATAATACAAAAAAAAATCAATCAGTCTTTATTTAACCTGGCATTTATATCATTGAACAAGCTCATTTGCAAGATGGTCATGGACACAGTACAAATTAATTTACAGTATACAATGTCAAACCTTAACATAGCAGACAGAGAACAGACTAATTCTTAATTATAATAACAGCTAATATCAGATATAGCATTGATTACTGTCTGTGTACATACACAGTCAGATCATTGTAGTAGGTTTTTGGACAGTGTAGGAGGGAGAGAAGAGAGGAGAGGAAGGCACGGAGACAGTGGGATGGCAGACACATGAGGGGAGGGGCAGTCCTGCTACGGAAGAGTCCCCCGGAGGGGGTCCACAGGGAAGGAAAGAGGGAAGGAGCAAGGGGGGAGATTGTTATGCTTAAGAGGAAGCCGGCCAGCAGGGGGAATAAACAGGCCAAAGGGGTCCAAGAGCTGGGTGAGAATTCCATCTGTATGTCCATGATTACCTGAAGCAGTAGCACACTGTTTTCAGGCATTGATAGAATAGCTGTCTGAATACACAGAAACTGGGCAAGTGGGAGAGTTTAAGTACTTTCTGCATATTATTCTAAAGTGATGGAAGGAAAGAGCTGATGGCAGTTGAACCAAGGTGTGTCCTCGTCCTTGGTAGCTTGAGGAGGACAAGGGTGGAATTCCTTAGGCCATATATACCTATTGACCATTCAAGCAGGTTACCGATGTAGGGTGGGAGTTTGTTAGAGAGCGCCATGAAGAGCCACATGAGGGCGTTTCTTTGCCTCCTCATAAAGAGGGACGGCCAGTTGATTGCCTGGTATAGCAGGCAGTGGTGAGTTTGCAGGGTCATGTCAAGTATGAATCTCAAGGCACGATGGTAGACTGTGTCAAGCTTTTGGAGCGCATACTGGGGGCAGTGGCTGTAAAGAAAGTCAGCGTAGTCAAGGCAAGGGTAGAAAGGTTGTTTGAACCAGCCGCTTCCTATCTTCGAGAGTGAGTAAATGTCTTATGCAGTAGAATATGCCAAGTCGCTGTCTTAGTTTTTTTGGTAGTTCACTTAGGTGTACAGTGAAACTAAGCTTGTTATCCAACCAGACTCCCAGATATTTGAATTTATCCACTATTTCCAGAGATTAACCAAGGGGGGTGATAATCTGGGGGATACCAGGTGTCCCCATATTGAGTGGGGGGTGTGGGGAGATGATCATGGGGCTCTCACAAGGTGGATGTATTTAACACAACAATTTGTTGTCTAAATTTGTCTTTTGTGGTTCATATGAGCACAGCACTTTTGGAACTGTTTGCATTTATGTGTGGGGTAGCCACCCCTTTGTTGCAAACCCCTCGCATGCTGAGCGCGGTCTGAGTTTTCTTGTTTTGTTAATCTAGGGGATACCAGGTGTCCCCATATTGAGTGGAGGGTGTGGGGAGATGATCATGGCTTTTGTTTTTTTTTGGTGGTGAGCAAGAGTTTAAGGCTCAGCAGGTTATGTTGGAGCATGGGAAAGTCCTGCTGTAACTCCTTGTGTGCAAGGTTTAGAGAGGGGTTGGTAGTGTAAAGGACTGTGTCATCTGTGAAGAGATGAACATTTCCTGCAAGAATGCCAGAATCAATGCGGTTAATATAGAGAGCGAAGAGGATAGGCCCCAAGATGGAACCTTGCGGTACACCTCAGGGCAGGGCTTTAAGTGGGGTCAGTTCCCCTTGTGCTTTAATTTGTTGTCTTCAATTTGTGAGGTAACAGTGGAACCATTTAATTGCAGCAGGGGTTAAGCCAATGCAACCCAGAGTATCAAGCAGGATGGAGTGATCACCAAGGCCACTGTTGTACTGTGATTCCGGCCTGAATCATGGAAATCTGATTGGCTGGCAGAAATTTAAATGTCCCGCGGTAGAGTTACGAAACTCACGCTGCTTGCGTGAGCATTCGGGAACTGGGAGCCCATAAAAGGTAGCCTTTTGCCAGTCAACCACCCCAATTGATCCAGGAGCATAGGAGAGAAGGATGTATGCCCAGAGAGAGAGGAGAATAGAGACCACGTGGATGCCAAGAATGCCAAGCAGCACGCCAAGCAGTCAAGAACGCCATTTCGGAAAGCCGCTTTTTTTTTGAATTCGACTATCCAAGAATTGCACTGCAAGCCTGCCTTGTCTGCCACCACTCCCCCAGACACATCAGGTACCCACTTTTACTGACTGCAAATATTTGGGGTTTAATGAGGCAGGTAAAGGGATGCAAGACACTGCTACTGTTTGTTTTATGTGTGTGTGTGTGGGGTGTCGTCCAAGATGCTCGCAAATCATATTTATTTAAATTGTGTGTTGTAGGGCAACAAACTGTGTGGGGTCCAATGTGTGTGTGTGTGTTTGGGGGGTCCGAGGTGCTCTTCTGCTTTTTCCTTTGTCTTGTATCCTTGGGGCAGGTAAAGAGTGTTGGGAAGGGATGCAAGACACTGCTAATGTTTGTTTGTGTGGTGGGGGGGTGTTGTCCAAGATGCTCACAGATCATATTTTTTTTTAAATTGTGTGTTGTAGGGCAACAAACTGTGTGGGGTCCAAGGTGTGTGTGTGTGTGTGTGTTTGGAGGGGGTCCGAGGTGCTCGTCTGCTTTTTTTCCTTTGTTGTCTTGTATCCTTGGGGCAGGTAAAGAGTGTTGGGAAGGGATGCAAGACACTGCTAATGTTTGTTTGTGTGTGTGTGTGGGGGTCATCCAAGATGCTCACAGATCGTCAAGATGCTCACAGATCAAAATTGTCTGTTGTAGGGCAACAAACTGTGTGGGTCCAAGGTGTGTGTGTGTTGGGGGTCCGATGTGCTTGTCTGCTTTTTTCCTTTGTTGTCTTGTATCCTTGGGGCAGGTAAAGAGTGTTGGGAAGGATGCAAGACACTGCTAATGTTTGTTTGTGTGTGGGGTGGGGTCGTACAAGATGATGCAGATCGTCCAAGATGCTCTAGAGATCAAAAATTGTGTGTTGTAGGGCAACAAACTGTGTGGGTCCAAGGTGTGTGTGTGTGTTTGGGGGGGGTCCGAGGTGCTCATCTGCTTTTTCCTTTGTTGTCTTGTATCCTTGGGGCAGGTAAAGAGTGTTGGGAAGTGATGCAAGGCACTGCTAATGTTTGTTTGTGTGTGAGTGTGGGGGGGTGTCATCCAAAATGCTCACAGATCATATTTTTTTTAATTGTGTGTTGTAGGGCAACAAACTGTGTGGGGTCCAAGGTGTGTGTGTGTGTTTGGGGTGGGGGTCCGAGGTGCTCGTCTGCTTTTTTCCTTTGTTGTCTTGTATCCTGGGGGCAGGTAAAGAGTGTTGGGAAGGGATGCAAGACACTGCTAATGTTTTTTTGTGTGTGTGTGTGTGGGGGGAGGTCATCCAAGATACTCACAGATCATATTGATGTAAATCAAATTTGTGTTGTAGGGCAACAAACTGTGTGGGGTCCAAGTGTGTGTGTGTGTGTGTGTGTGTGTGTGTTTGGTGGGGGGTCCGAGGTGCTCATCTGCTTTTTTCCTTTGTTGTCTTGTATCCTTGGGGCAGGTAAAGAGTGTTGGGAAGGGATGCAAGACACTGCTAATGTTTGTGTGTTTGGGGGGGGGGGTCCGAGGTGCTCGTCTGCTTTTTCCTTTGTTGTCTTGTATCCTTGGGGTTTGGATTCAGCACCCTCTCACTCCATGATGCGCTAAGGCACCTGTCTTTGGACCCCCCATTTTCAAAATCAGCAGGGCAGACTTGATGGGCCTGGTGGCCCTTAGCTACCTTTACTGTGGGTAGGAGCATCCCCATCTTGCTGTATTCTGAACATTTTGAACTGTATGGAGTCCTCATATTTTTGAGCTAATGTATATTTTTTCCTTTAATGTATATTTGTACTATTTCTTTGCTGTACTTCCCTCTCATGCAACCCTACAGCTTACACCTTGAAATGAGTTTTATGTGCCTAGTCTGGTTAACTTCATTAAATAAAATGGTCTGTCCTTGGTTACCCACAGTTTCTTTGTTTCTATCTGCTTAACTTGTATATACAGCCAAGAACCCCTGTATCAGTGCATGTGTGTGGGGGCAGGGGGAGTGGGGTCCAAGGTACCCCAGAGCAGTGCAGGTGAGCTAGCATGAAGAACATGTGTGTGTGTGTGTGTGTGTGTAGCAAGGAACAAAAATCAAAGGGGGTGTCTGAGTAGGGTGGTGGGGTCTGAGTAGTCCTTGGAACACTATTGCCATCGTGTGCCCCTCTAGCACAGTGTGGGTGTGGGGGAAGCAGCTATTGACAGACCTTCAGACTTCGGGGCACCCTGACTGCTCCTCCCCTATTTAACTCCTTCATGTACCTGAAGACTTCTATCATGTCCCCCCGGTCCCTTCTCTCTTCCAGTGTGTACATATTTAGCTCTTCGAGCCTCTCCCCATAGGGCCTGTCCCCCAGGCCCCAGATCATTTTGGTTGCCCTCCTCTGGACCCTCTCCAGGAGTTTAATGTCCGTCTTTAAGTCTGGCCTCCAAAACTGCATGCAGTACTCGACCTGAAAGTCATCCCTCTGCCAACCACCCGGCCCGAGACCAACCTTGCGCCCCATGTAGCCGTGGTTATACCCCTGGGCAGGGAACGAGGTGGGGCCCATATACCCCGTACACCTCTTGTTCCATTGGGCAAGGTGGTCTGAGAGAGTGGCATATCGAGGGCACGCTTCCAGCGATGGAAGACTGTTTTTTTTTCCCTCTGGTTTCCTCCCCTCGTGGTGTGTGCCCTGATGTCAAGGTGCTGTGTGCCAACATCCACCACGCATCATGGCAGTCCCCCTTGTTGCACCTCAAGCCTCCGCTCGGGGTCAGGCAAGTTGCAGACATTGGCCCCCCTTCCCCCGGAGAAGGCGAGCTGTCATGGGATGCTCAAGCCATTCTCTCCGGCCGGCCCTCCAGTACCTGGGTCGCTGGCGTTGCAAGCAGAAATCCAACCACTGCGCCGACTGGCCGGTGAATGCAACTATTCACTGTTTTACTTTGCTTTTTATTGTATATTGCTTGCTTTGCTTTTTACTGCAGATAGTGTAAGGTAATTAAATAGTATTTTTTTGAACTGATGTTTTGGTCGTGCAGTAGGTCCCCACAGAGTGCTTTGCAGGGGAGCCCTTAAAGTCTTAGGCACAGTAGATGCTGGAGTTACTGCAGGTAAAATACTGCACTATTTTGTTGATGTGATGAGGGGGGATCGAATTATCTACAGTAAATTCTGCATTTAAAAGGAGGTTGGTGGCAGGGTCCAAAATGGGAGGTACTCACAGAACACAGACCCAACCCTGTGCTGCATCTCACTGCTGGTTTTTATTTGATTCAAATTCAGTGAAGGGTGTGTTTTGTGAAGCCACGTTCTGTGAGTACTTCTGCTCTGTACATGTACCTCCATGTGGTTGCTGTAAAGCTGCCTTTTTGGACTAAAATTAGAATGGGTTACTTCTATATCTTATCTGTGTCAATCTTCACCATTCATCACAGATGGGTTACCTGGCTGGAGGTCAGGACCCCGTGGGAGCTTTTTTTTTTTTTTTTTAAAGGGTGGTGAGCGCGACACACCATCGGGCGCTGCTACGAGGGTTGGTCATAGGCTGTGTCTTACTCCACCTGCCTACCAGTTCTTCGTCTCCCACCGTCGAGGTCACCTCATGGGAAGCTTCAGACAAGAATTTTAGGCCTTTCAGACCTTCACCTTCTGCGTTTTCAGTCCGTCGGTTGCCTGCCGGTTCTGTGTTCTGCCTCCACTCGACGTCGCCTGGTAAGATCTTTCCTTTTTATTTGAATTTTGCGACGTCGAGTCTGTTTTGGTGTTTTTTTTTTCCGTAGGTCATGTCTCGGTCGGAGGGCAAGAAATCTTGGAAGACGGGTCGGCCCCCCCATGCGTCGGTGCCCGTGCGGCCGAAAATTCTCTGTCACCGACCAGCACGACTGGTGTCTTGCGTGTCTTGGCCCGCTTCACGACATGGACTTGTGCAACGCCTGCTTCTCTATGGACTGCCGGGTTTTCGAACAGCGCACGTTGAAAGTGGGGCGAGCTCCGCTGACTTCGGGGTAGGGCTCCCCACTGCTGGGCCAAGCCGTGCCTCTCAGCCCTTCCTCTGGGTCCCTCCCAGTTCTATACGGACCGAGGAGGAGGTATCCTCGGCTGCCTTGTACAGCCATCGCTGAGGCTCCTCCCGCGGCACAGAGGCCTGTCCCGCTTCCTCCGGAGCCGGGCGGGAGGCGCCGCCATGGCACTCGCCCTTCAGAGTGAAGGCTCCCGGTGTCGCTCCACGGCTTGAAGGTTCGGTCGGCCCGCCCTCGATGCCATCGGTTGGCTGCTCGCGGGCTTACTGGCGGGCCATCATCGCCTGCACTGACTTGTCGCCGTGCCGTGGCCCGGTAGACGCTTGTTCGCTGGTGCTGACACTGTTCGCAGCGCCATGGGACCAGATCCAGCATCGTCCTTCACCATGTCTCGCCTCGACACCGAGGTTGAGCACAGCGCCATGTCTTAGGGGCTCGGTGCCATGGGGACTTCGACTCTGTCCACGGCGCCGTCCATGCTCTTGGCGCTGTTTGCGGCGCCAAGGAGCCGGTCGGTGCTGTGTTCGGCGCCGGGTCTGCCTTCGGGGCCATCGTTGGTGCCGCTACGGTCCTCGGTGCTGCTCGTGGTGCTGTGGGGCCGGGTGACGTCAGCATTGGCGCCGAGGATGCTGCTGGGGCTGCTGTCAGCGCTGTCTCTGTCCCTGGTTCTGCTCCCGGTGCCGGTGGATTGGACGGTGCTGTGACTGGCCCTGGCACTGGACCTCTGGCTCGAGCTGGCGCGGTGCCTCCTGCAGGTCCTGCTCGCAGGGTTGCGGAGGGCATGGGCGCCGACTCAGGCACAGCAGTGGCTGCCGGGCCCAGTGGCAAGGTTGGTTCTGCCCGCCCTCCTGCGGTTTGGCTCAGAGCTTCGGACTCTACCTCTTCAGAGTCAGAGTTGAGCTCCGAGTCAGATGAGCAGTCGCATCCCCCTGGGGTTGGCTGCTGAGGAGGGCAGCACTGTGGTCTCATCGACGAGTCGGAGCCAGCCCCCTACTGAGGAGAGGCCGGTGGCCCCCGAGACTAGGGTCAGTGGTGCTGACCAGCAGGCAGTGGTACGTGCCACCATAGCTCTGCAGCCTGGTCTTGGGGGTTTCATCGACCCCTCGGTGGTAGTACCCCCTCCAGTGGTGTGTCTTGATTGCCCAACTTTGGGGCCCATCGAGAAGCCTAAAGGAGGGGAGGGTACTGCTCCCTGGGTCTCCCCTTCGGGGGCTGCCCAGAGATGCCAGCTACCTAGGCTGGTCCTCTCGAGGAGGAGGACTCTTTAGGACTCTGAGGGGTGTGGGGTCGCCGCGTCGGCTCTTTTCTGGAGTCCCCTCGGGCCCTGGACGGAGCCATAGTGCAGATTTCCACCCTTCCCCCTCGGGTTCCTTGAGGGAGTCCAGTTCTTTTGAGGCAGGGGACTGTGCTTCTGGACCTTTACGGCCCCAGTCGCCTCACTTGGGGATTCTAAGTGGCAGCCAAGGCAGTACCAACGTGGTTGTACAGCTGTTGGCTGTGGGGTCTTCTGGGGCACCCTCCTCGGGTGCTCACGGTCTGCTCCCTAGTCCTGGCGGAGGTCAGCCGACTTCTCGGCTCTGCCCCTATCCCTCTGCCATATTCTCCTGCACTCCCAGGCATCCTTGGTCCTAGCGGCCCTTTCACCTGGGAGCAGTTCAGAGCGGTAGCTGCCCGGTTCCCTGCTTACGTTAGGGCAATGGACAGCCAGGTTTTTCAACCTCCTCCCGTGCAGACACCCTCTGAACACATGGTGACCTCCAGCTCCTCATCCCCCTCTTCGGGGGAGAGGAACCTTCTGTCCACATCTCTCCGGCTGCTGATCTCTCGGAGTATCAGCGTTTCCTCGTGAGGATATTGGAGGATTTTCACCTTTCACACTCTACTATCAGCAATCCTGAGCATGCGGCGCATGCCTTTCTAGGCGATTTTGGCGAGGCCACCCTTGTGGTGTTGCCCTGGCCAGCTCCCTTTCGGGAGGCGTCCTTGCGTTTTTGGCAGAGGCCCTTCTCCGGAGTTCCCGCCCCAAGGGACCTCAGCCAGAGGTATTTCACTCCCCCGGAGTCTCCAGGTTCCATGCCTCATCCACAGTCTGGTTTGACGCATCTGGACACTCCTGATGGGCTTCGCGCCCTCCACCGTGACCAGCCCCCAGATCAAGACTCTTCGGATTTTGATTTTTGGGGGAGGAGGACCTTCTACTCGGCATGGTTGTTCCTCTCTCTTTCTGCTCATCAGGCCCACTATGCAGCCTACAACAGGTTCTTGTGGTCCAGGCTAGGTCAGTTCCTAGCCTCGTTGCCTGACTCGGAACAAACCAGACAAGCCGTCGCGCTCTCTGCACGTGGCCTGGAGCTAGCAAGGCACCAAGTGAGGGCATCTTATGACGCCAACGAGGTAGCTACCAGGGTCGTAGGGACAGCGATCTGCACTAGGAGATCGGCATGGCTACGTCTTTCTCGGTTGTCACCCTTGGCCCGGCATAGGGTGATTAGCTCCGCCCACCAGGGAACCTACCTTTTCTCCCGTAGAGTGAGACAGCGCTTGTCGAGGCAGCTTCCTTCCCCCTCGGAGACTCCATCTCTCTCCCCCAACTCTCGGGCCTCTCCAGGCCCTGAAGGTTCCCCTTGGTGTATCACCCACTGAGGGCTAAGGGACTCTCCCTTAGGGTGTAAAGAAACAACTCTTGGGCGGCTTGGTACTCACCCATCTGTGATGAATGGTGAAGATTGACACAGATAAGATATGAAAATTACGTACCTACCGTAATTCTGATCTTTCTATGTATCTTCACCATTCATCACAACCCCACCCACCATCCCCCTGGGGCCTCAGTCTCTGGGTCCCCCTCCCTCTCTGTGGCTCCCCCTCTCCTCTTTAGGAGCGGGGTAAAGTAGGGACACACAGAGGAATATTCTTCCTATGAAGAGTAGACAGCTCGAGCGGCACTCCTTCTCTGCTACTTGTCTCCACCTCGATGGGGTGGGAGTTGGTAGTTGCCCTCCTTCTGTTCTCCTTCTGGTTTCTATCCAACTATTTCTAAAAAAAAAAAAAAATCCTTTTTTCACCAAACATTTTTCCTGAGAGAGTACTAAATACCTGTACCCTGTCCTTCCTCCAGAATAGCCGACTCTGCTTCTGGGGTATTTGCCAGTTATTCTGTGCCTTGAATCCTGGCAAAGAGCTTTGCTACTCCTTGCAGTTCCTATACAATCTGGTGATGGACAAGGGTCTTGGATACCTTGATACCTCTCCCTCTCTCCTAAATTCTCTCCCCTCCCTACCCTCCCTTCTTCCACTTCCAGAGATTGGGGCCCCTACCCAATCCCATTAGTCTAACCTCTTCTTTGCTGTCCTCTCAGTCGTTATTTCTCCTTTTAGTTCAGTTATCCTTTCCTTTTTCTGTCCCTTGGACTCTCTTGTCCCACCCTCCATCCCTTCCTCTTACCTCTCCGGTGACTCAGAACTGGTAGGCAGGCGGAGTCGACACAGCCTAATGGCCAACCCTCGAGTACCACGCAGTACGTCGGCCTCGAGGGCGGCGCCGTTGGTGTGTCGGCTCCGCCTACCCCTATTTTAAAATAAAAAAAACAGCTCCCGAGGGGTCCTGACCTCTGGCCAGGTAACCCATCTGTGATGAATGGTGAAGATACACAGAAAGATCAGAATTACGGTAGGTACGTAATTTTCATTTTCCCACATTCCCTTGTGTGTGCAGTATTTTATGGAGGTGTTCTTGCAAATTAAAAGTGTTGGTGAGTTAAATTAATGCTGCCTTTATACCTGACCTCATATGTTGCATGCCCCCCCAATATTTATCCTTAATATTCTTTCTCCTTCCCAGTTATTCTAGGTCTCCCTGTGCATAGAAAGGGACATGTAGCTCTGACAAAGTACACCACCCTGGAGAGGATTAAAAAGCAAAGGCGTGTGTGTGTGTGTGTGCAGGGAGCCCGGGGAGGGGAGTAACTTTCCCTTTTTTTTTTTTATCTTACCTGCCCCCTTTCTTTGGGGACCTCAAATGTGCCCTGGCAATGGAAGGGTCAGGGTCGCATAAAGATATGAGTGCCCCGCTCTTCTCAATATTTAGCCCTCTGGATTATCCCCCTGGCTTGGGCGGAAGAGTCTCTCCTTCCCCTCCTACCTTCAGGGAGAGAGTGTGCACTTTGTTCCTGCTTCCCCAGCTCCTTCCTTGCCCGATGCTGAGGTCTGTCCATAGGTGCAACCTGTGGGGTGTTTAAGATGTTGATGCTGTGGTTAAAACTCGGGAGGTTCGTGGTGGTGTCCAAAATGCATTTTGTAGAGTGATGCTCAAATATTGTATCGTTGAAGTGCTGGTGACAAAAAATGTGTACACTCCTGGTCTGTGCATTAAATTAATGCTGCATCTTGTGCTTAACCTGTGTGTGTGTGTGTGTGTATAGAGGATTACAGTAGGTATCCAGGGAGCTTTTGAGGTCCCCCCCAACAGAAACAGAACACTTGTGTAAGAACCTTTCGTAATTGTACATCTTCAAGAGAATCTCTTTCAGCAGGTTACACCTTAGGAACTGCAACCATCAGGTGTCAGGACCACATGGAAACTTTTTTGCTAGCAGTCTATTTAGGGTCACACATGGTGATGTCATCATGTTTATCTTCCCTATATAGCTGTGCATGGCTCCAGATGGACTGCTAGCAAAACGTGTGTGCAGTCCTGGTGTCTCGTAGTTGCACTGCAGTTTCTAAGATGTGACCTACTGCAAGAGATTCTCTCAAGACCTGCTGTTACATTGAGTTCTATAAATAACTGTTTTTGTTTCTCTTGGGGAAAATCTGCAAATTGTACATTGCTGCTACTTTCCCATCTGGAGGATGGGAGTTGCAGAATGCTGCTGCTGTCGCACCTGGAGAATGCGATTCGTAGATTGCTTCTGCCTTCACACCTGGAGGATGCGATTCGTAGATTGCTGCTGCCTTCACACCTGGAGGATGGGAGTCGTGGAATGCTGCTGCCATTGTACCTGGAGAATGGGAGTTGTAGATTGCTGCTGCCATTGTACCTGGAGGATGAGAGTTGTAGACTGTTGCTGCCATCTCACCTAGTGAATGGTGGTCACTGGATGCTACTGCCATCCCAGGAGAATGGGAGTCGTGGGCTGCTGCTGCCATCATATCTGGAGTATGGGAGTCGTAGGCTGCTGCTGCCATCGTACCTGGAGGATGGGAGTCGATAAATGCTGCTGCTGTCGTACCTGGAGGATGCGATTCGTAGATTGCTTCTGCCTTCACACCTGGAGGATGGGAGTCGTGGAATGCTGCTGCCATTGTACCTGGAAGATGGGGACTTTATGCGGTGGCTACTGCCATCAATATAGCCAGAGGATAAAAGTCATGGATTGCCCTATCCATGGGATCAGAGTCTGCCATTTTGTTGAATTCTTATCAAGCAGATTAGTGGAACACACTACTAATTATTTTTTTTTGTTGTGATTTCAGTATTCATACTTTCTGCCTGCATGATGTTTGCTGCACCACTGAATAAGAGAGCCAAGCTTTGCTACACATCAGCTAAGGAGCGAGCCCAACAGTTTAAATCTGAAGGCCTCTATGAGGATGGAGGAAAACTTTTCTGTCCTTACTGCAACCATGTCCTGGACCATACCAGAAAAGATACTGTCAAAGATCATCTGCTCAGCAAGAAACATGCTAGGAATAAGGAACGAGCTGCTAGTGAATGAAGACCAGCAAGGCAGGTGACCCTGATTAGCAGTTTCAGAGCTGCAACAGAATCATCCATAGTAAGAAATGAGATGGTCATGGACACAGTTAAGGCATGGGGGGCTGCAAATATCCCATTGGAGAAGCTGGATCATCCACAACTGAGGGAATGGATGTGCAAGTATGTAAAGGGGAGTGGAGCAATGCCAAAAGCAGACACCCTGAGGCAACTCTATTTACCCAAGGCAAGAGAGCAAATTGATGAAGACCTTAAAGCAGCTGTGACTGGGAAATCCTTGTCTGTGATATGTGACGAGAGCACGGATGCACAGTCACGGTGCATTCTTAATGTCGTCTTTGTGTTGGAAGGGGCCAAGACATATCTTGGAAACAGCACAGAACTAGACTCTGTCAACCATTCCACAGTGGCTCAAGCTGTCTTGAAGACTCTCCAGAGTTGTGACATGACTTTACGAATGTAGTTTCATTTGTCAGCGACAGCGCTCGTTATATGATAAAACATTTCAATGACGCACTTCGCGGGGTTCTTGGGGACCACGTTGTGCATGTGTGTTGCTGGGCACGTGTCTTGTCCCTTGTTGGGGATACATGGCTGCACCATTTCAAAAAAGTTAATGAACTGGTTTCATTGATAAAATATGCTTTTTAGCAATCACCAAAACGCAAACGAGAATTCATCAAATTTTTGCAGGATCTGGAAGCTCCAGGAGAAATGATTGCATTACCACCAGTTCCTGTTATAACTAGATGGAACACATGGTTTGCAGCTGTGGCATACCACTCAACACACCTACAATACCTGAGGAACTTTTTCAGGGAAGCTTCAAGTGATGCCACCTCAATAAACAATCTTCGGGCATTACTAGACGACTGGTACGATGAGCTACAAACACAACTGGCATTTATTACAGATAATTCAGGTGACATTATTGCTGCGATAGAACTTTTGTAGTCAAAGGAGAAACCTCTTGCGACGTCCACGATGACATGTTAATGTCAATTAAGAGCCGCTTTGAGGCTGGCACAACTAAAAATGATGGCTTTGGGGAGAAGGCAGAGCTGTACCTCTCTAAACTGAGGAATAAAGTAAGGGATGAGAACATCAAACTGTTCAAAAATGCTTTCAAGGTCAGTTTGGAGAAACTGACAAAACACCTACAGTCAAATCCATCTGTACAGTTTCTAATGGCCTGTCGAATTCTAAACCCACTCAACCTACCCAAACTCAATCAGGATTTCCAACTGTACTTGCCCTATATCTCAATGTTCACGTTACACAATAAGAATGCACTGTTAAGGGACTGGGAGATCTACGTACGGCAGGATATGCGGGAACTACCAGAGATTGAATCATTTGATCTTCACCAGTACTGGATCTCTATGTCCTCACAGGTACCAACTCTGGCAAAGGCAGCCCTTCAGGCCATTTGGGTCCCTGTTTCTAGTGCAGATGTGGAGCGGTCATTTTCTGCACATGGACAAATCCTGACTGACCAACGGAGAAGCCTGACTCTGGACAATTTAAAATTATTTTCAGTGCTGCTATTCAATAAGTAGACTCTCCCACCCTCTTGTGTAATTGCAGTTCTGATGCACTATTGCAGAAAAATGGTGCTCCTCTGTGCAATAAAGTTGTAGACATGCAGTTCTAGTGCAATATTGCAGAAAACAAAGTGGTGCTCCACTTGCAGTTCTGGTGCAGTATTGTAGGGAAAAAATGGTGCTCCACTGTGCAATAAAGTGTAGACATGTTCTCTCTCTCTCTTCTATATATATATATATATATATATATATATATATATATATATATATATACAGTGTGTATATATACAGTGGCGTGAAAAGTATTTGCCCCTTCCTGATTTTCTCTGTTATTGCATATTTGTCACACTGGATGTTTTCAGGTCTTTAGAGAAAATGTAATATTAGATAAAGGGAACCTGAGTGAACAAATAACACTTGTTTTTTTTTAATTTCACTTATTTAATGAAAAAAATTTAACCAACACCAACTGGCACTGTGTGAAAAAGTAATTGTCCCCTTACACTTAATAACTGGTTACGCCACATTTAGCTGCAATGACTGCAACCAAACACTTCCTATAATTCAATATCAGTCTTTCACATCGCTGTGGAGGAATTTTAACCCACTCTTCCTCGCAGAACTGCTTTAATTCAGTAACATTTGGTAGGTTTTCGAGCATGAACTGCTCGTTTCAGGTCCTGCCACAGCACCTCTATTGGGTTTAAGTCTGGACTTTGACTAGGCCACTCCAAAACTTTAATTTTACTTCTTTTTAGCCATTCTGATGTGGACTTGCTTTTGTGTTTTGGATCATTGTCTTGCTGCATGACCCAACTACGCTTCAGCTTCAGCTGACGGAAGGATGACCGGACATTCCCCCTAAGAATTTTTTGGTACAGAGCAGAATTCATGGTTCCTTTAATTATGGCAAGTCATCCAGGTCCTTAGGCAGCAAAGCATCCCCACACCATCACACTACCACCACCATGTTTGACTGTTGGTATGGTGTTCTTACTGTGGAATGCTGTGTTTGCTTTACGTGAGACATTATGGGATCCATGTCGTCCAAAAAGTTCCACTTTTGACTCATCTGTCCATAGAGCATTTTCCCAAAAGGCTTGTGGATCATCCAGGTGCTTCTTGGCAAATGAGAGACGAGCGTTTATGTTCTTCTTGGTTAGCAGTGGTTTCCGCCTTGCTACTCTCACATGAAGCCCATTTTTGCCCAGTCTCTGATTGTGGAGTCATGAACACTGACCTTAGCTGAGGCAAGAGAAGCCTGCAGTTCTTTAGATGTTGTTTTAGGATCCTTTGAGACTTCCTGGATGATTTTACGCTGCGCCCTTGGAGTAATTTTGGCAGGCCGCCCACTCCTGGGAAGATTCACTACTGTTCCAAGTGTTCTCCATTTGGAGACTATGGCTCTCACTGTGGTTCGATGGAGTCCCAGAGCCTTAGAAATAGCTTTGTAACCCTTTCCAGACTGATAGAGGGCAACAAATTTTTTTCTGATCTTTTCAGGAACTTCCTTTGATCATGGCATAATGTGCTTGTTGAATCTTTGTGCTGGCAACGTGACTCTGATGGTAAGGGTCAAAATAAGTGAGGTTTATATTGAGCAGGGCTGGCTGTAATCAAGCCTGGCTGTGTTCAATCAGCTGACTCTAATTATCCCTTTAATTGGGTTGATTTAACTAGGGGGCAATTACTTTTTCACACAGTGCCAGTTGGTGTTGGTTAACTTTTTTCATTAAATAAATGAAATAAGTAAAAAAAAAAAAGTGTTATTTGTTCACTCAGGTTCCCTTTATCTAATATTATATTTTGTCTAAAGACCTGAAAACATCCAGTGTGACAAATATGCAATAATAGAGAAAATCAGGAAGGGGGCAAATACTTTTTCACGCCACTGTATGTATATATATATATGTAAAATCTCCGCATTATATGTTGCTATGGGTTAGATTCTGCTGTCCTTCATAGTATGCTTTAGTTCATGTAGTCTGGGTAGCGTATTCATCTTAGTAGTGTATTTATCGACCCATGTTCAGTAGTCAATACTTGAATTGTGTTTTTTGTACTTATTTATCTTTATAAATCTTTTAAAAATAAAACACATTAATTGCATTTTAGCTTTGAGAAGTTTTTATTATACCTGTCACAGAACACATTGTCAACATTAAAACGAAGACTAGATTTTGGTGTCTTTGGTATCGTGCAGGCTTCAGAATTTGTTAATCCATGTGAGAAAAATGTTACTGTTACATGAGACCATTTATTTTCACCAGCTGTATTGATCTGAGAAGGGAATATTTTAATAATTATGCCAGTTTGGCCAATGGAGTTCCACAGTCATTATCCTTGATAGTGTGTAGATGCACAACTTGGGTAGCTAATATAACATGCAATATGAGATTAAATGTTCTTGTTTTCTGCTGATGTGACTTAAATCTGCATAAAAACATGATAAAACACTGACAGACAAATTTATTACTTAAAATGAGTGAATAATATAAAGTTTTGGATTACCGGAAAAATCCCGGAAATTGGATTCCCAAACACCGGTAAAATCCCGGAATCCAGGATGGTCAAAACGGAATTTGCTTTTTCCAAGCACCGAAAAACAGTGGCCTTGGTGATCACCAGTGTCAAAGGCTTTGCTGAGGTTGAGGAAAAGTGCATAGATATGCTGTCTGTTGTCCAGGGCTGTTAACCAGTCGTTCGAGACTTTGGCTAGAGCCGACACTGTGCTGTGCTTTGGCCTAAACCCTGATTGGGCTGGGTTAAAGGAGAAGTCCACTCAGAATGTGCAAAAACATATGTTATGTAGAGTGTTTTGATATGTATGTCAAGTCCTAGTGTGTCCTTCCCTCTGTCTGCTATTAGGAGTTTTTCCTAAATTAGCCTGCTAGCTGTATGGTAGTCTTACAACCCCTGGGGATCTCCATCACAAATAGGTTTATTGGCTTTCTTTCTCCTACGATGCACCCTGGCTCATGTGACAGTGATGTAGCTATGCCCTAAGATTTAGCAGAGTCTGTCACAGCTCAGCCACAAAGACAATACTTCTTTCAGAGAAGTCGCACTGCTAGATTTTGGGTGAGTGTAATCATTATTATTTTTGATATTAGTACCTTGTCCTGCTATGTTACAACCTATAAGGTGATGTTAAAGTTTTGCTTCTTAGTACTGGTGCAAAAACTGAAAGTGACTGAGAGGAATAGAGTAAACAGTGACATGATTCAAACACACACACACACACACACACACCAGAACATAGCAGGACAAGGTACTGATATCAAAAAATAATAATGATTACACTCACCCAAAATCTAGCAGTGTGCCTTCTCTGGAAGAAGTATTTTCTCTGTGACTGAGCTGTGACAGACCCTGTAACAAGACACTGGCTTCCTGCAGGGGCAATTAGGCATCACACCAAAGGGCACTCTGGGAAGACTATCTGGGATAAGAGGCCATAAAAGAAACCAGAATGGCAACCTCCAAGGGCAATAAAACAGTTAGGGAAAGTTAGAAAAAGCAACTCTCACAGCCAGAGGAAAAGAAAACACTGGGAACTGGTTAGAACACAGGAAAAAAGACTACTACGTATCTTTTTCTGATTTTAACTTGGAGTTTTCCTTTAAGTATATTTTCACAATCCAAATACTCCCTTAGTTGTGAGTTGACAGTTTTCTGTAGTAGCTTGGATAGTACAGGAAGAAGTGAGATTGGCCAGTAATTATTCAAGTCTGTGGGGTCTCCCGACTTGAACAAGGGGATAATATGCGCAATTTTCCAACTGAGCGGTAATTCCCCTTGAATAAGTGAGCTATTAAATAGATGAGCAATTGGTGCTGTCAGATAATGGTATCCTGCTTTTAAGAAGAAAGATTCTAACGAGTCGTCACCAGCACTCTTTTTAGTATCCAGTGAGAGAAGAAGGCCCTCCACCTGTTTGTAGGAGACTGGCTGGAAGTTGAAGGGAGGATGGCTAGTCTTGGGGACAGGAGCAGGGCTAGTACCTATATTGGCGATTCTTGGGGCACTCAGTTTACTAAATGGTGAGGCATTGAATGTGAGGCCTGCCATTGCAAAGTGGTTATTGAGCTGATCAAGTATCTCAAACCTGTCTGTGTGGGAGTTATTATCCACCACAGTTTTGGCCAGGATTGGGGTGGCAGGGAGTGTCCTTCAACCTCTCTCAAGATTTGCCAAAACTTGGCAGAGCAGTTTTTGTTTTTCCCTAGGGCGGACTGAAAGAACCGTGATTTTTTCCATCCTTACCAGCTTAGTGCAGGCGTTCCTGGCTACCCGAAAAGTGAGCCAGTCTGATTCAGACTGCGACTTCCTTGCCCTTTTCCATAGTATGTCTCTGGACCGCAGGGCCCTCTTCAGGGACGGGCTAAACCAGTCAGGTGCCCATTTTCTAGATTTGACCTTTTTTAAGGGAGCATGTTTGTTGATTACCCTTATTAGCAGATCCTGGAAGATACCGAACGCTTCCATCACAGAGGGTGCTAGGTAGACGTTCTACCACTTAATGTTCCCTAAATCTGTCAGAAAGGCAGGGAGACAGAAATGTTTTAGGTTGCACTTTAGTTTGAAGGTAGAAGTGGAAGGGAGGTGTGGGGAGCACTTGACACATGTGACCGCGCAGCGGTTACTCAAATCATTATGGAAAACCACTGTATGGGAGATATTATGTGGCTTGTTGACAAGCATAAGATCCAATAGAGAACTGCAGTCAGGGTTCTTTTTGTTAGGTTGGGTAACCTCAGGGGTAATCTGAGAAAGCCTGTGCTCATCACAGAAGTCCTTAAGCCTGTTTGTGCAGGCGTTGTTCCAGTTAAGGTTAAGGTCTCCCATTATAACGCATTCAGTGTTCGCTTTTTCCAGGAGGGAGTGAAGGTGAGGCAGTATACCCAGGGCAGCGACAGGCAGCCTATAGCAAGCAGCTACCAAGAGGTCTACTCCAGGCGATAAAGTTGGCTTGAGGGCGAGACATTCAAATTCTTTGGGGATTGATGTACGGACAATGTTGGTGGTTAGGAATTTATCTTTCTAGGGACGTGGATATGTTGTTCATCCACACTTCTTGTTTATCCACACTTCTTTGCATGGTCACTTTCCCCTTTAAATCTGCCGGAAGGTCTTCAAGCTGGCTTCTCCCACACACCCGGGTAGTATAACCCTCGGCTCCTCCCCGTGACACCAGATCTTCCTTTCCGCTGGAAGATTCAGGTTGCCTCCATCGTGCTCTCGCATTCTGTAGGCCCTGGCTTCTCAACCTTTGATTATTCCGAAATTTAAACTTACTCGCATTATCGATTGCGACTTTTGCTTCTCGATTGTGACAGTCTTCCCTGGATTCGCGGTGCCACGTCTTTGACCCAGAAGATGTTGCGTATGGACCCACACACCGCTGGCATCTACTTTCTCTGTGTCGGCCATGACACCACAACCTGCGAGTTCTGCCTCACTTTTCAGCCTAACATCCTCGAAGACCATCTCACACACCTTAAATTGGGCAGGTCCAAAAAACTGAACCTGCCGGTCAAATCTGAAGAGGCCCGGTGGGCTGTTTCCGCAGGCGCGGGATCCGCCAAGCAGTTGGATTGCATTCAGGCCTTCGAGGAGAAAACAGCTCACTCCCCGGAATCTTCCTCTCGGGGCTTCTTCGTTCCACTCAACTTGGGCTCCACTTTCTTGGGTTCCTTCCGAGAGTTGTGCCACTCTCTCCCGACTAAGGGTGAGAGTCCTGCGGGCACACACTCCTCTCGGTCCCATAAGTGGGAGAGGGACCCGGGACTATCTTCGTCTCAATGGAGATGCTCTTGGGATCGGGAGAGATCTCGGTCCCAGGAGCTGGCCTTTTCGATCTCAGTCAAAATTGCCTCTTCGGCTGCTGGCTTTTTAGCTTTGGCGTTGGGCCAGTCGACCGAAGTTTCAGTCGACGATGTTGAGATTGTTCTCAACCCGATTGACCCTTTGTCGCCGACTCCCTCAGTCGGAGTCCGGTCCTTTCCTTCCCCGACAAGGAGACCCAGCCCATTGGGAAACCCACTGAGGAAATGGTTCCCGATCCTCAGAAGTCTCCGGTTTTACTGGCGTCTCCTGAGTGACCGAGTTGGCCTGTCCAATCTCAGTCAAGGTCTCGGAACCCCTTGACCGACAGGCCGAGGAAAGTGTACAAGCACGCCAAAAATAGTTGACGCCATCAGTCGTCCTTGTCCTTCTCGGATGAGGGGAGGCTTCGGCAGAAACTCTGTAGACTCTACAAGGACCCTCATATGGCAGCAGCTGATTTTGTCTGTGCATAAGCTGTCCCCGGCTCCTACCCTGGCCATTACTTGGAGGAATGGTCTACTGTACAGCAGCTTACATTCAGTGCTAAGAAGTGCAAAATAATTTATTTTTATTTATTTCAATCTAGGATTACAATACCTTTGAGCCGAGGCTCTTTTACAAAGCGTGTGCAACAATCATCATTTTTAGTTACAAACATATAGTCATTGACTTACAGACATGTAATAACCAGTACAAAGACTTGAGCTATGAGCAAGACAAGGGGAAGGGGGTGGGTAGATCATCGAGGGAGGGAAGGAGTGCAGGGGGTAAGGGGAGTCACAGGTAGTTGGGGCAGGGGCAGGAGTGGAAGATAAGGGGAGGTGGGCGAGGGCAGGAGACAGTGCAGCCAGGGGTTCTTGTCGAGGGAATATGACAGGTAAGGTGCTAGGGGTGCAAAGACTGATTGTAAGTGCTGGGTGCTGGGGCATGTAGCTGAAACGGTGGAAATGTTAAGAAGGGCAGTCACAGGATAAAAGCAGTGAGAGGTGCAGCTTGGTCTTGAAGAGGCCGAGTGTTGGAGCGGTCGCTATGTTGCTGCCAAGAGAGTTGAGCCAGTTGGATGCCCGATAGGCGAATGATCTTTGTCTTTGGGTCGTGCGACATCGTGGGATATGTAGTAGATGGGAATTGGATCTTCTTGTAGTGACGTTTCTATGTCTAGGCTTAAGGAGGGCACAGACACCAGGTGGGGCAAGCCCCATTATAATTTTCTTGGCCGTGATGCAGGTTTGGTATTTTATGTGCTTGTCCAGTTGAAGCCATCCAGATTGGGAATAAAGGTCACGTGTGGGTATGGCAGTATAAGCCAGTGATGAGATGACAGGCCTTATTCAGGGAGGTCGAGATACGTTTGAGAACAGTGGTAGTTGCAGACCCGTATATGATAAGACTATAGTCTATGATGCTGACAATGGAGCTTTGGATGGCCACTGACAGTGCTTCTGGGGTTAGGTGTTTCCTGTGTTGGAATAATATGCCTAACCTCGCATTGGCAGACTTTGCAACATTGCTGACGTGGACAGCGTATGAGAGGTGAGGATCAAGGGTGATGCCAAGGTACTTGAATGATTGGGTTTGCTCTAGGATGGTTCCTTGTTCAGTTGCATTGGAGAGATGGAGTTGTTTGTTTTTGTTGTGGGGTCTGCAGAAGACCATAGACTTGTTTTTTTTTCTGATTGAGAAGCAGTTTATGATTTAGGAACCAGGATTCGATGGAGGAGAAGGCTCGCTCAAGTTTATTTTGCAATTGGATTGGATCAGGGTCCGAGGTGAGGATCACAGCATCATCGGCGTAGAGAATTATTTGTTCTGGGCAGCTGTCCGGTAGTGAGTTTAAGAATAGGCTGAAGAGGAGGGGTCCCAGAATGGAGCCCTGTGGGACTCCCGAGTGGACCGGTCTAGGGTCCGAGAGTATATCAGCGATTCTTACTGTTTGGGACCGTTCTTCAAGGTAGCTGTTAAACCAGCCAGTGGAGTCGGTTGACAGCCCAGTGTTATGAAGCTGGACAAGCAGGAGGCACCTGGGAAACAGAAACCCAGGGGAAGGGTACACAATGGGGGGTGAGATACTAACAACAACAAAAATGGAAAGGGACCTGGGGATAGTCATATCAGATGACCTAAAGGTGGGCAAGCAATGTGAGAGGGCAGTAAGGAGGGCTGGGGGTATACTGGGATGTATAGGGAGAGGCGTCACCAGTAGAAAACAGGAAGTTGTTATTCCTCTGTACAGACTGCTGGTGAGACCCTATCTGGAGTACTGTGTGCAGTTCTGGAGACCCAGTCTCCGTAAGGACATAGAGAGGATGGAGGCAGTTCAGAGGAGGATAACTAAAATGGTGCAGGGTCTGCACCAGAAGACATATGGAGAGAGACTTAAGGAGCTTAATATGTATACTCTTGAGGAAAGGAGGGATGGGGGGACATGATAGAAACTTTCAAGTACCTCAAGGCAATCAAGAAAGTCCAAGAGGGTAGCATCTTTCAGAAAAAGAGGTGTGCAAGAAAAAGGCACAATTTGAAGATAGAAGGGGGACAGCTCAGAGGTAATGTGAGGAAGTATTTTTTCATGGAGAGGGTTGTGGATGCATGGAATGGCCTTCCTGAGATGGTTGTGGAGTCAAAAACAGTGGGGGAATTCAAGAATGCATGGGACAGACATAAGGCAATTCTAGGGGGTGGGGGTAGAAGAAGTAGGCTGTTGGTTAACTAGGAGCAGCTTATCCATTAGGTAGGGAAATGGGCAGACTGGGTGGGCCAGGCGGTCCTTATCAGTCATCAAAATTCTGTGTTTCACCTTCCAGGCCGAAGTTGACTCCCCAGCAACCCATAAAATCAATTCCACCTCCAAGGAAGCTTGGCCAGACAGCGGGCTCCCCCGACGTCTTTTGGTCACTCTCACCCCCAACCACCCTAGGCGAGTCGAGGGTGATCTGTGCGGTCGACCGCTGTATCCGGATACTTCAGATTCGGATGACACTGGACTCCATTCTCATCCATGGGATGATGAGCCGGCTGGTGATTTCGTGATGGAGGAAGGCCCTTCGTCCTTTCTGGGCATTGTCCGCCTCATCTCTGAGTCCACAGGATTGCCCCTGGAACCTATTCAGAAAAAGGCAGGGTACCCTCTCACTGATATCCTTAAGAGAGGGGATACACTGACAGAAGCCTTTCCTATGGCTGAAGTCATCATTGGCCTGGCCCTTGAACTTTGGCAGCACCTTGACTCCTGTCCAGCTCCATCTGCCCGGATGGCCCACAAGTATGCGGTGCCCATGGGGTCCCTAGCGGGGTTCATAGAGCACCCTTTGGCCGAGAGCCTTGAGACCGCCTCTGTGTTCAGACATACGGGCAGTTCTATTGATACCGACAGACCTCCGGAGAAAGAGTCCAAGAAATTGGATCACTCTTCCCAGAAGGTCTGTGTGGCCTCTTCCTTAGGCCTCCATCAGGCAGGCTCGGCCGTCATCATGGCATACTTCTCCCATGCCCTTTTGGGGTCCTTGGACGAAGTCCTCCCACACCTCCCTATGGACTTACAGACCACAGTCAAGCAGGTCTGAGACCAAGGCTGTGCTGTTGCTGAGCAGCAGCTCCAGATGGCCCTGGACATTAGGGATTCATGTGCCCGTTCGTTGGCAGCTGCAGTTGCCGCCCACTGCAGGGCTTGGCTGAGGCTCTCCTCCTTCCTAGTGGATATCCAGCACAAACTGGCTGATGTGCCTTTCCTGGGCACCGTTGTCTTCGGCCAAGGTGTGGCTGGTCACCTTCAGTGCATCGAGCAGTCCAGTGCCACCTTGGACACCACTTCTGCTCAGGGTTCTTCTGGTCCCAAGAAGCAGCAGAAGAAGAAGAAACCTTTTTGGAATTCTTCCCCTGCAGCCCAGCAGCAGCAGCCCTCCTTTCAGGGAGATCAGCAGCAGCAGTAGGCTCAGGCTTGCCACCACCGCTGCGAGCCCGGACCTTTCGAGGCCTGTAAAGGAGATTGGGGTTCAGGCTCTGGACCCTCTTCCTCCAAGCCTGCCCAGTGACAGGATAGGGGTTGCCACCCCTATTCCTATCATGCCAGCTTTGTGTCCTCCCGTGGGGGGCCAGCTCCGCCACTTTCTTTCCACCTGGTCTGCTGTTACCATGGACAGGTGGCTCTTACACGTGGTCGGCCAGGGTCTGCCTCTGGAATTCAAGCAGTACCCTCCAAGCTGAGCCCACACCGCGTGGGAGGAGACAGTATCCGCCCACACTCAATTGGCTGTCCGAGATGACATTACTGCTCCTCAAGGAGGCAGTAGCTCAAGTGGCAGATCCTCCACCAGACCCAGGGTTCGTTTCCAGGTACTTCCTGGTTCCAAAGTCAACGGGGGGTTGGTGCACCATTCTAGATCTGCACAACCTGAATCAGTATCTCATTCCATGCACCCTCCAGATGGTAACTATGTCCCAGATCATACCATCCCTGGAATAAAACATGTGGTTCTGCTCACTGGATATCCAGGACACAGTCTTTCATGTCCCAATCGATCTGTCCCACCAGTGGTTCCTCCGCTTCAGAGCAGAGGGAACCCTATATGGGTTTTGACCCATGCCATTCTGCCGGTAATCCCATGGGTTTTCACCAAATGCATTGCAGTGGTGGCAACCCACCACAGGCATCGGGGGTCAGAATATACCCCTACTTCGATGATTGGCTCTTAGCAGATTCCATCCAGCAGGAGGTGGAGAGGTCCAGGGACCTGGCCCTCCAGACCTACTCCCAACTTGGCCTCCTGATCAACAAGGCCAAGTCAGAACTCGTGCCTTCTCAGGCGATGTGCTTCATCGGGGCAGAGCTTGACTCTCTCAGAGCCAGAGCCTGGCTCCCAGCAGACAGGGCAGAGGTTCTCTCCTCCTTTGCCCAGTCATTTCTGGTTGGGCAATTGCACCCTGCCCGGGACTTTCTGCACCTTCTGGGTTACATGGCAGCGTGCACCTCCGTGGTCCATTAGGCCCGGTGGCATATGCGCCCTGTTCAATGGGAGCTGGCCGCCCAGTGGACTCAGCATCTAGGTCATTTTGACCAGCTGATCACTGTGACCCAGAAAATGTGGGACGCTCTCCAGTGGTAGACCGTCCTAGACAGGTTGCAGGAAGGGATCCCATTTGTTCTCCCTGAGTCGACGGTTGTCCTCACGACTGATGCCTCTCTCATGGGCTGGGTAGCCCACATGGGGGACAAGAGGACCCACGAGTTCTGGACCCCCAAGGAGTCCCATTACCACATCTACCTGTTGGAGCTCAGAGCGGTCAGACTGGCGCTGTCAGCGTTCACTTCTCAGCTTTGGGGTCAAGTGGTTCAAGTCCAGACGGACAGTACCACGACCATATACTATCTCAACAAGCATGGCGGCATGCACTCCCAGCTGCTGTGCAGGGAAGCACTCCACATCTGGACACTTGTGAGCTGACTGGAGGTGGATCTCCTAGCCATCCATGTGTCAGGAGCCTCAAACCAACTGGCAGATGCTGTCAGCCGCATAGCCGAGACATCCCGCGAGTGGTCTCTCCATCCAGAGGTAGCTTACAGCCTGTTCTTGCACTGGGGCAAACTGATGGTGGACCTGTTTGCCTCCAGGGAAAACATCAAGCCGAGGTTGTTTCATGCCCCTCAGCAAGGCTTGCTGCAGGCGGATGCCTTCTCAAGGTTGTGGACCTGAGGCCTCTTCTACACCTTCCCTCCATTTCCCTTGATCCACAGGGTGTTCCTTAAGGTAAGGAGTGACAAGGCGCAGGTGATCCTGGTAGCCCCAGCCTGAACATGCCAGTTCTGGTATCCAGATCTCTGCAGCCTCATCAACAGGCCCCCGAGACAGCTTCTAGCATGCCCGGACCTGATCTCCAGTCAATCGGGGAGGGTTCTCCACCCGGACCTTCAATCCCTGCACCTGACAGCCTGATAACCTGAGCAGATAGAGTTCCAGGCTTTGGGTCTCTCCAAGGATGTACTCACGGTAGTGGAAGCGTCCAGGAATGAGTTGACCAGGAAGTGTTATGGTTTCAAATGGAAAAGGTTTTCCATTTGGTGTCAGGGCAAGGGTCTGGACCCTCTGTCCTGCCCAGTGGCTAACATTCTAGACTACCTTTGGTCGCTCTCCAAAGGGGTCTTCGGTCATCGACCCTTTGGGTGCCTGGCAGCCACCCCTCTGCTTACAGTAGCAGGCGGTCAGCAGACGTTGGCACAGGAGACAGTGGTCAGGTGCTTTTTCAAAGGCCTGGATCACATTTCCTCTCCGGTGCGTGAACCTCCACCTCTGTGGGATCTACTTCTGGTCTTGGCACAGCTGATGGGCAAGCCATTCGAACGAATGCACAAGTATGAATTGTCACACCTGTCATGGAAGACAGCCTTCCTGGTGGCTATCACATCTGCCAGAAGGACAGGAGAGCTCCAGACATTCTTGGTGGACTCCCCTTATCTGGTATTCCACAGGTACAAGGTTGTCCTGCACCCCCACCTGAAATTAGTTCCGAGGGTGGTGTCAGAGTTTCACCTTAACCTGGTGTTGTCTCTGCCAGTGTATTACCCCAATTACACTTCGGAGGCTGAGTACAGGCTTCATACTTTGGACCTGAGACAAACTCTCTCCTATTATAAGGAGAGGATGGTGGAAATTTGGGGAGAAGTACACCAGCTATTTGTCACCTACACCAAAGCTGCTTATGGTAGACATGCAGTAAAGCGGACAATCGCAAGATGGATTACATCTTGCATTAGTCTATGCTATGAGTTGGCGGGCAAGGAGCCTCCCAGAGGGATAAGAGCTCATTCCACTCACCATACCACTGCATCAGTGGCTGCTTCCAGGGACAATCCCATACAAGAAATCTGTCAGGCTGCTACCTGGAAGTCAGCAAACACCTTCATCACTCATTACCACATTGACCGTGAGTCACGCCGGGATGCTGGTTTTGGGGCCTCAGTTCTCCAATCTCTGTTCCCCAAGTAAGTATTGAGGGAGTGTGTGCCTTGCCCCCTCCTCCCAGAGAACTGCTAGGAATCTGCCAAGAAGTGTGGATGAACAACATATCCACATCCCTAGAAAAACAGGTTATTCACCTGTAACAGTAGTTGTAAGAGTGGTATATGTTGTTCATCTACACGGACCCACCTGACATCCCTGGCTGCGATGCACACATCTGGCTTCCAATGGGCTAAGATCTGGCATCATGGGGCAGGGCCAAGGGTTACACCACTTGAGTGGGTGGGAGGAGCCAGCTTGAAAACCTTCTGGCAAATTTAAAGGGGAAGGGACTATGCCAAGAAGTGTGGATGAACAACATATACCACTCCTAGAGCTACTGTTACAGGTGAGTAACCTGTTTTTCTAGGGACATGGATATGTTGTTCAATCCACACTTGTTGGCAGATTCCTTGCCACTTTAAATGTTGCCGGAAGGTCTTCAAGCTGGCTCCTCCCACCCAACCGGGTGGTAAAACCCTCGGCTCTGCCCCGTGACGCCAGATCTTTCTTACCGCTTGGAAGTTCAGGTTCCCTCTTTTGTGCTGTGCGTTTTAGGCCTGGATCCACACTCTTCGGAATTTCCAAAACTAATTTTAAAATTTACAAGACTACAGTCTTCAGCTTCCCTCGCGGCTGCGATGGACAAATCGACTCCCGGCTTCCATCAGTGCCCTTGTGGTCAGAAGATGTCCCGGACCGATCTGCACTCCATGTGCATCTACTGCCTACGGCTTGGACACGATTCGCAGGCCTGTGAATTGTGCAGGTCTTTCTCAGCTTCGATCTTGGAGGATGGCACTGCCAGACTACTTCTTGGGTGCCCTGAGAAACGGTACCCACCGGTCAAGTCTAAGGAGGCCCGTTGGGTGGCGACCGCGGCGGCGGGCTCCGTGGAACAGTTGGAGTTGATGATCGCCCTTGAGGAGGAGGAGGCAGCCCAGGCCGCCTTTTCTTCCTCCTCGGCTGCGTCATTTATCCCGCTCTCGTTGGGCTCCTCCTACACTGCTTCTTTTAAGGAGCTTTGTCAATCCCTTTCCACGAAGGGAAAAGGGCCATCGGGACTTTCCATTCAGTCCAGAAAGGACTCTAAAGGTAAGTCCCACCGTCGACGTTCATGGCAGTGGGAGAGATCCCCTTCACCCGACCGTCAACTCTCGACTTTGGTCGAGGTTGTGAGCTGCAGCCGCTGGCTTCACGGTGTCCCCATCAGGTCAGCCGGCCAAGACATCCGTGGACACGGTCAAGATTTTTCTCGACCCGTCAGATGATTTGTCGCCTGTAGATGCAGACAACCCTTCTTCACCAATTTCCCGGTGCTTCCCAAGGACTTGCCTGTGCCGAAGTCCCCGGTTAAGGTCCCTGCACTGAAGGAGGGGTGGGTTTCCCCTGTTTCCTCTTTGACCCACCCTCGGAATCCCTGAAGATCTCAGTCTCGGTCCTCTTCCAGGTCCAGCTGGTCCTACTGATGTTGGCGGTCTCAGTCTCGGCACCATGGAAAGCGGTGTCACTGCTTGTCCTCTTCGGAGGGTAGGATCCAGCGCAAGTTGCGTCAGCGCTATGAGGACTTGATGTGGCAGCAACTTTTGCTGCCCGGTAACAAGCCGACTCCATGCCTTCTCTGGCCATTAAGTGGCTGTCACTAGAGCAGCGAAACAACCCTCGTGGTGAGTCAGAGCCTACCCCCGCGCAGGTTGTTCGGTTGAAACCGGCTGCTCCACCCATTGTGGTGGAACCTCCGCCTCCACAACTGAAGACTGGGGCCCCGACCAAGGATTCTCGGTCGGGTCAGGGCTTGCCCCATAGATTGTCAATCACCCTCACTCCTGATCGACCTCGGCAGGTGGAGGGTGGCTCAGGCACTCGGCAGCTTTTTGCAGACTCCTCAGAGTCTGATGACAGCTCCTCCCTGTTCTCCAGGCCGATTGACCTGGAGTCTCCAGGAGGCCAGTCAGTAGATGAGAGCCCATCCTCGTTTCTGGGTATGCTTCGACTCATCTCAGAGTCTACTGGGATGCAGCTCGAACCCGTCCAAAAACGGGCCAAGTATCCCCTTACGGAGATACTGGACTGAGGGGATTCTCCTACAGAGGCCTTTCTGGTGGCTGAAGCCATTGTTGGCCCAGCCCTGGAGTTGTGGCAGCGGCCAGCATCTTGTACCGCGCCTTCGGCCAGGATGGCTCAAAAGTACGCGGTCCACACTGGTTCACTCTCTGGTTTCTCAGAGCATCCCTCTGCAGAGAGGTTAGTGACTGATAGCGTTTTCCGGCATTCTGGGAATGCTCGGGACGTGGACAAACCGCCCGATAAGGAATCCAAAAAGTTGGATTACTCAGGGCCGAAGGTTTATGCTGCTTCCTCCTAGGCCTTCGTCAGGCTAGCTCGGCCATTCTGATGGCACATTTCTTACATGCCCTTATTGGCTCCCTGGATGAGGTGATTCCTCATCTCCTGGCTGACCTTCAGATGACGATCAAGCAGGTGCAGGATCAGGGAAGGGCGGTGGCTAAACAACAGCTCCAAACTTCTGTGGATATTGGTGACTCTTGTGCCCGGTCAGTAGCGGCCGCAGTGGCCATGCACCGCAGAGCTTGACTGCGGAACTCCACCTTCACGGTGGACACCCAGAACAAGCTGGCAGACGTTCCCTTCCTGGGCACCAACTTGTTCGGGCCCAGAGTGGAAGACCATCTGCAGAGGATCAAGAAGTCCAGTGCCACCTTGGACTCAGTCACGTCTGCCCAGAAGGACAAAGGCCGCCCACAGCAGCATAAGCCTTTTCGTCCTTCTGCTCCTATGGCATGTCCAGCCCAGCAACACCAGCATCAGGGCCAGCTGGCTAGCACTTGGCACCCTAAGACTAAGTCTGCCGCTTCCTCTACTAGAAAGCCTGGAGGCAAGGGTCCAGGAGGTGCCTCAGCAGACCTTTCCTCCAAGCCTTCCCAGTGACGGGTTGAGGGGTGTCGCCCCCAACCTCGTCACTCCTCCCCGGGTTCCCACCATGGGGGGACAGCTCCGCCACTTCTTTTCTGCCTGGTCCACTATCACCACGGACCACTGGGTGCTAGAAGTGGTTGGCAGGGGACTGCCTCTGGAATTCGAGCAGTCCCCCCCCCCCATCGAGCCATCGCCCCATGGGGGGCTACGGGTTCCGCAGCCTCTCACTCAGCTCGTTGAGCTGACATTGCCTTGCTCCTCTAGAAGGAGGTGATCAGCGAGGTGGTGGACTCCCCTCCAGACCCAGGGTTTCTGTCCAGGTACTTCCTGGTCCCAAAACGGATGGGGGGCTGGTGCCCCATTCTCAACCTGCACGACCTGAACAAGTTCCTAAGGCCTCACACCTTCAGGATGGTCACTCTGGCTCAGATCACTCTACCCTTGGAACCAGGCATGTGGTTCTGTTCTCTGGACCTTCAGGACGCGTTCTTTCACATCCCAATCCGTCCATCTCATCAGCGATTCCTCCACTTCCGAACAGAGGGATATCTCTATGAGTTACAGGCCATGCCCTTCGGCCTCTCTCCAGTTCCCAGGGTCTTCACCAAATGCATGGCAGTGGTGACAGCATTCCTGCAGCGCCGAGGGGTTCGGGTATACCCTTACCTGGATGACTGGCTGATTGCAGCCCCCTCCAGGTTGGAGGTGGAGTGGTCCAGAGATCTGGCCCTCCAGGTCTGCTCTCAGATTGGCCTCCTCATCAGCGAGGCCAAATTGGAACTCGTGCCATCGCAGGTGATTCAGTTCATCGAGGCAGAGCTCGACTCTCTTTGAGCCAGAGCCTGGCTCCCAGAGGACAGGGCCGAGGTCCTTTCCTCCTTTGCCCAATCATTTCTGGTTGGGCAATTTTGCCCTGCCGGGGACTTCCTGCACCTCCTGGGCCTCATGGCAGCCTGCACCAGCGTGGTCCATTGGGCCTGCTGGCATATGCATCCCCTGCAATGGGGGCTGGCCAGCCAGTGGTCACAGTGCTCCGGTCCTCTGGACCAGCCAGTGACGGTGATCCAGGAGATGTGCAGTGGCCTGCAGTGGTGGCTCGTCCCAGCTCACCTGCAGGAGGATATTCCATTCGTCCGCCCCGAGCCGACAGTCACTCTAACGACCGATGCCTCTGAGAGGGTTGGGGTGCCCATCTGGGGGAGCTTAGAGCCCATGGCCTCTGGTCCCTTCAGGAGTCTCAATGCCACATCAACCTGCTGGAGCTTCGAGCAGTTCGACTAGCCCTCACCGGTTTCGCTCCATTTGTACGGAGTCAGGTGGTTCAGGTCCAGATGGACACCACCACGACCATGTACTATCTCAATCATCAGAGCGGGACGCACTCCTTGCCTCTGTGCAAGGAGGCTCTCCACATCTGGTCTCTCGTGATCAACCTGGAGGTGGATCTCCTAGCCATCCATGTGGCAGGAGCCTCCAACAGTCTGGCTGATGCCCTAAGCCGGATAGGCGCTACTTCTCACGAATGGTCTCTCCTGCTGGAGGTAGAACAAGACCTGTTCTTCCACTGAGGCTACCCTCAGGTGGACCTGTTTGCCTCCGGGGAGAATGCAAAGCTCAGGCTGTTTCATGCCCGCCCCCCCTCAGCAGGGCTCACTGCAGGGAGATGCCTTCTCGAGGCCATGGACCCCGGGCCTTTTCTACGCCTTCCCTCCATTTCCCTTGATCCACAAGGTACTTCTCAAGGTGAAGAGGGACAAGGCGCAGGTGATTCTGATAGCCCCAGACTGGCCCCCGCCAGTTCTGGTACCCATATCTTCTCAGCCTCAGCTCCAGGCTCCCGAGGTGGCTTCCAGCCCGCCTGGACCTGCTGTCAGTTGACAAGGGGAAAGTTCTCCACCCAAACCTTCAATCCCTGCACCTGGCGGCCTGGTTCCTGAGCGGCTAGAGTTCCAGGCTTTTGGTCTTTCCAACGAGGTCCTCAACATTGTTGAGGCAGCCTGTAAGGAGTCGACCAGAAAATGCTGTGCCTTCAAATAGTAGAGATCCTCCATTTGGTGTCAGGACAAGGGGTTGGACCCTTCTTCCTGTTCCTTGGCCAGCATTCTGGACTACCTATGGTCCCTTTCTCAGCTAGGGCTTCGGTCGACGACCCTTGAGATGCACCTGGCAGCCATCTCTGCTTATTGGGCGCAGGCCGGAAAGCAGTCGGTGGTGCAGGAAAAGGTGGTCTGGCACGTTTTCAAAGGCCTTGATCACATATCCCCTCCGGTGCGAGAACCTCCACCTCCATGGGATCTACTGCTGGTATTGGCTAAGCTCATGGGCAAGCCATTCAAACCAATGCACAGGTGCGATATCTCCCACCTGTTGTGGAAGACTGCCTTCTTGGTGGCTATCACGTCAGTCAGAAGGATGGGAGAGCTCCAGGCGCTTTCCATCGAGTCTCCTTATCTGGTCTTCCACAGGGACAAGGCTGTCCTTTGCCCCCACCTGAAATTCCTTCAGAAGGTGATGTCGGAGTTTCACTTCAACCAGGTGTTGACTCTGCCGATGTTCTACCCCAGTCACACCTCAGAGGCCAGATATAGGCTCCATACTTTGGATCCTAGAAGAGCACTCTCTTATAAGGAGCGAACGGCTGAATTTCGGGGAGAGGTTCGCCAGCTGTTTGTCACCTATGCTGAAGCCGCACCTGGCAGACCTGCAGCCAAGCAGACAATAGGCAGGTGGGTCGCCTCCTGCATAGATCTCTGCTATAGATTGGCGGGCATGGAGCCTCCCAAATGGATAAGAGCTCATTCTACCCGCCATTCCACTGCTTCGGTGGCTGCTTCTAGGGATGTCCCTATCCAGGAAATTTGCAAGGCTGCTACCTGGAAGTCAGCACACACCTTCATTTCCCAATACCACATTGACCTAGAGTTACGCCGGGATGCTGGTTTTGGGACCTCGGTTCAAAAGAGTGGCAAGGGACACCACAGGGGAAAGAAACAGCTTTTGATAGGGGACTCAGTTGTTAGGGGTGTAGAAGGGAGAGGAGCGGGAAGTAAGGTGCCTGCCTGGTGCCATGGCTTGGAGGGCAGGAAGCAAATCCTCAGGATTGCAGAAGCAGCATCACAGGAGAGGAAACTAGATATCATTGTCCACCTCAGGACAAATGACCTAGCTAGGCATGAGATCAGTGCAGTGCAGGATGAATTTGTGGAGTTGAGGAGGGGGCCTCAGACAGGTAGCAAGCACGGTAACCTTCTCAGAGGTGCTGCCAGTCTATGGCAGGGGTGAGGCTAGGGTACTGCACACCATGCAGTTTAATGAATGGTTGCAAAACTGGTGCAGAGCACAGGGCTTTGGCTTCAATGGGGACTGGGGGTCCACCTGGAGAGATGAAGGTCTATACTGGCATGATGGTCTGCATCGGTCCAGGAAGGGAAACACGCTCCTAGGCGACAGGTTTAAAGGCTTTCTTGTCAAGCTTTTAAACTAGCCAAGGGGGGAGGTGCTGATAGGAAACAAGAAAGTTCAAGCCTCCCCCCACAAAACATGGCAGGTAGTAGGGTAAACACTGAGGTACAGAGCTTGACAGAGGGCAGGACAGGGGTAAATGGAAAAATGGACAAGGGCAATAAGAGCAGGGATGGGGTAAAAAAGGATAAAGCCAACATTAAATGGAGGGCAATGAGTACCAATGCCCACAGTCTTGGAAGCAAGCTTCCAGAGCTAGTAGCCCTGATGGAAGAGGAACACTTGGATATTGTGGCAGTCACAGAAACATGGTACACGGAGAACCATGACTGGGATGTCAACATACCAGGGTACACAATCCACAGAAGGGACAGGGAGGGTAAAAGAGGAGGTGGAGTAGCTCTCTACATAAGGGAAGGGATCAAAGCTACAGAACTAAAAAGTAAAGGGGGAGGTCAAGAGGAACTCTGGGTCACCTTGGAGACAGGGAATGGCATCACAGTTCGTACAGGGGTTGTATACAGACTCCTGTCTCAAGGGGAGGAAATGGACAAGAAAATGATAGAGGGCATTCTCAAAATGGCTGAAAAAGGGGAGATACTGTTGATGGGGACCTGAATATGCCAGATGTTAACTGAGCGACATGGACTGCAGCCACATCCAAGAGCAGGGTCATTCTCGATGCCCTACAGGGGGCATGTCTTAGACAGCTAGTTGTGGAACCCACTCAGGAGGGAGCAATATTAGACCTGGTACTCTCAAATGGAGAGAGGATCACAAATTTAGAAGTCAGTAGACATCTGGGAACAAGCGACCACTGCACAGTGTGCTCACAATAAACACAACCATGGAGACAAGCCATACAAAGACAATGATACTGGACTTTAGAAGGGCTGACTTTGGTATAATGGGTGAATACCTGAGGAATGCATTAGCAAATGGCCAGAAAGGAGGCGTGGAAGAACAGTGGAGAAAAATCAAAACTGCCATCATGGAGGCAACAATCCTTTGTGTGAAACAAATAAAGAAAACAAAGTGGAGTAAAAAACCACTATGGTTCTCAAAAGAGGTGTCAGGGATGGTTAAGGAGAAAAAGGCTGCATTCAAAAAGTATAAGGAATCACAGAAGGAGCATGGCAGGGAACTGTATCAATTAAAGCAGAAAGAAGTGGGGAAGGCAGTCAGAAAAGCAAAGGCCCAAACCGAGGAAAAGATAGCCAGCTCAGTTAAGAAGGGGGATAAAACCTTTTACAGGTACATTAGGGAGTATAGAAAGGTTAAGGGAGGGATAGAGAAGATTAATAAAGGAGAGGGGAGGTGAGTAGAGGGAGACAGTGAAAAGGCAGAGATACTGAATGAATACTTTTGCTCAGTATTCACAAAAGAAGAAGAGGAGGAGTTACCTAAACCAAACAGTAGAAGCACTCTGGGTAGTGGGGTTGACACCAGTCCATTTACAGAAGAAAGAGTCCCGAAAGAACTCCTGAAACTCAAGGTGGACAAAGCAATGGGGCCTGACGGGATTCACCCTAGAATCCTAAAAGAGCTAAGGGATGACCTAGTGACACCACTGACTACACTTTTTAACAAATCATGGGAAGATGGAGTGGTACCTGAGGACTGGAGGAGGGCAGATGTGATTCCCCTTCACAAAAGTGGGAGCAAGGCAGAAGCAAGAAAATACAGACCTGTTAGTTTGACCTCAGTGGTAGGGAAAATGATGGAATCACTTCTGAAAGAAAGAATTGTTCAGTACCTAGAGGCCAGCGGGGCACAGGACCCAAAGCAGCATGGATTCACAGCAGGAATGTCATGTCAGATGAATCTAATCAATTTCTTTGACTGGGTGACCAAAGTAATAGACCAGGGAGGGGCTGTTGATATGGCCTACATAGACTTTAGCAAGGCATTTGACCCAGTCCCACACAAAAGATTAGTAATCAAGTTAGCCAGCCTGGGAGTGGGTCCCAGGGTGGTAGCCTGGGTAGCAAACTGGCTGCACAACAGGACACAAAAGATAATAGTGAATGGAACACATTCTGAAGAAAGGGGGGTTACTAGTGGAGTACCTCAGGGCTCAGTACTGGGTCCAGTCCTCTTTAACGTCTTTATAGGTGATATTGCAGAGGGTCTGGAAGGAAAGGTATTCCTCTTTGCAGATGACACAAAGATCTGTAACAGAGTTGATACACAAGGGGGGGGTAGAAAGGATGAGCAGGGACTTGGCAAGGTTGGAGAAATGGTCAGACATATGGCAACTTAGATTCAATGCAAAGAAGTGCAAAGTAATGCATCTGGGAAATAAAAATCCAGGAGAAGAGTACACAATAGCAGGGGAAGTACTAACGACAACAATAATGGAAAGGGACCTGGGGGTAGTCATATCAGATGACCTAAAGGTGGGTAAGCAATGTGAGAAGTCAGTAAGGAGAGCCAGGGGATACTGGGATGCATAGGGAGGGGCATCACAAGTAGAAAAAGGGAAGCGGTTATCCCTCTATACAGACAGTTGGTGAGACCCCATCTGGAGTACTGCACGCAGTTTTGGAGACCTCATCTACGCAAGGACATAGACAGTATGGAAGCAGTCCAGAGGAGGGCAACTAAAATGGTGCAGGTCTACATCAGAAACCATATGAAGAGAGACTGAGAGAGCTTATTATGTATACCCTTGATGAAAGGAGGAAGGGGGGATATGATAGAAACTTTTAAGTACCTCAAGGGAATCAACAAAGTCCAGGAGGGTAGCATCTTTCAGAAAAAGAGATGTGTAAGAACAAGGGGGCACAATTTAAAGTTAGAGGGGACGGCTCAGGGGTAATGTGAGGAAATTCTTTTCACGGAGAGAGTGGTGGACGCATGGAACCGCCTTCCTGGAGAGGTTGTGGGGTCTAAAACAGTGGGGGAATTCTAACATGCATGGGACAGACATAAGGCAATTATAGTGGGGGGTTGCAGGAAGTAGGCTGTTGGTTAACTAGAATCTACAGCTTATCCAATAGGTAGGGAAATGGGCAGACTGGGTGGGCCAAGTGGTCCTTATCTGCCGTCAAAGTCTGTGTTTCTATGTTGCCAGTCCTTATTCCCTAAGTAGGGGGTGCGCGCCTTGCCACCCTCCTCCCAGAGAACTTCTTGGAGTCTGCCAACAAGTGTGGATTGAACAACATATCCATGTCCCTAGAAATACAGGTTACTCACCTGTAACAGGAGTTCTAGGAGTGATATATGTTGTTCATCCACACGACCCACCCGACCTCCCCAACTTCAACGCGAAACCTGCCTTCCAGCAGGCTAGATCTGGCGTCATGGGGTGGAGCTGAGGGTTTTACCACCAGGTGGGTAGGAGGAGCCAGCTTGAAGATCTTCCGGCAACATTTAAAATGGCAAGGAACCTGCCAATAAATGTGGATGAACAACATATACCACTCCTAGAACTCCTGTTACAGGTGAGTAACCTGTATTTAGTGTATATGGCAACACCACCACCTCTGGATGACTTGTCACTTCTGTGTAGGTTGTAGCCCGGGATTTTAATCATTTGGTCAGGTACGCGATTCTTAAACCAGGTTTCTGAGAACATTGCTAAATCAGGCAGAGAGTATAGCATCCAAGCCTGGACCATGTCAAATTATCATTACAAAAGATCCTGCCCTAGCAGGACCCTTCTTGGATATTTAATTGACATATACGCAATCTGACATACTACCATTTATTTCTAACACTACAAAAATTAACTTTATCATGGCATACTACCCATTGAATTATGGTCAGTACAAGATGATAGATACAAATGGTTCTAGGAGTGTGGATATGGTGTTCTATCCACACTCTGACAGTATCCTTTCCCCTTTAAATTCAGCTGGAATGTCTTCCAGCTGGCTCCTCACACATACCAAGGTTGTGACTCCCTTGGCATCACCCCATGATGTCATATCTTCCTTTCCGCTGGAAGAAGAAGGTTCCCTCCTTACCACTCACACTGAGAAGGCCCTTTGCTTCAATTTCTTCAAAACCTAATAAAAACTTTATCTTCAGGCTTTTTCTTCACCTCACTGACATGGATGATGAGAAGTCTACTCCAGGGTTCTGGAAATGTGTTTATGGGCAGAAGATGTCCCAGACGGATCCACATACACTGTGCGTTTATTGCCTGGGCCACGAGCACAGTCCCCAGGCCTGCGACTTTTGCTGCACTTTTCACCAGCCCATTTTGGAGAACTGTCATGCCCACTTACTTGTCGGGCATCCGAGAAATCGGTACCCGCTGGTCAAATCTAGACACACCCATCAGGTGGTCTCCGCGGCTGTGGGGTCCACCAAGCAACTTGTGGCTTTTCAAGGAGGTGACAGCCCTGGCTGCTGCTCAGTCCTCCTCGGCTTCGGCTCTTTTTGCCGCTCCCTTTGGGCGCCTCCTTTATGGGGGAGTTTAAGGATTTGTGCCAAGCCCTTCCAACCCATGGGCATGACCCCTCATTGACGTACAAGTCATCTTAAAAAAAAAAAAAAAAAAGTCAAAAAAATGGTCTTGCCATCGATCATGAGATCGGGAGTGCTCTCAGGCACCCGATTCCCACACTTCATCGGAGATTCTGACCTTGGTTGAGTCCTCAGCCCAGGCTGCTGGCTCCATGGTATCCCCGTTGGGCCAGTTGGCTGAGATGCAGGTTGATCTTCTGGCCGAGATTTTTCTCGAGCCAGTCAACCCGTTGTTGCCCGAAGAGGCTGATACTCCATGTTGAGGACTCCAGCCCTCACTCAGACCCAGGAAGGGATGGATCAGTCAACTGACCCACCACCTCTCGTTGAAGACCAGAAACTGGAGGTGCTCCGGCTCTCACCGGCCCCCTCTCAGGCCTGTCGTCGATCCCCTTGATGGTTGAGGTCGAGTTGCTCGCATCGACGTCGGCGCTCCCACTCTCGACACAAGCAGCGCCTCTGCTATTCTTTTTCCTTGTCCTCCTCGGTTGGGGAGAGGCATCTGCGCAAGTTGTGTCTATGCTATGAAGACTTACTGTGGCAACAGCTGGTTTTTACCAGGATGAAGCTCATGCTGGCTCCTACCCCAGCCATCACTTGGCTTTTGCCACGGAGGCCAACACCTTCTCTGCCCCTGCAGGAGCAGACCCATAAAACAGTCCAAGCTCAGCCTCCTCCAGTCTCTCCACTGATTCTGGTGGAGCCGCCCCCAAAACAGCTGATGACTGGTGCTCCGACTAAGGCAGCTCGGCTGGCCTCGGGTCTTCCCCATCAGCTGTCTGTCACTGTCACCCTGGACCATCCACAGAGGGTCAGCGGAGATTCAGGTGGTTGACCCTTCTTTGACAACTCTTAGGACTCAGAGTGTTCCTCCTTACACTCGTGTGGTGAACACTGAGCCAGCAGGGGTCTCTCGATAGAGGAGGGTCCTACTTCCTTTATGGGCCTCCCCAGTCTCATCTCGGAGTCGACAGGTCTCTAGATGGAACCCATTCAGAAGCAGGCTCAGTACCCACTTACTGACATTTTGGACCCGGGTGATTCCCCTGGGGAAGCAGTCCCGGTGGCAGAGGCAATCCTTGACCCTGCCTTGAAGGGTTTTACTATAGCGCTTCAACAGCGCCAGCACCGACATCCCCCACAGCGACTGCTACGATGCCAACTGTCAGCACTGTAGCTTCAGAGACGTTGGTGCTTTCTATCAGAGGCTGCCCCCGTCTCTGGGATTCTAACTCTTGAGTTGGAGTTGACGGGAGGGGGGCACTACATACAAACGCACACCGGTGTCTTTCATGCAGCATGTGCGACTCACCTAGACAGGCAATTTCTGTCACTGTGGTGGTGTCGGCACACCGCCTTGGAGCTGTGACAGCATCCCACCTCCTGCTCTGCACCATCACCCAGGATGGCCTGCAAGTATGCAGTGCCCAACGGCTCCCTTTCAGGGATCATGGAACACCCCTTGGCTGAGGGCTTGATGGCCAATTTGGTGTTTTGGTACTCTGGGAGACATTGACAAACCACCTGATAAGGAGTCCAAGAAACTGGACCATGTGCCCAAGAAGGTCTGTGCTGCCTCTTTCCTTGGCCTCCGTCAGGTGAGCTCAGCCCTTCTGATGGCCCACTTTTCCCATGCCCTGTTGGGAATTCTCGAATGGGATCTTCCCCATCTCCCAGTGGACCTCCAGACTACAGTATAGCAGGTCTGGGACCAGGGCCGAGTTGTAGCTAAACAGCTCTAGACAGCCATGGATGTTGGCGATTCCTGTGCCCAGTCTGTGGCGGCTGCAATGGCCATGCGCTGCAGACCTTGGCTACGGATCTTGACCTTTACAGCGAATACCCAGCACAAGCCGGCAGATGTCCCCTTCCTGGGCAGTGACCTGTTCAGGCCAGGGGTCGAAGGGCACCTCACCCACATTGAGAAGTCCAGTGCCACCTTGGACTCTGTGACATCCACCCAGAGGGACCCCAAGGGCGCCAAATAGCAGAAAAAGAAGCCCTTTTGGCCTACCTCCACTGCTGTAGCCAAACCAGCCCAGCCCCAGGCTGAGCAGCAGGCTCAGGCCTGATGACCGTAGCTGAAGTAAAGTGTCCTCGGTCATCTGCAAGCCTGAAGGAAGAGGTCCCGGTGACTGCTCAGCCGGGCCCTCCTCCGCCTCCAAGCCTTCTTATTGATGGAATGAGGGGTGTCTCCCACATGCCCAAAATGTCTCCCCTGGGTCCTCCTGTGGGTCCGACTTCGTCACTTCCTTTCCACATGGTCCGCTGTCAAGACGGACAGGTGGATTCTCAAAGTGGTTGGCCAGGGTCTGCCTCTGGAATTCGAGCAGTACCTGCCTTGCCGAGCCAGTGCCCCATGGGAGGGTATTGTGTCCACAGACATCCTGTTAGCCCTTTGGGATGGCATCACCCAGCTCCTCAGCAGGGAGGTCATGGCTCCTGTTGTGGACCCTTCAGAACACCCAGGGTTTGTCTCCAGGTACTTCCTGGTGCCAGAACTGATGGGGGGGGGGGGGCTGGAGCCCCATCTTAGATCTGCACGACCAGAACAAGTTCTTCAGGCCGTGCACCTTCAGGTTGGTAACTCTGTCCCAGATCATACCATCTCCTGAACAGAACATGTGGTTCTGCTCCCTGAATCTACAGGACGCATTCTTTCACATCTGTCCATCACACTGGCAGTTCCTCCACTTCTGAGCGGAGGGAACCCTCTACGAGTTCCAGGCCATGCCATTTGGGCAGTCCTCTGTACTTAAGGTCTTCATCAAGTGCATTGCAGTGCTGGAAGCTTACCTGAGGCATCTAGAAGTCCAGATTTACCCCTACCTGGGTGACTGGCTGATCGCGGGTCCCTCCAGGCAGGAGGTAGGGTAGTCCAGGGACCTGGCCTTCCAGGCCTGTGTCTGTTTTGGCCTCCTGGTCAATGAGGCCAAGTCAGAACTCATGCCATCGCAGGTGATCAGCTTCATCAGGGCAGAGCATGACTCTTGCAGAGCCAAGGTTCAGCTCCCGGCAAACTGGGCAGCTGCTCTCCCCTCCTTTGCCCTGTAATTTCAGGTTGGGCAATTGCACCCTGCCTGGGACTTCCTATGCTTCCGGGGATACATGGCGGCTTGCGCCAGTGTGGTCCAGTAGGCCAGAGTTGTGCACGGTGGGGGGGCCCAGGCTGCCCCCCAATATTAAATGCCCAGCTTTCTATTTTTTTTTTTTTTTATTAATTCAGACTGACAGCTCAGGGAATCTGCAATTTCTTTAATTCATTTTTGGACTGACATTTGCAGGAATCAGCTGAAAATCCCTTGCAAGTCACAACCTATTCTTGTAGTCCAGACTCCCGAGTCCCACTTGTGCCACTTGGCCACAACCCATGCCAGCAGTACGCTACTTTCCCTCCCAGTCCAGCTCCCAAGAGTCCCAACCCGTGTGTCTCTCTGCTGGACTGACACGGCCCGTATTGCTGACAATTCTTTGAAGATGGAGTTACGGAGATTATCACCCGACCATGACCCACCCGAACCATTCACCCACTCATCCACATCCCATTCCCCATCCATTGCAAGTCACAACCTATTCTTGTAGTCCAGACTCCCGAGTCCCACTTGTGCCACTTGGCCACAACCCATGCCAGCAGTACGCTACTTTCCCTCCCAGTCCAGCTCCCAAGAGTCCCAACCCGTGTGTCTCTCTGCTGACTGACACGGCCGGTGGCTACGGCAATTCTTTGAAGATGGAGTTACCGGAGATTATCACCCGAACATGATCCACCCGAACCCTTCACCCTCTGTCCACATCCCCATTCCCCATCCCATTGCTGATCACCCCCTGATCTAGACTACATCCACATCTAGTAGGCGCCCATTGTTCGTTCTGAGTCCTCCCTTACCTGGCTGTCGGCTGACTGTGACCTGGCTGATGATCACCCATCGGATCACATTTCATTCATCAGGGGATTCCTGGTGCTCAGTCAGAGCTAGCTGGACGAGAAGTCAAAGAAGAGAACCAAGATGATGACAAACGAGTCATCTCACAGGTGCAGTGGTCATCGCAGTGAAGGCAGACCGGCGGCCGGGTCCTTGGGTCTGACGGACTGTCTGGAGTCATAGTTGGGTAGGTCTGACAGACTGGATGGTCCATGGAGAAGGTGGAAGGCAGAGTGTGTGTGTGAGACCTCACTGAGACTGTGTGCATCTTCAAGTGTGTGAATGACAGCGGCGATGGTCGTAGGCTTGCAGCCTTATATTGCAGGCGGAAGATGCTCCTCTGCTGACTGATCTGAATGCTGATTGGGGGAGGGGGATTAGGGTTGGAGTCCGGATGGCCTGGGGGTTATTGCGCTGCTGCTATGGCAGTGTGGCACCACATAGGGGGAAGGGGGGTCAGCTCTGTTCAAGGATGGGCTAGATGATCGGATGGGAGTGGGACATGGAGTCAGAATGACAGCCTGACTGGGGGCTGTTACTGCACGGCACATGGGGATTGGTCGAACTGGACAGTAGCAGGGTCAGGGAACGGGTTGCATATTTTCATTTGTTTGTTGACTTGACTCTCTCTCTCTCACAGATTTAAAATGGATAGTCTGAGACTAGTCCTTTTAAATCCACGAGAGACAGTCAAGTCAACAAACAAATGAATCTGGACTACTCGCTGCACTGTTTCAGTCCCTTTAACTGACTGTACAGACTTGGAAGTTGCCTTGGATACCAACGCAATGCAAGCAGCAGCAGTGATCACTAGATTTAGAGGTGGAGTGGCCAGTCAGTGTGCTGTGTGGGTAGAAGTTCACATGATGACTGTTGAAGTACATCAGGTGACCATCCCCCTTAGCACAGTGCATAGCAACCACAGGACATCAAGAGTCAGTCTCTGACACAGATGAGCATCTGATTGGTTTGTAACTGAATGAGCAGTTACTTGACCAATCAGAGCTGCATCTACCTCAGAGATCAAGTGAAACACAGGCTCACATTTTTTCTTTAGATGGAGAAGGCAAGCAGAGCAGTTGAATTGTTAAATGTTCTGTGTGTTTTGGCCTCGTGGATTTCTTACATGCTTCAAGCAGCTACTGCTTATTGTTGTTAAAAATGCATAACTTGGTGGTGTTGAGAAAATAAAAATATAGGGACTGTTCTTTGTTCTGAGTGTGAGATTCTTTTGAGTACACATAGTAGAGACTAATGCTGAGCAGATCATCTCAGACAACAGTGACTCACTCACCGTCTGTTAGTGTCTGCCTCTGCCCAAGGAAAATTCTGAGGAGGGAGAGAGGAGAGAGATAACAGAATTTAGAAATTGCCTTGCTGCTGCTTGCTCAGACTTGTTTAGGAGACAAAATTAGTTTCATCATCAGGCTTTTTTTCAGGTGGCAAGGGCAGCCAGTCGAGGAGGAGATGGTCTGTGAGGGGGGTGGGGGCCATTTCCAGGCCAGGACACAAATAGAGGAGATGAAAAGGTTGGGAGTGGAGCAGCCAGGCACTGTTGGGTGAGGGAGAGCTCAGGAAAGAGAGAAAGTATGTAGGGAGAGACAGAGACTAGAGAAATTTATTAATTTACAGAAAAAAAAAAGTAACAGGCAGGTATCTTTATATTGTAAACAGCCAGCAGGCACAGCCAAGGGGGAAGGCATCTTAGAGGGAGAGAGAAAGAGATCAGTTGATGCAAATTTGTAAAATATAAAAAATAATATATATATATATATATATATATATATAATCTAAGTTGGCTGGCAGCTGTCTAGTGTCACTCACTGTGTACTGACTGACTGTGTGTGTGTATTTTGAATTTTACACTTGCATACCATAAAGCAGCCTCACACGCACCGCAGATACACCTCTTGTGTTGTAGCACCCAGCAGGGGAGTTCAGGTGGCAGAGAGAAGGGTGAGACCCACTGACCCAGGCATCCTAAAGAAAGAGAGAAATTTGTTGATCCACTAAAAAGAAAAGAAATATTTATATTCTAAGTGTGCACTTGGCTTGCAGTCCAGTGTGACTCACAGTGTGTGTATTTTGAATTTTACACTTACGTACCATAAAGCAGCATCACAGCATAGATACATCTCTCGTGTTGTAGCAGCCAGAACAGGGACACACAGAAAACTACACATATCCTTTAAAAAGGTGCAGAAATCACAGGCTCATAGTGTAACTAGGAAAAAAAAAATAATTGACTGAGGTAAAACGGAGTCACATTACAAACAGTAACTTGGACAAGGAAACCCCTGTTTAAACCAGTAACTGTGTAGTGAATAAAAATGGACATAAGACAATTTTTCAAAGTTAAAGATAATGCTACGAGTTCTCCAGAATAGTGTCAGAGTGCTCCTATTTCTGCTCATGAGGTTGTTACAGCATGCATATCATGTTGTCCTAGTCAACATGTAGAACCACAGGTACCACATCAAAGTCAGCAACCACTAATTTTAAAACAACATAGTTTGTATGATTTTGAAAGCGAGCCTAGCAAACCACTTCCAGTAAACAGAGAACTGTGATTTAACAATTAGAAAGGGAGCATATCAGCTGGTGTTAACAGAGTATAAAAAAAATCATGTGGTGCAGGGAAACATTCACAAAGTTTTCATAAACTGTGGTACAACGATTATCCATGGCTAGAGTATTCACCTATAACAGACAAAATGTACTGTTTCTATTGTAAATGCTTCAGTACAAATGTTCCGTGTTCAGTGGGCCATGTTAGTATAGCATTCACCACTTTGGGAACACAAGCAAGTGGTTGGAAAGATGCAAGGGGCACAGTATGGGAACATGAAAGTTCTGCGGTCCACAAGCATGCAGCCCTTACATAGAAACATAGAACTTGATGGTAGACAAGGACCGCTCGGCCCACCTAGTCTGCCCATTTCCTTACCTAATGGATAAGCTGCAGATCCTAGTTAACCAGCAGCCTACTTCTTTCAACCCCCAACCCCTAGAATTGCCTTATGGCTGTCCCATGCATGCTTGAATTCAGCCACTGTTTTGACTCACAACCTCCTCTGGAAGGCCGTTCCATGCATCCACAACCCTCTCTGTGAAAAAATACTTCCTTACATTACCTCTGAGCCCCCCCTCTATCTTCAAATTGTGCCCCCTTGTTCTCGCACACCTCTTTTTTTGAAAGATGTTGCCCTCTTGGACCTTGTTGATTCCCTTGAGGTACTTGAAAGTTTCTTTCATGTCCCCCCTCTCCCTCCTTTCCTCGAAGCTATACATATTAAGCTCCTTTAGTCTCTCTTCATATGTCTTCCGGAGCAGACCCTGCACCATTTTAGTTGCCCTACTCTGGACAGCTTCCATCTTGTCTATGTCCTTGCGGAGATGGGGTCTCCAGAACTGCACACAGTACTCCAGATGGGGTCTCACCAGCTGTCTGTACAGAGGGGTAACAACTTCCTGTTGTCTACTGGTGATGCCTCTCCCTATGCATCCCAGTATCCCCCCAGCCCTCCTTACTGCCCTCTCACATTGCTTGCTCACCTTTAAGTCATCTGATATGACTACCCCCAGGTCCCATTCCATTTTTGTTGTTGTTAGTATCTCACCCCCATTGTGTACTCTTCCCTGGGTTTTGCTTCCAGGTGCATTACCTTGCACTTCTTAGCATTAAATCTAAGCTGCCATACATTTGACCATTCCTCTAACCTTGCCAAGTCCTTCTCATCCTTTCCATCCCACCTTGTGCATCAACTCTGTTGCAGATCTTTGTGTCATCTGCAAAGAGACATTCTTTTCCTTCCAGTCCCTCTGCAATGTAAACACAAATACATTGAAGGACCGGTCCTAATACTGAACCCTGCGGCACCCCACTAGTAACCCCCCCTTTCTTCAGAGTGGACTCCATTTCCTATTACCCTCTGTGTCCTATTCTCCAGCCAATTCTTTACCCAGGCTATCATCTTGGAACCCACTCCCAGGCTGGCTAACTTGTATATTAATCTTTTGTGTGGGACTGAGTCAAATGCCTTGCTATAGTCTAGGTAAGCCACGTCCACAGCCCCTCCCTGATCTACTACTTTGGTCACCCAGTCAAAGAAATCTATTAGATTCGTCTGGCATGACCTTCCCACTGTCAATCCATGCTGTCTTGGTTCCTGTGCCCCTCTGACCTCTAGGTACTCGACAGTTCATTCCTTCAGAAGTGATTCCATCATTTTCCCTATCACTGAGGTTAAACTAACAGGTCTGTAGTTTCCTGCTTCTGCCCTGCTCCCACTTTTGTGAAGGGGAATCACATCTGCCCTCCTCCAGTTCTCAGGTACCACCCCATCCTCCCATGATTTGTTAAAGAGGGTAGTCAGTGATGTCACTAGTTCTACCCTTAGTTCTTTTAGAATTCTGGGATAAATCCCATCAGGCCCCATTGCTTTGTCCACCTTCAGTTTTAAGAGTTCTTTTATAACCCTTTCTTCTTTGAATGGGCTGGTATCAACTTCTGTATCCAGAGTGTTTTCTGTTGTTTGTTTTAGGTACCTCCCCCTCTTCATTTGTAAATACTGAGCAAAAATATTTGTTTAGTATCTCTGCCTTTTCACAGTCACCCTCTGCCCACCCTGCCTCCCCTTAATTAAGCCTCACTATCCCTCCCTTAGTCTTCCTTCGCTCCCTGATGTACATAAAAAAGGTTTTATCCCCCTTCTTAACTGAGTAGGCTATCTTTTCCTCAGTTCGGCCTTTGCTGTTTTGACTGCCTTCCCAGCTTCCTTTTGCTTTAACTGATACAGTTCTCTGTCCTGCTCCTTCTGTGATTCCGTGTACTTTCTGAATGCTTTCTTTTTCTCTTGAACCTTCACTGCCACCTCCTTGGAGAACCATAGTGGTTTCTTACGTCGTTTTGTTTTGTTTATTTGCTTCACACAAAGGCTTGTTACTTCTGTGATAGCAGCAGGGCCGGCTTTAGGGTTTGGGGGGCCCCAGCAAAATTAGTGAAGTCATGGGGCCCCTCTACTCGGACCACCTTTAGCCCATGTGTTTTACTGTAGCCCATAAGTGCAAGATTTTATTTGTGGTGATACTATAGGCAGAGAAAAATGGGCAGACTTGGTGGGCCAGCAGTAGTTATCTGCCAGCAAATTTTGTATTTCTTTGTTTCTATGTATAGCTTTAGTATAACCAGTAGTATTTAAAAACAATTTTAGGCGGACACAGCAGTGTCAGTTCTTGGGGCTGTTCTTCCCATCCCATCCATTGCTGCCTATCCACTTCATATTGACTGGATCATAGCTTGTTGAGGTATTTCATGGCATAACCAGAAAGATCTGCACAGTCCTTTGCTGATGCTTTAAAAACATATTATGATAAAAAAATGTTTAAAATGAATAAGGTAAACTTCTCTGGTTGGGGGCCCCCAGGAGGAGGGGCTCCCAGCAACCGCAGGGTTCGCTAGTGCCTAAAACCAGCTATGGATGGCAGTTTTTATTTCATATGCTGCATTCATGAAATCTGTCCCTATTGCTAATCAGTTAGAAGATCAGGTGGCTGCAGCATCCTCAGCTAAAGAAAAAGTACAGTACAAGAAGAAACTAGAAATGCAGTTAAAAGATTAATTGACATTGTGGTAACACTAGGGAGGTGTGGACAGTCCCTGAAAGGGCATTGTGAACGTGCAGAATCTCATTAAAAAGGATTATTTTTAGAGGTTACAGAATTGTTAGCTCGCTATAATCCTGTGCTAAAGAAACACTTGTCTGCTTCTAAAAATTCAACATATCTTTCAAACAGAAGTCAGACTGATATGATACAGGCAGCATGTGGACTTCTGTTACATCAGCTCTAGAAAGAGCACAGCGAGGCTCACTTTGTAACAGTTATAGTGGATGAGGCAAGTGATGTAAGCAGTGCTGAGCAAGTCAGTATAGTGATGCGATATGTTGATAGTAACTGAAAAATTTGGGAACGGTTAGTTGATATTAGACAAACAGAAAAAAATGGTGCTGAAACCTTGTTTAATATTCTTTTGTCAACACTGGATATGTTAAAAATAGATAAGAACAAGATTATTGCACAGTGCTATGATGGAGCAAGCGATAAGAGTGGTGCAGTGAGTGATTTGTGTGCTCGAGTAACTGGTATGCTACCAAAAGTTTTATATTTGCACTGCTTTGCTCGCTGTTTAAATTTGGTTTTAATTTCCACAGTGACAGAAAACACATATGCAAAGAATTTCTTTGGTACTTTGCAAGTTCTTTGATTTATTAAGGGCAGTCCACAAAGACCCAGTGTACTTAGGAAAACATTAAGATCTGTAGAGGGTTCAACCCCTGTTAAAACAATTAAGAGTCTTAGTGATACCCGGTGGAGTTGTCGAAGTGAAGCCATTACTGCAGTTGTTGAAAACTTGGAAGAAATTATGAATGCCCTGGAAAAATTGAACAAACCTCTAGAATTCCTAAAGTTTCTGCAGATACTAGAGGTTTACCAGGTTAAAACTTTTGACTTCATTCTTTGTTTAGAAGTGTTGAAAGATATAGTTTGCAAATTCCGTACTGTCAGTGACTACTTGCAAAAAATTTAATTAGATATTATCTGTGGGAGTCAAACAACTGACGTTCTCAAAACCTGGCTACAGAGTAGCTGAATGGTTGAAAAATTTCATGAGTACTTCTTAAAAGCAGGATCGAGATGTGAAAAACTTGGTATGAACACTGAAACAAGACTGTCAAGACAAAAGAAAGTGTCAAAACGTCTTGATAACAGAGCTGTGACAAAACATGTGTTTCAATATCAAGAGGATGAATTGAAAGGAAAGATGTTTTTCAGTGTTCTTGATGATCATGTTGGAACAGAACTCAAAAAGAGATTTAGCCAGGAGGCTTGTGAAGTTCTTCATCCCATGGGATTACTTTTGAAAAAAAGCTTCGAGACAGAGAAGTAATTGAAGCATTGACAGATAGGTTTAATGTACCTAGGAGTGAGCTCTGCACAGAGTGGGAATTGTTTATCCATGACTCCTTAGTATGTACAACTGTCCCTGAGTTTTCTGAATGCCTTTTAATCTGAAGGGCGAGCCCAAGTATACTCAGCTGTGTTTAAACTTTTGCAAGCCTTAGGTACTTTGACCATTACTTCTGCAAACTATTAGTGCACTTTCTCCAAAATGGGAATTCTGAAAAATAAGTTATGCTGTACCATTAGCCAGCCATATATATATAGAACGGGACCTGGCTGATGCTCTCACTATCAAGGATGTTCTTCGTGAATTTGCTGTTACTGGAAATAGGTGTTTAGACTTTGGTTTGTAATAGCCCACTCTGCAGAAGTGACTTTATATCACTCTACACAAGGCAAACTGTATTGTGAACTGACTGAGCATTCTCAGTCTCTCTTTCACATGCCCTATAGACTCTCTGAAAAAAAGAACTCAGTACTATAGCTTGACTTTTCTCTTATCCTGACTTGGCTGTCTTCGGTCAGTGTGTCCCTCTCTCTCCTGGCTGCTAGCACTCTGTCTGTCACACTCTCTCATGCTCAGACACGGAAATGCTGTTTTGTTGCTGCATTAGCATTGCATGCTGGCTTTCTTGTTCTCCCATGATTGCTGTCAACTTCTAACACACTAATTGCCAGCAGATTAGGCCTTACAGTCTATCGAGTCTGCTTGAACCTCAGATCCCTAGTTGGGTGCCGAGGCCCTCCCCCCCCTTGTGTTCCAGAAACCCCTATCATCCATCCCCACCCCCCTGGGACAGGCCATCATCTGATGCATCTGCTTTCTGTGTCTGTCCCACCCTCTCTTGAAGTCCTCCACTGTGGACCTTTGAACCAGCTCTCCAGGCAGCGCATTCCAAGGGCCCACCTCCCTCTCAGTGAAAAACCTCCTCCTCTTTTCCCCCCTCACCCTTCCACCTTCACACCATGCCCTCTGGTGATACCTCCCTGCTTTAGTCTAAAGATCCTCTCCATGTTTACCCTATTTATTCCCTTGAGGTACTTGAAGACCTCAATCATGTCCCTCCAGTCCTTCCTCTCCTCCAGTGAAAATAGGCAGAGCTCCTCAAGTCTGTCCTCATATGTCAAATCCCCTAGTCCTCGTATCATCTTAGTTGCCCTCCTCTGTACCCTCTCCAGGAGCTGTATGTCCCTCTTCAAGTGTGGTCTCCAGTACTGTACACAGTACTCAAGGTGTGGTCTAACCAGTCCATTGTACAGCGGCAGAATCACTTCCCTGCTCCTAGAGGTGATCCCCCTTACGGTGCATCCCAACATCCTGTTTGCCTTGGTAGCCACTCTCCTGCACTGCTTAGAGTTATTCATACATGCATCCACCATGACCCCTAGGTCTTTTTTCCCTGTTGAGGCCTCCAGCGCCTCCCCTCCCAGGGTGTACCTATGTTTAGGGTTTCCCTGCCCAAGATGTAACACCTTGCACTTGGTGATATTGAAATTTAATTTCCATGTGTGAGCCCAGCTTTCCAGGTCCCCTTGCAGGGCCAACCTCCCCTCTTCCCCCTCAACTACTGCTCCCATCTTGGAGTCATCAGCGAAGAGACTCATTTCACACCCTATACCCTCCCTGATGTCCGATATGTATGCATTAAACAGGATCGGACCCAGGACCGAGCCCTGCGGTACCCCACTACCGACCTCTCTAGGGTTCAAGAGCTCCCCACCAACCACTGCTCTCTGGGTGCATCCAGCTAGCCAGTTTTCAATCCATCTGACCATCAAAGGGCCTACTCCCAACCCCGTCAGTTTCTCCACCAGACCATTGTGGGGGACAGAGTCAAAAGCCTTGCTGAAGTCCAAGAATAATACATCCACAGGCTTTCCCCTGTCCAGTTCTGATGTTACCCATTCGTAGAACTCCACAAGATTGGTTTGACATGATCTACCTGGCACAAACCCATGTTGCCGACTATCCAGACCTCCCACCTCCTCCAAGTACACCCCCAATCATTCCTTTAGTATACTCTCCATTAATTTTCCCACCACTGAGGTCAAACTGATGGGTCTATAGTTACCTGGTACTTCCTGACCCCCCTGTATGGATTGCCTCTTGCCAATCCCTAGGTACCGTCCTTGTCTCAAGCGACCTGTTGAAGAGCTCCACCAGGGGTGCAGCCAGTATGTCTGCCAATTGCCATAGTACTCTCAGATGAATGCCATCCGGCCCAGGAGATTTATCTTTCTTTAGGGCCTTGAGGGCTACCCACACCCTTTTGGTGGAGATAGCATCATCCGTCCCCTCCACCTTACTGGCCTTTTTGTCCTTGTCCTGATGTGACACCCCTAGGGTACCTCTCCCTCCCTCTTGCACCATTTCTGTTGCTCCCCTGATCCCACTCACTACCGCTTCTATCCCCATCGTGCCTTGCTTTGTAGATATCCCATCCCCCTCCCTAGTGAACACAGAGGCAAAGTACTCGTTTAATACCTCTGCCTGGTCCCTCGCCTCTTCCACCCACCCTCCTTCTGATCTCAATCTGCCGAGATGGCCCTTAGTTTTTCTCCACTCCCCAATGTACCGGAAGAACCCCTTTTCCCCTCCATGTATCCCCTGTGCCAGTCACTGCTCTTTACTGGACTTTGCCCCTCACCATCTGGGTGACTTTTCTAGATGCAAGATGGTACATTTCCTTTTCCCTATCCCCTCTTGTTGTTTTATAATTTTTGTAGGCCGCCTTCTTTTCTCTGACCACTACCTGAACTTCACTGGACCACCAGCATGGTTTATGTGACCTTGCTCCCTTATGTTTCACCTTAGCGCAGGTCCTGACTGCCTCACGAAGTCCCTGTTTTATGACCTCCCATCTCTTTTCCACATTTGTCATTGATATAATCCCCTTCAAGTGATCCTTGAGAATATTTCCCATGCCCACAAAATTTTCCCCCCTGAAGTCCACTGCCAGTGTCCTAGATCTCTCCCCTCCTCCCCCCATGCTTATTTGAAACCAGACAGTATTGTGGTCACTCCCAGTCAGGGGATCCTCTACAACTAGGTCCCTTACCAGATCCCCATCTGCCAGAACCACGTCCAGGACATGCCCCTCCCTTGTGGGCTCCATCACATGCTGTGTTAAGAACATATCCTGAAAGCCGTCCAGCAGCCTCTGCTCCTTGGCCACCTTAGAGGACATGGTTCCCCAGTTTGTACCTGGCATATTAAGGTCCCCCATCAACACCACTCTTTCCCCTTTTGGTCCACACTGGGCAATGATGTTGTCCAGCAAACCATCCTCCAGAACATCACCCACCCTGGGGGGCCGATGTACTACACCCAGCTTGACCTTACCTCCTGCTGGGGTTTGTAAGGTGACCCACAAGGCCTCCACGTTTCCCTCTGCCTCTTCTACCCTAGCAATTTCTATGTCATCTCTAATGAAATTAGCCACTCCACCCCTCTGCCCTCCTTTCTATTTTTCATAAGCATAGTGTACCCCCTCACGTTTAGGTCCCAGTCATGTTTTTTGTTGGCCTACGTTTCCATGACCACCGCCACATCCACCCCCCGAACAGCATGGCCTGGAACTCTGGCAACTTGTTTCCCAAGCTCCTGGTATTTACTAACACCACCCCACCCCTTTTCCCTGACCCCTTTTTTGAACCCCATCTCTGAAGTATTTCCTGATATGCTGATGGGGGGGGGAATTACTTCCATAAGATGTGCTTGCTGCCTGACATCTTTAAATATTCATGAAAGAAAGTGTAAGTTACATCATTACAACATAGTGCTTCACCATGGTGGATTGTGATGTATCTTGTTTAACTCTAAAATACAGGAAAATGCACCATGTACAGTGATTTTTTTCAAATGTTTCCGGGTGGCATGCTCCCAGAACCCCCCAGCTTTGTTAGGATTTTTGGTACCCCTTGTTCACTGCTTCTGCACACGCCTCTGCATTGAGCCCGTTGGAGAATGTGCTCTCTGCAGTAAGAGTTGGCACACCAGTGGTCTCGGTGCAGGGGCCACTTCAAACACCAGGTCACTCTGATCCAGCTGATGTGGGACGCCCTTCAGTGGTGGTGACTTCATTCACACATTTGGGACTGTCTAGTACAGTATGCCCTGCAAGCCCATACTGTACCTGTCATTCGGCGGGTGGCTGAGTGGTATGCAGGTGGGTTGCAGCCACCCGCCAATGATGGGGGAGGGGAGCTGGGGGCCAAGGGGTTCTTTGTGGGTGGGGGTGCCACTGGATCACCAGGGACTTACTGTACAGAGATTTACCATGATTGCGGCAATGGGCGGGGGGTACCACTAGACTACCAGGGAATGATTTATTATACAATCATCGCGATTGGGGAATCGGGAGGGAGGGGTACCACTAGACTACCAGGAATTAATTAATTATACAGTTACCACGGTGGGGACACGGGGGAGAGGGGTACACGGGGAGAGGGGTACCATTAGACTACCGGGGAATTGCGTTACAGAGATTTACTGTGATCGCGGCTATGGGGTTGGGGATGCCCCTGGACCCCCAGTGTGCACATGTCATGTCGTACAGGGCGCCAGGCGCAATTCTCCGGGCTGCCCTGCACAAGGCACGCAAATGGGGCCATAATGACATGCAAATGGCCCCATTTGCACCTTGCATATATTAGGGCCTCATTTGCATGCCCTCTGCTGAATATTGCAGGTGATGCACCCAGCGTAACTGCGTTTGCTCTGGCACATCCCCGTGCTTCGTATCCGTGGCTTGCACCAGCACAGTGCCACTGCGCCATGCACAGTAAGTGCCATATTCAACGGTACTGTGCCATGGTGTTTCACCGTTGAATATCACCTGGTCCTGGCCCCGGCACATCCCAGTTGCACTGCGCCCATGCTTGCACCACTGCCAGGTACAGTCTGAATATCTGGGCCACAGTTTATACTGACTCTTCATTATTTTTTTCTTTATTCATCCACCAGCCCCCATCGGTCTGATCTACACATGCTCAGCCCTGCCACACACCCCGGTACTTACCTTACTTCCGAACACCCCCGGCTTACCCCCCAGGGGCAGGGATGCTAGGGGATGCTTCCCCTGATGAAGACTGAACAGTAGAATGGGAGAGAGAGAGCCCGGTCGATGGTGCTGGGTCTGCAACATGGGGGCAGACATCATTGTGCAACGGCAGAACCTCCATTTTCTCCCTGGGTGGCGTGTTGTGCAATGACATTGGGGTGGCACGTTGAATGTCTGACATGCCTGTCATCAAGGCACAAGTCAGGAAGCACAGGAAAAACCAGGAGCAGTGGTAGAATTCACAAAAAGTGTTCATTAGTACTAGCAGTAACATAAAAAAAATAAAATAGTTTGGAATAACTATTTACAAAGGCAGAATAAACAAAGAAGATCCATCTGAGTTTTCCTTCAGTCTCTGTGTCTCCCAAAACATTGCAGCTGTATGTCTGTTATAAGTCTTTGCAATCCCCCTCCAACAGGCATCCTGTTTTTTTCTAAAATGTTTTTGTATGTTTCAGGCAGGTGCAGATAGAACGAAGTGTCCCAGAGCTGAGGCCCCTTCTCCACAGCTTCTGAAAAAAGGGCTTAAAAACTGCTATCAGGTTACCCTGTTGAGTTCCCAACAGCTTTTTGCAGTCACCTCAAACTATAATTATATACATTTCAACAGTAACACTATATCATTTCTAAACAAAGGGATCCCAATATCAGTTACATTTCCACATAATGATTTGCATATATTTTTACACCAGCAGATATACAAGGGAGGAACAAAGACAGAAACAGCAAGGGAAGACTGAGAGACAGTGAGAGGCAAAGAACTGCGAGACTGTCGGGGTGTTTAAGTCCTAGGTCTCACGGGAAAATTTGGTTGCGCAACCAGACAGATGAGAAAGGAAAGAACAGAACAGATCCCTGCATTCAAACTCTCCATAACAACTGGAACAGGGCTGTATTCAACCCTGTCACATACACACACCCTCCTTAAGAGGGAGCCTGTTTTATCAAACAGGTTTCCAGAACTTTCTATTAATTCTCTAACATTAGCTTCTTTCAGAAATTAAGCACATGTGCAGTATCCTTTTTTTCTATAATAGTACAGCAAACAGTAAAGTTTAAACTCATGCATTTGTTTTTCGACCTTCAGAACCCTCAATTCCTGATCCATATCTTGACAGAAAATCAGCATTGCTATTCTCTTTATTAGATTTGTGTATCACCTTGAATTTAAATGGCTATAGTGCCAGGTACCACCTTGTGATTCTGGAATTTTTATCTTTCATTTGGTTAAGCCAACAGAGAGGATTGTGATCTGTTGTAAGTACAAAGTCAGTTCCTTGGCCCACTTTGCTGCTAAACATTCCTTTTCAACGGTGGAGTACCTTTCTCTCTGTCATGCAACTTCCGACTTATGTACAGAATAGGAGGTTCCGTCCCATCTATATTTTCACTCAGGACTGCACCCAGACCTACCTCTGATGCATATGTTTGTAACAAAAATGGTTTCTCAAAGTCTGAGCTTCTCAAAACAGGGGCTGAACATAATGCAGATCGAAAAGCTTCGTCACACTCTGGGATCCATTTCACATTATTTGGGTAGCTCTTTTTTGTGAGTTCAGTGAGGGGAGTACCTAACTTAGCAAAGCTGGTAACAAATAAAAAACAGCTAGCCCTAAAAATGACCTGACATGCTTCCTTGTTTTGGGAACAGGGCTGTTAGCTACATCTTCTATTTTAGAAATTTCTGACTTAACGTCTCCATTTCCCAACACATAGCCCAAATATATGGTGACCTGCATTTTTGATAGCTTGGATAACTGCTTGTAGGTGTTCCAGGTGGCTTTTTCAGTCTGGACTGTACACCACATCATCATCCAGGTACGCTGCACAATAACCAGTGTGAAGTGATAAAATTACATCCATGTACCGCTGGAATGTAGCTGGCGCATCATGTAAACCAAATGGCATGGTGGTGAACTGACAGAATCCAACAGGAGTGGCAAATGCAGTTTTGTCTCTGGGTTCTTTAGCTAAAGGGATTTGCCAGTAACCCTTGGTGAGATCAAGGGTACTGATATACTTTGCACTCCCCTGTCTGTCCTCCAAATCATCTATTCTGGGCATAGGATAACTGTCAAATTCTGACACTTGATTAGGTTTACTAAAATCAAGGCAGATTCTAACACCCCCTTCTTTTTTGTTTACAATTACCATTGGAGATGACCAAGCACTCCTTGACTCTTCTATGATACCCAATTCTTTCATTTTTTGTATTTCCTTAACTACGTCAGCTCTTAACCGCTATGGTAACTTGTATGTCTTTTGTATAATAGGGCAAGCATTCCTTGGCACTATTACATGCTTGACCCCTTTTGTTCAGCCTGGTACTGTGGTAAAAGTACTGTTAAATGTCTTTAGCAAGTTACGAATTTCTGCGGTTTGTTTGAGTTTAAGGAAACATTCACCTTTACAGCATCAGCAGTTACAGTTTGTTCCAGTCTATCATAAGCTACATCAGTATCTTCTGTTTCTGATAAAACTAGCAAAGCAGCTTTTGGCATATTTTTCAACCCATTTCTTGAGGAGGTTAGCACGGTATATCTCAGTAGGATTTTTCTTGTCAGGGGACTCAATCTCATAGTTAACAGTGCCAATACATCTAAGCCCTCTATAAGGCCCTTGCCACTTCATTAACAGTTTATTTTCTGTTGTGGGTAACAGTAGAAAAACCTTTTCACCTGGCTCAAAAACTTTTTCTTTTACCCCATGGTCATATTGTACCTTAGAAACATAGAAACATAGAAGTTGATGGCAGATAAGAACCACAAGGCCCATCTGGTCTGCCCATTTCTTTTTCTGCCTTATAAATGTGCCATCGGCCTTTGCTCTGTCAATGGCCTAGCTATTCATACTCATCTGTATTGCTCCCTTTTGCCTATCCCATGCCTGTTTGAAGCCCTGCACTGTATTCATATCCACCACTTCCTGAGGTAGGCTGTTCCATGCATCCACCACCCTTTCTGTGAAAAGAACTTCCTCACATTAACCCTTAATCGGCCTCCCTCTAATCTCATGCTGTGTCCTCTTGTCCTGCTATTTTTCTTATATGGAAACATGTTAGACTCTTTCACCTTGTTAATGCCCTTAAGGTGTTTGAATGTTTCGATCATATCACCTCTCTCCCTCCTTTGCTCTAGGGTATACATATTGAGCTCCATTAATCTGTCCTTGTATGTTTTCTGATGCAGTCCCTGCACCATTTTGGTTGCCCTTCTCTGGACTGCCTCAATTTGGTTAATGTCCTTGTGAAGGTGTGGTCTCCAGTATTGCATGCAGTACTCCAGATTGGGCCTAACCAGTGTCTTGTAAAGAGGGATTATTACCTTCCCCTTCTCACTTGTGATACCTCTACTAATACACCCCAACATCCCCCTAGCCTTACCTACTGCTTTAGTGGTCTGCTTGGATGATTTCAGGTCATCGGTGATGATGATGCCCAAGTCTCTTTCTTCCCTTGTGACTGCCAGCAACTCCCTTCCCAGCCTATAGGTGTCTTCAGTGTTTCTTTTCCCTATGTGCATGATCTTGCACTTTTTTGCATTAAACCCCAGTTGTCACTCTTCTGACCATTTTCTAGTTTATCCAGATCTCTTCTCATTCTGCCCACCCCATCTGGATCATCTGTTCAGTTGAAAATCTTGGTGTCATCTGCAAACAGACAAACCTTGCCCTCCAGTCCATCTGCAATGTCACTGATGAAGATATTGAAGAGGACTGGCCCCAGGACTGATCCCTGAGATACCCCACTTGTGACTTGCATCTCTTCTGACTGTATATCATTTACCACCACTCTGTTTTTTGCCCGTCAACCAGTTTGCCACCAGGTTAACCAACTTCTGACCCACCCCAAGCCTAGCCAGTTTATTAATCTTCTTTGTGGAATAGTATCAAAAGCTTTGCTGAAGTCAAGGTAGGTGACATCAACTGCCCCCTCTTGGTCCACCACTCTGGTTACCCAGTCAAAGAAATCTTCAAGATTAGTTTGACAGGACCTTCTTTTTGTAAACCCATGCTGTCTTGGATCCTGTGCTCCTATGGATTCCAGGTGTTGCACTATCATTTCCTTAAAGAGTGCCTCCATAATCTTGCCCACTACTGAGGTAAGACTGACTGGTCTGTAGTTCCCTGCCTCCTCCCTGCTACCACTCTTGTGGAGCGGAATCACATGAGCCCTTCTCCAGTCTTCTGGAACCTCTCCTGTGCTCAGAGACTCACTAAACAGTTCTGATAATGGCTCTGCTAGTTCCAACCTTAGCTCTTTTAGTACTCTGGGATGTATGCCATCAGATCCCATTGCCTTGTCCACCATGAGCTTATCGAGCTCTTGTAGGAACCTTTCTTTTGTGAAGGCACTAGTGCACACCTCCCTCGCCCCTCTGTCCATGGTACTGAACTGTGGGCCCTACCCTACCTTCTCTTCAGTAAATACTGATCAGAAGTATCTATTTATTTTGCTGGTTTTGGACCTTTTCCTGATTATTATGGGCAATTTCAACATATTTTGTGAGCTTTTTTCTTAGGGCACACATACAAGAAGTTATAGATTGTTTCTAAGTGGGGTTATCTTCAAATGTTTCTTTTATCTCATCCAGTGGCACTCTTGGCTGCCTACCATACAGCATTTCAAATGGTGAAAACCCTGTTGATGCCAGTGGCACTTCTCTGTAAGCTAAAAGTGGATAAGGCAGGTATTGGTCTCAATCTTTCCCTTCCCCTTTTACATACCTTTTTAACATGTGTTTTAGGGCTTGGTAAAAATACTCAACAAGACCGTCTGTCTGAGGGTGATAGAAGGAAGTTCTTATGGCAGTGATACCTAGCAGTCTGTACAGCTCCTTAAAGAATGCAGCACCGACATTACTATCTTGATCAGTGATAATTTCTTTAGGTATGCCCACTCTGCTGAAAAGTTTTGTAGGCTCTGCTGCCACTTTTGAAGCTGTGACAGTATGCATTTGAACTGCTTCTGGGTATCGAGTAGCATAGTCACATACTCCCAGGATAAATCTATTACCCTTTTTACTTTTGTCTGAAGGACCAACCACATCCATTGCAATTCTCTCAAAAGGCATATCTATCAAGGGTAGGGGCAGCAGGGGCACCTTGTCTTTTCTAGTGACTGGGGCCACTTTCTGACACTCAGCACAGGAATTACAATAGGTAGCAACATCTTCATGAATTCCAGGCCAGTAAAATCTATACAGCAATCTGGCAAGGGTGCGATCCCTCCCTGAGTGACCAGCCTTAGGACTATCATGTGCTATCTGTAACAACTCTGTTCTATACTTCTGTGGTATAACCAATTGTTTTGTCTGTTCCTGTGTCAGAGGTTTAACCCAAATTCTGTACAGTAACCCATTACATTTTTTTAACATTGGTTCACCCTGTTTTGGTTTCACCCCCAGCTGCTTAAAATAACCCTGGAGAGAAACATCATTAGCTTGTTCTGAAAGAAAATCACAATCAGTGATCAGTTTAGTTTCAGCATTTTCATATGTTAACCCCTAATGTCCATCAGTCATTTGTTGGCATGTTTTTTTTCAGGCATCATTTTTCTTTCCTGAATTTCCGGATCTTGGAGCTGTGCTCAAACAAGTCCGAATCAAAGTCACTGAAAGGAAAAGTGTACCCACCATTTGAGATTTTCTTTGCGTGACCTCTTATCACTGCTGCTGAAACTGCAGGGTTCAGTTCCTCTGAGAACTCAGTAAATCCTGGACAGTCATTTTCAATAATCACAGGTACAGGTAACTTTGGTACTACCCCACTTTCATTTGGTGTGACTCACCCTTAATGGTCAGAGTCACTTGGGTGGTGGGATAGTATTGAGTGTCCCCGTGGATGCAGATGACACCAGTACCTGGTCCTTTTGCACAGTGTTTTCCCAGCACTTCAGCATGCACTAGGGTCTGTCTGCTTCCCAAATCAGTGAGTCCCTTTGCAGTCTTATCCCCCACCTTCACATCTGTTAAGTACTTGCCCCAATTTGCTAAGGACAGATCTGCTCCAGTGTCACTCTTATGGGAAATTGTTGCATTATGACCTGGCTTATTACAGCTATAGCAAATGGCATCTTCGCACACAGATTTGTTACCCCCACCAGAGTTCTTATCAGACTTGGAGTTTAAATGGGAAAAAGAGTGTCTTACCAGTGCTTGGCTGTTACCTCACTGCTGTGGCATCTGTCTGGCCATTTGGTAGTCTTCGGTCAAAGAAACAGCCTTTTCCCCACTTTCTGGTTGATGTTCTTTCACCCAAAGCTGCATATCTGTAGGCAGGATGTTGATGAATTGCTCCGTTGCAAATGTATCAATGATCTGTTGGACTGTTTTGCTCCCTGGTTGGAGCCATTTTATCAGGAGTTCTCTGAGTCGGGTGAAGGGTTCTCGAAAATTGTCGACTGAGTTGTATTTCAGAGATCGAAATCTCTGCCTATAGGTCTCTCCTGAGATGTCATACCTTTTTAGGATTTCGTTTTTCAACAGGTCATAATTTTCTGACTGTGCAGTGTCCATATGGCTGTAGGCAAGTTGGGCTTTCCCTGTCAGGTAGAGTACCAGTCTAATTGTCCATTGCTGCTTTGGCCATTGGAAGGCTGTTGCAACTCTTTTCTAAAGTTGTCAGATGTGCCTCGATATCATCTGAGGGACACAACTTTGTAAGTTAAATTGCTTTTAAGTTGCTTGTGTTTTGTTGCTCATCTGAATCTGTGCCAGATCCTCTGCCTTTGATAGCTTGCAAGGCATCCAGCCATCACTGCTCCTGTTGCTGCATCTCTTCTCTCATCTGCTGCTTCTCTTCTCTCCTCTCCTCTGCTGCTCCTGTGACTGCATGTCTTCTCTCCTCTGTGCTTCTAAACGTTGATTCTCTTTTTCTCTCTGCTTCTCTGTCTCTTTTTGTTGTATAGCCCATTTGAAAAAGGCAGTCAGGCTTTCAGGTTCTGTCACTGCCTGTTCTTCTTCCATGACTGATGCTGGCTGTACAGTCTCATCTTGGACTTCTGTCTTTGCTAGTTTGGCTGCCATTCTCCTGGTTACCACTCCTGGGCTTGCTGCTGCAGAATCAATACCTTTCTTCTATGCTTCCCTAGTACTAGGTCTGGTACCCACGCACAAAACTCCTGGCTTAGAGTATGAAGGGCATAAATCCCACTTAGGCTGACACTATCTGTCGTCAAGGCACAGATCAGGAAGCATAGGAAAAACCAGGAGCAGTTGTAGAATTCGCAAAAAGTGTTCATTAGTACTAGTAGTAACATACAAAAAATAAAATTGTTCAGAATAACTATTTACAATTGCAGAATAAACAGAGAAGATCCATCTGAGTTTTCCTTCAATCTCTGTCTCCCAAAACATTGCAGCTCTCCCTAAGTCTTTGCAGACCTCCTCCTTAACAAGTATCCTGTTTTTATCTAAAATGTGCATGTATGTTTCAGGCAGGTGCAGCAAGAACACAATGTCCCAGAACTGAGGCCCCTTCTCCACAGCTTCTGAAAAAAGGCTTAAAAACTGCTATCAGGTTAACCCCTTGCGTTCCCAATAGCTTTTTGTAATCATCTTAAAGTATTATTATATACATTTCAACAGTAACACTATATCAATTCTAAACAAAGGGATCCCATTATCAGTTACATTTCCACATGATAATTTGCATATATTTTTATACCAGCAGATGTGCAAGATAAGAAAAAATACAGAAACATCAAGGGAAGACTGAGAGACAGTGAGAGGCAAAGAACTGTGAGACTGTCGGGGTGATCAAGTCCTAGATCTCCCAGGAAAATTTGGTTGTGTAACCAGACATACAAGAGACAGGACAGGAAAGAACAGAACAGATCCCTGCATTCAAACTCTCCATAACAACTGGGACAGGGTCCTATTCAGCCCTGTCACAATGCCTCCCAAACGTAGTTAGTCCTAGCTGTCATACCCCAGGCTACCATGAGGGGTTACCCAAACACGGGCGACCTCCCCAGCCTCCCCCCCCCAAGAGGAGGAGAGCAGTCCATAGGACATTCGATCGTCCTCCCTCAGCTGGCCCTCCAACTTCCCAGGCTCTTTCCCCAACCGGGCCGTCTGTGTCACAAGCAGTACTGTTGCGCCGGTGGGCTGGATAAATACTGACTCTTCAGTATAAACTACAGAATAATATTTTGAATTTTCATGTAAACTGCAAAATAATCCACAGTTCATGTAAACCACTGAATAATATTCCACAGTTCACGTAAACCGCGGAATAATATTCCGACGAGTATGTAAACCGCAGAATAATATTCCACAGTTTATGTAAGCTGTGGAATAATATTCCACAGTCCATGTAAACCACAGAATAATATTCTGTGTTTTTTCCATGGCTTACATTAAATTCCATAGCAATCTCCACAGCTGCAGAATCACAGAAAAATCGGGTCCTTGGTGGAAGAACACCTAACTCGCATTGAGAAGTCTTAATGCCACCCTGGACTCTGCCACCTCCACCCAGAGGGAGCCCAAGGGCTCCAAGCTTCAAAGGAAGAGGCCCTTTTGGGCCCTCCCTGCCACTGTGGCCAAGCCATCCCAGCCCCCTGCTGGGCAGCAAGCCCAGGCTTGCTGTCCTCTGCCGAAGTCAGTTGCTTCTGTTGTTCAGAAACCAGGTGGTCAAGGTCCCCCTGCTTCCTCTGCCAGTCCCTCCTCCGCCTTCAAGCCTACCCAGTGACGGGATGGGGGGGTGCTTCCCCTAGGCCCATCCTGACTCCCCTGGGTCCTCCCTTGGAGGCCAGGCTCTGCCACTTCCTTTCTGCCTGGTCTGCAGTCACCATGGACAGGTGGGTCATCAAGGTGGTCAGTCAGGGTCTGCCTCCAGAGTTTGAGGCTTACCTACCTTGCTGAGCCCATGCCCCACGGGAGGACTAGGTGTCCACCAACATGCTGTCAGCCCTTCATGAAGACATTGCCCAGCTTCTCCAGAAGAAGCTAGTGGCTCCAGTAAGCCCAAGGTTTGTCTACAGTTACTTCCTGGTCTCAAAGTGGATGAGGGGCTGGGGTTCCATCTTAGATCTGCATGACCTGAACAAATTCTTTCGGTCACGTACTTTCAGGATGATCACTCTGTCTCAGATCATTCCATCTCTGGAGCAGAACATGTGGTTCTGCTCCCTGGATCTTCAGGATGCTTTCTTCCATGTCCCCATCCTTCCATCCCACCGCCAGTTCCTGCAGTTCCATGCAAGGACATTTTCTACGAGTCCCAGGCCACACCCTTTGGCCTCTACTCAGCTCCCAGAGTCTTCACCAAGTGTATTGCAGTGGTGACAGCCTACTTGAGGTGCCAAGGAGTCTGGGTGTATCCCTACCTGGACAACTGACTTATAGAGGGTCCCTCCAGGGAGGAGGTGGAGCAGTCCAAGGACCTAGCCCTTCAGACCTGCTTGTCCCTTGGCCTCCTGGTGAACAAGGCCAAGCCAGAACTCATAGCTTCGCAGGTGATATATATTTCATCAAGGCGGAGCTCGACACTTATGGAGCCAGAGCTCAGCTTCCAGCAGACAGGGCAGAGGCCATCTCCTCCTTTGCCCGATCATTTCAGGTGGGGCAGTTGTGCCCTGCTTAGGATTTACTACGCTTCCTGGGATATATGGTGGCATGCACCAGTGTGGTCTGTTTGGCCTGGTGGAGAATGCACTCTGTGCAATGGGAGCTCGCCCATCAATGGTCTCTGCACCAGGGCCACTTCGACCAGCCAGTCAGTGTGACCCAGCTGATGTGGGATGCCCTCCAGTAGTGGTTAGTCCCAGAACATCTGCAGGAAGGAATCCCATTTGTCCACCCGTAGCCGATGGTCACCATGTCTGATGCCTCCCTCATGGGTTGGGGTGCCTATCTGTGGGAGCACAGAGTCCATGGACTCTGGACCCCTGAGGAGTCCTGATGCCATATCAATCTGCTGGACCTTCAGGCAGTTTGGCTAGCACTGACAGCCTTTGCTCCACACATTCGGAGTCAGGTCGTTCACGTCCAGATGGACAACCCCACAACCATATACCACCTCAACCAACAGGGCAGGACGCACTCCCTTCCTCTGTGTACTGAAGTTCTCCACATCTGGACCTTCATACTGAGCCTGGACGTCAATCTCCTGGCCATCCATGTCGCTGGCATCTCCAGTCAACTGGCGGATGCCTTTAGCCATGTAGGCAAGGTGTCTCATGAGTGGTGTCTCAATTTGGAGGTAGTGTGCAGCCTGTTCTTCCGGTGGGGCACCCCTCTGGTGGATCTGTTCGCCTCCAGGGAGAACGCAAAGCTAAGGCTATATTGTGCCTGCCCTCCTCAGCAGGGAATGCTGCAGGAGGATGTCTTCTCGAGACCTTGGGCCTCCTGTGTGCCTTCCCTCCACTTCCTCTGATCCACAAAGTGCTGATCAGGGCCAAGAGAGACAAGACATGGATAATCCTGGTGAATCCGGATTGGTCCTGCCAGTTCTGGTACCCCGATCTCCTCAGCCTCAGCCGCTTGTAGTGTCTTCCTCTCCACCTGGGCCCGTCCTCTTGCAGTCAGGGGAAGGTATTCCATCCGGACTTTCAGTCCCTGTACCTGACAGCTTGGTTTCTGAATGGCTAGAGCTCCAGGCTTTGGGTGTCTTCCGAGATGTTCTCACTGTGGTCGAGGTTTTTCGGAAGGGGAGTCAACCCAAAAATGCTATGCCTTCAAATGGAAGAGGTTCTCCATTTGGTGCCAGGGCAAGGAGCTTAACCCTTTATCTTGTCCAGTGACTAGCATTTTTAACTACCTGTGGTCCCTCTCTTAGTCGGGCCTCCGGTCGACGACCATTAAAGTGCACCTGGCAGCCATTTCTGCATACCGGGCACGGGCAGGTATACTATCGGTGGTGTAGGAGAAGGTGGCCTGGTGCTTTCTAAAAGGTCCTGACCACATTTCCCCTCCAGTGCATGAACCACTACAACCTTGGAACTTGTTGCTGGAGTTGGCAAAGCTCATGGGCAGCCATTCGAACTGATGCACAGGTATGACATGTCTCACCTGTTGTGGAAGACCGCCTTCCTGGTGGCTGTCACATCAGCCAGGAGGATCAGTGAGCTCCAGGTGCTCTTGGTGGAGTCTTGTTACCTGGTCTTCCACAGGGACAAGGTTGTCCTTCGCCCCAACCTGAAGTTCCTCCGAAGGTTGTGTCAGATTTTCACCTTAACCAGGTGATCAATCTCCCAGCATACTTCACCAACCACACCTCAGAGGCCGAGCACAGGCTGTATACTTTGGACCTGTGGTAAGCACCTGCCTATTGCAAGGAGTGCACAGCTGGAGTTTGGGGAGAGGTTCACCAGCTGTTTGTCACCTATGCTGAAGCCGTGCCTGGCAGACCAGCAGCTAAGCAGACAATTGGCAGGTGGATTGTTTCTTATATCAACATTTGCTATAGGTTGGTAGGTAAGGAGCCTCCCATAGGGCTAAGGGCTCATTCCACCCGCTGCCTCGGTGGCTGCTTTCAGGGATGTCCCTATCCAGGAAATCTGCAGGGCCGCTACCTGGAAGTTGGCACACACCTTCATTTCCCACTACCACATCAACCTTGAGTCACACCGGGATGCTGGTTTTGGGACCTCAGTTCTCCAATCTCTATTTCCTAAAAATGAGGTGTGAACCTTGCCCTCTCCTCCTGAAGAACTTCTAGGAGTTTGCCAGACATGTGGATCGTATATCATATCATATCCACATCCATACAAAGACAGGTTACTCACCTGTAACAGTAGTTCTAGGAGTGGTATATGATGTACATCCACACTGATCCACCTGATCTCCCCAGGCAAGTGGCACACTGATCTTGCATCCAGCAGGTAAGATCTGATGTCACAGAGCGGTACTGAGGGAATTACCTCCCGGGTGGGTGGGGGAGCCAGCTTGAAGATGTACCGGCGTGAATTAAAGGGGAATGGAACACTGCCAGAAGTGTGAATGTACATCATATACCACTTCTAGAACTACTGTTACAGGTGAGTAGCCTGTCTTTATGGAATTTTCTATTGCAAAAAGCGCAGTGATTGTGTATTGCAAAAAGTGTAATTATCGTGTTAGGTTTCCAACATGAATGTTATAAATAAATCCTGGCAGTTGTCAAAACCTGGCTCATGCCAATGGTCCCTGACCAGGTAATAACCCTTCCTGGCTACAATGTCTTTAGGCTTGATTGGATGTCTAAAAGAGGTGCTGGTTGCGCCTTATACCTAAAATATACTATCTTGGGACACCCCATTAATACTGCTTCCCAGTCTACTACTGCTCAGATTCTTCCGATCAAAATCTTCCTGGGTGCCCAAAACAAAGCCCTCGCAGTTGTCACTATTTACATTCCTCCTGAAGAACAAGGAAATGGGCTAACCGCAGTACTGGACTTCGTTAGGTCACTTCCACCGGACACTGAATCTATCCTCCTGGGGGACTTCAGTGTAAACTGGCCTGCTGCAGAAGCAGGGGCACATAGGGACTCCATTGCTGCAGTCAACCTCATCCAGATGGTTGACTCACCAACCAGAAAAAACTACAAGACCGGCACCAGCACCGTCCTGGACTGGATCCTTGCCAACCACCCCTCACGGATCACAAACACCTCTGTCCTCCCTGACTCACTCAGCGACCACTCCCCTGTCAGTTGCACTTGGTCAGAAAAATTCACTAAACCACCTCCTAAAACCGTCACCAGCAGAGTTCTACCTTGTGGTCAGCTAACTCATCTCAAATCCCACCTCCTCCTCCTTCAAGACTGGACACCAATTTTCAAAGCGACTAATGTGAACACTGCCCTGGACCACTTCATAAAAATCTTCAACGAGGCTTGTAACAAATATGCCCCGTAAAAAGTCAAAAAGTTAAAGCACTCTGTAACCCTTGGCTCACAGGAGACCTCCTTAAGCAACTAAAAACAAGGGACCACCTCTGGGAACTAGCCAGAAACTCTGGTAGGCAAGATAACATCTTAAACTACAAACGTGCATGGAATGACTGCTCCAAATCTATTCAGCAAAATAAATCAGTCTATTTTAAGAATGCCCTTATGAACTCCTGGGGTAATGGAAGCGACTTCTGGAAAAACATAAAACAGGTCACTGGGAAACAGTCTAAAACTCCCCCATCCATGCTCAACATAAATGGAGTTACTACACTTGACCCTAAAATCATTGCAGACACTTTCAGTACAGCTTTCACTGACCTCAGCACAGTTCTACCCCCTGATTTCTTTAAAGAAGATGATGTTCCTGTGTCCCCAACGTCCACTACCCCAAATAATCAACTGTGTTTCTACTTTAAAGCGGTCAAGACGTACCAGGTTCACAAGTATGTTACCAAAGCCATTAGCAAATCCAGATCCAGCAATGACTCCCTGGACCTCAAACTTCTGTCTCTCACCCTAGAAGAGGTACTCAGGCCTTTGACCAGGATTTTTAACCTCTCTCTCAGCCTTAGTCAGTTCCTTGACAAGTGGAAATCTGCCACTGTTACCCCGATACACAAAAGTGGTGACGAAACTGCCCATGAGAGTTTCAGACCAATTTCCATCCTACCTACCCTCTCCAAGGCACTGGAATGTATTGTCTCTGACCAGCTTACAGACTTTCTGGATAAACACAACATCCTGTGCAGACAGCAACACGGTTTCAGAAAAGGTCACAGCACCTCCTCGGCACTACTTGAATTCACCGGCACCATTCATAACTCACTGGACAATGATCAGCAAACTGGCTCCATTTTCATCGATTTAACAAAAGCCTTTGACGCCGTTAACCACCGCCTCCTGCTGGTCCAGCTCCAAAATGCTGGGCTCTCACTTGACTCTATTAGCTGGTTCAAAATCTACCTAGAGAATCGGACCCAAAGAGTAAGAATTGCTGATACTCTCTCTGATGCCAGACCTGTCCGCTCGGGTGTCCCCCAGGGTTCCATCCTGGGACCCCTCCTCTTTAGCCTGTTCCTAAACTCACTACCGTATTCCTGCCCTGAACAAATCATACTCTACGCTGATGATGCAGTAATCCTAGCATCACACCATGACCCTAAACTACTGCAAGAAAAACTCCAGCAGGGTTTCTCATCAGTCGAAACCTGGTTCTTAAATCATAAACTGATCCTCAATCAGAAAAAAACAAAGTCCATGATTTTCAGCAGCTCTCACGACAAAAACAAGCACTACCACCTCTCCATTATAACCAAGCAAGGAGTCACTCTTGAACAAACCCAGTCCTCCAAATACCTTGGCATCACTCTTGACTCTCATCTCTCCTATGCTGCCCACATTAATAATGTTGCGAAGGCTTCGAACACCCGGCTCGGCCTACTGTTCTGTCATAGGAAACACCTAACCCCTGAAGCTTTGTCAGTCACTGTCCAATGCTCTATTGTTAGCATTATTGATTACGGACTTATCATTTATGGCTCTGCCACTGCCACCTCTCTCAAACGTGTAACTATCTCCCTCAATAAGGCCTGTCGACTCATCACAGGAGCCCTCCATCTCACTCACACATGTGACCTCTACTCTCAAACTGGGTGGCTGCAACTCGACAGTCGAGTAAAATACCAAACCTGCATCACAGCCAAGAACATAATGATGGGACTTGCTCCTCCTGGAGTCTGTGTTCTCCTTACACCCAGATACAGCAACTGCAATACAAGGAGGTCCAAACCGCAATCTCTGCAAATCCCCCGGTGTCACACAACCCAAGGACAAAGATCTTTTGCCTATGGGGCACCCAGCTGGCTAAATTGTCTTTGTAGCGACATCTCCGCCGCACCTGCACTCGGTGTCTTCAAGTCTAGGCTTCACCTCGCCCTGCTTGACTCCAGCTCCTGTGATTGCTCTTCTGAGTAGTACTCCCATCTAGCTGCCCATGCCTCCTCACCAAGCACTTTCGACCAACACTGCCCCCATGTTGGCACTTACCCCTGTCTGTCCATGACAAGGCCTCCGGGCTACCCTGCCCGCCACCCTGTTTCACCCCCCCTTTTTGCCCCCTCCTCCCCCACCTCCTCTCTTACTCCCCCTTCTTGCTCCTCCCTTTCTTTCCCTCCCTACTGCCTTACACTCTGTGATCTTCTCTCCCCCTCACCCTACCCCCAGTCCTACCTCTTGTGCTTATTCCCCGCTCTCCGTTTTGCCTCCTGTATTCCTTGAAATTGCATGTCTTGTTAGTCAAATGCTACTGATCATTTACTGTTACACATACTGTATGCTTGTACTCACTGACGTGGAACCTTTGTAAAAGAGCCTTGGCTCAAAGGTACTGTTGTAATCCTAGACTGAAATAAATAAATAAAAATAAAATAAATAAATAAATTGTAATGCTGTCTTTTTATAATTACGTGATAATGCATCATGTGGAAACTTGTTATCTTGATTTTTTTTTATGTAGGTGCATTTTCAAGGCACCATTGAAAATGAATTCTGGCTCAATGGTTGTATCATCTTTCTTGCATTAATAATAAACGTAATATGAATAATAAATAAATCCATGCAAGCCCGTTCCACTAGAGTCACTGTGGGAGAGTTCATGGCTCCATCCATGCGAGCCTGCTCCACTAGAGTCACTGTGGGAGAGCTCACCGCTACATCCCATCTGAGCTGGTTCCACTAGAGTCACTGTGGGAGAGCTCACCGCTACCTCCATCCAAGCCGGTTCCACTAGAGTCGCTGTGGGAGAGCTCACCGCTACCTCCTTCCAAGCCGATTCCACAAGAGGCACTGTGGGAGAGCTCACCATCATATCCATCCCAACCTGTACCAGCAAGAGTCAGTGTAGATAGAGAATACTGGATGGGCAGCTATGCAGAACCAGTGTGTTCTGCCACAGAGGGATTCTGATTCCCTCTGACCTTGAGAGCAAAGCTCGAGAGGTCCATGAGACTCAGAACACCGAGGTGGCAAAGCACGCTGGTTGTGCGTAGAGTTGCTCACCATGTATTTCTTATAGCATATAGTACTGTGTGAAAAATGTGTTGTGTGAGTTCTTTTGCTTTCAAAATGAAACTGACTAATGCAGTCTCTAGAGGTTCTAGAATGCTGTTCTACCACAGTAGGGTAGAACATTATTTTGAAAGGGATGGAATTCTATACAGAACAACATTCCACTATACACTATAAAATGGTATAGGAACATTGTGGTGTTGGGGAGCTACCAGATATTGTTGTCTCAGTCTTCCCTCGCAGGAGTCATGCTTTTGTGCAGGCTCTGGGGAATCTCAGAACTACATTTGTACCAGCCTATTTCCAATGTAGTTTGCTGTAAGCAGCGGTTGGGAATCTTGGCTGAGGAGGAGATCAAAGCTTCTTCCAGCAAGATAGTTTGGGGGCAACAGTTTCAGATGATTGGTTCTGGGGTAATGCCTGTCTACTCCAGCTGCAGAAGAGATCACTGTATCTGTACAATGTTTTATGGCTCCTAAGTATGGGGAGTTTGCAGGTACAGTATTTTAGTCCCAGCCACTCCGAGTTGGAGATTCTGTGCAGGAGCTCTGAGCTGTTCCAGTCCTAACCTCTCCTGACAAAAGCCAGGGAAGCAAGTAGAACATCCTTGAAACTAATCTGCACTGTAATTTGAAATATGAATGCTATCACTGATGTGTTATAGGGTTTTTTCCCATAAAGGCTTTTTCTCCCATGCAACTCTGAGACTATCAGCCCTGCCCCACCACCCCCGACTGGCGACCACCTCCCCGGAGACTTACGTGACCCTGACATTTCCCATGTGGCAGGGCCAGTGGAGGGAGGGCGTTCCCTCTGATCCAGTCCAGAAACCAGGTCCAGGGGTCCTGGGTGATGGCATGGGACAGAGTAGGTCAGGAATTTAGGGTATGCCTTCTCTGTTTTATCCCTAGTTCCCCAGCTGTAGCACTGACATTGGCATGTGTCTTATGGAGGCACCTCTGTACTATGTTAAACCACGTCCACCCCTTCATGTCACTCAAGCTAGCACTGCCAGCAGGCCTCCACCTGGTGGCAGTCAGTAGTGCAGCAGCCGGCCACCCCTCCCTGGGAGAGGAGAGCAGTCCCCTGGATACTCAGTCCTCTCCCCCCGCCCCCTCTCCGCCCAACCCCAGCATCTCGTGTCCATTCCTGAACCTGAGTCATCAATGTGGCCGACTGGCATGTGTTATAGTTTTGGCAACAATGCACTGGGTTTAGAGGAGACCCATAATTTAGATTTTCTTTTTTTTTTCCAGATCAGTTTCTGGCAGGAGTGAAGCTGTGTGACTCGACTGGCAAGGAGGAGGAATTGCACTGCTCTTGGCAGTTACTTACTATTTAGGATTTTTTTCTGATGTGAAACTAAATGTCATATTGGGTGCTATGGTGCTCATCAGCAATGTATGCACAGTGAGTTTGCACTGTCACCACAACCAAATCAACTGGGAAACTTGAGATCTTCAGAGCTGGAACTTTGCCATATATGGAATTTTCTGTTAATATGATTTATGGTTAACTGTATATTGGGGCATTTGTTTTTAACAAATAAAAGCTATTTTAACTAAGGCTGTTTGTTCTTTTTACAGTGCTACCTCTGTTAGCATGCAAACCATTGACTGTGGAAGTGGGCTATGGGCAGTTGTCTCCTGTTCAGTTTTTATTACTAATGGCACATGCTACAGTTTTACAGCATGCAGTTGAGCAAGATGGACTTAAGAAACTTGTCAGATTAGTGGATAAAGCACCTGCCTTTCACCACTGGAGGCCTGGGTTCTAATCTGTGCAATGAGTTTCTAGGCCTCCGTTCTCAGTGGTCACTGTTCCACATCCTAAGACCACCATGCAGCAGATATTTCTTTAAGAAGTTACTCATCTGGGGAAATGGCAGGACTGCACAATTGAAGGCGCCTGTAAGGTATCCAGATTGTAACTGCAATTTCTAGGGGTGTGGATATAGTTCACTTATCCACACGCTGGCAGTTCCACTAGAAGTGCTGATTCATCAGAACATCTTTAAGCTAAGCTTCTCCTACTACCCAGGCAGTTTATCCTCTGGCTCTGCCATGTGATGTCAGATCTTCCTTTCCGCTGGAAGAGTTAAGTGTCCTCCTCACAACTCTGTGCATTGTAGGGCCTAAAGTGTGCCATTGGTGAATGTCTTTCTTTTTGTACGGTTTTCATCTCTTTAGATATTCCTGGATCTGCTTCTGCCTCAGCGTTGGAAGATGGAATATGAAGAAGCAAGACAGCCCCTGGCTTCCAGTTTCACATCGTGTGCTGACAGAAGATGTCATGAACAGACTGACATGTCATGCCTGTACTGCTTGGGGATGAACACTACGTTGGAGTTGGAGCCTGTGCCTGTCTATTCTCCCTTCTTCCTGGAGGATTACATGGCACAGTTTGTCTTTGGCCACATTGGGACCCAAAGTTATCACCAAAGGCTACAACAAGGCTTCTGCTGTGGCAGAGTCAGTGGCCAACTCTCAGCCATGGAAGAAGCCACGGCAAAGGTTGCAGTGTGCATCTCATTGGCCTCAGTGCTGTTCCGGGCGGGGTCAGCATCAGAGCGTCATTCATTGGTGAATTCCTGGAGATGTGTTGGGCTTGCCAGGCCTTCGAGAGCCCTGCCCACCATGACAAAAAGAACATGAAACACCACCGCCGGTTGAGGTACCGGAGAGATCACACTCCTCATGCTCCCTCGATGCCACATGCCCCTGGACGTAGGTCGACTACCCAACTTTGGTTGAGCCAGAATTGGTTGAGGGCCAGATCCTAAGCTCCATGGTGCCCCATCGGGCTTGTCGACCTTGTATTGGCCAACCCCGAAGTCGAGATATTTCTCAACCTGGTCGACCAGTCATTGAAAGAGGTTGCTGATGAGTCAGTGAAACCCCAGAGCTCCCAATACTCACCCAGGAGGATATGGACTGTTCTGTGTCCATGACCAGTTCCACATGGGACCAGCCTCCTCTGGAGGTAGTTCCATCAAAACCGGTGCATGTAACTTACACTGCACCCCGGTGGCTTCTCCTCAACACCAATCCTTGAGTCGACAGTCGAGGTTGAGGCACTGCTCGCACTCTCAGTCCCACTTGACTAGGAGGTATCGATGTTCCTCATCCTCCTTGTACCTGGACGAGGAGAGACTCTGACGGCGCATGTGGCAGCACTATGAGGAACTCCTCTGGCAGCAGTGGGCCACAGTGGGGCTTACCCCAACCACTGTGGTCGACTGGCTGGTGCCTGTTAAGTCCACACCCAAGGCAGTTCTTGCTAACACCTGTCTCTCCACCGCTGCTGGTGGAACCGCCTCCACCAAAGCCATTGAAGGGATCCCTGACCAAGAACTCCCAAGTTGTGACTGGCTTACCAGGCTGACTTTCTGTGATAATCACCCAGTCAGATGACTCTCGTGTGGTTCACGTCAGCCAGTGGTTGAGCGCCATTTTTGACGAGTCTTCAGATGACTTAGCTCTTCCATGCAGTCATGGAGCACAGTTACTTCGACTGCAAGTCAGTTGAAGAGTTGACTACCGACCATGGGCGGTGTCATTCAGGGCTCTGCTCTGACTCATGTTGGAGTCCATGCCTGTCCCTTGGAGCCTCTGTAGAAAAGGACTAATCACCCTTTACAGACATCCTCAAGAGGGATGAATCCATGGGGTTGCCTTTTTCATGGCTGAGGCCATGTTGGGACTGGCCCGGAGCTTTTGCAGTATCCAGCATCCTGCCTGGCACCCTCAGCCCATATGGTCTGCAAGTATGCACTTCCTACTGGTTATCTTTCTAGGTTCTGGAACCACCCCTCAGCTAGGGGACTAGTCTCTTACTCGGCTTTCTGAAAGTCTGGAAACATTGGGGACCTGGACAAGTCCCCCCCCGACAAGGAGTCAAAGAAGCTTGACCATGTGGCCAAGAAAGTCTGTGCCGCTTCCTCCCTCAATCTTTGTCAAGTGAGCTATGCCTTGAAGATGGCCAACTTTGGTCACTCCCTACTGGGAGTGCCTGATCTTGACCTCTCTCACCTCCCAGCTGGTAAGTAGTTGCCGGTGAAGTTGGTCAGAGACCAATGCCAAGCACTAGCTAAACACCAGTTCCAGATGGCTTTAGACATGGGCGGGTGATTCCTGTGCCTGTGCTATGGCAGCAGCCATCATAATGCATTGCAGGGCCTGATTGAGGCTCTCCACTTTTATGGCGGACACTCAGCATAAACTGGCTGATGTCCCTGTCTTGGGCACTGACCTCTTTGTCCCAGGAGTGGAAGGTAATCTCACAAAGATTGAGAAATCCAGCGCCACACTGGACTCTGTGGTTTCATCCCAGAAGGATCCAAGGGCCCTGAAAACCAAAAACAGAGTCTTTCATTTTCAGTCCTTTCAGCCACAGCAGCCTTGCCAGCAGCAGCCCTAGCAGGGGCATACCAAGCCTGGCACCTCAAGGCCAGATTTTCTGGTCAGGGGCTAAAATGAGGTGGAATAGAGGAACTGATGCCCCCCCCCAAAGCTGCCCAGTGACAGGTCAGAGGGTGTCAGCCTCTTGCCTGTCTAGTCCCTGACCCAGCTCCCTATGGGGGAGGGGGCAGCTTTGCCATTTCTGGCTACACTGATCTGTTATTACTACAGAGAGGTGAGTTCTTGAGGTGGTAGGCAGAAGGTTTCCTCTTGATTCTGAGGCTCTTTCACCTTCGATCCCATGCTCCACAGGAGTCCTCAGCGTCGCAGGACACACTGTCTGCCCTCATGGAGGACATTGCTCAGCTGCTTATGAAAGTGGCTGTGGCCTGTGTCCCAGATGCCCTGGCAAATCAGGCGTGTCACGGGACCACTCCAGTGGGGCAGGATTCCCTGGGCTACAGTGAATCTCCCTGTGTCTGGGTCAGGAATATTCCCGCTCCTGTCCTTCTAGGGCACTCCGTTTTCACAACTGAACATCCGCCAGGAGGTCACAGGCTTCCTCTCTGTATGAGGGGTGAAAATACAGCCTTGAGGCTGTGTTCCTGGAAGAGAACCCTCTTGGCCACTGTGCAACAAACTAGAAAAGCCACAGGCATGTATAGGCCTTTGGGGATGCCCTGTACACCCTATATGTGTCTTTTCCAAGAAAAATGCAGAGGCCAGTTCAAACCCCACAGACCCCTTTAAGAGACTTTTTGTAGTTCCACCCCCCTCCTTTCGTTCCAGAGTCCCTTCTTGGATTCTGTCTCAGTAGTGTCTGGCCTTTAAGCATTAGACAGGTGTAGTATTGTTTGAACAACTTTCCCAAACCAGCACACATAACAAGCTGCAGAGTTATTTTAAATTAAGCCAAAAGCTTTACTTATTAGTTACCAAGTACTGTAAATGACATAAAAGAAATATTTTAGATACTGGTACAGGATATGAAAAGAAAATTGGGGATTACACAAAAAAAAGATATACTGTTAAAACTAGTGATATAATTCTACACTGAAAAGTCTTTATTGGCTGGAATGAAAAGTGTTCTTAGAAAGTAACTGATTCTCCCAACTGTTTGGTGGAAATTTAGACAAGGGTCCAAGTCCTAGTCCTTGTTGCTGCCTGGAGAGTTTCTGAGAGGTAATGCCTCTAGCAAAGCTCTGCAGGCTCTTTGTCAAGGAAGAGCCTGCAGAGCTTTGCTAGATACATTACTCTCCCAGAAACTCTCCTGGCAGCAACAGGGACTAAGACTTGGAAAATTCAAAAGTTCTGCCTCCGGTGTTCCTTGCGGTGGTAGGCTGGCCTCATCACATGCTAAGAAAAGACCAGCCAGCTCTCCCATGTTCAAATTTTAAAGTTTGACTGTACAGTTTCTTAGGTGTTTTTTTGGGGGGGGGGGGGGAAACAGGTGCGCCACCCCCAGGCTTGTGACTGGAGTTAGCAGTTCTTACCCCTGCTGGTTTTGCTGGTCCAGGGTTCTTTGTTCACCCTCTGTCCCCCAGCAAACCATTTAGACCTTAAGTGGCTGCCATTAAGTTGTAGTTGCTCCAGTCCAGGTGCAGAAATCTGAAGACAGTGGAACTCCAGACTCCACGGCACCTTCATGTTGCTTCTGGGCCCAGGGCCTTTTGTAAGCCAAATAGTTTCCAGTAACCCAGGCTTGATTCAATGGGCCTGCCATTAACCTGTAATGACACTCACATTTAACACAGTATTCTGGAGGCCCAAATCCCTTTTTCAATTTAAGCAATATTGTTAGAATAAAAAAAAAGGTCACCTAGAATGCTACAGGGTTGCCTACTCAAAAACACAGGGAATTGTACCATTCCAGGATACCATATTGTATCCTTACCCAGACTTCCTTGCAATTAGGCTTATACAATGGGGCCTTTTGGTGAATGACATAAATAAACTAGCATAACATGAGTTCACAGTAATGGGACATGGCGTGATCCCCACCACAAGGGGTACGTGTTCTAGGTACTTCCTGGTCCCGAACAGGATTGGGGGGGGGGCAGTGCCCCATAGTGGATCTAATCTCAATCATTTCATGCGGAAGTGCAATTTCCGGATTGTCACTGTGAACCAGATTATACCATCCCTGGAGTAGGGCATGTGTTTCTGCTCCCTGAACCTCTAGGATGCGTTCTTCCACATTCCAGTCCATCTATCCCACTGGCAATACCACCTGTTCTAGGGACGTGAATATGATGATCTTACTCTTGTCAGTCTTCACCATTCATTACTGCTGCGTGTAAGCTGGAGGCACGCACCTGCCCAGAAGCTCACTATGTGGTGCTCGACGGTTGGCCGTTAATTGCCACTGACTCCTCATCCACCCCAGTTCTGTATTCTCTCACCGTCGAAGTAGCACCTGCTGTGTGAGTTACCAGGCCTCCTTCATTTTTGATCTTGTGTTTGACCTGCTGTCGTTGTTTTTTTTCTCCATCCCGGTTCTGAAGTGCTCATCCAACACCACTGGATCCCGGTAAACCCATTCCTTTTATTCTTAAAATTCTTACCGTGGCACTGGCTCTGTTGCTGTAGTTGATTTTTGAGTTTGTTTCAGTATCCTGTCTGTGCAGGGGCTAGGAAGAAATCCAAAGCAGGCCATGCTCCCATGCATCAGTGCCCCTGTGGCCGGCATTATTCCATTTTGGACTGGCATGACGTCTGCCTTCATTGCCTGGGTCCCAACCATGATATGGATAATTGCGATGCCTGCTTCTCCATGGACTGGCATGTTCTTGAGATCTGCACGTTTAAAGTTGGCAGGGCTCCGCCGACTTTCAGAGGCAGCACAGCTCTAGGGATGCCATGATGAAAACTCTAGACCCTGCCTCCGGGTCCCCTCCTGGGTCTATATGGCCCAGTGAGGAGGAAACCTCTTCTGATTCAAGCCTTGCTGTAGAAGAGGTTTCTTCTATGGTGCAAGAGGAACAGCTCGGTTCCCTCCAGACCAAGTTGGGAGCACTGCCATGGCAGTCAGCTCCTCGGAGGGGCAGGCTCCCCCGGTGTTGTGCCTCATGGTTGCTGGGACCGGCACCATCCACTGGCACCATCTCAGATCCCGGCTCCATTCACGGTAGCGGTGATTGGTGTGGCGCCACGGGTGGTGTTATGTCCCGCAGCAGTGCCATTCTCGGTGCCATTGGCCGGAGGGTTCCTGGAGTTTCTAGTCTGGCAATGTGTGTGGTCTCCTCCTCTTCAGAGGAGGGTGACTCACTGACTGATCTGGATTGGTGTCCTGACTCCTCTGAGAAGGGGAGCCCCTCTGGACATGACACCAGGCACTCTGGTACTCGTCCCTCGGTGACTCTGGATACTGCGGTCTCCGAAAGCCCCCACATCAGTGCCGGTGTCAGGGGGCCTAGTGGCGTATAGTAGTTCTGGGGCTGCTGGGTGATGTTTCTGACTTCTGCAGCCAGGGCAGCTGCCATGCCTGGTGCAGCTCTGGCTGCTGCGGTTGGGATAGGGACCTCCTCTTCTGCCTCCTTTGGGGGGGCCAGCGGGACTGGGGGACTCCTCAGCATTGGGCTCAAGGAAGAGGGTGGCCTCAGAGTCCGAGGGGTTGAGATGCCGGGGTGAAGCATGGGGGCCCTCTTTTACTACCCTGCGGGGGGTGGGGAGGAGCCATAGTGCCGATCCCCACTTCTGCTCCTCTAAGACTGCAGAGGTGCCCGTAGTGGGTGGTGCTGGGCTTTGCCCTTCTGGAACCATGCAGCTCCGGTCACACCACAGGGGAGAATCTCCCTCAGGGCTCAACCAGGATTGTTCTCATGTTTGCAGTGTCCGCTGACTGGGTTGACCACTGGATCCCCATGCAGGAGAATCTACTTTGAAGTCTCAGAGGCGGGCACTTTCTGTCAGATGCCCTTCCCAGTCCCTCTTCAGACACCACCTCCTCTCCCTGGCCATGTGGTTCCTACAGGGCTCTTGACCTTGGAGATGTTAAGAGCTACTGCAACAGCCTTTCCTAGGTACATCAGGGCTATGGATGAGCAGGTCTTCTGCCCATCCCCACCACCGCAGGAGGACTCTGAACATCCGAGCCCCTCTACTTCCTCCTCCGAGGAAGAGGAATGTTCTGTCCACCTTTCCTCTAGTGCTGATTTCATGGAATATCAGCAATTACTTTCAAGGTTGGTTCAGGAGCTCCATATTTCCCATGTGGTAAGGTGCAGTACTGAGCTGGAGATGTGCTCGTTCTTGAGCAAATTCAGTGCGAACCACCTTGTGGTTCCTTCCTGGCCTATTCCTTTCCAGGAAGCGTCGATTCACACCTGGCAGTCACCAGCTGCCTCACCCCTAGCGAACTACAGGAGGTGGTATTGTGCAGCCCAGAAGTCTCTTGGTTCTCTGCCTCACCCACCCTTGGGGCTGATGGTGCTATATACTCCTTCTGGGCTACAACACCCAGCGCACGACCGACCACCAGATCCGGATTCCGCTGAGTTCGACTGGCGGGGAACAAGAGTTTTCTCTTCATCTCATGTGCTGCTTTGCATCACAGCACATCAGGTTCACCATGCTGCCTATAACAGGAATCTGTGGTCTATGCTGACACAGGTGTTAGCATCGTTGCCTGATTTGGAGGAATCCAGGCAAGTCATTGCCCTCTGCACAGGGTCTAGAGCTTGCAAGGCACCAGGCAAAGGCATCGTATGACACCAGTGAGGTGGCTTCCAGACTGGTAGGGACAGCGATCTGCAGTTGGCGGATGGCATGGCTTTGCCTAGCAAGACTGTCACCCATTGCCTGGCATAGGGTGCTTTCCTCCGCCTTCTGGGGGACCCGGCTTTTTTCCCGCAGGGCAAGGAGGAATTTGCAGGGGCATCTTCCCCTGACCTCCCAGCAATGGAGGATGCCTCCTCAGCATGAACAGCCTTCGATCATGTGTGGCCTAGTATAGCAAAGGGTCTCCCCTTCTGTGTCTCCATGCAGAAGGCTGAGGGAATCTGTTCCCTCAGGGCAGTGCCAGTTCCCCTTCAGGGGGCTTGGTACTCACCCAGCAGTAATGAATGGTGAAGACTGACAAGGGTAAGATATGTAAATTACGTACCTACCGTAATTCCTGATCTTCCCTTGTATCTTCACCATTCATTACTGGTTCCCACCCACCTTCCCCTCATGGGCCTTAGCTTCTGGGCGTCGTCTCCACCCTGCTCACCCTCCCCCTCTTCGAGGCCAATTGGGGCCGTCTGTTTCCTTCTCTAAAGTCACAGAGCGCCCATCCTAAGGAAGTTGGCAAGTAGGGTCTGCACTGTGGCCTTGGAGGGAACTCCCTGGGGTTCACAGTGGGGTGCACTGTGGGCTCCCATCCATGACCTGGCTCGGACCTGTCTGATCTGTCACCGGCTCTTTTAAGGGTGGGGTCTTAGTCAGTGCATCCCGTGGGAGGACCAACATGGACTCCCCCACTCCTTTTTTCCCTTTCTTGCTGTCCCTATGTATTATAGGGGTTGTTTCTGGACAAGATCCTCCCCTGTTTAGGGTTTTTTCCCCCTTGGCTAAGCTCTCAGGTAGTAAGCTTGAGAGTGCCATGTTCCAGGACCCTCATCCAGAATACGGGTTTAGGGATGGGGAGGGTCAGACTCCGCCATGCTTTCTGTTCTCCAAGACCATCTCTAATTCTCCTGGACCTATGTCCAGTGGTCCTTGAAGCTTGACGGGATCCTTGCACCTGTGTCTTCATACCTTCCAGGTTTTTTGAGTCTAGAGATAAGCCAATAGTCCTCTGGCTGAGCATGGTGGATTTCTCTCTCTCCCCTCTCCCCCTATACCTCCTATCTTTCTCTTCTCATTCCTTTCCCTCTCTTTCTTTTCTGTGCTGCCATCCAGGGGCTGGGGCCCTACTACCAGTTAGCAAAGCCATACTTTCCCTCTGTCCTCTGGTCAGCTTATTCCTTTTCCAGTTTATATCCTTTCCTTTTTCCTATCCCTCGGCTGTCTTGCCTTATCTTGAAATTTCTGTGTCCCTCTTTTTTTCATTCTCTCTGGCAGAATAGAACTGGGGTGGAGGAGGAGTCAGCAGCACCTAACGGCCAACCTCTAAGCGCACACAGTGCGTCAGCCTTGTGGGTGGCACCATCAGTTGATTCCTCTCCCCCGCCAAAAAGCTCCTGGGAAGGCGCACCTCCAGCTTACACCCAGCAGTAATGAATGGTGAAGATCAAGAATTACGTAGGTACATAATTTACATTTCTGTCCACACTTCTGGCAGTGTCTTTTCCCTTTAAGAGGTTGCCGGAAAGTCTTCAAGCTGGTTCCTCCCGCCTACCTGGGTGGAAACTCCCTCGGCTCCACCCCATGTCACCAGATCTTCCTTTCCGCTGGAAGAAGCAGGTTCCCTCCTTACGGCTTCCACATTGAGTAGGTCCTAGCACGTAATTTCGTCAGAATTACTTCCAATACTTCAACTCTTATGAGTTTTTGTCTTCAGCTCGATCTTCAATCATGACCGCGATGCATGATAAGTCCACTCCTGGGTTCTGCTGGTGCCTTTGCGGGCAGAAAATATCCAGGACTGACCTGCACACCACGTGCGTCTGCTGCCTGGGGCATGACCACGATCCCCAGGTCTGTGACTTTTGCCGTTTATTTCACCCAGCCGTTATGGAGGACCATCTCATCCACCTGAAACTGGGCCACCCAGTGCAATGGAACCTGCCAGTCAAATGCAAGGATGCCTGTTAGGTGGTCTCCATGGCTGCGGGGTCTGCTGAGCAGCTTTCGAAGAGGAGGTGGCCCAGGCCATGGCCCTTTCCTCCTTGGCTTCTGCCTTCATGCCGCTTCAGCTGGGCTTGACTTTTACGGACTCCTTCAAGGAATTGTGCCTGTCTCTGCTGACCTTTGGTCAGGGACCCACTGGCAACTCTAAATCTAAAAAAGAAAAGTCTTGTCGTTGATTGTGGGATCGGGAGTGCTCTCAATCAAGGGCCTCTGATTCCTGCGCTTCTCCGGATTTGACTTCGGTTGACTCCTCAGCCTTGGCCACTGGCTGCATGGTAACCCCATCGGGCCTGTCAGACGAGACTCTGGTCGAAATCCCAGCTGAGATTTTTCTCATGCCGACTGTCCAGTTGTCAACCAAAGAGGCTGATACTTCCTTGTCTAGGACTCCGGTCCTGATGCAGACCGTTGGAGAGATGCATCAGTCTACTGACCCACCACCTTTAGTCCCTGACCCTGACCAGGAGGAGCCTTGGCAATCACTGACTCCCTCCGAGCCTTGCCACCAGTCCCCCTGGTAGTCAAGGTCTCTGTCATCCTCCCGTGGGTCAAGATAGTCCCACTGACATTGGCATTCTCGCTCTCGGCACCATGAGAAGCAGTGCCACCACTGTTCTTTGTCTTCGTTCTCCTCGGGTGAGGAGAAGCTTCAGTGCAAGTTGCATCAATGCTACGAGGACTTGATTTGGCAACAGTTGGTGTTGACTGGCACCAAATCGACCCCAGTTTCTACACTGGCCATCACCTGGTTGTCGCCTGAATGGACTAGGCTTTCTCTTTCTGTGGAGTTGACCAAATCGGTCCTGGCTCAGCCGCCTATGGCATCTCTGCCGATTGTGGTGTAACTGCCACCCAAACAGCAGATGGTCACCACTCCATCTAAAGAGTCTCAACCAGCCAAGGGGCTTCCGAATCAGCTGTCAGTCACCGTCACCCCTGACCCTTCGTGGAGGGTCAGCATGGACTCTGGCAGTCAACCTCTGTTTGGCGACTCCTCAGAGTCGGAGGGTTCCTCACTGTACTCCCATCTGGTTGATGTCGAGTCAGTGGGGACTCTCTCGATGGATGAGGGTCGCACATCCTTTCTGGGCCTTCTCCGTCTGATCGAATCGAAGAATATGAAGATGGAGCCCGTGCAAAAGTGGGCTCATTACCCATTGACCAAGATTCTCGACTGGGGAGACTCTCTGGAGGCCTTTCTGGTGGCAGAAGCCATCCTTGGCCTGCCCTGGAGCTTTGGCAACACCCTGCTTCCTGCCTGGTGCCTTCTGCCTGGATGGCCCACAAATACACGGTGCCCACAGGTTCCCTTTCGGGGTTTACAGAGCACCCCTTGGCCGAGGGCTTGGTGGCTGACAGTGTGTTTAGGTGCTCTGGCAGCACTGGGAACATTGACAAGCCACCCGACAAGAAGTTGGACCGCATGGCCAAGAAAGTCTTTGCTGCCTCCTCGCTTGTTCTCCACCAGGCAAGCTCAGCCCTCATTATGGCCCACTCTCCCATGTCCTGCTGGGCACTTTAGATGAGGTGCTCCCTCATCTGCCTGCAGACCTTCAGACCTCGGTCAAACAGGTCCAGGACCAGGGCTGGGCTATAGCCAAACAACAGCCCAGACAACCATGGACATTGGGGACTCCTGTGCCTGTCTCCGTGGTGGCCTCAGTGGCCATGCACCGGGGTTTGGCTGAGGATCTCGACCTTTATGGCAGACACTCAGCACAAGCTGTCAGATGTCCCCTTCCTGAGCACCACCCTGTTTGGGCCCGGGGTGGTCTCCTCTCCCATATCGAGCAGTCTAATGCCACCTTGGACTCTGTGACATCTGTCCAGAAGGACCCTAAGAGCTCCAAGCAGCAGCAGAAGAGGAATCCCTTTCAGTCCACCTCCACTCCTGCAGCCACACCAGCCCAGCAACAGGCTGGTCAGCAGGCTCAAGCCTGGTGACCTCAGCCCGAGTCCGTGGCCTCAGTCATCCGTAAGCTTGGAGGGAGAGGCTCTGGTGGCACCTCAGTTCGGCCTTCCTCCTCTAAGCCTGCCCAGTGACGGGATGAGGGGTGTCCCCCTCATGCCGGTCACACCTTCCCTGTGTTCTCCCATGGGGGGCCAGCTCTGCCACTTCCATCACACCTCGTCTGCTGTCACCATGGACAGGTGGGTTCTGTAAGTGGTGGAGGAGGGTCTGCCTCTGGAATTCAAGCAGTACCCTCTTTGCCAAGCCCATGCTTCACGGGAGGACTTGGTTTCCACAGACATTCTGTCAGCTCTCAGAGACAACATAGCCCAGCTCCTCCGCAGGGAGGTCATGTTTCCTGTCATAGATCCTCCGCAACACCCATGGTTTGTCTCCAGGTTCTTCCTGGTGCCAAAGCAGATGGGGGGCTGGTGGCCCATTCTAGATCTGCATGACCTGAACAAGTTCCTCAGGTCATGCACTTTCAGGATGGTAACTCTGTCTCAGATCATACCATCTCTAGAGCAAAACATGTAGTTCTAGGGACATGGATATGTTGTTCATCCACACTCATTGGCAGGTATCCTTGCCGCTTTAAATCTTGCCGGAAGGTCTTCAAGCTTGCTCCTCCCACCCACCCGGGTGGTATAACTCTCGGCTCCGCCCCATGACGCCAGATCTTCCTTACCGCTTGGAAGCTCAGGTTCCCTCCTTAACGCTCTGCGTTTGTGACTGGTTCCTATTTCTCCATTTGCGGATTTAAAAATAAATTTTGCAAAAGACTTCAGTCTTCTATCCTCACGGCTCGATGGACAAATCGACTCCGGATTTGGAGATGCCCATGCGGGCAGAAGATGTCTCGGACGGATCCACACTCACGTGTGTCTACTGCTTAGGCCTTGAGCACGACCCGCAGGCTTGCGACCTGTGCTCATCTTTCTCGCCCTCGTCCTCGAAGACCGTGCTGCCCGATTGCAACTGGGCCGTCCTAGAAGCGCTTTCTCCGTGAAGTCCAAGGAGGTCCGGTTATGTGTCCACAAGGCGGGCTCGGGCGGATCAGCTCGAGCGGATGGTCGCCTCGAAGAGGAGGCGGCGCTGGCCGTATCTTTCCTCGGCGCGGCATTTATCCCGCTCTCTGGGTTCTTCCTACACGGCTTCTTTTAAGGAGCTTTGTCTGTCCCTCTCCACTAAAGGAGAAGGGCCTGCGTCTGCTGGACCTTATTCTCGGTCCAAAAAGAGGGACAGGGTAAGTCCCTCCGTCGACGCTCTTGGGAGCGGGAAAGGTCCCTCTCCCCGGGCCGTCGACCGTCGGCTTCGATCGACGCTCGCCCGGCCACTGGCCTCACGGTGTCCCGTCCAGGTCAGTTGACCGAGACTCACCGATGAAGTCGAGATTTTCTCGACCCATTGGACGGGCTGTCGCCTTTAGCGGCCAGATTCCCTCTCCCGGTTCCCCGGGAGGAGTTGAGATCCGTGGGCTCGCCTGTGCCTCCGGTTCCGGAGCCCTCGGATGGACCATCCGAGCGAAGGGAGTGCCGTTCCGCCGACACCTCCCGCACCGACCTCGGAAATTCCGGGACTCTCGGTCTCGGTCTCGGACCTCTTGCGGTCCAGCCGATCCCACCGTCATAAGCGGTCTCGGTCTCGGCACCATGATGGTAAGGCGTCGCCGGCTGCCCGCCCTCCTCGGATGAGGGGAGGCTTCGCGTGAATTACGCCGACGGTACGAGGACCTTATGTTGCAACAGTTTCTGGCCGGGAATAAGCCACCCCGCCGCCTTCCCCGCCATTAAGTGGCTGTCACCGAACGCCGACACAACCCTCGACTTATCCGAGGCCTATACCCAGGCGGTTGTTCGGCCAAAACCAGCTGCTCCACGATTCGGTGGAACCTCCGCCTCCACAGCCACCAATGGGGCTCGACCAAGGATTCTCGGTCGGCTAAGGGTCTACCCATCGGCTGTCAGTTACCCTCACTCCGACCGACCTCGGCAGGTGAAGGGTGGCTCAGGCCAGAGGCAGCTTCTCGAGGACTCTTCCGAGTCCGAAGATGATTCCTCCTTTTTCTCCAAGCGACTGGACTTGGAGTCTTCAGGAGGTCAGTCAATGGACGATAGCCGTTGTCCTTCCTAGGACTGCTTCGCTCATCTCGAGTCTACCGGGATGGAGCTCGAACCCGTTCCAAATCGGGCCAGGTATCCTCACGGAGATTCTGGACCGAGGATTCTCCGGCGGAGGCCTTTCCGGTGGCCGAGGCCATAGTGGGTCCGGCACTGGAGCTTTGGCAGCGCCTGCTTCCTGCCCTGCGCCTTCGGCCAGGATGGCCAGGAAGTATGCGGTCCCACGGTTCCTTGTCCGGTTTTTGGAACACCCTCCGCTGAGGGTTGGTTACCGACAGCGTTTTCGGCGCGCCCGGCAGACGCCAGGGATGTGGACAAACCTCCTGACAAGGAGTCCAGAAATTGGACTATGTCGGGCGTAAAAGTCTACGCTGCGTCCTCTCTCGGCCTCGTCAGGCCAGTTCGGCCCGTCCTCCACATTTTTCTCATGCCCTGTTGGGCTCCCTGGATGAGGTCATCCCTCATCTTCCCGCCGATCTGCAGACTACGGTTAAGCAGGTGCGGGACCAGGCAGGCAGTGGCCAAACAGCAGCTCCAGACTGCTTTGGATATAGGGGACTCATGTGCCAGATTGGTGGCGGCCGCAGTGGCTATGCGTCGGCGGGCTTGGCTGAGGATATCCACCTTTACTTCGGATACCCAGCACAAGTTGGCGGATGTTCCCTTTTTGGGGACTGACCTCTTCGGCCCTGGGGTGGAAGGTCACCTGCAGAGGATCGAGAAGTCCAATGCCACCTTGGACTCGGTCTCTTCCGCTCAGAAGGACAAAGGGCGCAAACCACAGCCTAAGCCCTTTCGTCCTTCTGTGCCCCCGGCGCGCCCGGCCCAGCAACGTCAGGGCCAGCAGGCTCGGCCTTGGCATCCCAAACCCAAGCCGCCGGCTTCCTCTAACAGGAGGCAGGGAGGAAAGTGCCCAGGAGGTCCCTCGGCCGGTCCCTCCTCCAAGCCTGCCCAGTGACGGGCTGAGGGGTGTCGCCCCCATCCCCGTCACCTTACCCCTGGGTCCCCCCGTTGGGGGACGGCTCCGGCACTTCCGTTCCGCCTGGTCCGCTGTTACCACGGACAGGTGGGTCTTGGAGGTGGTGGGAAGAGGCCTGCCTCTGGAATTCGAGCAGGCACCACCCTTCAGAGCCGTCGCCCCTCGGGGGGCTTCGGGATCCCCAGCCTCACTGGCGGCTCGTCGAGCCGACATCGCTCTCCTCCTCCAGAAGGAGGTGGTAAGAGGTGGTGGACCCTCCTTCAGACCCAGGGTTTGTGTCCAGGTACTCCTGGTTCCGAACGGACGGGGCTGGCGCCCATTCTCGACCTACACGACCTAAACAAGTTCCTAAGGTCTCGAACCTTCAGGATGGTCACTCTGGCTCAGATAATACCATCCTTGGAGCAGCGGTGGTTCTGCTCTCTGGACTTGGCAGGGCACGTTTTCACGTCCCTATCCGTCCGTCTCACCAGAGATTCCTTCGCCTCGAGCGGAAGGATCCCTCTTCGAGTTCCAAGCCATGCCCTTCGGCTTGTCTCCAGCTCCCAGGGTCTTCACCAAATGCATGGCAGTGGTGACAGCATTCCTCGGGCGCCGAGGTCCGGTGTACTCACCTGGACGACTGGCTGATAGCAGCCCCTCCAGGAAGGAGGCGGAGTGGTCCAGAGATCTGGCCTCCAGGTCTGCTCTCAACTGGGCCTCCTTATCAACGAGGCCAAGTCGAACTCGAGCAAGCAGGTGATTCTATTCATCGGGCGCAGCTCGACTCTCTTGAGCCAGGCGGCTCCCGGCGGACAGGGCAGGTTCTTTCCTCCTTTGCCCGATCATTTCTGGTTGGGCAATTGCGCCCTGCCCGGGACTTCCTGCGCCTCCTGGGTCTCATGGCGGCCTGCACCAGCGTGGTCCGTTGGGCCCGCTGGAACATGCGTCCCCTTCAGTGGGGACTGGCCAGCCAGTGGTCATAACGCTGCGATCCCTTGGACCAGCTTGTGTCGGTGACACAGGGGATGTGGAACGCTCTCCAGTGGTGGACCGTTCCAGATCATTTGCAGGAGGGCATCCCGTTCGTCCGCCCGAGCAGCGGTCTCTCTATCGACCGATGCCTCTCTGATGGGTTGGGGTGCCCATCTGGGGAACACGGGCTCATGGCCTCTGGTCCCGAGGAGTCCCGATGCCACATCAACCTGCTGGAGCTCAAGCGGTCCGCCTAGCTCTCACCGCCTTTGCTCCGTTCCTCCGGGGTCAAGTGGTCCAGTCCAGGCGGACAATACCCGACCATGTACTATCTAAACCGCCAGGGGCCAGCGCTCCATGCTTCTATGCAAGGAAGCTCTCCGCATTTGGTCACTCGTCGCCAGCCTGGAGGCGGATCTCCTAGCCATTCACGTGGCAGGAGCCTCCAACACCCTGGCCGATGCCCTGAGCCGGATAGGGGCTGCATCCCACGAGTGGTCTCTCCTGCCGGAGGTAGTACAGCATCTGTTCTCCCTTTGGGGCACACCTCAGGTGGACCTGTTTGCCTCCATGGAGAACGCGAAGCTGAGTCTGTTCCATGCCCGCCCCCCTCAGCAGGGCTCGCTGCAGGGGGATGCCTTCTCGAGGCAATGGACCCCGGGCCTCTTTTACGCCTTTCCCCCATTTCCCTTGATCCATAAGGTGCTTCTCAAGGCGAGGAGGGACAAGGCGCAGGTGATTCTGATAGCCCCAGACTGGCCTCGCCAGTTCTGGTACCCAGATCTCCTCAGTCTCAGCTCCAGGACTCCGCGGCAGCTTCCAGCTCGCCCGGACCTGCTCTCAGTCAATCAGGGGAAGGTGTTCCATCCGGACCTTCAATCCCTGCACCTGACGCCTGGTTCCTGAGCTAGAGTTCCAGGCCTTGGGTCTTTCGACGAGGTCCTCAATGTAGTTGAGGCGTCCCGTAGGAGTCGACCAGAAAATGCTATGCCTTCAAATGGAAAAGGTTTTCCATTTGGTGTCAGGGCAAGGGCTTGGACCCTTCCTCCTGTTCCTTGGCAAGCATCTTGGACTATTTATGGTCCCTTTCTAGTCAAGGGCTTAGGTCGACGACCCTAAGGGTGCACCTGGCAGCCATCTCTGCTTACCGGGCGCGGGCCGGGAAGCAGTCGGTGGCGCAGGAGAAGGTGGTCTGGCGCTTTTTCAAAGGCCTTGATCACATTTCCTCCAGTGCGGGAACCCCCACCTCCGTGGGATCTACTGCTGGTATGGCAAAGCTCATGGGCAAGCCATTCGAACCTATGCACAGGTGTGCTCTCTCTCACCTGTCGTGGAAGACCGCCTTCTTGGTGGCTATCCGTCAGCCAGAAGGATGGAGAGCTCCAGGCGCTTCCATCGAGTCTCCTTACCTGGTCTTCCACAGGGACAGGTTGTCCTGCTCCCCACCCGAAATTCCTTCCGAAGGTGGTGTCGGAGTTTCACCTTAACCAGGTGTTGACTCTGCCGGTGTTCTACCCAATCCCCACACCTCGGAGGCGGAATATAGGCTCCATACTCTGGACCCTAGAAGGCTCGCTTATTATAAGGGCTTGCGGCTGAAATTCAGGGAGGTTCGCCAGCTGTTTGTCACCTACGCTGAAGCCGCATCTGGCAGACCTGCAGCCAAGCGGACGATAAGCAGGTGGGTAACCTCCTGCATAGATCTCTGCTATAAGTTGGCGGGCATGGAGCCTCCCAGAGGATAAGAGCTCATTCTACCCGCCATACTGCTGTAGGTGGCTGCTTCCAGGGACGTCCCTATCCAGGAAATCTGCAGGGCTGCTACCTGGAAGTCAGCAACACCTTCATTACCACACCACATCGACCTTGAGTCACGCCCGGGATGCTGGTTTTGGGGCCTCGGTTCTCCAGTCTCTCTTTCCCAAGTAAGTATTGGGGTGTGCGTCTTGCCTCCTCCTCCCGGAGAACTGCTAGGAGTCTGCCAATGTGTGGATGAACAACATATCCATGTCCCTAGAAATACAGGTTACTCACCTGTAACAGGAGTTCTAGGAATGGTATATAAGCTCTATCCACACGACTCACCCGACCTCCTCGGCTCGACGCACAACCTGAGCTTCCAGCGGGCCAGATCTGGCGCCATGGGGCGGAGCGAGAGTTATACCACCCGGTGGGTGGGAGGAGCAAGCTTGAAGACCTTCCGCAAGATTTAAAGCGCAAGGATACCTGCCAATGAGTGTGGATGAACAACATATACCATTCCTAGAACTCCTGTTACAGGTGAGTAACCTGTATTTTTGCTCCCTGGATCTTCAAGATCGTTCTTTCATGTCCCGATCCATCCGTCTCTCATCAAAGGTCGATCCGCTTTTGAGCAGAATGAGCCCCCACGAGTTCCAGGCCATGCCATTCGGCATCCCCTCAACCCCCAGGGTCTTCACCAAGCGCATTACAGTGGTGGCAGCTTAACTGAGGCACTGAGGGGTCTGGGTTGACCCCTTCCTGGATTACTTGCTGATCGCAGTTCTCTCCAGGCAGGAGGTGTAACAGTATAGGGACCTGGCCTTGCAGACCCGCAACTCCCTCGGCCTCCTGGTCAACGAGGCCAAGTTGGAACTCGTGCCCTCACAGGTGATCAACTTCATTGGGTGGAGCTTGACTCTTGCAGAGCCAGAGCATGGTTCCCGGTGGACAGGACAGAGGCTCTCGCTTCCTGTGCCCAATCATTTCAGGCTGGGCAACTGCACCTTTCATGGGACTTCCTGTGCTTGCTGGGCTACAGGGCTGATTGCACCAGCGTGGTCCATTTGGCCTGCTGGAGAATGTGCTCTGCACATTTGGGGTCAGGCGGTCCAAGTCCAGATGGACAATACCACGACAATGTACTACCTCAACAAGCAGGGCAGGATGCACTCCCTGCCCTTGTGCAATGAAGCTCTCCATGTCTGGACCTTCGTGCGCAGCCTGGAGGTGGATCTCCTAGCCATCCATGTGGCAGGAGCCTCCAGCCAGTTGGTGGACGCCCTCAGCCAGGAAGGAGAGGTGTCTCAAGAGTGGTCTCTCCACCCAGAGGTAGTTCACAGTTTGTTCTCCCAGTGGGGCACCGCTCAGGTGGATCTGTTCGCCTCCAGGGAGAACGGAAAGCTGATGCTGTTTTGTGCCTGCCCACCTCAGCAGGGAATGCTGCAGGGGGATGCTTTCTTGAGGCCTTGGACCCCAGGCCTCTTCTGTGCATTTCCTCCAATTCCCCTGATTAACAAGGTGCTCCTCAAGGCCAGGAGGGGCAAGTCACAGGTCATCCTGGTGGCTCTGGACTGGCCACGCCAGTTGTGGTACCCTTATCTCCTCAGCCTCAGCAGCAGGCTCCTAAGGCATCTTCCTTTGCTCAGTCCTGTTTTCGATTAATCAAGGGCAGGTACTCTACTCGGACCTTCAATCCCTGCACCTGACAGCCTGGTTCCTGAGCAGCTAGAGTTCCAGGCCTTAGGTCTCTCTGAAGCTGTCTTCACTGTTGTGGAGGCATCTCGGAAGGAGTCGACTAGAAGTGCTACGCCTTCAAATGGAAGAGATTCTCCATTTGATGTCAGGGCAAGGGGTTGGACCCTTTGTTCCGTCCAGTGGCTAGCATTCTTGATTAACTTTGGTCCCTCTCCCAGTCTGGCCTTTGGTCGACGACCCTTAAGGTTCTCCTGGCAGTCATCTCTGCTTACCGACATGGGTCAGTCAGCAGTCGGTGGCCCAGGAGAAGGGGGTCTGGTGCTTTTTCCAGGCTCTTGATCACATTTCCCCTCTGGTGTGTGAACCACCACCACCACCGTGGGACTTGTTGCTGCTTTTGGCAAAGCTCATGGGCAAGCCATTCGAACCAATGCACAGGCATGATCTCTCTCACCTGTCATGGAAGACTGCCTTCTTGGTGGCTATCACATCAGCCAGAAGGTTCAGAGAACTTTAGGCACTTTCAGTGGTCTCTCCTTACCTGGTCTTCCACAGGGACAAGGTTGTCCTGTGCTGCAACCCAAAGTTCCTCCCAAAGGTTGTGTCGGAGTTTCACCTTAACCAAGTGGTTAATCTCCCACTGTACTTCACCAATCATAACTTGGAGGCTGAGCACAGGCTCCATACTTTGGACCTGCAATGAGCGCTTGCTTATAAAGAGTGCATGGCTGGAAATCGGGGAGAGGTTTGCCAGCTGTTTGTCACCTACGCTGAAGCTGCACCTGGCAGACCTGTAGCCAAGTGGACAGTTGGCAGGTGGATCACATCCTGCATTGATCTATGCTATAGGTTGACAGGTAGGGAGCCTCCCAGAGGGCTAAGGGTTCATTCCACCTGCCATACCGCTGCATCGATGGCTGCTTCCAGGGATGTCCCTGTCCAGAAAATCTGCAGGGCTGCTACCTGGAAGTCAGCACACACCTTCATTTTCCTTTATCATATTGACCTAGAGTCATGCCAGGATGCTGGTTTTGGGGCCTCAGTTCTCCAATCCTTATTTCCTAAATAGTGGGTGTGCGCTGTGGAAGGGTGTGGGAATTGATAACACAAGACACAGCAGAGCAGGTTTAAAACACACAGTTGCTTTGTGTGAATTTTATTTTCTTTCAATAAAATTGTTAACGAAGAATAAAAATAAATAAACAAAATAATAAACTAGCTCAGACGAGCTCCAGCACTACTCTCTAGTAGTGCTGCCACAGAGTGGATAATCTTGACATCAGCTTCTCCTCTGTCTCTTGTACTCATTAACCTGATGTACTTACATTCAGTACTGCTTCCTAGGCTAATCTATCTCAACTGAGCACAAGAGGTGCTTTTATATTGTCTCAGTGCTGTATCACGTGGTCTACTGATCCGCCCCTAAACTAATACAGCACTTTTCCTGAACTAATTCACACATTTGGGGAATCAGTTAGACACAGAACTTAATGTCATATACCTGATGATCAGCAGTCTCGAACAATAATGTATTTCAAAGGAAAAAGCAGTTATTAAGGTTGCGTTCTTAATTGTTCATTAGTGAGACTAAGCCCCTCCCACAATACAGTGTCATGCATTCCAGGGGTCCATAAATAAGCCTCTGTCTGGGCCACTGACTCCTAATAGGACAGACCAGAGGTATACATGGCAACAGGTAAGATGGCTTTTGCTTTTATAGATTTAAGAAACAACACTGTTGAATACATGTTTATTTCCACATGTTAACCTTAATGAAACAATGTTTCTACCCATTTATGGGCTTTTGCCAGATTCTTGTATTTCTTGTCGACTGAAATTTACAGCCAATGGGTTGCTTTTTCCAAAGAGCCTTGTTTTAACATAGGGCTTTTCCTAGCCCTTCTTTACATCTTGCTAGGACCCTTTTCCTTTAACAACCTTCTGTCCAGGGTTTTAAATAAAAACCTAAAACCTTTTCTAGGACTTAAATGTCCCCGGTGTCTAGGCTTCACTTCCCTAGACACCCGGGAAGCCATGCTCTTTCCTTGTGTGTCTTTGCGCACACTTTGGAGCTTTACAGAGCCCCCAACCAACAAGAGTCACATTGTACGTCTAAGTCAGAGTATGGTCCACTCCGATGGATGCTTGATGCGTTCCAGGGTATGCCGGTGCTAATCCTGCTGCTAACCAGAGCTGCAGAAATTACCCACATGCAGCAGTTTACATTAGTGGGGCACTGTCTACCTGGATAAGACACTGGAACAACTACGGGTGTGTCAATAACCGAATTTACTTGCTCACACGCCTTGTAGTGTTCCGTGGACTCTGAGACATGTTCAGCGGCTTATTTCTTTGCAAGGACACCAGTACCAGTAGCACATTGCAAGCGTTATTTCTCACTTGCAGTCTGGTTACACTAATAAGGAGCTTCAGGAGCTCCAAAACAAAAGGAAGACTCCTTATTTCTACTTGCTTTTTAGCCATAAATATGCCGTATTTACCGATCGGGAACTTTATGCATTATTCAGTAGAAGAAACTTTCTAACCCCTTTCTTTGCCAAAAAGTACAGCTCATTATAAGGGCAACAATAACTAGGGGTTTGACTAACTGGTAGGCATAACAGCCTGCTCATTGCACTTAAGACTGAAAGGAAACATAGCTGGGTAGTACAGACAAGAAATACCTTGGTAGAAGGCCACCCTAGCAAAGGAGAAACGTGAAAAATAAAGGATAGTAAGATAATGCTGCTGCAGCAGGCTTTGGTGATTGGGGAAAAGTAAAGATGGTGTCTCAGAGCTTCCCAGCTTCAGGGGAGGCTCATACTGCCACATACCCCCATGGTTAAACAAAAACCAGTAACTGGTTTCCAAGACAACCTTCCCCTTACCACATAGGGTAGGATGGAGTTTCCGCCCACCATCGCTTGGAAGCTCCACCCCAGGGTCGCTTATAAACAATATAACATAAACAACATCATTTGTGCATTTCTACAGTATTCACATACTATTAAAATACCCTGGGGTGTCAAAAATAATTTATTTACAGTACCAACATACTATTTTATGCATTTAAGCATATTCAGTGTCATTGGTAGCTCCATGACAGGACAAAAAATCTGCATTCACATGTAAAGCACCTGCTCTGTGTTTTACTGTGAATTTGTACAGCTGGAGGGCCAGAATACCGCCTCATGATCCTATTATTTTGTTTTCATCTGAGAAATGAAACATAAGGGATTGTGATCTGTGACTAGGGTAAAGAGAGCTCCCCACGAGTAGAAACAAAGAGCTTCAGTCGCCCACTTGGCAGCCAAGCATTCTTGCTCTACTGTGGAATCTTTCTGGTTTCTGTCATGTAACGTGCATGAAATATAAACTAACAGGGTGCTCTCCACCTTCAATAGTTTAACTTAAGACCACCCCATACCAGTCCCTGAAACATCAGTGTGAACCTCGAAGGGATAGTTGAAATCGGGGATTTTCAAAACTGGTGAGGAACATAAGGCAGCTTTAATCCATTGAAAGGCCTCCTCACACTCAGGAGACCATTGCAGTTTGTTCCCACATCATTTTCTGGTTAGGACAGTAAGGGGAGTGGCAACTGCTGCAAAATTAGGTGTAAATCTTTTATAATACCCTGCCAAACCCAAAAGTTGACCATACTTGTTTTTTGATCACAGGTATAGGACAATTTGCCACAGCCTCCACTTTGCTGATCTCGGGTTTTATTAGTCCATTTCCTAGAATAAACCCTAAGTACCTAGTTTCTCGCATGGCTAGGGCACACTTTGTGGGGTTTATGGTCATCCCAGCTTGCTTAATAGAACCAATCATGGCCTTCCGATGTGCAGGTGGGTGTTCCAATTTGGGCTAAAACATCATCATCATCCAAATATGTCACACAAAATTAGAGTGAGGTGCCAGTGCTTGGGCTGTGTAACGTTGGAACATCGCAGGCACTCCATGGAGTCTGAATGGCATTGTCTGAAATTGAAAAATCCCACCAGCATACTGAACGCAGTCTTTTCTTTGGCTGTAGCTTCTAAGGGGATCTGCCAGTACCCCTTGGTGAGGTCCAAGGTGGAAATGAACTTGGCATTACCTGTCTGATCCAGGATATCATCTACCCTGGGCATAGGGTAGGTGTCAAATTGTGCCACCTGACTTAATCTTCTGAAGTCAAGGCATAACCTTATGCTTCCTTCTTTCTTGGGCACCACTACTATAGGGGAACCCCATGCACTTTTGGAAGGTTCTGTGATGTTAAGGGCTAGAAACTTCTGTACTTTTTGTTGGACCTCAGCCCTTACTCTCTCATGGAGCCTATAGGGATTCTTCCTAATAGGGGGCCAGTTTGTATTGATATGGTGTTCTACCCCTGTTGCTTTCCCAGGCTCACTGGTGAAAGTGGAAGCAAAGGAGTGGATCATAGTTTGCAAATCTTTCTTTTGTGACACCTCTAGCTCTGGATTGATGTACACTTCTTGGGGCACCTTGTTTTTTCCCAGCCTACTGTATGCCACCTCTAAATCAGTGTCTCCTGACTCTGGCATAACCAACATACCTGTCTGATCTAGATCTCTTATGCCATTTTTCCAAAGATTTGCATGGTAGATGTTTCTACCAGGTCTCTTGTCTGACGTCTCTACCTCGTATGTTACTGGCCCTGTTTGGCGTAACACCCAGTAGGGCTCCTGCCACTTCATTAGGAGTTTGTTAGTGGATGTGGGTAACAACAATAACACTTGTTCACCTGTCATGAACTTCTTGCTGCTAGAGGTTCCCTGATCATGTTCTTCCTTCTGGGTGACTTGGGCCTTAATACCTGCCTCATGGGCCTTTTGTGTGTACAACAGCAACCTTTGCCTTAGATGTTTCATAAACTTGGCTATTCCAGGGTGTTTCATATCTTTTCCCTCTTCCCAACACTCTCTTACCACATCTAAAGGGCCTCTGGGGGTTTCGCCCATAAAACAGTGAGAAGGGGAAATAGCCTGTAGAGGCCTGAGGCACCTCTCTATAGGAAATTAATACAAACGGGGGAGAAACTTGTCCAAAACTTTCCCTTCCTCGTGGATGAACTTCATGAGCATACGCTTAAGCGTTTTGTTAAAGCGTTCCATGAGTCCGTCCATTTGGGGTGATAGGGAGATGTCCTGACTGCCATGATTCCCAGGAGGTGATATAGTTCATTTAATAGAACAACACTGAAATTACTCCTGTCAGTTAAAATTTCTTTAGGTATACCTACTTGACTAAAAAGTTGCACAAGTTCTTCAGCTATTTTTGGTGTCGTGACAGTACGCATGAGAGCACCTCCGGGTACTTTGTTGCACAGTCACATACAACAAGTATGAATCTATTCCCCTTTGAGCTTTTTGCTAATGGTCCCACAATGTCCATCCCTATTCTCTCAAAAGGGGTTGTGACTAAAGGTAGGAGCATCAGAGGAACCATATCCTTTTTTCCTGTTTAAACAATTAACTGACTTTCTCTACAAACCTCACACTACTTAGCTACATCTTCATGGATTCCAGACCAGAAGAATTGTTGTAGGATCCTACCCAGGGTTCTGTCCCTCCCGGCATATCCAGCCCAGGGCAGGTCATGTCCTAAATATAACAAGTATTGCCTAAAACATGAGGGCACCATTAATTGTTCAATGTATTCCCGTGTCTGGCTTTGTAAAGACTCTATACAGTAGCTGATTACTAATCACCATTTCTGGGGCACCTGGCTTCTGTTGCTTCCCCACCTGTAGAAAAAATGTGTTTTAATGTTACATCTGCCTTTTGTTCTTTTACCATTTCACTTTTCAAAAACACAGAATTTACATGTTCTGGTAATCCCCTTTGATCTCTATGCCATTTTTTCTGCAGTCATTCAGAGATACCTTTGTTTTCCTGGGTCTTCAATGGCGTCTCCCTCAAGGAAACACTTCCCAAAGCAGTTGCTCCCTCTTATTCTGGGCCTGGAATCACTACAGTAACAGACCCTCTATTAAGTAACAGTGATGAAAACTCGGGTAGTCATGTCCAATCAAGATAGGGACTGGTAGTTTGGGCACTAGTCCTGCTGTGATTGCAGTAGTTTTCCTTTAAATTTAATGTCAGTGCTGGTAGTGGTGTAGCGATGTGTGTCCCCATGGATGTAAACAACATTCATGTCAGGTCCCTTTTTGCTGTATTTACAAGTTCAGGTCTCATCGGGTGTTCTTACTACCTGAGTCTATTAGTCCTACAACAGTTCTGTTTTATTTGGACTTGGTCATGAAGTAACCTGTATTTAATAGGGCTAGGTGGGCATTATTGACTCTTTTGGTGGGGCAGTATCTTGCTATGTGTCCCAGTCCCTCACAGTTCCTGCATATTATATCAGCAGGGAATGTTCTCCCACTTGACCCACTTCTACCCTCATTTCTGGCAATATACGTAACATTGCAGTTCTGAGGGTTGGGTCTTACCAGCTGTTATGACTTTGCAGCAGGGGTTCAGGTGTATGTTGTCCTCCTTCTTGTAGGGCTGGTGGGCAGCAAGGAAGTCTTCTGCAAGGGGATAGCCTTTAAGCAGTTTCAGGTTTATGCTCCTTCACCCACATTTATACTGTACATCAACGGGTAAGATTTGAAGAAGTTGTTCTACAGCAAAAGTTTCTATGATGGCTGAGACTGATTTACCATCTGGTTGTAGCCATTTACAATTCAGTTCTCTTAACCTGGTGAATGTCTCTCTAGGGATATTGTGTGTTTGCTATTTCGAGGCATGAAATCTTTGCCTGTATGTCTCTGAGCTGATATACCTTTTAAGGATTTCAGTCTTAACCAGATCATGATTATCAGCATTGCATGTGTCCATATTACTGTAGGCTAACTGGGCCCTCCCAGTTAGATAAGGTGCCAAGCACACCACCCACTGCACTTGTGGCCACCCACACGATCTGGCCACATGTTCAAATGTGGCCAGATAGGCTTCTGTATCGTCAGATGCAGTCAGTTTAATTTCTTTGGGGTTGGAGATTGATCCATCCCCACCATGTCCCTGTCTTGACCCCAGAGATTGTAAGGCTTTCAAAGTCTCTGCCCACCTTAAGTCTTGTCTCCTCCAGTCTCGTTCCTTCTCCTGGAAGTTGATATCCCTCTGTCTTTCAATTTCCATTTGGCTTATGGTCAGCCATCTCAATAAGTCTGATGTCCTCTGGTGGTTCCTCCTGGTCTTCAGGGGCTTCGTCTTTGGCTCTGAATCATATTGCTCTCTCCCTCTTCCTTCTCCTTGTGAGCCTTCCTCTGAACATTCAACTCCAGCCCTGGGTTTAGGGGTTCTCCAGTTCTGTCTGTCTGGGCTCTGGTCACAACACCCAGCTCCTTCTCATCCATGCCATCAGCCATGTCTGTCATTATCTTGGCACCAGGACTGGTACTATACTGGTTCTTCCCTGTTTACACCTCAGACAACCAGCATCCCACTTCTGACACCGTTATGTGGAAGGGTGTGGGAATTGATAACACAAGACACAGCAGAGTAGGTTTAAAACATATTTATTTATTTAGCTTTTGTTAACCAGGTAGGTACACTAGACAAGACAATTGCCTATTTTCAGGTATGACCCAGAGAGTACAGAATGATAGATTTAGGTACATACAACGACATTGTACAAATTAGATATGTTACAGTTCATGTGAGATACAGATTCAACACAGCATACGAAACATGGTAAGGCATAGATTATACAGTATTAACATAACAAAATAAACACCTTGTGGGAGATAAGAGCAGTAATGTTACAGATTCAACACAGCGTGAGGCGTGGTAAGGCATAGATTATACAGTATAACATAACATAAACACCTTATGGAAGCCAAGAGCAGTTCCAGGGCACAGTATCAAATCCTTCAGATGTGACACTATATACAGCTTAGCAACCTCTTGGAGTCTGGTCTTTTGCCCAGGAGTAGCTCCAGAGCAGAGGAGTGCTGTGATGGATCAATTCATGGGGGTTTGGGGCAGCCACAGGCTGAGGCAAGTTTAAGATGGTTCCATAGGGAGGAATGGAGACACATCTGTGAGTGCGCGGCATGGACCTGGGCAGGGAAGGAGTTCCACAGTCTGGGAGTGAATGCAGCAAAGTCCCGCCCACCCATTTGAGTCCGTGTAGCCAGTGTCTTGAGGAGGGCCTGTCCCTGGGACCTGAGGGGGTAGGAGGAGGAGACGGATGGGACAAGAAATTTCGCAAGCCCTGGAGGGGTGCCAGTGCCATGGACCTTTCCGGTGAAGCACCCTAAGACGAAGTCTATGTGGTTAGCGGGTGAGAGCCAATTTAGCCTGCTATAGAGGTCGTAATGGTGAGTGAGACGGGGGGCAGCCAGTGCGAAGTGGCAGACATTATTGTAGGCAGTGGACCACCTAGTGAGATGGACTTTGGATGAGCAGGCAAACAAGAGGAGCCCATAGCAGGCGAGGGTAGGAGCACCCTCTGGCAAGTGCAATCCGAGCTGCCGGAGTAAGATTACTTTTCCTCTGTAGCAGACCCAGTTTGCAGTTTACAGTCTTGCAAGTATTCTGAATGTGGTGGCCAAGGTCAAGCTATGGTCCAGCGTCACCCCAAGGTATTTAAAGTTGTCAGTAACTGGGATCTTGACCCGTCAACACAGAAACACATAGTGGAGTAGGGTGGCCTTAATCTTGGCCTGAGACCCAAAGAGCATGGCCTGGGTTTTCCCGAGATTTAGAACCAGCTTACATGACAATATCCAGGATTGGATGTTCCTCAAGTCCTCACTCAGGTGGTGATTTATGACCCCTATCTCAGGGAGTGAGTCAGGATGACCATGTCATCTGCATAAAGGATAGGCTTGTAGTGGATAGCAGCAGCCAGGAGTTTGTTCACGAATATGGAGAAAAGCAGGGGCCCCAAGACGGAGCCTTGTGGGACACCCATGGTAACAGGGATAGTGTCCGAGAACTCCTTCCCATACTTAACAAGTTGCTGTCTGCCGCTTAGATAGTTGGAAAACCAGTTGAGCACCTCAGGTGATAGACCATAGGAGCTGAGCTGGGTGGAGAGCATGGTGTGATCAACAAGATCAAAGGCCTTAGAGAGATCTATAAAGATGGCTCCAGAGAGTTTGCCTTGGTCCATAGCCGCTCTGATCCAAGATGAGACTGTGACAAGGGCAGAAGTTGTGCTGTGCCCTTTCCTGAAGCCATGCTGCTCAGGGGACAACAGGTCATGAGACTGCAAGTACTCCAAGAGTTGCCCTGCCATGACCTTCTTGAGAAGTTTGCTGACCGCTGACAGCATGGATATTGGACAGTAGTTTTCTGTAAGTTTGGGGTTTCCTTGTTTAAGTATTGGGACCACCCTGGCTACTTTCCATACTTCAAGAATGACACCTGACAACAGGGACAGATTGAAGATATGGGTTACCATGGGGCAATCTAACTGGCACCAAGACTCAGAGGTTTGGCCCAATCCATCATGTCCAGCACTCGAAGTGGGAGAGACCGAGGCAGTCTCTACACCTCTTGCACACGCTACCACCTTAAAAAGAAGGGCCGGGTAAGATGAGGATGGTGCGTCTATTACCCTTCTTTCTCCCTCTCCATGGGGAGTGGACGAGGTAAAGGTAGATAGGTCCGAGAAGCATTGGTTGAATGCAGTTGTGATGGTCAGGAGTTGTTGCAACTGGCACCATCGATGATCATATCCGAGGTCTCACTGCTCGGGGTCCCACTGACTATATTCTTAATGTTTCTCCAGAACCTCCTGGGGTCCTAGCTGCTGTAGCAGCACAGATTGCAAAATTCCCTTTGGCGCCCTAATAGCCTTCTTACACTGATTTCTGAGCATCCTGTACTGCAGAAATATGGCCTGTTCCGCTGTGGCCTTGAATTTTGCCCAGCACTTATCTCTGTACTTCATAAGGGTTAGCAGACTGCCCTGCAGCCACTTTGTCGCCGAGCCCCTGACCCTCCATCTGATGAGGGGGGCATGTTTATCCTGCAGCACCCTGAACGCAGTGAAGAAGTGACTGGCTGCTGATGAGGAGTCCTGTGCATTCCATACTGCTGACCAGTCAGCGTGCTGGAGATCAGCATGGTAGGAGCCAAGATCAAACCTTGAGTAGTCTCGGACCTGGATAATTTTATGTGGGATTTTCAGAGAAGGAATCTTCCACACCCCCGTACACGGGGGATTGGTCCGAGATGGAGTCAGAGAGGATGCCCGACGAGCTGATCCTCTCTGGTCGATTTGTCATGACCCAGTCCAGGAGAGAGCTCCCTCCACCATTGGGTGGGCATCTAGTAGGCTCGTTAATCAGTTGCGACAGGGAGAGACCAGCAAGGAGTGGTTCATATGCTTTGGAGTTGCAACCAAGCCAGTTTAGGTTGAGATCACCTAGAATAATAAGTTCATTATGTCGGGTCACAGCACCTACAGTATCCAGAAGAACGGACAGCCCTTCCAGGCCACCCCTTGGGGGATTGTAGGTGAATACAACATGCATCTTTTTTGGTCATCCTGAGAAACAGCATCGTGTGCAGGAACTCACAAGGGGACTGCACAGGTTGTGGACAGGGTAGCACTGAAAAGTTAAGATGGCTTTTATAATAGACCAAGATGCCACCCCCTCTCTTTTTTCCTGGGCGATCAAGCCTGAGGAGGTCATAGCCCAGGAGGGCACATGCAGAGTTTGGTATGGTGTGTTTAAGCCAGGTTTCTGTTATTCCCAGGATGTCAGGGTGTGGTGGGTGACCCAAGCCAGTAGTTCCGCCAGGTTGGGCAGGATGCTACGAATATTGAGATGGGCCATTTTCAGCCCTTTGACCGCCATCCCGCCTAGAGCAGCAGAGGCCATTTGGCAAGGTGGGCCAAGGTTTAGCTCGATGTCACCTGATAGTGCTAGGGTCACCAGGAGTAGCCATAGGAGATGTTTTAGGGAAGGGGAGCCATCCCTGGCGCGCACCCTGCGGCCATATCTCCTGACCAGACATGCATGGCACTGAAAGCACCTCAGGTCAAGACTGCAGAGAACCCAGGAGGGGTCTGCCTTCCGCTAATAGGTTGGAGAATGTGAAATCAGTTTCCGCCAGCGGGGAGCAAGTGCCCCATGGTTCACCCGCTCTAGGGACATCTGCACCAATATACCAGTGGATGCCAAGGACAGTGAGGATACCACAGGCTAGTGTGCACATGAGTGGATGCAGCAGTATTCGCTTAAATAGGTACTGAGGGTTCCCCATGTTCATACCAGTGGTAGACTGACGGAGGGGAATGGTCCAGAAATCCGTGCTGGTCACTGGCCCCAACTTCGTGGCCAGTGGTGATCCCCACACCACTACCAGACACCTGATACCACCCTGTTTTCGGCAGTACCTACCTGTTATTACCACCTATCTATTCTCACCACAACAGTTCAGGGCTCATACCTCCAAGAGTACCAAACTAAGCCCCTAAGCTGGTGAGCACCCGTGCTATGTTGGTAGGCAGGTCACCTGTAACAGACTGGGGATTATAAAATAGTACAGTTCACAGGGATACTAATGCTGTTAGAGTAGTCAAAAATATAAGCCAGTGGACCCTCAACACCCCACTAGATATAGGTGAACGTATGTCAGCCCCTCAGCAAACTGTACAGCCCTCTTAAAACAAAGATATATCTTACACCAAAAAAACTGCTTTAAATATTGTGTATTCTCTGCTACTAGTTAATGGTTGTAACACAGGGTATTGTAGGAATTGATGGAACAAATTATGCTGATATTGTTTGTCCAATCAGCTTACTTAGTGTTGCTATAATTGCAGCTGGATAGTATATCAACTTTAGGTTAAGTTAGAGTTGGAGACTTTATGGTGCCCAAGATCCTGCCTATGGCCAGTGCCGATTGGTGCTGGTCTATTCAGGGTGTGGCTACCGGGCATTTAATGGGAGAAGGGAACTGGGTGGGTGGGCCTAAAACCCCATGCTGCAGCAGCTCCTTCTGATGCTGCTCTCTCCAGCCCCAAACAATCCTCTCCCCCCAAAGGCACTAGCAAAGTCCCGGACAGTGTTCATCGGGGAGGACAGCCGGTTTACAGCGCCTCAACCCCGTGGTGCTCCTTTCTTGTCCTGAAATGCAGGGGAGCCTCTCGCAAGAGTCGCCCACACCCCATACGAAAGGTCAGAATACTGTGTTGCAGAGATCTGGCTAACCTTTTCGCTAGCCTTGCCCCAGGTGCCACCTTGTGCAGGAGCCAATTGGCGCAGCTGCCTTTTCAAATGGTAGTTTGGCGCCGAAATTCAGCTGGGGCTCTATGTGGAAACAAAGGCGATGGCGTTTAGTGGATGGTCCCGAAAAACCCAGCCCACGCTGCAGCTGCTCCTTCTGATGCTGCTCTCTCCAGCCCATGGTTGCTTTGTGTAAATTTTATTTTCATTCAATAAAATTGTCAACTCAGAATAAAAATAAACAAAATAAACTAGCTCAAACTGAGTTCCAGCACTACTGTCTCCTAGTAGTGCTGCCACAGAGTGGATAATCTTGACATCAGCTTCTTCGCTATCTTTTGTGCTCATTAACCTGAAGTACTTACATTCAGTACTGCTCTCTATGCTAATCTGTCTCAACTGAGCACAAGAGGTGCTTTTATACTGTCTCACTGCTGTATCACATGGTCTACTGATCCGCCCCTAAACTAATACAGTAGTTTTCCTGAACTAATTCACACATTTGGGGAATTGGTTAGACACAGAACTTTTTACTATCATATACCAAATCGTCAGCAGTCTTGAAAAAATATGTATTTCAAAGGAAAAAGCAGTTATTAAGATTGCATTCTTAATTGCACATTAGTGAGACTAAGCCCCTCCCACAATAGTGTCATGTGTTCTAGGGGTCCATAAATAAGCCTCTGTCTGGGCCGCTGGCTCCTAATAGGACAGACCAGAGGTATGCATGACAACAGGTAAGAGGGCTTCTGCTTTTATAGATGTAAGAAATAAAACTGTCGAATACATGTTTATTCCCATGTTAACCTTAATGAAACAGTTTCTACCCATTTATGGGCTTTTGCCAGATTCTTGTATTTCTTGTCGGATGAAATTTACAGCCGATGGGTTGCCTTTTCAAAAGGGCCTAGTTTTAACATAGGGCTCTTTCTAGCCCTTCTTTACATCATGCTGGAACCCCTTTCCTCTAACAACCCTCTGTTCAGGGTTTTAAACAAAAACCTAAAACCTTTTCTGGGACTTAAATGTCCCCGGTGTCTAGGCTCCACTTCCCTAGACACACGAGGAGCCATGCACTTTCCTTGTGCATCTTTGCGCACACTTTGGAGTTTTATAGAGCCCCAACCAACAAGAGTCAGATCATGTGTCTAAGTTGGAGTATGGTCCACTCCGATGGATGCTTGATGCTCCAGGGTATGCCGGTGCTAATCCTGCTAGCTAACCAGAGCTGCAGAAATTACCCACATGCAGTAGTTTACATTAGTGGGGCCCTCTCTACCCAGACAAGGCACTGGAACAACTATGGGTGTGTCAGTAACTGAATTTACCTGCTCACACACCTCGTAGTGTTCCATGGCCTCCAAGACTTGTCCAGCGGCTTATTTCTTTGCAAGAACACCGGTACCAGTAGCCCATTGCAAGTGCTATTTCTCACTTGCAATCCGGTTACACTAATAAGGAGCTTCAGGAGCTCCAAAACAAAAAGAAGACTCCTTATTTCTACTTGCTTTTTAGCCATAAACATGCCCTATTTACTAATCGGGAACTTTATGCTTTATTCAATAGAAGAAACTTTGAAACCCCTTTCTTTGCCCAAAAGTACAGCTCATTATGAGGACAACAATAACTAGGGGTTTGACCAACTGGTAGGCATAACAGCCTGCTCATAGCACTTGAGACTGAAAGGAAATATAGCAGGGTAGTACAGACAAGAAATACCTTGGTAGAAGGCCACCCTAGCAAAACAGAAAAGTGAAAAATAAAGGATAATGAGGTATTCTAGGGACATGGATATGTTTTTCATCCACACTTCTTGGCATGTCCCTTTCCCCTTTAATTCTTGCTGGAAGGTCTTAAAGCTGGCTCCTCCCACCCACCCGGGTTGTATAACCCTCGGCTCTGTCCCATGATGCCAGATCTTCCTTTCTGCTGGAAGATTCAGGTTGCCTCCTCACCACTCCTGCGTTCTGTAGGCCCTGGCTTCATTTCCTTTCGATTCTTTGACGATTAAGCTCGTTTGAGCTAGTGATTGCAATCGTTTCTCTATCTTGGAAGATAAATCTTTCCTCGGTTTCCACCGGTGCCCATGCAGCCAGAAAATGTTGAGCACAGACCCGCATATCTCGTGCGTCTACTGTTTGGGTGTTGGCCATGACACGCAGGCCTGCAAGATTTGTCTTACTTTTCACCCGAATGTTCTCGACGACCGTCTCGCACGACTCAAGCTGGGCAGGCCCAAAAAATGTAATCCACCGGTGAAATCGAAGGAGGCGCGGTGGGTGGTCTCTGCGGCTGCAGGGTCTGCTGAGCAGTTAGAGCAAATGCAGGCCTTCGAGGAAGAGGCAGCGCAGGCTGCAGAGCTCTCCTCTTGGCCGATTTTTGTTCCACTCAATCTGGGCTCCACCTTCCCAGGCTCCTGGAAATGCCAGTCTCTCCCCACTAAGGGCGAGGGACCTTCAGGCAAGCATATCTCCTGGTCCCATAAAAGGACAAGGAACTGAGAGATTCTTCGTTTCGGTGAAGGCGTTCTTGGGATCAAGAAGCGATCTTGTCGAGGATCTCCAGTCTTGACTTGGTCGAGACTGCTACTTTGGCCGCCAGCTTCTCAGCTTTGCCGACTGGTCAACCTGTCGAAGTCTCGATCGACAACAAGGTGGAAATTACTCTCAACCTTGTCGATTTGTTGTTGCCGGACGAGGCCGACAACTCACTTACCAGGACTCTGGTTCTGCCTCTTCCCGATGAGGAGACCCAGCCCGCTGGCAATCCCATTGAGGAAATGGTCCCTAATCTGGGAAAACCACTGGTCCCACTGGTGTCTCCCAAGTGGCCCGGTCAGGCAGCTCGATCGAGGTTGAGATCTTGGACCCCCTCAACCAATAGACCAAGAATGGTGCATAAGCACTCAAAGAAAAAGCAATGCCGACATTCATCTTTGTCCTCCTTGGATGAAGAGAGGCTTCGACGGACACTCCGTCGATGCTACAAAGATCTTGTGGCAACAGCTGATCTTGTCTGGCCAGAAACCGGCTTCGGTTTCCACACCAGCCATTACTTGGCTTTCGCCTTCTAGGCCAAAGCCAGCTCCATCGAAACCGATCATCTCAGTTCCTCTGCCCGCAGAGCCGGTAGAACCCGCCCCAGTTCAGCCAAAATTGACCTCTCCACCAATAGTGGAGGACCTCCTCAAACAGCCCATGGGAGGGTCTCCTTTGAAGGAAGTCGGACTGTTGCGGGTCTTCCCCGCAGGATTTCGGTCACCCTCACACCTGACCACCACAGGTGAGTGGAAGGGGACCTTGGTGGCCGGCTGAATTATCCAGATACTTAGGATTCTGATGACTCTGATCTACACTCTCGTCCACTTGATGATGAGTTGGTGGGCAGTCTGTCGATGGAGGAAGGTCCTTTGTCCTTTTTGGGGATTCTCTGCCTCATCTCTGAATCCACAGGGATGCCCCTGGAGTCTGTCCAGAAACAGGCGGAGTACCCTCTTACAAACATTCCTAAGAGAAGGGATGCTCCTGTGGGAAGCCTTCCCAGTAGCCAAGGTCATTGTTTGTCCAGCTTTGGCAGCACCCTGCCTCCTGCCCAGTGCCATCTGCCGGGATGGCCTGCAAGTACTCGGTGCCTATTGGGTCCCTCTCGGGTTCACGGAACACCCCTCAGCAGAGGGTCAGTGACAGCTTCTGTGTTCAGATGCACAGGCAGTTCTACTGATAATGATAGACCTCCAGACAAAGAGTCCAAAAATTGGACCCTCTGCCAGGAAGGTTTATGCTGCCTCCTCACTAGGCCTCCTTCAGGCAAGCTCGGACGTCATCATGGTGCACTTCTCTCATGCCCTGCTGGGCTCCTTGGATTAGGTTCTCTGGCAACTCACCACGGATCTTCAGACTCTGGTCAAGCAGGTCCGGATCAGGGCCTAGCCATTGCCAAGCAGCAACTTCAGACAGCCCCGGACCTCGGGAACTCATGCAACTGTTCGATGGCAGCCGCAGTTGCCATGCACTGCAGGGCTTGGCTGAGACTTTCCACCTTCATGACAGATACCCAACACAAACTCACTGATGTTCCTTTCCTGGGTACCAATCTCTTCAGCCCAGGTGTGGATTGTCACCTTCAGCGAATCAAGCAGTCCAGTGCCACCTTGGACTCAGCTACTTCTGCTCAGAAAGATGACCCTGGGCACCAAGAAACAATAGAAGAAGAAGTGATTTCGGCACCCTGCTCCTGCAGCCAAGCAGCCCTCCTTCCAGGGTGGGCAGCAACAGCAGGCACTGGCTTGGCACCCTTGGCCCAAGTCTGGGCCTCCAGTGGCCGGCAGAGGAGATTGAGGTTCAGGCGGCTTCCAGTCTGGACCCTCTTCCTCCAAGCCTGCCTAGTGATGGGATAGGGCCTGCCACCCCTATTCCCATCACGCCAGCTCTGCGTCCTCCTGTGGGGGGCTGGCTCCGACACTTTCTTTCCACCTGGTCCACTGTTACCACAGACAAGTGGGTTTTTAGAAGTGGTCAGCCAGGGTCTGCCGCTAGAGTTCGAGCAGTACCCTCCCAGCCAAGCCCGCACCCCACAGGAGGAAAGGATATCAGTCCACACTCAGTCGGCTCTGAGAGACGACATAGCCCAACTCCTCCTCAAGGAGGTAGTGGCCCAAGTGATAGATCTTCCAGTCAGCCCAGGGTTCATTTCCAGGTATTTCCTGGTCCCAAAGCAGATGGAGGGCTGGTGCCCCATTCTAGATCTGCACAATCTGAACCAGTTTCTCAGGCCACTCACCTTCAGGATGGTAACTCTGTCCCAGATCATACCAACTCTGGAGCAGAACATGTGGTACTGCTCACTGGATTTCCAGGATGCATTTTTTCAGATCCCAATCCATCCGTCTCACCAGCGGTTCCTCCGCTTCAGAGCAGAAGGAACCCTATATGAGTTCCAAGCCATGCCATTTGGCCTGTCATCAGCCCCACAGGTCTTCACCAAATGCATTGCAGTGGTGGCAGCCCACCTCAGGCGTCGAGGGGTCAGAGTCTACCCCTACCTCGATGACTGGCTCTTAGCAGGTTCCACCCAGCAAGAGAAACATAGAAGTTGACGGCAGATAAGGACCACAAGGTCCATCCAGTCTGCCCATTTCTTTTTCTGCCTTATGAATGTGCCATTGGCCTTTGCTCTGTCAATGGCCTATCTATTTATACTCATCTGTATTGCTCCTTTATGCCTATCCCATGCCTGTTTGAAGCCCTACACTGTATTCATATCCACCACTTCCTGAGGTAGGCCGTTCCATGCATCCACCACCCTTTCTGTGAAAAAGAACTTCCTCACATTAACCCTTAATCGGCCTCCCTCTAATCTGATGCTGTGTCCTCTTGTCCTGATATTTTTCTTATATTGAAACATATTAGACTCTTTCACCTTGTTAATGCCCTTAAGGTGTTTGAATGTTTCAATCATATCACCTCTGTCCCTCCTTTGCTCTAGGGTATATATATTGAGCTCCATTAATCTGTCCTAATATGTTTTCTGATGCAGTCCCTGCACCATTTTGGTTGCCCTTCCCTGGACTGCCTCAATTTGGTTAATGTCCTTGTGAAGGTGTAGCCTCCAGTACTGCATGCAGTACTCCAGATGGAGCCTAACCAGTGTCTTGTAAAGAGGGATTATTACCTCCCTCTTGAGGCTTGTGATACCCCTACTAATACACCCCAACATCTCTCTAGCCTTACCTACTGCTTTAGTTGTCTGCTTGGATGATTTCAGGACGCCCAAGTCTCTCTCTTCCCTTGTGACTGCCAGCAACTCCCCACCCAGCCTATAGGTGGCTTCAGGGTTTCTCTTCCCTATGTGCATGATCTTGCACTTCTTTGCGTTAAACGCAGTTGCTACTCTTCTGACCATTTTGCTAGTTTATCCAGATCTCTTCTCATTCTGCCCACCCCTTCTAGATCATCTACTCTGTTGCAGATCTTGGTGTCATCTGTAAACAGACAAACCTTACCCTGCAGTCCATCTGCAATGTCACTGATAAAGATATTGATGAGGACTGGGCCCAGGACTGATCCCTGAGGTACCCCACTTGTGACTTGCATCTCTTCTGACTGTATACCATTGACCACCCCTCTCTGTTTTCTGCCCGTCAACCAGTTTGCCACCCAGTTGACCAACGTCTGACCCAGCCCGAGTCTACCCAGCTTATTAATCAGTCTTCTATGTGGAACAGTATCGAAAGCTTTGCTGAAGTCAAGGTAGACAACTTCAACTGCTTCCCCTTCGTCCACCACACTGATTGCCCAGTCAAAGACATCTATGCGATTAGTTTGACAGGACCTTCCTTTTGTAAACCCATACTGTCTTTGAGCCTGTGCTCCTATGGATTCCAGGTGTTGCACTATCCTTTCCTTAAGGAGTGTCTCCATAATCTTGCCCACTACTGAGGTAAGACTGACTGGTCTGTAGTTCCCTGCCTCCTCCCTGCTACCACTCTTGTGGAGTGGGATCACATGAGCCCTTCTCCAGTCTTCTGGCACCTCTCCTGTGCTCAGAGACTTACTAAACAGTTCTGATAATGGCTCTGCTAGTTCCACCCTTAGCTCCTTTAGTACCCTGGGATGTATGCCATCAGGTCTCATTGCCTTGTCCACTCTGAGCTTATTGAGTTCTTGTAGGACCCTTTCTTTTGTGAAGGGACTAGTGCACACCTCCCTCCCCTTGTCCATGGTGCTGAGCTGTGGGCCCTGTCTACCTTCTCTTCAGTAAATACTGAGCAGAAGTATCTATTTAGATAAATGCTTTACATGGTCCTCCTCCTCACACGCCCTTATCCCTTGATCTAGTAATACCCCTTCTGGACTTTCTCCTTTCACTAATGTATCTATAGAAAGTCGTCACCTTCTTTTACTGTTCATGCTAGTGTTTCCTCAGTTTGGGCCTTTGCCTGCCTTACTGCCTTCCCTGCTTCCCTTAGGGAAGTTTGGTATCCTCCTACCTTCATCCTGCCACGTTCCCTTATATTTCCTGAAGGCCAGTCTTTTGGCTCTGACCTTTCTGCTACTGTTTTGAGAACCAAAGTGGTTTCCTTCTTCTTTGCACTTCCTTTTCTCACTAACACAATGGGATGTTGCTTCAAGTATTGCATCTTTAATGCTTGCCCACTTTGCCTGTACCCCCTCACCTGTATTTCTTTTTGGCAGGGCTAGTTTAACTCTGTTGGCCATCTTATCAAAATCAGCTCCTCTGAAGTCCCATATTTTTGCGTTGGAATGAGATGATTTTGTTCTAGTGGCCAAATTGAACCATACCATGTGATGGTCACTGGCACCCAGCTGACCTTCTACCTGGAGATCTGTGATCATTTCCCTGTTAGTCAGTACTAGATCTAGGATAACCCTGTCTTTTGTGGGTTGTTGTACCAGTTGTTTGAGATCCTCCCCCTGCAAGGAATCCACCATGTGTCTAGTTCTGGCAGATGTCCCTGCTGGTGTTGACCAGTCTGTATCTGGCATGTTGAAGTCTCCCATTATCAGAACCTCCCCTTTAGCTGTCATGTTTTGTATATCTTCTAACAGTAATGTGTCTATGTCCTCCCCCTGGTCTGGAGGCCTATACACAACCCCAGTTCGATGGCTGTCCCATTTCCTGTTTCAGGGTGACCCACAGTTCTTCTGGCTCTTATGTGTATTCTGAATTTCAGTAGCTTTGATATTTTCATTGACATAAAGGCCCTCCCCCACGTTTTGCACCTCGGTCTCTTCTGAATAGTACATAGCCAGGTACTGAAGACTCCCAAGTCGGTTACTGGTAAACCATGTCTCGCTAATGGCTACTATGTCCAGTTTAGCCTCTGTCATTATTGTCTGCAGGTCTGGGATCTTGTTTCCCAGACTGCGAGCATTTGTGTACATGATTTTCCATTGGCCAGTTATCGGTGTGTTAGTTGTTGGGCGAGGTCCTGCGTTTCCCCTGTGCGTCATATGGGGAACCGGACCTTTTTCTTTACTTGGCAATGCAAATGAACTACAAACATGCTGAACTCTTGCTTGACCACTAGCTGAGGGGGGAGGGGTGTTCTTCCCATTCAACATATGGGATGCTGCACCCCTCTCCCCAATTGCTAGTTTAAATATTCTGCAAAGACTTAAAACTTCTACCCCAGTGCACTGACTCCCTCCTTAGTCAGATGCAGTCCATCAAATTTAAAGAACGTTCGCTCCCAAAACTGTTTCCAGTTCCCTACAAATTTGTGTCCTTTTTCCTGGCACCAGCCCCTGAGTCACATGTTTAGCTCCCCTATTTCCCCTTCTCTGACCTTACGTCCATCTGTCCCCCTCTCCCAGACTGGCAGGATCTCAGAGAAGGAGATGCCAGACAAAATGGATGATAGTTTGTCACCCAGCCTGGTCAGGTGTTCCTTGGTCTCCACAACTGACCGGCCAGCGAGATCGTTAGTCCCTATGTGTACCAGGATGTCAATGTTTTCTCCTGCTTCCTGAACAATTTTAGCAATGCGGTCAGTGTCTCTTCACGCTGTTGTACCTGGGAGACATCTGACCATTACCCCTGGCTGGAGATATGTATCAACTCCCCCGAATCATGGAGTCTTCTATGATCAGAAGTTTTTTGGACTTCCTTTTTGCTTTTTTTGTTTTGGTTCCTGTTTTGGGCGAGTTTTGATGTGCTCGCTCCTGTGCTGCAGTGTCCTGCTCTGCAGTGTCCTCTGCCCCTTTGTTTGATTTCAGAGATAAAGGCAGATACCTGTTTATAATTTTTATATGGTTTGTGGAGGTGATATGTTGGAGAGCACCAAGTGATAGGGCACCCAATTTGCTCCCCTAACCACCTGCCAACCTCCTGGACCAGCTACCCTCTGCGGTCGAGGTCCTTCTGTTGGATGTTGGGGAAATGGCGGGCAGTTCTTATAATATGTTTCCTCTTGAATATGCAATTTGAGGTGCACAATCTCTGCCCATGCTGTCTGGAGCTGTGCCCTTAGATCTCCAGTGGCCCAGTATGTAGGACAATGTCCTAAATCCTGTAAAACTGCCCTTCTGAAAAGTGTTCCACAGTACCTGCAGTCAATGATATCCATTCCAGATAAGTTGCTGGGTTTATAACCTGTTCGAGTAATTAGAAGGAAGAAAATGAAAGCAAAAGTTTGATTTTTTGTTTTGTTTGTTTTTGTAGAACTTCTTATAACAAGTCAAATTACTAGTGCCCCTGTAAATGAGGTCACTGTGTGGATACCCCTTTGATCCATCCCTTCCTGCTTTGCTACAGGAAATGTCACGACTGTGCTACCCTATGAAAGGAGTGTAGTGTGGAGTGGTTGGGGATGGGGGTGGGTGGCTGTGCCCTTCCCCTGCCGAAAAAGAAGAACCACAGACAAAAGAAACAGGGAGGTAAGAGCAGAAACAATCAACCAGCAACAAATGCAGTAGCCCTGAAAGCTTATCCTAATGATAGATAAATCTGTAAAACCTGTAAAGCACCACCTGTAATAATTTCACAGAAGATATACCCTGTAAGAAACACTTTGCTACAGAGAAAAATAAAGCAGTAACACAAGATATACCTTGCAAAAGACAATTTGAATCAGAAGATTACAGCGGTAATCTGTAGGCACACCCTGTAATAAAGCAGCAGAAGGTATACCCAGCAACAACAATTTGAATCAGAGAAAAATAAAGCAATAAAATGTTAGCAACAAACAGTAACAATCCCTGTGAGTACAAAATAAAAATAACAGCAGGTAAATCTGCATAGCCAAAAGAAGCCTTAATCCTTATCCTTGCTCTGGTAAGGTTCTTTGCTCTGTCCTTTCAAGCAACCTTGAAGAAAAGAGCTCAGGTGAAGATAGGTGCCTTGGCCAGCAAACCTAGTCTTCCAGAGGTCCAGGGATCTGGGCCTCCAGACCTGCACTCAGCTTGGCATCCTGACCAACGAGGCCAAGTCGGAGCTCGTGCCTTCGCAGGTGATGTGCTTCATTGGGGCAGAGCTTGACTCCTGCCAAGCCAGAGCCTGGCTCCTGGCCGCCCAGTGGACTCAGTGCCAAGGTAAATTTCAACCATCTGATCACTGTGACCCAGAAGATGTGGAACGCTCTCCAGTGGTGGACCATCCTGGATCATCTGCAGGAAGGGATCCCGTTTGTCCGCCCCAAGCCAACGGTTGTCCTCACGACCGATGCCTCTCTCATGGGCTAGGGAACCCACATGGGGAACAACAGGGCCCACGAGTTTTGGACCCCCGAGGAATCCTGATACCATATCAACCTGCTAGAGCTCAGAGCGGTCAGACTGGTGTTGTCAGCATTCGTTCAGCAGCTTCAGGGTCAACTGGTTCAAGTCCAAATGGACAGTACCACGACCATGTACTACCTCAACCGACAGGGCGGCACGAACTCCTGGCTGCTGTGCAGGGAAGTGCTCCGCATCTGGACACTCATGAGCCTACTGGAGGCAGATCTCCTAGCCATACATGTGGCAGGAGCCTCAAATCAACTGGCGGATGCCCTTAGCCGCGTAGGCGAGACATCCCGCGAGTGGTTTCTCCTTCCAGAGGTAGCTCACAGCCTGTTCTCCCACTGGGGAAACCGATGATGGACCAGTGTGCCTCCAAGGAAAACACCAAGCTGAGGCTGTTTCATGCCCGCCCCCCTCAGCAGGGCTCACTGCAGGGGGATGCCTTCTCGAGGCTGTGGACCCCAGGCTTCTTTTACACCTTCCCTCCATTTCCCTTGATCCACAGGGTACTTCTCAAGGTGAGGAGGGACAAGGCACAGATGATCCTGGTAGCCACAAACTGGCCACACCAGTTCTGGTATCCAGATCTCCTCAGCCTCAGCGACAGGCTCCTGAGGCATCTTCCAGCACGCACGGACCTGATATCTGTCAATCAGGGGAAGGTATTCCATCTGGACCTTCAATTCCTGCACCTGACAGCCTGCTACCTGAGTGGCTAGAGTTCCAGGCTTTGGATCTCTCTGAGGATGTACTCACAGTAGTGGAAACATCCAGAAAGGAGTCGACCAGAAGGTGCTATGCCTTTAAATGGAAAAGGTTTTCCATTTAGGGTGAGGGCAAGGGCCTGAACTCTCTGTCTTGTCCAGTGGCTAGCATATTAGACTACCTTGGGTCTCTGTCCAAAGGGGGTCTTCAGTCTACGACCCTTAAGGTGCACTGGACAGCCATCTCTGCTTACCAGGCGCGGGCCAGTCAGCAGAATGTGGCACAGGAAAAGGTGGTCTGGCACTTTTTCAAGTGCCTAGATCCCATATCCCCTCTGGTGCGTGACCCTCCACCTCCATGGGATTTACTACTAGTTTTAGTAAAATTCATGGGCAAGCCATTCTAACCAATGCACAAGTGTGAGTTGTCACACTTGTCTTGGAAGATCGCCTTCCTGGTGGCTATCATGTCAGCAAGAACTGGGGAGCTCCGGGTGCTTTCGGTGGAGTCTTCTTACCTTGTCTTCCACAGGGATAAGGTTGTCCTGTGCCCCCACTTGAAATTCCTCCTGATGGTGGTGTCACAGTTCCATCTTAACCAGGTAATGACTCTGCCTGTGTTCTACCTGAAATACACCTCAGATGCTGAGTACAGACTTCATACTCTGGACACGAGATGAGCTCTCTCTTATTACAAGGAGAGAATGGCGGAAATTCGAGGAGAGGTTCACCAGGTGTTTGTCACCTACACTGAAGCTGCACCTGGCAGACCTGCAGCAAAGCGGACAATTGGCAGGTGGGTCACTTTCTGCATTGATCTCTGCTATCGGTTGGCGGGTAGGGAGCTTCCCATATGGCTAAGGGCTCATTCCACCTGCCATACCGCTGCATCAGTGGCTGTTTCCAGGGACATCCCTATCCAGGAAATCTGCTGGGCTGCTACCTGGAAGTCAGCAAACACCTTCATCACCCACTACCACATCGACCTTGAGTCATGCCGGGATGCTGGTTTTGGGGCCTCAGTTCTCCAATCTCTGTTTCCCAAGTAGGGGGTGTGCGCCTTGCCTCCCTTCTTGGAGTCTGCCAAGAAGTGTGGATCAACAACATATCCACTTCCCTAGAAAGACAGGTTACTCACCTGTAACAGTAGTTCTAGGAGTGGTACATGTTGTTCATCCACTCTGACCCAACCGACCTCCCTGTCTGCGACGCACAACCTGGCTTCCAGCGGGCTAAGATCTGGCATAGTGGGGTGGAGCCAAGGGTTATACCACCTGGGAGGGTGGGAGGAGCCAGCTTAAAGACCTTCCGGCAAGAATTAAAGGGGAAAGGGACATGTCAAGAAGTGTGGATGAATAACATATACCACTCCTAGAACTACTGTTACAGATGAGTAACCTGTTTATGCTGCTGCAGCAGGCTTTAAGATTGGGGAAAAAGTAAAGAAGGGTGTCTCAGAGTACTTCCCAGCTTCGGGGGAGGGGGTGTTCATACTGCCACATGCGCCTTGCCTCCCTCCTCCCGGAGAACTGCTAGGAGTCTGCCAGAAGTGTGGATAGAACATCATAGCCACATCCCTAGAAAAACAGGTTACTCACCTATAACAGTAGTTCTAGTAGTGGTATATGATGTTCATCCACACGAACCCACCCAACCTCCCCTGGCTTTGGCACACACAGCTGCTTCCAGCGGGCAAGATCTGGCATCATGGGGTGGAGTCGACGGAGTTACCACCCAGGTGGGTAGGAGGAGCCAGCTTGAAGACTTTCCAGCAAGCTTTCAAAGGGAAAGGACACTGCCAGAAGTGTGGATGAACATCATATACCATTCCTAGAACTACTGTTACAGATGAGTAACCTTTTTTTCTGCGCAAAAGGAGTTCTCTGTCAGTTCCAGGTCGTGCCCTTCAGCCTCTTATCCACGCCCTGGGTCTTCATGTGCATGAGAGTGGTGGCAGCCTTCCTGCAATGTCAGGGCATCAGGGTTTACCCCTACCTGGATGGCTGGCTGATAGCCGAGCTGTCAAAGAAGGCAGTGGAGCGGTCCAGGGATCTTGTCCTCGAGACCTGCAGAGGTTTGGGCCTCTTGGTCAACCCAGCCAAGTCCAAACGGATCCTGCCATGGGTGAGTCACTTCATTGGGGCAGAGCTAGAATCCCTACGAGCCACGGCCTGCCACCCTGTAGACTGGGCACTGGATCTTACCTCCTTTTCCTGATCATTTCAGGTTGGGTACTCCGTCCCTCCCTGGGACTTCCAGTGGCTGCTGGGGTACATTGCGTCCTGCACCAGAGTGGTCCATTGGGCCCACTGCCAGATTCAGCACCTGCAGTGGGAATTGGGCCATCAGTGATCCCAGCACCTAGGACATTTGGACCAGTCAGTCACTGTGACCCAGCTGATGTGGGATGCTATCCAGTGGTAGCTGATTCCAGAAAATTTGGAGGAAGGGGTCCTGCTTTTCCGCCCAGAACTGACTGTGACAATCATGATGGATGCTTCTCTGGTAGAGTTGTGAGCACACCTGGGAGACCACAGGACCCATGGGTTCTGGTCATCCAGGGAGTCCCATCATCACATCAGCCTGCTGGAATTCTGTGTAATGTGGCTTGGTCTGACAGAATTCGCTCTTCTTGTCAGGGGTCCGGTCATGCAGGTCCAACGGACAACACCACAACCATTTTCTACCAGAGCAGGCAGGGCGACATGCATTCCCCTCCCTTGTGTCAGGAGGCCCGCCACAACTGGACCCCTGTGCACAGCCTGGGTGCAGATCTCCTGGTTATCCATGTCACTGGAATAAACAGTTGGCTGGTGGACACTCTCAGGCAAGTGGAAAAGATGTCATGTGTGGTTTCTGCATTCATAGGTGGTGGACTTGTTTGCCTTCTGGGAGAATGCAAAATTGAGGCTGTTTTGTGCCTGCCACCCCACAGTCCAGGACACTAGTGGAGGATGTCATCATGAGGTGCTGGACCCAGGCCTCGTGTATGCCTTTCCTGCTTTCCCCCCAATCCACAAGGTGGTGGTCAAGGCCTGGAAGTTCAAGGCACAGATAATCCTGATAGCTGTGGACTGGCTGTGGCAATTCTGGTACCCAGATCTCAGCCTCAGCAGCATGGCATTTGCTTATTCGCCCGCATCTGCTGCCTAGACAACAAGGGAAGGTACTGCACAAGGAGCTTCAGACATCACAGCCTGGTTCTTGATCTGTCACTGCTACTAATTTCCAAATATTGTCTTACCTAGCTCTTTCCTAACCCTCTAAATAACTCTGATAAAAGCTGTTTTATGCACTTATTATTGTTCCTGTATGCCTTATGCTTACTGGCTGCAGCCAGTATCTCTTCTTGTTTTTGTATTAATAGTTCTCACTTGTAATTATTTTTTTCTTACCCATTATATGTTTTATATCCTGCTCAATTAATGTACTAATTTTTCCTTGTGCATCTGCCATGTACTATATTGTATTTTTTACTGTTGATTATGTATAAGGGACCACCTTGTGAATGAGCCTGCTCAATGGTTGTTATCCCTTCAAATAAAACTGAACTGAACTGATTGGCTAGAGTTCCAGGCTTTGGGTCTCACAGAGGATGTGCTCCATGTTGTGGAGGCCTCCAAAAAGGGTCAGCTCACTGATGCTATGCCTTTAAATGGAAACAGTTTTTATTTGGTGTCAGGGCTAGGAGCTTATTCCCCTTGCCTGCCCTGTGGCTTGTATCCACGAGTACCTCTGGTCCCTCTCCCAGCTGGGACTGCGAGTAACGACCTTCAAGGTGCACCTGGCAGTCATTTCTACATATTGGGCGCAGGCTGGTATATTGATGGTGGCCCAAGAGAAGGTGGTCGGGTGCGTTTTCGACAGTCTGGGTCACCTGTCGCCTTCAGTGTGTGAACCACCACTTCCAAGAGACCTACTGCTGGTACTGGCTATGCTTATGGCCAGGCCATTTGAGCCTGTGCACAGGTGTGAGATGTCACACCTGTCTTGGAAGACGGCCTTCATGGTGGCCATCACATCAGCCAGAAAGATCAGTCAGTTCCAGATGCTCTCAGTGGAGTCTCCATATTTGATCTTCTGCAAGGACATGGTCATCCTTTAGACTCACCAGAAGTTCCTACTAAATGTTGTATTGAAGTTTCACCTTAACCAGGTGATGAACTTGCTGGTATGTTTTACAAACTCATCTTTGAAGGCCAACTGCAGGCTTCCTACTCTGGATCTGTGGGGGTTGGGGTGCTCTCCTACTGTGTTGAGTGCATGGCAGGAGTTCAGGGTGAGGCTTGCTAGCTGTTTGTAACATGTATCATTAAGTGAAGCCACAACTGGCAGATTAGCAGCTAAGTGGATGATTGGCAGGTGGATCACCTACTGCATTGACCTCTGCTATAGGTTAGCTGATAGGGAGCCTCCAGTAGAATTTAGAGCTCATTCCACCAGATATACCTCTGCCTTGGTGGCTGCTTCCATGGACATTCCTGTCTAGGAGTTCTGTAAGGCTGCCAGCTGGAAGTCAGCAAACACTTTCATTTCCCATTACAGCATCAAGCCTAGAGTCTCATCAGGATGCTGAATTTGGGATCTCTGTCTGCCAAGTGCAGGTGCACACCTTGCCCCCTCTTCCCAGATAACTGCTGGAAGTCTGCCAGTGTGTGGATAAGGGATCTATATCCACGCCCCTAGAAAAAACGGTTACTCATCTGTAACCGTAGTTCTAGAAGTGGCATATAGTTCACATCTACACCACCTACCTGACCTCCCCTGGCAAGTGGCATACATATGCCTGCTTCTAGCATGCAAGATCTGATATCATGGGACAGAGCCAAAGGATATACTTCCTGCGTGGTGGGAGGAGCTTAGCTTAAAGACGTTCCTATGAATCATCGGTTCTAGTGGAACTGCCAATGTGTGGATGTGAACTGTATACGAGTCATAGAACTACAGTTACAGGTGAGTACTCTCTCTCTCTCTATATATATATATTCTTTTTTTTTTTGCTAATAGGAACTGTCCTGGAGTTTACATGGGTTGCCTTATTCCTTGTGACGAAATCTGTACACCATAGCAATTGCCATTCATTTAAGTGCAACTTGGTAACACAGGGAAAATGTCAGAGGGTTAAAAAGATCAGGGTTTGAGTCCTGACACAAACCTTAAATTTTGTGTGTGGGCGGGGTAGCTTGTGAGTGTAGTATTGTGTGGAGGGTGTAGCCTCTGAGTGGTGTGTTGGGAGGATGTGTAGCCTAGGAGCAGAGCATTGGATAGAGGGCTGCAGCCAGGCAAAGTAGTGATAGGTTAGAGTAAGAGTGCAGCCTGGGAACAGAGTATTGGAATGTAGGGGTGCCATCTGGGAGTGGAGCAGTGGGTTGGGGGGTTCTCAACCTGGGAGCAGAGCATTGGGAGGAAGGTGTAGCCTGAGAGCAGATAATTTTAGGGAGGTGTAGCCTGGGGAGGAGAGCATGTGGGGAGGTGTGGCCTAGAAGGAGAATGGGGGTGGGAGGTGTAGCCTGAGAGCTGAGCATGGGGGGAGTTGTAGCCTGGAAGCAGAGCATGGAGAGGGGTAGTCTGCAAGCAGAACATTTGGGGAAGTGTGAATTTGGGAGTGGAGCATTCGAATTATGTGTGCAGCCAGGCAGTGGGGGAATAGATAGGGGAAAGGGTGCAGCCTAGGAACAGAGCACTGGCTGGTAGGGGTGCAGCCTGGGAGTGGAGCGATGAGGGGGAGGTGTAGTCTGGAAGTAGAACAATACTTTTATCCCAGAAATACATTATGGGGGTGTAACCTAGGAGCAAATTATAGGGAGCAACGAAGCTTAGAAATGGGGCATGGGTGAGAGGTGTTGCCTGGAAGCAGAGCTTGGTGGGTAGTGTACCCTGCAAGTGGAACATGGGTAGGAGGTGGGGCCTGGGAGAGGTATGCTGGAGGGAGGTGTAGCCTGGGAGTGGAGTGTTGAGGTGAGGTGTAGCCTGGGGTGGGGCATTAGAAAGTGTAGCCTGGTAGTTGGGCATTGGAAGGGGGGTGTAGCCTGAAGTAGTGTTGTGGAAAGATGGAGCCTGGGAGTGGAGAATGGGGGAGTTGTAGCTTGGGAGTGTAGCATTTGAGGGGTGTATCCTGGGAGCAGAGCATTAAGGGGGAGGGAAGCAGCCTGAAAGTGGAGCATTGGGAGCAGACCACTGGGGAATGTAGTCTGGGAGTGGAGCATTGGAGCAGAGGTGTAGCTTAATCTGGAGCATTTGGGGGAGGTGGAGTGTAGCCTGGAAGCAGAGGGTTGTTGGGTGGTAGCCTGGGAGTGGAGTTTTGGGGGGAGGTGTAGCCTAGGTGTGGAGCATTGGGGAGGAGATGTAGCTTGGGAGTGGAGTATTGAGGAGGAGGTGTAGCCTGGGAAGGGAGCATAGGGGGTAGATGTAGCCTGGTAGAGGGGTGTGGGGAGGATAAAGTCTAGAAGTGGAGCTTTTTAGGCAGGGAGGTGTAGCATGGGAGTGGAGTGTTAGGGGGTGATGTAGCCTGGGAGCATAGCATTGGGTGGGAGGTGTAGCCTAGGAGTGGAGTATTACAAGGGATGTATAGCTTGGGAGCACAGTGAGGAGGAAAGGTGTAGCATGGTAAGCAGTGTCAGGAGAGGTGGTGTAACCTCGAAGCGGAGCATGGAAGGTGTAACCTAGGAGTGGAGCATTGGGAGGGGGCGTAGCCTGTAAGCGCAGCATGAGAGGGAGATGTAGTCTGGAAGCTGAGCATGTGGGAGGTGTAGCCTGGAAGTGGAGCATGGGGGGTAGTATTGCCTGGAAGTCGAGTATTGGATTAGGAGTGTAGCCTGGAAGTGGAGCAAGGGAGGAGGTGTAACCCAGAAGCATAATGTAGAAGGGAGGTTTTGCCTGGGGGCAGAGCCTGGGGGATGTGCAGCCAGGCAGAAGAGCATGGGTGGGGGTAGACGCAACCTGGGAGCAGAGCATGGGGGAGATGAAGCCTGGTAGGTGAGTACAGGGGCGAGGCGCAGCCTAGGAATGGAGGTCTGGGGTAGGTGTAACCTGTGAGCAGAGTGTTGGTGGGAGGTGTTGCCTGGGATCGGAAGATTTGCAGGGCTGGTAGCTTGGCAGTGGAGCATGGGGGTGTGGTGTTGCCTGGAAGTGGAGCATGGGGGGGTTGTAGTCTGGGAGCAGAATGTTGGGGAGAGATTTAGTCTGGAAGAGGAGGGTGGGAGGGAGGAAGTGTAGCTTGAAAATGGAGCATGGTGGGCTTTTGTAACCTGAAACTGGAGCATGGAGGGTTGGTGTAGCCTGGAAGTTGAGTATGGGGGAGAAATGTGTAGCCTGGAAGCGGAGCATTGTGGGGAGGTGTAACCTGGAAGTGGAACATTGTGAGGAGGTGTAGCCTGAAAGCAGAGCATTGTGGGGAGGTGTAGCCTGAAAGTGGATCATGGAGGAGAGGGGTAGCCTGGGAGCAGAGCATGGGGGGATGTAGCCTGAGAACGGAGTGCTTGGATGGGGTTGTAGGCTCAGGAGTAGAACATTTGGGGTGGAGTTGTAGCCTGGGAGCAGTGTTGGGTGATAAGTTGTAGCCTGGGAGTGGAGCATGAGAGTGAGGGGTAGATGAAGCCTTGCAGCAAGCATGTAGCGAGATAAAGCTTTGGCGTGGACCATTGGTTAGGGATGGTTGCCTTGGAGCAGAACATTGGGGGGAGGATGCAGACTGGCAGCTCAGCCTATGGTAGACTTGATGCAGGCCAGGCCCTAAGCCTTGGAGAGTGGTGCAAACTAGGTACTGAACCAGAAGGGGACATGGAGCAACAGCTATGACTACAAAGGGGCTTGAACTAGTGAGCTACTAAAGGCAGACTAGGACATAGGTGGGGACACTGCTGATTAGGATTTGGAAGTAGGAAGCAGTATGCAGGAGGGTTGCTACCGAGAGAGTGTCAGTTTATTTTCTTTACCCGTGGCTCTTGGTTCTCATTGGGATTTAAACCTATCATCAGCTGGGAGGTGAAAAGTGGGAGGCATCATAGTGTTTAAAGGACAGGTTTATGGAGCTAGAGATCCCAGCTTCAGCTTCACTTATACCTCTCAACAGTCCGTGATTACGAGTGCATTGCTCATTTTATCTCTCAAAATTGCTCTGACACTCATCCATCCCTCATGGAAAAAGTGCTGCCCATGCAGAGAACGTGCAGCAAATTCAGTCTTTAAAGCAGAAATTAATAATATTCTAAGATGCTAAATCAAAAATAAATTTTGCTTAAGTAAACAGAACGGTTTCCACAGTGTTCTGAGCTTGCATCTCCATGCAGGGATGTAGCCAGGATCTCAGAACTGCATACCAAGTGGCCTCACGGCTACGCCCCTCTTGTTAGGGTGAGCTACCCCCAACCCCTGGGGTTTAGCTGGACATTACACAAATGTACAGGACCATATATGATGCCTCATTTTGCACAATAACTACAACATTTGTATCACATGACAGTGGTTGTTGCCATGCGTGGGTAAATACAAATGCCATACATTGTTCCCTAAGGCACCCACATACCAGCCCAGAGCCTATAAAGTTGTAATGTCCTTGGGATGCAAAGAGAGTATTACTGACCAGTCCATCTAGGTTCGACTCCTATGAATGACATTACAGAAAGGTTAAGTGGTTTTCTTGTTAGATGTCATGGAAAAAACATGCAGTGCAGAGCCTATTTGCTACCCCCCTTAACTAAACCTGCACACCATGGAGTGCTTGGAGTATGCCTGCCTACACCCATATCTCCATGTTTGAGGATGTGCTCCTTGTTATGAGGGTCAGTGTCCCTCATTTTTGAATGCCCCTGTCCCTCATTTCAGTAACAAAAGGTTGAGAGGTATGTTTCCATTTACTGACTGCATGACCTTAAGTGAGTCACTTGTCTAGCCTGTGCTTTGGTCCACCTAGCTATGAAACTGGGTAAAAGAAAGACCCGATTGAAAACAAGATGCTGGATCTCAGGTGGGCTCTCCTGGATAAAAAAAAAAAAAAAAAAAAAGACTACAGTCGGAGCCGGTACACCTGCTAATACATTACACATACATATAATACATTCTGCTAATACATTAGCTTAATAAGGGTATAGAATTGTGTGTGGCTTAGTTGTAATATCGTTGTATTAATGTGATGTAAAAATCCCGCATTGACTAGACAACATGGAAAAAGTTTATAGGGCATTTATTCTACTACCCTATTAGAAATGGGGGGGGGGTAGGTCAAGCAGCTGCTATGCAGTGTTATATATTTCTATGCAAGCTACAGTATACCATTGCATTACTACTCTGCTGTAGTGAGTACATTGCTGACTTTTTCCCTTAGAGTGTTCAAAGCAACGAAGTTCACCTTTTCCGATTTTGGCCACACCCAACAGAGTGCTAACAAGAAATCTGTTTTCAGTGTTGGAAATGGATAGGGTTCACTGAGGGAACCTGTCACCTGTGGTCTTGTAATAAGGGGCCTGGAAACATGTTTTTTCATTATGTTTTGCATTTTTACACTTTATTTAGTCAGTTTTATGCCTTTACTTAGAAGCAGTCACTCCTAATTTTACTCCTGGAAATGAGTTCCCCTGGGTTCCATCCCATTTGTACTACTGTCTGCTTTAAGCTTCATTATACAATGGCAAGAAATAATGCTGGTGCCTAATTGGTCAGTCTGGGAGTGGACTCGTGATGTTATCCCAGCATAACATCACTGATCAAGTCCCAGCATACAGACGACCACACCAAGTGTTTGAATCACTCCACCAGCCAGTCCTCTGCAGCCTGCTACACTGATCACCCCTCGGCACCTGCCTTTGGTGTCCTTGGCTCCTTAATAGCTAAAGTTCACTAAAATCCTCTCTCCCAGCAAATCACCCCAGCACAACAAATCTGACCATTTTTTTCTTATTTCAGACCCTGCCTGGAAAAAAAAAGAGTGAGAAAGCACCAGATCGCTGTCTGCCAAAACAGAAATACGCTGTCCCCCACCCTCACTCCATCAAGTTAGGTCTATTCTGATGGAGGAATGTGGCTGCCATGTTAGTCTAATCTATGATGTAGAAGAAGCAAATATGATGCAGGTGATAACTTTTAAAGGAAAACTGCACCCTCTTATTTTCTAAATGTCATTTGCTTCCATGTCAACAGACAACTCTTTAGCTGTTAAAGATGTATGTAATTGCTTCTGTTAGTTTTCCCACTTCATACTAGGCTCTATCACTCTCCTGGGAGGGTCCATTTCACGGTTGTTGAAATCTCATTGTCCTTGAGAGCTGCATTAGCATATGAGAATGTGATGCGTAATCAGCCTTTAAACTCCTCAGTATGCCTGTCTGCTTAAGTAGTTTTAAAAGAACCAAGTTGCAAGAAGCTGTGAAATACCACATTTACAGTACCTTCAGTGAGTTTTACAAGCTATCTGAGTTATAATGCAGTTTTTTTCCCCCTTTAAAACTCCATTCAGTTTATGTTTCCAGAGAGTTTTTGCAGGGTATTTGTTATTTTAGCATAGAGATACATGATATAAATAGGTGATCTAACATCATGTTATATGCTAATGCAGCTCTCAGGCACAATGAGATTTCAACAACCATGAAATGGACCCTCCCAGGAGAGTGACAGGGCCTAGTATAAAGTGTGAAAACTAACTGATGCACTTGCATACATCTTTAACAGCTACATGAAAAGAGTTGTCAGTTGACATGGAAACAAATAACATTTAGAGGATATGAGGGTGTGGTTTTCCTTTAATAGACTAACACAATTGTTTTTGAGACTAACTTTCAAGAGTTAAAAGTTCAGTAGAAGGTATCACCCACCTGTAGCATACAGTACTATGTGTTGTTTTTTTCATCTTCTGTTTTCTGATGCAAAGCAGCATAGTTACTTATGTTATGGTCTTGGATTGGTACAGTTCCTTGGAGATCAGATAGGCAGCAGAGGAGTCAAACCAGAGCTCAGATTTCAGTTTACATTGCCACTCTCTGTATACCTATGTAAATTGGAGTCATTAGCAGCATAAAGATGACTGACTACTTTTTTGTACCATTCTCTTTTGTCTGTTCTATCAGTACAGTAGTACAGTGTTTTTTTTTAATTTATTTTAAATTTAACCCCAAGGGCATCAAATACCCATTTTCATGGGGGACCAAGGAGACGTACAGAAGGTACATAAACAATACAGACATGATCACAATACAGTAATCAATCAAAACATTTATAAATTGAGTTACCTGTGCAATGTTGTTTCATTTTGCTTTTGAATGATTCATAAGTATATACTATGGAGGTAAAAAAAAACAAACAGTTTATGCTATATCAGATCTACATTAGTTGATAAGGTTATACTGTAATTGCATTGTAGCTGGAATTTAGTTGCATGCAATAAACGTAACTAAAGTATACTGTAATATTCTTAATATAATATACCCTTCTGCATGTAATTAATGATTAGGTACATTTAAAATAAAGTGCAACTATTGATGATAGAATTGTTCTTTAGTCACTGACACTTGCCCCAGTCATGTTGAATGTTTTGTTTATGAGCCGGCCCAGTGACACTGAGGGTTGAGGCACTGGATGCCACACCTCGCTCCACACCAGCGACCTAGGTTTGGTGATGGACTCTGGTATCTGGGGGGTTGGCAGGGGAAGGAGAGGATGGAGCATCTGGAGGACAGCTCTTCTCTCCCTGGGGAGGGATCCAGGGTTGCTCTGTGCTCTGCTGACCAATGATGGAGATTGGGAGCATTGCAGGAATACCAGCCGATGTAAGGGGCGGAGTGCGATAACCACTAGCAGGGCAGCTGTGCACAGGCGTCATTGCACGCTGCACTCTGAGGGGAACCAAGAATGGAAAACCCATGGCAGGCAATGGCGGGTCACCCGGGGCTGAAACCCCACATGCCCAGTGCCGGCCTCAATCCCGATCCTACCCCTGGGGATCTTCGGCCTGCTCCTCCTGTGTGGACTGGTGGGAGAGGAGGGGATCCTGATACTGAAGCTTCGATTGAAGGAGTGTTTCAGGCAGGCAGTTAGGGGTGGAAGCTGAGTGAGCCCGCCTGAGAGATGCCCAGGAGTGACAGGTGATAAAAAGAGTGTAAAAACAAAAGTGTTTACTCAGCAGCATTTTCCATCTGCAGAGGTGGCACAGAACACAGAAACACATGCCATAACTATAGATTCATGAATAAGGGGGAAGGGGAGGCAAGGGGGTGTTGAAGGTTGTGGACAGCGGAGTGAGCGTTGCTCTCTCATTGGGGTGGTTAGGCCTCGAAGACACCCTAGGGCGAAATGGGTTCTGGAGTGTGGTAACCCCATTCTGGTTCCCATACCCAAGGGCACCTCTTCTTTTAGAGGGCAAGTGGTTGGGACAATTCGTCAACCTCGTCCAACTCAGGCGCTGTTGTGCAATGCCAGATCTGTCTGCAATAAGACTGCTCTTATTGCGGACTTTGTTGCTAGGGCAGATCTGGCTTGCATTACCGAGACATGGTTGGATGGGAATGCGGCCCCATTTTTAGAGGCCGCTGTTCCCACCGGGTTCTTGGTTATACATCGCCCGAGATTGGATCGCGGTGGGGTGGCGGTCTGTTTTAAGACCGAATTGGGCCTAACTGATGTTCCAGTTGAGGAGGCCAGATCATTTGAGTGCACTGTGGTAGCTGGGGTGGGGTGCAGGATTGCTCTCATCTACAGTCCACCTGGGGATGAGAAGCTTTTCCTGCAGGAAATAGCAGATTTCGCCGCCGACATGGCCTTGGAATCGCCCAGATTGATGGTGCTGGGCGATTTCAATGCATGGGTCGACGACGAATCTTCGCTTTTTGGTCAACATTTCCTCCAGATGATGACATCTTTTGGCTTCACTCAGGTTGTTTCCACAGCTACTCACAAGGGAGGTCACTCTCTTGATCTGGTTTTCCTCCTGGGGATCGAGGCATCCGACTTGGTGGTGGAATCGGTCGGTTGGTCTGATCATTACTCAGTTGGATTCAATTTTGAGGCCCCCCTTGGTAGGTCGGCCCCTGTGGAGTTGGTCAAGTACCGCCCATTGCGGGATGTTGCCCCTGAAGACCTGATGGCGGTTATTGACCTCTCGTTGTGTGACGAATTGTGCTCTGATCCTGAGCAGCTGGTGGTGGCCTATAATGGGGCCATCTCGGCTGCTTTGACCAGATTGCACCAACCCGTGTTCGCCCCCTTCTGTGCCGTCCCATTGCCCCTTGGTTTGATGGGGCGTTGAGAGGGTTGCGGAGGTTGGGGCGTAGGTTGGAGCATCAGTGGAGGAAGACTGCCTCGGATGACGACCATCTTATTTTGCTAGAGCATTATAAGCTCTATCAAACAGAAATTTCCCATAAGAAGGCAGAATTCCTGTCCAGGGAAATTTCTGTCGCTCGGAATCGACCGGCTCGGCTCTTCAGAACTGTTGACAGACTGTGCAACCCAGCCTGTTGGCAGGTCCGTTGAGTTTGACTGCAGAATGACTGCGAGGAGATCGCTCGATTCTTTGTGAATGAGGTGGAAGACATTCGGAGGCAGTGTCCCCGACCTCACTCCAAGGCTGTTACAGTTGATCAGTGTGTTGTCGCAGAGCCCAGAGTTTCCTGGAGTTCCTTTAATCTTCCGGACCTCGTGGACACTATGAGGATTGTCTCTGAGATGCGCCCAACATGTTGTAGTTTGGATCCGGGTCCTACTTCCTTGATTATAGGATGTAGTGAACTTATTGGCCCGGTCCTTGCTCGGATTATTCGGTGTTCTTTGGAGATGGGAGTTTTCCCTAGCTCTCTGAAGGAAGGTGGTGACTCCTTCTGAAGAAAGCTTCTTAGACAATGACCTAGCCAACTACCGTCCGATCTCTAACCTCCCTTTTGTGGGGAAGGTTATTGAAAAAGTTGTGGCGACTCAACTTGATAACCATTTGACCATCCATAGTTTATACGAGCCTCTCCAGTCAGGTTTTCATAAGAGGCATAGCACCGAGACTGCTCTGGTTCGGGTGCTCAATGATCTCCTGATGGCGAGAGATCGGAGACAATGCTCTATTCTGGTTCTCCTTGATCTATCATCAGCTTTTGATACTGTGGATCATGGGGTTTTGCTCGAACGTCTGAGGTCCATCTGCGGGCTTTCAGGTGTGGTCCTCAGATGGTTTTCATCTTACCTCCTGGGGAGAACACAGAGAGTGGTTTCCGGTTTATGTTCATCCGGGGCTTTCTCTCTACCTTGTGGGGTACCTCAGGGTTTGGTGCTTTCCCCCATGTTATTCGCAGTATATATGCTACCCCTCGGAGACATTGTAAGACGGTATGAGCTGAGGTTTCACTGCTATGCTGATGATACCCAGCTCTACCTGTCTTTTGCACCTGACCAGGTTAGTGCTATCTCGGTGCTGAATAACTGCCTCGTTGATATCCAAGACTAGATGAATACCAGTGGTTTGAAGTTGAACCCGGGAAAGACTGAGGTTATGGTAGTGGACCCCGGTCGCAGGGTCGAGGGTCTAGGGAAAGGGTCCCCCTCTGGATTAGTTTTTGGGGTAGACCAGATCCCTACCTCTGAATGGGTGCATAACCTGGGTGTGGAGCTTGACACTGGCTTGACCCTTCGTTATCAGGTGTCTGCAGTAGTCAAGACTTCATTTTTCATCTTAGAAACATCTCAGGATTAGGCACCTGGTTCCACCAGCGATTTGCCGTTTTGGTCCACGCCTTTGTGACATCTCGTCTTGATTACTGTAACTCCTGTACCTAGGGCTTGCTGGGGTTGATATCTGCCGCTTGCAGCTAGTGCAGAATGCAGCAGCACGTTTGTTGACTGGGGTGTCTAGAAGGTCTCATATTACCCCTGTGCTGCGCACTCTGCACTGGCTGCCAATACAGTGGCAGATCACCTTTAAAGTGGGTCTTCTGACCTACAAAGCCCTACATGGGTTAGGTCCTGACTACCTGAAAGAGCTTCTGGTGCCTTACACCCCTCTGAGACAGCTTCGCTCAGCTGACGAGGGGTTGCTGGAGATACCGAGGGTGAATTTGAAGTCTTCTGGAGCCCGTGCTTTTGGCTTTGCAGCTCCCACCCTCTGGAATTCTCTGCCCCGCCAGCTCCGAGAAGGTACAACGGTGGATAGTTTTAAGAAGGCTTTAAAGTCATTTTTATGGAATCAGGCATTTCCTGTTGTATTTTAATTGTTTATTTTAATTATTTTATTGGTTGTATTGTCAGTGTATGTATTGTTACGTTGATGCTATGATGCTTTGTACAGCGCCTTGAAATATTTGAAAGGTGCTTAATCAAATAAATTTTATTATTATTATTATTATAATAAATTAGATCTGTATGGAGGAAGGGAAGGGGGATGGGGGCACAGACTGACACAGAAGAGCAGAGATCTCATACATACCAATGAGGTGATGAAACTCCACTGTGGAAATAGAAGGTAATATATGTCAGTTCCTGTCTGCCCTGGTCCCTCTCATCTTGTTAGCAATATGTTGCATAGCTATCACTATGCAGCTGTAAAAAGGGCAGAGAGGAATTCCTTGTTAGTTGTGAATGACTGCTGCTTTCATCAGCATGTCAGGCATGGAACAAGAGAAGCTAATGCTCATGATTTGCTACAGAGTAGGGCAATGACATGGCCAGAGCAGTAAGAATTGGGAAGCTGTGGGTAACAGTAACCAAAATTGGACTAAATTTGAGATGATACCTTAGCCTCATTGCAACAAAAAAAGACCAGGTAGATAACTGATTTGATAAATTGAGGTTGCTCATTATATGTAGATTATCAAATGCACAACTGTACTGCAGATCATTGATAGAGCTTCATCAAGGGTATCTCTTGCAGCAGGTACTACTCTTGGGCACTCACCAGAGGGTGCTGCTGTGCACGGTGGCTTTCACCAGTAATGTTTGCTTGGGGGCCACCCACATATTACAACATTTCTTCTGCAACTATAAATATGTGGGAAGCCCCAAGCATCCTCAGTTCTTTTTCCCACCATCTTCAGCTCAGTGCACAAAGTAGCTATTCGCCTCTGCATGTATACAATGAAGATGCTGATGAGAAATCAAGCCGGGAATGGTATTTAACCGTTAACTCTATCTTCGATCACCGAATGTTAAACAATTCAGAATCTCTCTCTTTATGAAATGCCATTGTGGTCATGAAATGTACCACTATGATAACCATACCATTTGTGTCAGGTGCTTGGGGGCTGCTAACAACATCTCCACCTGCACACACTGGCAGGAATTAAACCAGGCTACATGTCACCGACGTTTGCAAGAAATTGAATCATATTTCATGGAACAAAAGCTTGCTCTTCTTGAGACAGGAACCCACCCTCGAGATACATCGTCGGCAACCCCAGCCTCCTACAAGCACTCCAGCAAACACAAGCACAAGGACAAGGAGAAATCTTCATCATCATCAGAAGATAAGCAGTCGTTGATGGTCACTTCTCCTGGTGTTCCGTCAACCACTAGAGAATGTACTATGCAGTCGTTGTCGACATTACCAGTCCCCTATCTGTGGCCTTATCGGTATTGACCACAGTGACCAATACAGCGTCCTCTCATCTACTGTCAATGATAACCCACCCTCCTACGGGTTTAATGAACCTGTCGATGGCCTGAGCCTTTCAACACTCTATTGCCTCCGTTTCAGTCTCCATCGACGACTGACTCGGGTTATGTTATTAGGGATGAAGGATTTTCAATAATGGTGGTCCTTAAACTGCTGCCACCTTTGAAAGTGGCTACACATTGGGGAAAGGCTGAACAACTTAAGGGATCCTCTTATTACACCCCAGGAACCAAACCTCATTCTCAGCCTAGACCAACCGCATTTATTATACCACTGACCAGATCTACCTCACAGAATCCGTCTTCCTCACAGTCATTGCTGGCTTCCTCCGTCAATGTTGCAGCTGTTGTACAGACCATACTCCAAATTATGCACAGTATGCAGGCACCTCAGCCTTCACCCCTCAGTGAGAGACATAACTTACACTTCCCTACTTTCCCTTCTCCCAAGAGGACTCGTAGGGATGCAGACTACAAAGAACCTTCTCCAGACTTATCTATACTTTCTATGGAGGAAGAATTCTTTCCCAATTATGAAGAGGAGTTCCAGGAATAATTAGATACTGGAGATGGCCTCCGCCCTCCTCCACTGCATCCACGGTTTCCTCAGCAGGTGAGGCTGTGCACCATACCCCAGTCTCTTTGGATGACCCGTCATTCCTTGAGATGATGGCTCAAATACAAAAAGTCATGGGGTTTGCTACCACTGAGCAAGATAAGCACTGCTGTGACATGGCAGACTGTCTGGACCTCCCAGAGGATCTGGCCATTGTAGTCCCACCACTTATTCAGGCTTATCAGAATGCAGTCCCCTCAGCCTGGCACCAACCCTCTGTACAGCCTGCGGTCCCAAGAAAAGCTGACCACCTTTATCAATCCCCAGTGGACCACCCATTCTTTTCCACTGCACTGCAAGCTGATTCAGTGATAATTAACATGGCACATGATCGAACTAGGAGACCCAAACATCTTGGCTCCTTTCCACCAGACAAAGAACCCAGACGTCTGGATTACATCAAGGGTGTATCAAGCAGGAACCATGAACTTGCACACACTTAACTACATGAGTCACATGCTAAAGTATCAAAAAACACTGTGGTCCTCAGCAACTGAAGTGGTCAACAAGTTGCCGCAGTCCGAAGAGCAGGACCAGTTATTAGCCACCATTACTACCGGCACTTCCCTGTCCCGTCATTTATTGAGGTCGGATTATGATACTGTGGACACATCAGCCAGAACCTCTGCAATGGGGTTAACTTTATGTAGAGATGCTTGGTTAAGAGTCTCAGGATTTACACCTGATGTCCAACACAAAATTCTTAATGCTCCATTTAATGGGACAAAATGTTTGGGTCAGACACCCAATCCATACTAGATGATTTGCAAGCATCTGGCCCGAACACTGAGAGCAGTGCACTGAATGTCTCACTCGTCCCAACCCACTGAATAACAGAAATACCAACAGTCCTTTCAATTTTGAAGGACAGGACAACAAAGAGGAAACTACAGACAATCCTCCAGGGGCAAACAGAAGAGTCAATCTGCATCACATACCTCTACCCCCGCCACCAAGGGGTCCCAGTCCACCCCCACTACTTTCTGACTTCATAACCTCTCTCCACAGCTTCCTCCCGCCAGCCTTGGAGGCTGTGTGCAGCTGATTCTCACATCACCTAGAGGCCTGGCAAAATATAACCACAGACGAATGGGTGTTACAAATAATACAGACGGGGCATACATTGGAGTACACCTCAACTCCCTCTACTCACCCTCCCATCCCAGTGGAATATCCACCAGACCACCTCCCTATTCTACAAGAAGAACTTACTGCACTAATACTAAAACAAGTAGTTCAACCAGTACCACTACAGGAACAATACAAGAGATTTTACTCCCATTTTTTCCTAGTGCCGAAGCACACAGGAGACCTACAACCAAAACTGGACCTATGAGAACTAAACTTTTTCATCCAATACAAAAAATTCTGGATGATCACATTACCCTCAATCATCCCCATATTACAACAAGGGGATTGGCTATGCACTCTGGATATGAAGGATGCATATCTGCACATCCCTATCCATCCCATCCATCCCAAGTTCCTATGATTCCAACTTATGAAGCAACACTGTCAGTTTCGGGCCCAACCATTTGGTCTCTCTTCTGCACCGTGAGTCTTTACAAAATGCCTAGTGGTAGTAGCAGCAGCCCTAAGAAGACAAGGGCATTTTGTATTTCCATACCTGGACAATTGGCTCATAAAGGCCTCAAGCAAAGAAGACCTCTTAATATCTCTTCATACCACCCTTCAAATGTTCCAGAATATAGGTATCACTGTCGACAGGCCAAAGTCCCATCCCACACCAACCTAAAGGCTTCAGTACATAGGAGCCACATTGGACACAAAAGTGGGCAGAGCATTTCTTCCAGAAGACAGGCGGACAAAACTTATGTCTCTGGCCATTCATCACCAATCGGCATCACACCTCACTGTGAGACAGGTCATGTGCCTCTTGGGCCATATGGCCACTGCCATCCCCACCATGTTGCAGACAAGACTTCACATGCAACCCATTCAATGGGCCTTCCACCACCAGTGGCAGTGGCACTGTCTTCTGGATGAGATGTTAAACCGAGGTCCCATCTGCCTGTTCTGGTGGTAGTTCAGGTGAATGTTAAAGATCCCATGGCACTTCTCAAAAAGAGTAGGGAAAATTTTTTTATTAACATTCAAATCAAAACAGTAACAAAATAATATCTGAAATCAGAAAAGCACCAAACTCGAACAGAAAAAAAATAAATGTACAATACAGTGAAAACACACCCCAAAGCTGCTTTACAGAACTAAGCAAAAAAATTAGAAAATGAAACACAGTAATGTCACTAAAAAAGTGAAACCAACACTCATGCCACCCACTCTATACCTTTCCATAACCTGGCACAAAACTGATTCCCCCAACGGTTACTTCCACCTGATATATTGCATCTAATCCTGCTTAAGCATTAGAAAATTGTCATTAATTGTGACTGTATCCTGCTTCAAGACTCTGACATCGGACATGCCAGATAGCCCACTTTAAACATGCAAAAATAGCGAACAGTACTCTTATGCCAATCAGACCAAAGTGCTGTCAGTTGACCATAAATCAAAGCATCATAAGTCATATTTGCAAACTTATTGGTGTAACAAAAGGCATCAAGCTGTGACCAAAAATCTTGTAAGAAAGCACAGTCAAAGAAAAGGTGCATCATAGTTTCAGTCTGCTCATCACAACCAACCACATCACACATGCGGTCTTGTATCTGCTTGTGCTTATGGTTGCTACAAATATTTAATTTCTCTTGTCCACACATCCACATGGTGTCTTGCATTTTTGGTAGTATTCTAGTGTCTACCATGCAGCCTAACAATAAAGCCACATCAATAGAGGGACTAACTTTAAACACAGGTTCCTCAAAATAGCATTTATCTAGCACAACAGTATACATTTTTTTCTTTGAAACAGTCAAAACCCAAAACATTTCCAACTTCCATAGCCTAATGTACTATAGGCAAGTTTGCACATATTGCGGAAGTTGGGCTTCATCCCTATGCCACTTCTCTTTACCCCAGGCAGTAAGAAAACCCTGTTCTAAACATAACATAACAGAAGTACCTTCCGTCTTTTGCCCGAGCAATAAAGGTTGAATATTAATGAAAAAAAAATTTCCCAAAAGAAAAATCAAGGGCTGAACCATATCCAAACCTCCATCCTTGCAGGCTTGATAGGTATGATTCCGTTTGACAGGATTTAGGTGACTGCCCCATATTAAAGTAAAGATTAAACCCAACACCCTAGCACGCATCTTAAACAGCAACGGAAATATGTGTGAAATATACAAGAAAAGTGGAAGTATATAACCCTTCACTAAGAAAACCCGTTTCTTCCTTGTCATCTTCCACATTGTCCATTTTTGGATTTTCATTTGAGCAGCATCCTTTACAGCATCCCAATCGTTTTGTACCACTTCCTGAGAACCAAATCAGACCCCTAATATTTTTATACTCTTTGATGTTATGGGTATAGCAAAATCAGAGGATAAAGAAGCCCATCCTAATGCTAAAGCCTGACTTTTTGTTGGACATGTTCCCCTGATGGCAAGTCTTGTACCAACAATGTGCAGTCATCTGCATAGGCAGTGACGTTTGCCATTTCATGACCCTCAACATGCCTTATTGGGAGAATCTGAGTATGCACTGCTATGCATCTTAACAGAGGGTCTAAAGCAAAAACATAAAGTAAGAGGCTGAGGGGGTACCCTTGCCGGACCCCATTCCTTATGTACATGGGAAAGCCAAGATGCCCATTCACCAAAGGCCGCACTTGTGCTTCATCATACAACAACTTAATCAGTAACACAGAATCTTTTGGAACACCATGTGCTGCAAGACAATCCCACAGATATTCATGCTTTACAGCATCAAAAGCTGTCTCGTGGTCCACAGATAATATGTTACCATCCACATTCTTGAACAGTCCTTGCTCTACAATTTCTCTAATAAAAATAAGATTTTGCTTGATGTCCCTCCCTGGAATTGCACATGCCTGTGCCTTGAGAATAACGTCCTGTGCTACCTTTGACAATCGAGCAGTCAGAATTGTTGTCAGTATTTTATAATCAGATGTTAAAAGACTCAAAGGCCTCCAGTTATGAATGTCCGTACAATCACCTCTCTTGTACAAAAAAAAAACATAATCCCTTCCGAGATACTGTGGCCCACCTTGTGTTCCTTCAGAATAGCCAAAAAGATCTCCATAAAAATTGGCGCTAACTGATCGCAAAAAAGTTTGTAAAACCCATTCAGAAGCCCATCACCACCTGGGGATGCATTCCTAGAGAGGTGTCCTGTTGCAGTCCATACCTCAGTCACTGTTATAGGCTCCAAAAGCATGGTTTTGTTTGCGTGAAAAATTTGGGGTAATACTACAGCCTATAATAGGCCGCTCAACCCCTGATCACTCCTTACCTGGAATCTGTACACAATGTATTGTTGCACCACCTGTTGCATAGAGGGAAGATCATTCACAAGCATTCCATCAGTGTTTAATAAAGCAGTCATAATTCTTTGTTGTACTCCCTCCGACTGATAGTTAAAAGGGTTTGCTTCCTTTCTAGTCCCCTGTGTGGTAAATTTTTATTGAAATGCCATATTTCTTTCTTTCTCTTGGAGATATGCATACATTTGTTGCTTGATTTCAGAAATTGCATGAATGCAGTCCAACCCCATATTCCTCATTTGTGTTACTAATTTCAGAAATTTGACTCTCATACCAAGGTACTGTAGGCCAGATATTGTCCTGCTGCAGAGAGTTTAATAAGCAGTTCCTTTAAACCAGATTTTGTGTCCTCCCACCAGTCCACTGGACTGCCATATAAGAACCGTATGTCGTGCCGAGCTTCCAAGAAAAGTAAAATCTCATGTCTATGAAAATCTGTGTGTAGGAGGAAGGAATTAAACTTCCAGTATCCCCTTCCTATAGTTGTTCCCTGCCCCCTCCCAGGTAATCTGTACTGCAAAGTGATCCAAGGTTTCAAAAGGGACCACTCTCTCTGAGGCATCAAGCATTCTCCTAGATAAAAAAAACAAAAATCAATTCTGGTAGACAGTCTACACTTATGAAAGGTATGGTTCGGAGGAATAGCTAATAACTCATAATTATCAACAAGGTGATGCCTAGTCAATATGTCATGCAACAGATTTTTATCGCAATACATCATTCTGGGTTTCTGACCCCAATCTCTGTCTGATAAGCCACAATTCAAATCCTGACCCCAAAGAATCACTTTTGAGGAATTCAGGAAAGGCTCAATGCGCCACAATAAAGCAGTCCTTTCAGCTTTCACCTGCGGAGCATAGATATTAATTAAGCAGTATACTATCCCTTCAAACAATACATCCATCAAAAGGACCCTACCAGAAAGGACATCAAGAACCTTTAAAGTTTTAAAAAAATACCCCAAAACAAAATCCCCAAGCCCGAGCACTCGTCCGCAGCGCCAATCCATTCTAGCCTGGTCCATGTCGGCGAGTGTGTGCAGTCTCGTATCTTGTGAAAAAATAATATTATCTTGCTCCATAGCCAGTTTAGCAAAGGTGACATGATGTGCATCCCATGATTTAAAGGATACCTAAAAAAGCAGTTTTTTAAAACTGCAAACTCCAAAATCTGGCTTCATGGCGAGGTAAAGTAAAGGCTACTGTTTACATTTATGCTAAAACTGCATTTATGTAAGTAACACAAATGCAGTTTTATAGATTTTGGAAAATGTAAACATCAGCCTTTCACTTACAAAAACAGCCTTGCCTTCTCCCTAAGCTATCTGCCAAATGTGTTAAGTGATAAGTCATTATGACATCATCGGAGCCAGAGCCAGAGACCAATATATATTCCTATAGGCTAACTAGTTCTTCTTTCCCTCTTTGTTTTGAATTGTTTTACCACAATGAACAACACAATGTGTTAACATGTGGATTATTTTGATCAGTACACGTTAGGCTATGATTTTGTTCATTTTATTTACTTTTAACTTGCTGAAAATATTTTGTAATCTAGCTGACTTTCTCTTTGGCAAACTGCAGAATAGTATAATACTTCAAATATCTGATGATCTAGTGGTTATGTGATGCCCTGAATGTTTTTTTGTTAACCAGGAGAGACACACTATGCTGAAACCTTGTTTACAGATGTGGCCTGGCAGCACAAGGAAGTTAAGTGACTTGCTCAGGGTCACACAGTGATGTACCGGTCTGGTCCAATTCCAAAGCTCATGCATTCTTGTTAATCCACACAAAAAGCTTGTCTTGTATTCTTTTACCAAGTGAACCCCCCTGCACCTAGCCTGGCTTCTGTTGAACACCCCACCATCCATACCATGTCCTTAGTACTGCCTGGGGCTGCATATGAGCTTGCGGTCTCATGAAGAAAATGATCACACCTCAGACTGTAATCGTATACCTCAGAGAGTTGTGCATACCTACACCGATACGGATCATCAGCTGGCAGTGCTAAAAAAATACCTCCCAAATCACACTTAAGTCCACTTTTTCAGTGTTTGACTTCTGCTCCCACAGTAAACATTGAGTGGATCACCACCCTTCTGCACAGTGAAGGCAGTATGTACAGCTGCCCTGTTGTGTTTTTGTCCCGCCTCATTAACCAACAATTGGGTTTTCATGGAGGGCCAAGCAATAAACCTCAGGACTCACCAGAAAAACTGCTGTTCATGCCCGCATAAAGGCTATACTTAACATGGATAACAATATTATTAGCAGGAGAGGCATACTAATGCCTTGAGCAAATCCACCAGACTTCCAGTGTCAGTCTACTCCTTTATCTGTGATCTGCAGAACCCAGCCAGACAGTTCCCTGCAAATCTTCTCCAGTACTTTTTAGTGCCCTACTCCACAATGTGAGCTGGTTGGCTACAACCCTTCTAAATCTTGAATGATCTGTACACAGCTCCCTCAATACTGTCCTAACAAACGTCAATACCCCCCCCCCAACCTGAGGAGGATCTCCCTACACTGAATACAAGTAACACTTTAACTGCAGCCCTGCCACTGAGTATTTGTCTTCACTGTCTGCTCTCATTCACAGTCAGGTAGTGATCACGGTGCTGGCAGCCCAACATTTCAGATCTCACAATGATCTGCTAAACATCCCCCTTCCTGTCTTCCCCTAACCTGAATATAGCTATACCCTGCTGGAATGGCCTCTTCAGTCCCTCTCTGGCATGCATTCATTCTTCTCTTCTGCTCCCCACACCAAAAACGTGTGAGCTGACTACCCTTCTCCATCATGAATGTGGTTAGTACCGTTGCCCGTGGCATTTTTACATACTGATAATAAACATCTTCTGGTAAGCCAGGCTGATAGCAGCAGGGCACAAGGGGAAACAAAGGCATTCCTACCCATATAAGATCTAATCCACCTCTAATTAGGCACTATTAAATGACATGCCTAATGATGTGCACACCCATTATTTAATAGTGCCTATTCAAAGGTAGTCTAGATCTTTTAAGGATAGGAAAGCCTGTAATTCCCCTTGTCCCCTGCTGCTATCAGCCTGACTTACTGGAAATATTTGTTTACTTGTGATGTATCAAAAACCTGGGGACTGTACTACCTACATTCATGATGCACAAGGATGATGAGCTCACCAGTTTCTGGTGTGGGGAGAAGTAGTGAGAATGAATACCAGAGGGGGGCTGAGAAGGCCACTCCTGCAAGGTACTGTTATGTTCAGGGAAGGGGGAAGACAGAAGGGAAGAAATAGGAGCAGAACACTGTGAGAAAAAAGATGTGCAGCTGCCAGCACCATGATCACTACCTGACCATATTGTCCTGGCCAACATTCCCCTTCCCATAAAACCAGTCCATGCAATTGTCCAAGACTGTGTGTGGGTATTAATGTGTGAATTGGCTACCACTACACATTCAGTCACTTCACTACCAGTCTAGCATTGCTTGTAAAGCACTCTGGGATGCAGTGGGTATGAAAGCACTATATAAATACTAATTCTTATTATTATTATTTCCCATGGATAAAGATGAGAAAACAAGACAAGCATATTTTTGATTTTCAAGAAAGTATGAACTCTGGCATTGGACTACAGAAGAACTTTGCTACAAACAAGTGGTGGATCTATGGGGTGGTGAAGGGAGCAGCTGTAACTCCCATTGTAAAGTACTCTCTTGCTGCTGCTGCATTTCACTTTGTTGAAGAAGTCAGATTTATTGATTGTACAAATGTTTACATTCAAAAATATGGATTACATTTGTAGTTTGTCAAAATCATACTAGAAAAGCATAATAGCAGAAAATATAAAGGCTTCATAAAACTGTTAAAAAGTGCATATCAAGTATGTACACACTCCTAGCAACCCCCCCCCCACCCCCCAAATTGTAGCATTCTGGATCCACCATAACCATTAGACCACCAGGTTATTCAAGATGTATACTTCACTGTGGTTTGCCAAAGAGAAAGTCAGTTAGATTAAAACACAATTTCAGCATGTTAAAGTAAACAAAATGAACAGAACCATAGCCTAACATGTGTATTGATCTAAATAATGCACATGGTTTTGACCATTTTGGTGAAACAATTCTATACAAAGGGAAAAAAGATCTAGTTAGCACTACAGAGAGCCATATAGCTCTCTGACCTCGGCTCCGATTATGTCATCACCTAACACATTTGGCGGCCATTTTAAGAAGCAGGTAAGGCAGTTTTTTTGAATTTGGAAGGCTGATTTTACATTTTTCATGTGCTTTGGAACCACATTTAGGTAACTTATAGAAATGTATTTTAGCATTAACAAATCCAGCAGCCTTTCCTTTAGTCCGGTCTGAGGTCAGATTTTTGAATAGTTTGTTGTCAAAATGTTGTTTAGGCATCCTTTAATGCTATTTGCATTCAAGGTTAGAATCCTAAGTGATATCATCAGTGGAAAGAAAGAAAGAACAATAACACAGAGCAAATTCCCGAGGAACCTCATTTCCTTTTTTCCGTTTTTTTGCCTTTACTTTATTAACCACCAAAATGTCATCTCCTGTTTCTTGCTGTGAGGAGGCCACAAAGGAAACCTCTGAACCACCTTCAGAATCTACTGATTCACTATCCATCAGCACTTCATAAGCGTTCTGGATAGTAAGAGGTTCAGTGTCAAGGCCTTTTGTCACAGAGGTTGGGGCCTGCACACTCGATCTGGAACGGGTCACTCTCTGAAAGGGAAGGTCCTCAATGGGAGCTGGAGGGGGCATAACTGTCTCCATCATAGTGACTGGTGGTGGAACACTATCCTCCAGGAGTGGCAGGACATCACTAATAACTGGGGCAACTCCCTCTGTGGAGGCTGTAGACAAGGGCTCCAAGTCTTTCGCACTCTCTGCAGGGGGTTGGGGGAAGGGGCCAGTTACCACACTTATGTTTTCTTCTCCTACTGGAGCTTGGGTGACACCCGGTGTCTGAGGCCCATCTATTTGGTTAAGTTCTGGCTGCACCAATGGATTTTGCACTACTAAAGGTCAAGTGAGAGGTGGAGCCTTTGAGGCCTTGACTTGTGACAGTAACTCGTCCATCTTCAACCGCTCTTTTTGTGCAGTGGCAACATATGCATCCTCTTCATTCCTGACTGTTGTGGGATGCCCATGGACATGCTTGAAAAGCATGGCCTAATTCCTCACACAATTTGCATTTTACTGGACTGGGAGATTAAATGCTAGCATGTCCCATTTCCCCACAATATCCACATTTCAACTGTGTACATACATTGCTTAAATGGCCCACATCTTCACATCTGTAACATGCACGGGGTTGCCCTGCATAAAACAAAACCCCTCTATCCCGCCCCAGAAAGAAACAATTTGGTAAATGCTTTGTCATCCCAGTCTCTTGTTTCAGAGTCACCTTGTACCTCCACCCCCCTGTCCACAAGTGCTCCTCATCTAGTATGGGCTCAGGATATCTATTGACAGTACAGTGCTTTTTCAACCAACATATAATGTCTGCTACATTAACCCCTTCATTCCAAAATAGTACAGTGATCCTTTTAAAGGCTGGTTTTGTTAAGGGCATTGTAACAAAGGGTCTCTAGAGTGGGTATTCTTCAGCACTAAATATTGCTTCCAAAACCGCTCCAAACCAGCAGGATGTTTAAAGCTGATGTCGTAATAAGTATCTCCTGGCATGTGGATCAGTGCATATGTCTCGTAAGCATAATATTTCATACTCATTTTTAATAAAGCTCTCCCAATAAATAGTCTGTCCGGTATATCATCCATACTCGCTCTGTACCATAAACGTACAGCATTTCTGCGTGCTGCTGGTTCAGAAGCCAGTTTGACTGTTTTGGGAAGTAACCGCTCTCTGATATTAGTATGCCAAACATTAGCCCTTGGGCCACTGTCCCATGCAGAAGCAACCCTGCGAGCCCAGAGATTTGCTTCCTCCAGTTGTTCAAGGTTAACAGGGACAGCATTCTCATATCGTTGTGGTTGCTCAAATTCAAGGGCCAACACTTCCCATGACGGAGAGTGTGCAGGGACCCCATCAGGTTCATCCTCCAAATCCCTAATGGAGTGCAATAGGTCGTGAGGAACTGTATGCTGTGTGTTTATACTAACATCATTCCCAAGAGGCTGGCCAGGGGGAAGAGACATATTCCCTGTAGTACTGGATGCTTGCCTTGAGGAGGAAATAGGGTCAGTCAACACCTCCTTCCCCTCTTGTTGTGATGGGGGGTCTGCAATCTATCCCTTTCCAGTCTTAACCCACCCTGCCCCGGTGAGAGCATCCTGTACCCACTCTGGAGAATTAGAGGCATTTCCATGATGTACTGCAGGGGGATGTGTAGTCAGGGGAATGTCACTCTGTACAGACCCTGTGGGGCACATTTTATCTTTCTTTTTCTGCTGCCCAGCAAATACTTTTGCAGCAGCCGTCATTTTTGGGGGGCTACTATCCAAAATCCCAATCGAAAATGTTGCTGCTTGGGGAAGCTTTGAGGGCTTTGCCATTACTAGCCCTCCCAGTGCAGAGTCCACACACTCTAGTTTCCCCATTCCTGTCTGCCCCCTCCGTCAAAAAACCCCCCACATCACTGCCACTATTGTTTGGAGCATCCTGCTCTGGTGCTTTCCCATCCAAAGCAGATCCCAAAATATGAAAAGATACCTGTGGCTCCGGAGAGAGCCTTCCTTTGCCAGTTCTTCAGTGTAGCCATTAGCTTCCAGTGGAGTACTAGCAGTTTCCTCCACGCTACCCAAACCCACATTAGGGCGTACTTCTTGGTCCCTTCCAAACTCCGTCCCTTGGTGTCTGAGCTTCTCTTCAATGCAGTTCCAATTGTCAGTGGACCGCACCTTCTCCGAGAAAAATAAACATTGTAAAGCCTCCAAGGAAAGGTGGTCTATACCTCCCTCCAGCTTTTCAGGGTCACTGTTTTCCAAATCCAGAATTACACATGCCACATCGCTCACTACCACAGGTACTGCTTCTGTATACTCTGTATTTTCAACTTCCATCGGAAAGGCCTCTAGAGTGCTTAAGATCAAGGAGGAGGCCCTCTCCTCAGTCCTGCCAAAATCCTGCTCCTCCACCTCCCCAGGGAAGACTGGCCCATGTGATCCATTAAAGCCTTTTCAGAATAAAAGTACAAGGAGTTTCGTAACTTTCACTAAAAATACCACCAACAGCTTAATCTGGTTCAAAGTCAGTTGGCATTCATCTGTATCCCCCTTCCCTGGTCATGCCTGAAAAAGGCAGAATTTGTCTAGTGCACTTACCCAGTCAAAAACTAAACAATAAATAAAAGTGGAGATTTTGATGATTTGCTCAGGGTCACTCCTGCACTTCATGCCGCATTAACATGGTGGACAGAATGACACAATCTGGATCAAGGGGTTCCCTTCCAAACCCTTCCTCCAATACAAACCCTTACCACAGATGCCTCCACCTGGGGATGGGGCGCTCATCTAGGCCCTTACCAGACACAAAGCCATTGGGACCATATCACAGCCTCCCTTCACATCAGCATCCTTGAGATGAAGGCTGTTCGTCTTGCCCTCCAGGCGTTTCGTCCATACCTAAAGCCAGGTCCCCTACTAATTCAGATAGACAACACATACGTGGTCTATTACCTAAACAAACAAGGGGGCACCCAGTCCCAGTGTCTGTGCCAATAAACTGTTCAGGTCTGGGAAGAAGCCCTAAACCAAAACCTTACCCTGACAGCAGTTCATCTCCCGGGGACTCACAACACCCTAACAGATCATTTGAGTCTCCACTCCCATGGCCATGAATAGACCCTGAATGACTCAGTTCTCCAAAACATATTTCAATTATGAGGAACTCCGGAGACAGTCCTCTTTGCATCTCCAGAAAACCATCATCTACCTCTATATTATTACATTATCCCAATAAAAAGGAACAATCACCAGATGCCCTCTCCCTTCCATGGAGGGGATGGTTCTTATATGCTTCCCCCCATTCCCCTCCTTCAAAGAGTCTTACTAAAACTACATCTGGAACCAGACAGGATGATTCTCATTGCTCCATACTGGCTTTGTCAGATCTGGTTCCCCCTTTTACAGCAACTAGCAGTCACCGACCCCATCACACTCCCTCTCCGCCCAGATCTCCTGACTCAGCATCAGGGAATCCTTCTACATCCCAACCTATGATCCCTACATCTCCATACATGGCTCCTGAAGACATGTTTTTTTTTTTTACTTATGGGTTTTCTCTCCCCACTGCCGGCTATCTCAGGAGGGCGTCCCCAGCCCCATCCTCTGGCGTCCGCCAGCCGATGCTGACCTGATCCCAGGGCTTGTCCCCCCTGACGGGGTTGGCGGGGGGGGTCCCCAACTCCCCCACTGAAGTCTGGATATAGTTGCCAGTGCTGCGGCTAGCCAGGGGCGGAGCCTACGAGGCACCCTCTGCCATCCTGCACGGCAATCTATTTCCTCCAGTTTTTTCTCCCCAGGAGTCAGGACTGTGCAATGCCACCAGCAGAGGTGGACACGCACGCTTCCACACACGCTTCCTCCAGGCTTCTGGCCCGACTCCTCCCAGCTTGTGGTACAGCGCCCTGTCCTCCAGCCTCCGCCGGAGGGCGAGCAAGCGCCGACCATCAAGAACCCCCCCTCCCTGGAGAAAGAAAGCAGTCCATCGGAAGCTCAGTCCTTCTCCTCCCCTGCCGACCCCCAATGGCCCGTGCACATTCCCGAACATGGGTCGCCGACGTAGCGCGAGGTAAGGCGCCAGCGCCTCAGCCCTCAGCACCACTGGGCTGGCTTGAAGACATCTTTATAAAAAGACAAGAAGTCTCATTTAAAGTAGCAGACATACTCCTAGCCTCTAGAAAAGAATCCACCAGAAAAACCTATAATGCGAAATGGAAAAGGTTTGCCTCTTGAGCAACCTCTAAGACTCTAAATCCTTTTTCATGCCCTCTACCAGAAATCCTAGAGTACCTCTCATCCCTAGCCTCCACAGGTCTAAGTTATTTATCTATAAAAGTTCACTTGAGCCGACAACCCGGGTTTGGGAACGAGCCCTGGAAGTTAGAGGGTCGGCTGGGGAAAGAATACTGAGCATCCTGAGGACTGCTCGTCTTCTCTGGGAGGGAGGGGGGCATTGGCTCAGTGCTTGACTGGCCCAAGATGGAGGCCTGGGGTACAGCAAGCGTTGTGTCGGATACAGAGGGAAGACGTGATGGACATCGGCAACCATGCCTTGATGTCTGGGCGCACATCACATCTACAAGAACAGGGAAAAGCACTCTCCAGGCTCTGAGAAGATGGAACTCTGGAGCAGGGCCCTCATTGCTCGCACCTGCCTGGCCAACCCTGGATCCTGACGAAACTAGAAGTGTTCGGGGTGAAGAAGCCCCACCTCGTCCCCACCTGGGGGCTAGAACCGCAGCTCCATGGGGGACCTGGGGAGGCTGAAGGTAGGTGGCAGAAGTGGGGGCAGACTCCACTGGGGTTTCTGCCAATGCAGGGGCTGGAGAGATGGGGGGAGAATAAAATATGATTAAAAAAAAAAAATGTTCATTTGGCAGCCTTATCAGCCTTCATTACTGGGTCTGAAGAGTGCAGACAATAATAGCATTGGCATGGTGCACATGGGAAAAAAAAGTGCTGTTTTTAAAGCCCGCCGCACCCCCTTCTCTAGGATTCTCACTCCAAGGGGGAGCGGATCCCAGGGAAACTTAAAATTCATGGGGCCATGGAATACTGTTTCCACAGACCCATGTAAAAAAAAAAAACAACAAAGTCCCAAAGTAGTAAAATCTTTCGAAGACCAGAATTAGAAGACTGGTCTCCATTGCCAATTACAGGATCATGGACAGCGACCAAGAGAGCGCTTACAGCAAGCGCTGTAAAACCCTACTCATTGTCCGTGTGAGTGCTTACCAGACTAGTGCCATATAGTGCGGAGCTATTCTGGTAGTGCTCAATTGACGGGGTACCTCAGCCTTCCACAAACCCCTAGAGGGCCAACAAGTTCCCCAACAACATCTAGCAAAAATGTTTTTAAAAGGCATGTTGCACCTGAAACCCTCTATAAGAAGGCCCATACTCCCATGGGATCTGAACTTCATCACTGAAAAACTAGCCCTTCCACCCTTTGAACCCACAGCCACATGTGAACTCCATTTCCTTGCATGGAAAATCCTCTTTTTAGTGGACATTACCTCGGCTAGATGAATCTCTGAGCTGCAAGCTCTGATGTGCTCAGAACCCTATTTAATTTTTCATAAGGATAGGGTATCCTTCCACACTAACCCTACTTTCTTTCCAAAGGTTGTGTCTGAGTTTACACTGAATCAGTCCATAAACCTGCCAGTCTTTTTTCCAGAAATATGACAACCCAGGAGAATCACTCCTTCATACCCTAGATGTCCACCAAATCTTATGCTATTACATTACACATACCAAATCCACTAGAAAATAGAAAACACTTTTCGAATCTTTTGCCCCGGGTGAAGAAGGCTTGCCAGTGGCTAAACAAACACTATCCAACTGGATTGCTCATTGTATCACATAGTGCTGTAACAAGTATGACAAGCCCCTAACAGGTGCTGTCCATACACACTCCACCAGGGCTCTGTCCACCACAGTGGCATGCTTCAAAGGAGTATCTGTTACAGACATATGTGATGCCACAACATGATCCACAGTACATACCTTCACAAAGCACTGCAATATAGACCTTGCCTCTAAATGCTGAACCGTCCGTCAGGGCCTTATATCCTAACGGCTCCTCCCTTCCTCTTTTACTGCTTGGGAATCATCCCAAGAGTCATACCTCCTGCAAGAGATACCCTCGATGAAGATAGCACAGTTTCATACTTACCGTAATGGTAGATCTTTGAGAGGATCTCTTACAACAGGTGCATTCCCTCCCTCCATCCCCCTCCTTCTCAGGAAGAACAATCTTTTACAGAAGAAGGGTATCACTGGGCTCCTTGGTTCCCCTCCGAGCTTGCTCCATGAGCTGATAGCTGGTGGAGAACTGAGGATGCTTGGGGTCACCCACATATTTATAGTCGCGGAAGAGATGATGTCATGTGTGGGTGGCCCCCAAGCAAACACTGCTGGTCAAAGCTACCATGCACAGGAGCACCCTCTGGCAGATGCCCAAGAGTAGTACCTGCTGCAAGAGATCCTCTCAAAGTTCTACCATTACGGTAAGTATGAGACTGTACTTTCAGTGGAAGAATTCTCACTTTCCACATGGTAGCCCATAACTGAGGTTCTATTCCCAGTCAATGCATAATTCCTGTAATCTACAGACCCCCTAGTTAGAGGAAGTGGACAGGGTTCTAAACAGATTAGGAGGGCAGTAGCCAGAGTGGAAGTCATTCTTTTTGGAGACTTTAAAGAGGACAGGAAATGAAAAAATAATACAATTCCATGTTAAATTTGCTATCATTATTTCTAATAAAGCAGCTGTGATGTTTCACTCCATGTTGTGAAAGTGTGTTTTTTGTTTTTTTATTTTTAACAAACAGCAGAAAATAAAAATATGGGTGTTACTGTAGCAGCCAGTTTTATCTTTCCGGTTTTGATATCAGGAGTGTAAGCATGCTATTTAAATGATGACGTGTTCATTCATGCATTCCATAATGTCACTCTTGCTCGTGCATGGTGTGACATTAGCATGTGTAGCTGTCAGAGTTGAGAGTAACCAGTAAGTAGAGTGCTCTGTTGTATTAGGTATCCTGAGCCTTTATTTATGTTTTGCCCAAAGTGCTGTTATGATTTATTTTCAAACACTGCTCAAAATTAATGTATGTTTACTGTATTCTAATGCAATTACCCTCTATTCATGTATCTCAGCGACACAGGTATTTGAAACATCAACCTCAACCACTCAACGTTTCCCCAATGCTGTTTTTAAACAGATGCTCAAGTACACTAACCTGTGTCCACGGAAGCTTTTGAACACCATGACACCTAGGCAAAATTCAGCTGTAAATTATCTAACTTGTGTGTCTGTATTCCATGAAACAGTAATCTTAAACTCCTCTGAAGTCTGTACGAATGTGGGCGAAGATGGGAAATTCAGTTGATTTTAGAAAAGGCAAATTTCTAGTGCATAGCAGTTTTATACAATTGCTTCAGAATTCTGTTTTATTCTTATCTTGCTAATCGCAAATTCTGCCAACTAAAAAAAAAACTTCAGAGAGTAGTAGTCCGATGATGTAAGGTTATCCTCATCTGACACAACTGCATCCAGTCAACATATGGAGTGGTAATGCAACACTGTTTGATGCATACCACATTAACAATAAAGTTGTTAGAGCACTTCTGGAGAGTTTAGTCATAGCTTTTTAAGAAGATGCAATTTAAATAAGTTGCCATAAACATCAACTAAACAGTCTTGTAAATAACATTCTGGAGAATGCAACAGCTCCAGAGTTAAATTGTGCCAGCTTGAAAATAGCAATGAGTTTAGTTCATCTTAATGTATGCTTAAAATGATGTTGAATACACCTCTGTCATTTGTAATCTTGAGGTGAAATAGATCAGCATTTGTGATGCTGCTTCCTGTTTCTAAAGTCAAACACTGATGGGTGTACTGTGCAGAACTGTAGGGATTACTTCCAGTCCTGCTTACTTTTTGACCAAGTCTGCAGCATGAAAGAGCCTCCTTTACCCCCCCCCCCAATGAAACATCTATAAGCAACGATTGTTATAATACTCCTTCCTTTAACTGCAAAATAGTGTACAGTAAGTCTGCTAACAATGTCACGATGGCTGTTTTCCACAATCAGATCATACTGCATTGCTCAAATATGGTTGTCAGCAGGGTCAGTGCAGCAAGCATGTCATTCAGGTGTAAATGTTGGTGCTACCAAGTAGGTAAACAGGTCACTTGGCAAGTGATGTTCGTTGGGTTTGAACCAATCCCCTTTCTTAATGGTTTTTATTAATTTTTTTATTGTTTCTTTACCCTTTGCTTTTTTTTTCTTTGTATTGTATACACATAGTTGCTGCTAGTTCCCATTCAATAGGTTAATAATGGAACTAGTGGAGCCACCTAACGGCTCTCCTGCTGTCTTTCTGTCTGTCTCCTCAGCATGAGACAGTATAGTTGTTTGCACAACTGTGTTTTTCTTTTTTGGGGGAATGTAGTATGTCGAACCATCAAGTGACAGAGATACAATGTGAGACAGATTGTGTGGACTGGGCTGCATAACTTAAAGGGTCAGGTTGCTTTCATGATCGAGGAGCATGGCAGATGTTGCACAAGATGGGGTGCCACCAGAAACTAGATGCTCGACACCTTGCAGAGTGCCAAAGAGAATATAGCCAGCCCAGGAGATCAGTGCAGAACTGTTTTTAAAGTTGCTGATATGCAGACTAGTTTTTAAACAGACCAGTTAGAATTCATGGCATACTGTGTGAACCTGAGCTACAGGATGCCCTGGTCCATTTGTCAGTTAGCTAGCTAACTTAATTCAGTGTTATGTTAATTAAAAGTTATCGTCCTTTGCAGTTTCGTTACCTTTCTTTCCCTTTTCACCTTTCTCTCATCCTCCATCCCATTTGCTGTATACAAATGAAGTTCTCAGTATTAGTACATTGAAGAACATCTTGTGAATGGATGACCTTGGCCAGATCAATACGTATAATACTTTTTTTATGCGAGTCCTTATGAGCTGCATATCACTGGTAAATTACAAAGAAAAGTAGGTATTCATAGATACATAGATGTTGTCAGCAGATAAGGTCCTTGTGGCCCATCCAGTCTGCCCTATCCCTGTTTCTAATGCTCAAGGTAACCAAGATGCTACAGGCCCCCCCCCTTTGCCCTAGCTTGATAATTCCCGTGTGCCTATCCCACGCATTCTTGAATCCCTGAACTGTGGTCGCCCCCACCACTTCCTGGGGGAGACTGTTCCATCTCTCCACCACCCTTTCAGTGAAGTAAAATTTCCTCAAGTTCCCTTTAAGTTTTCCCCCTTTTAGTCTCATGCTGTACACCCTTGTTCTGCTGTTTCCCTTCATGTGAAAGATGCTCCCCTCTGGTACCCTGTTGATAACCTTTAGATACTTAAAGGTCTCTATCATGTCCCTCCCCTCTCTCTCCTTTCCTCCAGGGAGTACATATTGAGAGCTCTGAGTCTCTCCTCATACGACTTATGCTGTATCCCGGACACCATTTTTGTCACCCTCCACTGTACCATCTCCATCCTGTCTATGTCTTTTTGGAGAAGGGGCCTCCAGAACTGAACACAGTACTCCAGATGATGCCTTACTAGGAAGTTGTACAATGGTACCACCACTTCACTCCTTCTACTTGTTATACCCCTCCCTATGCACCCTAGTATTCTGTTAGCCTTTCCGATGGCTTTGTCGCACTGTTTAGTCACTTTGAGGTTGTCTTCTATGACTACTCCTAGATCCCTTTCCTCTATGGTAACCTCCAGTGTTACCCCATCTAGTTCATACTCAGCCATAGGATTCTCACTCCCTAGGTGCATTATCATGCACTTTTTTTGCATTGAAACCCAACTGCCATTCCTTGGACCAGTTTTCTAGCCTCTTCAGATCTCTACTCATTTTTTTCTATACCTTCCTGTGTATCTACCCTGTTACATAACTTTGTATCATCCACAAACAGGCTAACCCTCCCTTCTAGACCCTCTGCAATATCACTTATAAAGACATTGAAGAGCACTAGTCCCAACACTGATCCTTGGGGTATGCCACTTGTTACCCATCCCTCCTGTGAGCTAACCCCATTTACCATTACTGTCTGCATTCTGTTACTCAGCCATTTTCTAACCCACTTGACCACCTCTGTCCCCACCCCAGATTTGCCAGCTTGTGGATTAGTCTCCTGTGTGGGACTGTGTCGAAGGCGTCCCATGTTAGTGCACTATGTATTCGTTGTGACAGATGATAAATTCTGTTTATTTTTTTTATTTTAGGCTTCATGTTGTTTTATTTGTATTACTGTTAGACAACACAGATAGTGATAACAATTAATTGCTTAATTCATGTAGTCATAACACTTATTATGTGTCACCAGTAGCCTATGTTATGAGCTTATATGAATGAAAAATCCCAGCGCTCTGACTTTGGACTCCCGAGGATGTGCAAACTTGCTGAGTTCCCTTGTACAATGATGGAAACTGTCCAGCTCCCAATCAAACCAAAATGTAGAATATAGGGACCTGACGCCAGTCATATAATGTTTTTTAGGTGCACCACAGATAACATGTATAACCCCAGCTTTTTAGAGAAATATTTTCATGTACCATGCATAACACATCTCCACCAGCCACTCTATGTCCACCTCCAACCCCCTCCCACTTCCACCAAATTCAAGAGAGCATGGTAACAGTTTTGCGTAATTATCATTTGCAAGAAACATCCTCTCTCTTGATGTTGAATGCGGGGTGGTGGGTTTGGGGGTTGGGGGACAGCTCATTGTCCATATGTTGAGGTTTCATTCACTTATTTATAATCCCTGTACCTAGAGGGATCTTTGAAGAAGTAACAATATACATTTCTGGAGCACTTTTCAAACACCACGTATCCCAAAGTGCTTTACAAGCAATGCTAGACTGGAAGTGAAGTGACTGAATGTGCAGGAAGGGCCATATCGCACATGAACACCAACAATTAATCATCATTTGTTTAAAAAAATGTTAACCATATGGCAAACGAAAAGGAGATACTGCAGTGAATAGAATGTTAATGAGAGGAAGTGTGTGAAAGTAGACAAGCAATTTATTGGGAGGTGGGGGGTGGTAGGGGTTATGTAATCATTGCTGGTGACGGGTGTCCAACAGTTGCAAAAGCTATATATAACTAACTGGTAAAAAAAAAGAAAGAAAAAGGAAATACTGGTGGTAAAAAAGAAAATGTTGTATTTTTGTAGGGCAGGAAGAAAGAAGGGTAAGGGCAATAATTGTGATTTTTACATACCTGTACAGGCAACCGTCAGCATGTATACTGTGAACCTGATTGAGCTAATTTTGTCACTAATAACACACAAGGGGCTGTTACTATAAAAAATAGAAAGCAAACAGGGTATTGTTTTTTCTTTAGGAATTTTACAGTGGCGATTCACAAAACGTATAAAACATTTGAAAGATAAAACTTGTAAGGAGTGCCTGGACTCCCTGGGACTTCACAGCTTGGAACTTCGAAGAACGAGGGGTGACATGCTATTTTACTTTGATCTAATGAATGATCCAGAATTAATGACTGAGTTAAATATTCAGTATAAACAGGATAAATTTTATGTAAAATATTAAGAGTAGAGACAGTGAGGTTATTCTCCCTCTGTACACTAATCTGGTTCGTCCATATATGGAATATTGTTCACAGTTTGCAACAGCAATTAATGTTAGGAGTAAAAAATTAAAAGAGAGAGTACAGAAAAAAATAACAAAGAGAATAAAAGGACAACATAATATGACAGATATAGTGATAGACTTCAGAATTTGGGGCTATATTTGATTGAATATGGACAATTAAGAGGTGACCTTTGTCTGGTATATTGGGCAACCAGGGATAATGAATTAATGGAAGTATTAAGATTTAAAAGAAGTGAGGAACAAAACAAAAAAAACTAGATCTCATATTTACAGAATAAAAGGTGACATAAATAAAACAAAAAAAGTATGGATTTTTTTACTCAAAGAATAATAAATAGTTGGAATGAATTGCCTAGAGGCATAGTCAATAGTGAGACAATGGGAAGTTTTAAATATGAACTAGATAAATATATAGGAAATAAAAAATGTATGTACCACCAATAAGAGTAAATCGATGGCAAGTTCAATTAAGGACAAATTGTCTTCAAAACTTGTAAATTATCTATGAACCTATAAGTGGACACCCCCTACAGGTTAAATCTAAAAAGTATAAATTCACTAAAAGAAAATATTTTTTTAATATTAGAGCAACAAACTTGTGGAACAGATTGCCTGAGAGTGTGATTGTTAGTAATAATAAAGAAACATTTAAAAGAAATATAGATAACCTTATTAATACAGGAGGAAATATGAACTATTTCATTTTGTCATAAAGGAGCTAACTCATGGGCCTTGGCCTTTTATAGCTCCTAATTTCTTAGAGGTTCTTTGGTAAATCAGCAATATGGGCTTTTTATCATTAGTAGCTAAGCACACTAGCATGGGAGAGGAAAATGCAGTATCGTCACACACACACAAAACCAAGGATTGTGAATAAAAGAAGGGAAACATCAAAACACAACATAGCAAGGGTCAATGCAAGGGAGAGGGGAGATTAGCAATAAAAAGTGTTGGATGAAATGATCGGGCACAGTATAATAACATAATACAATGGCTTCTAACATTTCAATGCAGAGTACTTGTAGTTAACCAATGTACTTGATGTCATAAGGGTTGCAAAAAAAAAAAAGTTCTAGGAGCGATTCTTGGATATGTTGTTCAGCCACACTGTTTAGCATGTCCCCTTCCACTTTAAATCTTGCCGGAAGTCTTCAAGCTGGCTCCTCCCACCCACCCGGGTGGTATATACCTCGGTTCCACCCCATGACGCTAGATCTTCCTTTCCGATGGAAGATACAGGTTACCTCATGCTCTCAGCATTTCGTAGGCCCTGGCTTTCAAATTGTCAGTTTTACTGAAAATCAAACTCATTCGAGTTAGTGATCGCGCTTTCGTCACATCGACTATGGAGGAAAAATCTTCCCCAGGATTTTGCCGGTACTCCTCTGGCCAGAAGATGTCGCACACTGATCCCCACCTCACGTGCGTTTACTGCCTAGGTGTCGGACATGACACCTCGTCATGCAGATTTTGCTTGGCCTTCCATCCCAATGTCCTGGACGACCACAAGGCACGCTTGAAGCTGGGGAGACCGGAAAAAAAGAAACCCACCGGTGAAATTGAAGATGGCTAGGTGGGCAGTTTCCATGGCCGTGGGCTCTGCCAAACAGCAGGAACAGATTAAGGCATTCAAGAAGGAAGCAGCTCACGCTTCGGCCAATCAAAGCTTCTTTGTCCTGCTGAACCTAGGCTCTACCTTTACTGGCTCCTTCAGGGAGATGTGCCAGTCTCTCCCCACTCGGGGTGAGGCTTGCACTCCTCCTGCTCTTGGAAGAGGGAGAAGGACCTGTTGTCTTTGTCTTGATGGAGATGCTCTTGGGACCAGGAGAGGTCTGAGTCCCAAGAGCATGCAATCTCGACCTCAGTCGAGATTGCATCCTCAGCTGCTGGCTTTTTTGGACATTCCTTCTGGCCAAGGGACTGAGGAAGTGGCCGATGAGGTAGAAATTATCCTCTACCTCATCGACTCCTTGTCGCTGGCTGTGCCTGATGACTCATTGGAACGGACTCCGGTCCTGGGCTTTCTGGATGAGGAGACCCAGCCTGCTGGTGTCTCCATCAAGGACCCGGTCCCAGACCCTCGGGTCTCACCGATCCCGGTGTCTTCCAATCGACTGAGTCAGCCTCCCTGATCTCAGTCTCAGCCCAGGACCCCCTTGGACGATCGACCGAGGAAGAGCCATAAGCGCTCAAAAAAGAGGTGATGCCGCAGGTCCTCATCCTCCTTGGAGAGGAGAGGCTCTGGTGGAAACTCCGTTGGTGCTATGAAGACCTTATGTGGCAGCACCTGATCTTGAGTGGGCAGAAGCCGGCTCCGCCGCCTACCCCAGCCATCACTTGGCTCTTGCCTCCTAGACTGAAGCCAACCCCTTCAGAACCGAAGCCCTCGGTTCCTCTACAAGTGGGACCGGGCCATCTCCCAGTTAGACCTACTCCGGTCTCTCTACTGATTCAGGTGGAACCACCACCTAAACAGCCTGAGGGAGGGGTGCCCTTGAAAGAGGACCGACAGGACACCGGGCTTCCCCAACGTCTGTCGATAACAGTCACCCCGGACAGCCCTCGGCAGATCGAGGGTGACTTAGGTGGTAGACTGCTGCATCATGACTCTTCGGACTCTGACGTTACCAGCTTGCACTCACATCCTGGGGATGATGAGTCATTGGTTGGTGCAGGAATGGAAGAAGGCCCTTCCTCTTTCCAGGGCATTCTCCACCTCATTTCCATTTCCACCGGAATGCCCTTGAAGCCTATCCAGAAAAAGGCGGAGTACCCTCTCACTGACATTCTCAAGAGAGAGGATACTCCAACAGAGGTCTTTCCAGTGACCAAGGCCATTGTTGGCCTTGCCCTTGAAGTTTGGCAGTATCTTGCCTCCTGCCCAGCAACATTTGCCTGCATGGCCTGCAAGTACACGGTGTCCATGGAGTCCCTTGTGGGGTTCACAGAGCACCCTTCAGCTGAGAGCCTGGTGACCACCTCTGTGTTCAGGCATACTGGTAGTTCAGCCGACACTGACCGACCTCCAGACAAGGAGTCCAAGAATATGGACCACACTGCCCGTAAGGTCTATGCAGCCTCCTGTCTGGGCCTTTGTCAGGCCAGCTCAGCTGTCATTATGGCACACTTCTCTCATGCCCTTCTTGGGTCATTAGTTGAGGTCTTCCCTCATCTCCCACCGGACATGCAGACCATGGTCAAGCAGGTCCATGACCAGGGCCGTGCTGTTGCTAAACAGCAGCTCCAGACAGCCTTGGATATTGAGGATTCCTGTGCCCGCTCATTGGCAGCTGCAGTGGCCTCTCACTGCAGGGCTTGGCTGAGGCTTTCCTCCTTCCCAATGAATACTCAACATAAGCTAGCTGATGTGCCCTTCCTGGGTACCGACTTGTTCAGTCCAGGAGTAGCCGGTCACCTTCAGCATATAGAGCAGTCCAATGCCACCCTGGATGCTACTTCTGCCAAGGGTTCTTCAGGCAAGAACCAACAGAAGAGAAAGAAGAAGCCATTTCAGCACTCTTCCCCTGTGGTCCAGCAGCCCTCCTATCAAGGAAGACAGCAACATCAACAGCAGCAGCAGGCTCAAGCTTGGTGCCCTCGGCCCAAGCAGGGTCCTCAGCAGCCCTGCAGAGGAGGCTGAGGCTCAGGTCCTGGAGCCTCCTCCTCCTCTTCTAAGCCTGCTCAATGACAGGTTGGGGGTGGCTACCCCTACACCCATCACTTCAGCTCTGGGTCCTCCCGTGGGGGGTCGACTCCACCGCTTTCTTTCCACCTGGTCTGCTATCACTTTGGACAGGTGGATTCTTGAAGTGGTCAGTCAGGGACTGCCTCTAGAATTTGAGCAGTACCCTCCCAGCCGAGCCCGAGCCCCTCGGGAGGAATGAATTTCCACATGCACCCAGTTGGCTCTTTGAGATGACGTAGCTCAGCTCCTCCACAAGGAGGCAGTAGCTCCAGTGTCGGATCCTCTGACAGACCCAAGCTTTGTTTCCAGGTACTTCCTAGTACCCAAGTGGAAAGGGGGTTGGCACCTCATCCTAGATCTTCATGACCTGAATCAGTATTTCAGGTTCCGCACCTTGCGGATGGTCACTCTGAACCAGATCATACCATCCCTGGAGTGAAACATGTGGTTCTGTTCATTGGATCTACTGGACACAGTCTTTCACATCCCAATCCAGCTGTCCCATCAGCGGTTCCTCCATTTCAGGGTCGAGGGGACCCTGTACGAGTTCCAAGCCATGCTGTTTGGCCTGTCATTGGCCTCATGGGTCTTCACCAAATGCATTGCAGTGGTGGCGGCCCACCTTTGGTGTCAAGGAGTCAGAATCTACCCTTATCTTGATGATTGACTCTTGGCAGGTTCCACCCAAAAGTAGGTGGAGAGGTCAAGGGATCTGTCCCTCAAAGCCTGCTCCCAACTCCTGATCAATAAGGCCAAGTCAGAACTCATGCATTCTCAGGTGATTGCCTTCACTGGGGCAGAGCTCAGCTTCCAGTGGACAGGGTGGAGGTTCTCACCTCCTTTAGCCTGATCATTTCTGGTTGGGGAGTTGCGACCTGCCCAGACTTTCTGCACCTTCTGAGTTAGATGGCAGCATGCACCTCGGTGGTCCATTGGACCCAGTGGCACATGCGCCCCTTCAATGGGTGCTGGCTGCCCAGTGAACTCAGCGATATGGTCACTTCGACCAGCTGATCACTGTAAGCCAGAAGATGTGGGATGCTCTTCAATGGTGGACCGCCCCAGACCGGTTGCAGGAAGAGATCCTGTTTGTCTTTCCCGAACCAATGGTCATCCTTACAACCGATGCTTCTCTCATGGGCTGGGGAGCCCACATGGGGGACAACAGGGCCCACCAGTTCTGGACCCCTGAGGAGTCCCGATGCCACATCAACCTGTTGGAGCTCAGAGCAATCAGACTGGCACTGCCAGCTTTCGCTCCTCAGCTCCGGGGTCAAGTGGTTGAAGACCAGATGAACAATACCATGACCATGTACTACCTCAACAAGCAGGGTGGCATGCACTCCCTTCTGCTGTGCAAGGAGGCGCTTCGCATCTGGAGTAATGTTCCCTCTAATTTTCAGTCTCTGTGGGTGGGCGACTGATATGTGTGTGTGGCACTTTGTGCAAAAAAATTGATTCATGTGCGCAAATTGGATGGCCCAAACAAGTGATATATTTTATTGCCAATAAACAGTAGAAAACATAACCAAACACTCAAATACTCAATGCAAAGTATAAATATACATTCTGACACAGTCCGAAGATTGGATGTGCATTGTGCACCATAACAGTATGAACTGGAAACAAGTGTAAACTATATACATTTTAAAGAGTCTTGCTTACATCTAAAAGGGGTGCTGCTGATGATGCATTGCTAAGAAATAAACATTTACTGTTTTTCTCTCCTGGCTTTCCCATTCTGCCAGTGGATATATATTTTATTAAGATCCATTTTTCCACCAGCAGCTAAAAACAATTTTGTTCACATCAGCATATCTAAATGGCTTTCTTCCAAGTGGATTCTTTGTTTGCTGTTAATACAGTTCATGAGGCTGAAGCCTCTTTCACAGTCAGCACTAGAAGCTTGGAATGTAGTAGTAGTAGTAGTACAATTTATTGTTCAGCATAAAGCAGTTACAATATACTAAAATCAGGACAGATTACATAGTAAATATAAATAGACAATAAATAAACAAGGAACTTAAATATCTTTTCAGTGCAATTCCACTTAACAGTGTTCCTTGCGTACCTTTTCACATAAAAAACCTCCACAGGACTTCAAGTTCCCTTAATAAACTTTACAAATGAGTTGAAATTAAAAATCTTGCAAAGATCTCTATCATGTTCTTCTCTTTCACAGTAAACAAATATTCCAAAAGATCCTCAAGGGGGAGGCTGAGATCCCCTAACAATCCACCCAGCAGTTTTTTCCTAGTCGATTCATACCTAGGACACAAGAGTACCACATGTTTAAGATCATCTATAGTCCCCACTCCACATTTACAATATGGAGAAAGTACTCCCTCTCTTTTTTGTCTGAAATGAATGCATTGAGCATTATAGTTTTCAGTTCTGATTCTTGTATAGATTCTCCTTTGTTTAGGACAGGTTTAAAAAGAGAGATTGGGCTCATATCCCCATGAAATCTTTACTTTTTTATAAAACCCATATAACTTAAGCTTGGAGAGTTGAAGATAGCATGAATTTATCTCTAAGTCAATAAGCCTCAATTTGACATCCTGCCTAATCTTCTCAAATGGCCTTGTTTAAATTTTATTTAAGAGGTGGCCCAATCCGGCCGGCATTATTGTTTCCTTAATAAGTTGAAATAAAGGGATGTACATATCCCATGCTGGCCAATTTGATGACTTCCTCTACATACATTCTGGGATATCTTTATTGGGGCAAAAGAAAAAGTTTGAACAGAAAGAGAATTTGTCGTTCACAGATGAGCGAAGTCAAGGAAAGTTGTCCTAACTCCAAGGCAAGAATACAGCTTGGAGTTCCATTTGGCAACATTAAGATGTATCTATAGAGTTTATTCAGAATTATTTATAGTTCTCTAACCTTAGCATAACCCCAGATTTCAGAGGCATATAACATGCTTGCTCTTATTTTGGCATTAACAACTCTTAATACCCCTCTGATCCAAGACTTCCCAATCTTGCTGTTAAATATTTTTAGGGCATTTACCGCAGAGCCCATTTTAAATCGAATAGCCTCAAAATGTTTGGTCCAAGATAGGCTATGTAAGCAATAATACCCAACAGGGTGGGCAGAATTGAGCTATACCGGACCACCCAGGGGTGTAATGAGGCCCGACGCCACAGGCGGAGGGCCTTATAGCCCTTGGAAGGTCTGGTATAGACCAATACCGCCCACCCTGGAGGGTATTATTGCACTTAGAAAATGGGCACAGTCATAAAAAAAAGATTAGTTAAAATGTAAATTAAAAAAAGAATTTAAAATAGGTTTTTGTAATAAAATAGTTCCTCCACCTATATTGGAATGCTTTTTTTTTTTGTCTCTTGTCTGAGCTAGGGACTTATCCGTTGGAGCAGCTGTATAGCTCTAAATAGACCGACCATCATGGCTAGCACTGTTCCCCCATTGGGCTGTTTCCATGCTGCAAAGAAACATTTTAGCCAGCTGAGTTCCTCCTGTTAAAAATTGCAGACAGAAACTACCAAATCATGAAATGATCTAACTGTTTCTCCAGAGCTGTTTTTTTTTTTTATCTGCAGCTCGCCTGACCCCCCGCTACTCTTTAACTCCAGACCTCCCATCCCTCTATGCATCTCCATGGTGCCGCTGCCTGTGGTTTCTATTTTTGCCATTTTTTTAAAATAGAGCAGTAATGAGCTGGGAGCTGAAGAGGGAGTGATTGATTGAGCTGCAGAATTACAAAACAGCACTTTCGATGGGCAGGCGAGCTGTCAGGAAACAAAGAAAAAGTAATTCTGCTAGATACTCTTGGCGGCGAGTTGAAATTCTTTGCTTTGTCTGTGTTTGTTGTTCTGGGGTGCTATAAGTCGGCAAGTGAATCATTTGGGACATCGGTGAGGAGCGATGGTTGTGGGCAGCCACATCATGGAGCTGTTGAGTACGGGCAGAAGGTCTGTAGATTTTGGAAGGATGTGGGTCACCAGAGCTGGGAGGAAATAAACAAGAAGATGTATGCGTTTCTGTGATCAGCTGGGAGACAGGGTATTGTTCATAAACTTGAGTGTGTCAGGAGAAGCAACCCAAGTGGAGATCGTTGATGGGGGGGCATGTATCATAGGCTGGCACCCTGGGCAGGGTATGTGTGGAAGTGAGTATATGTGTGTGTGGTAGGACTGTCTTGTGCTTTTGTCTGGCTAAAAACAAACAAAAAATTAAATGCAGTAAATGAGCACAGCTGAGGTTGGGTGCCGTAAGGTCAGGCAACAGGTATTGCGGGAACAGTATCTCTCACTAATTGAGAGAAAAATGGCAGCAATTTGAAATTTAAATGAGGTTCTTTTAGCCAATTAAGGCACAGGGTGGGCACCAAAATACTTCAGTTGGGTGAAGTGGCACTTTAGGCTGACACTTTTAATTTCCTGGTCGTCTATTGAAAGTTAATGTACCCCCTGGCAGGGGTACTAGCCAATCAGAGACCAGGAAATAAAAAGCCCATTTTCTAAAGGCAAAACGGACACCTAAATAGTCATAGCACTTAACAGTGTCTATATGGTTATCATTTAGCCTAAAACCTACTGTATTCTTGGTTTGAGAGCTAAAAACTACAGTGTTGGTCTTGCTGAGATTAACTTTTAGTTTCCTTTGAGAACAGAGAGATTCAAAGTAAGCCAGTTTTCTTGTAAGACCTAGGACTGAAGTAGAGAGCAAGACTAAATCGTCTGCATAAGCTAAACATTCAATCCTTTTATCATTAATTTTTGGAGCATGAAAATCTGGGTTACCAAACTGATCCAAGACTGTATTAATGTCGATGTTAAAGAGAGTGGGGGCCAAAATACACCCCTGTCTGACCCCCACATTTGTCTCAGATCTATCAGTTAGATGACCATACTGATTATACTGGACTCTTGCCCACATATTTTCATAGAGTCTAATATTAACATCAAGAAGTGAGGCCTCCAACTTCAGATCCCTTAATGCAGCTCAAAGGATTTTTCTACTAATGCTGTCAAAGGCCAAGGAGAAGTCCACAAAACAGCAATATAATCTGCTTTTTCTCACTTTAGCATACTTCCAGATCAGGTGCTGAAGCACATAACAGTGTTGTACTGTAGAACAGTCCTTCTGGAAACTGTTCTGTGCCTCATTCAATACTGAGTTCTCCTTGACTCACGACAGCAATCTGCCCAAAATTATATTAGAGAAAATCTTCTGTGAAACATCAAACAAATAGGCCTATACATCCTTGGGTCATTCAGATCCTCTTTTTTAAAAATTGGGAAGATAACACTACCTGCCCAACTGGCAGGGTAAGAGTAGCCCTGAACCAGTCCATTAAACAGCAAAAGAAGAAAAGGAATCCACCAGTTGATAAAAACCTTATAGAGATCACCTAGGACCCTATCTGGCCCAGGCTCTTTATTTGCCTTAAGCCCAATCAGTGCCATCCAGATTTCATCCTCTATGATCAAGATAGGTCTTGAAAAAATGTCATCCTCCTGTATTTTGAAAGCATCAGGTATCTCCTGCTCTTCATGAGAATAATAGAGCTTGGAGAAATGAGATACCCAAACTTCAGATGTAATATAGGCTTCAGTCCTATTGGCATGTCTATTATATCCCTGGGCAACAATATTCCAAAATCTTCTTCCATCCCTATCCAAAACAGCCTGCCTCAGTTTTTCCCAAAGTCCCTGAGTATGTTTATGTCTCTTCTATTCTAGAATTTTCCTATATTTTTCTCTTTCAGTCTTTAGCAATTTAAAATCTGCTGCAGACTTATTTCTTTTCTTCTTATGCTGTCTTAGTTTTCCTCCAAACTTTTTTCTTTGCCTGTAAGCATACCGAATTAAACCAAGACTTTTTATAAAGGGACATAGGACAGTACGTTGTTTTACATCTAGGTCCAAGTAAAGAATGAATAGTTTCCCAATCCTCCAAAATATTAAAGGCCTTACTTTTGTCCAAAGCCAACTTGTGAATATCACCAAAGACTCCTGTACTAAGAATTTCTTTGAAACTAGCTTGATGAATCAGCCCCCATCTAATCCTTCTCTCGTTTATGACTTCCAGACTCTTTTCCTGTTGTGCTTCACTCCCTAAAGTCCCAAAAGGGCATTTGATGTTAATTACAATAGCACAGTGTGCTGATTCCAGTCTATCCATGACCTCTAACTTTTGGATCAGCTTTACTGCTTCCAAATTGATCCAAACCTGATCAGGGGTTGAAGAGCCAGTAGGCCCTCTATATGTTAAGGATCCAACTAGATCTCCCTGAGTTCTCCCATTTAAAATACAGAAATGTCTACTGACCAGGCCCACTAGCAATTCCCTACCTCTGAGGTTAGATTTTAGATCCTGAGCAGTCCTCGTATGAGATATTTAGATTAATTATAGATATTGTATGGATCATATCTGAATATACATCCTCCAAGAATCGAGAAGGAATTCTGGCATTAAAGTCTCCCAAAATAATTATAGGACAAGATATACTCTTATCTGACAATTCATCAAGTGTCATTTTCAGATCCTGTATGAAAAGGTCAGCAGGATCAGTAGCTCTATTGCGAGGGGGAAAGTATATATTGCAGATAATGATCTTCTCTTGTCCCTTGCTAATTATTACAGCCAAAATACCCTCTGACTTAGTAGAAATGTTAGTGATCTGAAAATTTAGCAAAGTTTTGATAAAAAAGGAAATACCCCCTTTAAACCTTCCAAAGTTTTTATCTTTAGTTGATGGCAGAGTAAAGACAGAATATCCAGCCAATTTGGGAGTTACATTTTCTGTACACCATGTTTCTTACAGCCCAGCAATATCAAAATTATCCAGAAATCCCACTACTTCAGGGTCAATTATTTTAAGATGGATGCCCTCAATAGTCCATGAAAGTATAGAAAGGGCATCCACATATCGATCCCCAGTTCCCTTATCCAAATCTAGATGGCATTCGGAGTTCATTCATGTGATATTATCTACAGGCTGCATTTGTCAGGCTGAATCAATAACTGTCAGCGCGGCGAGTAGGTATTAGGGTCAATTAGGTTTCCAAAGTCAATCGGGGGTTATCTGCCTCTAAGATTGATTCTCGACTATCCTTAGTCTGTGTCAACCTGAAAAAGAATTCGCTCAAGTCTAAAGTGTTAACTAAATGTATTCCCAAACAATCCAGCTTGCTGCCCAGAGAAAGCAAGCTGCTAGCTGTATGAGGATTTTTAAATGTAATATCAATCTGTGTTTTGGGCTCAGGATCACCATGTAACTTTATGGACTCCACCATGTTTCTGGAGATATAAAATCCTAATGCTTTTTCCAAGAGCAGCAACAAATCTTCCCTAACTTTCCTATGAGACTCATTGAGTGAAACCTTCCACCCAAAGATAGTTATGGTCCTACTCAGTCATACTTCTCTCTCTCTGCTTCAGTACATGATCCTCTATCACTCCCAAGATTTTTCTCTGTGCTATCGTATCCTTCTCACTCTGTACCTCCCTATGGAGAATCTCTTCTGGGGAAGGATAAGACTGTGTAGGAACCTCTATACATGATAGCTTCATGTTTAGCTTGGAATGTAGCACATACATCAGTAAGTTAGCCACCATGCTGTATTGCACATTAGTCAAAGCAAAGTGGATCATGTCAGTAAAGGATTTTAATGATCCTCCCTTTTATTTTTCAGCAACTATAAATCTGAAGTCATTGTACTGGCTAACAATTTCTGCCTGGTCCACCGATGAAAATAAATAGTCCTGATATTTGCTGTATAGTCTCTCTATATTTGACAAGCCAAACTCAAAGCTGCAATGTGGCATTGCTGCAAAATCAAAGGCAGATCAGTCAGAAAGTTCACCTGCAGGAAATTGGCTGTCCAGATGGTCACATAACAGGCTAATGAACTGCAAAATTGCTGTTGTGCTTACTTCAACTGTGCAATTAGCGAAATGCAGTTTTACTGGTTGGCTCCAGTAGACATTTTCATCCAGGTACTGGCTTCTGATCTTTTTTAATTTTGCCCTAGCAATCTGTACAGCTTCAACTGTTGTTAGACCACGTTTCTGAAACATCTTAGACAACTCTGCCAACTCCAAAAGTACATCATTTAATACTGTTATGGCAATGTGGTATTCAGGGTTGGACAGCTTCTTAAAGCGGTACTTAGCAATGGGATCTTTGATGGATGCATGCAAAATTGTATGTGATGTCATTTACCTTAGGTATGGTTTACAGTAACTACACTGGGTATTGTCAAGCTCAGTGGGGGTTTTAAAATGTATTTTTGCAATGTGAGTCAATGTGATATGAGAAAGGAAATACATTTAGGAGACTATTTCTCTTCCGCTCCTGATCCATACTAAGCACAATCTGAATTTATGAAATTAAATGAAAGGGAAATTTTTTGCGCTGCCATTTCTTGCTGTCCACTTTAGAATTACTATCCCTGTGTAGCCAACATGGGCAACCTTTTACAAGCACTGATTCATTGAATCTCAAATGTGTGTATAATGTGAGACCCCATTTTAAAGAGAAGCGCAATCTCATCTCTCTAGATATATGTACAATCAATGTCTCAGCCTGCTAATTGAGAAGGTTATACCCATCCCGGTCCCAATAAATACATTAAAAAAATGACACAGAAACAGACAGTAGGTTGCTTTGATGCTTTTATTGTAAACAAAAACTATAGTTTTCCAATTTTTTTTTGTACTGAAAAAAATGAACACACGTTCAACGGTGAGGCTTTAAATTCATTATAAACACATTTTATATGTGAGACACTGCTTGGGGAGGAGGCAGATTACACTAAAGTTGTGCAGCTTTAAAACTGAAATAATATAATATACACCCTATGTCAGAGAATCTCTCGCATTGCTTTGTTGGGGGGCATCTACCAAACAAATAAAACATGCCATTTCTGTGAACAGCAGGGGAATACTGTTCATTAGCAAGTACTGTCTTACTGAAAAGAAGTGTCAAGCCAAAAACATTGCTGTTACTGGAAAGCCGATTGGTTGGAATTTTGCCGATTGGTTCCTTTGTTCAATAACTGGAGCGAGAGTGAGATGTCTGGCTTGTTAACTGCTGGCTTGTTAAAGTTAATGGGTTGTGGCCTCGGGAGTGGGCATACAATGTTTCTTTCCCATTCACTTTCATGTCCTGCTGTCTGAGTCTTAAATCTGAGTGATGATTGTTGTCACTACTTCATGAACATGAGGATCCCTGTCAGCTGCTTTGTGTGCTACTACTGAAGCTGTGTGTGTATTATTTCTAACTGCTGTGCAGGCGCACATGCACACACCTTAGGGGGAACATAGATCTGGACCCTCGTAAGCTGGTTGGAGGTGGATCTCCTTGCCATCCATGTGGCAGGAGCCTTGAACCAGCTGGCGGATGCTCTCAGTTGCATAGGCCAGACATCCACCAAGTGGTCTCTCCATCCAGAGGTAGCTTACAGCCTGTTCTCCCATTGGGGCAAACCGATAGTGGACTTGTTTGCCTCCAGAGAAAACACCAAGATGAGGCTGTATGATGCCCAACCCCTCAGCAGGGCTCGCTGCAGGGGGATGCCTTCTCAAGGCCGTGGATCCCAGGCCTCCTCTATGTCTTCCCTCCATTTCCCTTGATCCACAAGGTGTTACTCAAGGTGAGGAGGGACAAGGTGCAGGTGATTCTGGTAGCCCTAGACTGGCCGCATCAGTTCTGGTACCCAGATCTCTTCAGCCTCAGCTGCAGGCCCCCAGAGTGGCTTTGTACACGCCTGGACCTGATATCTCTGAACCAGGGGAAGGCATTCCATCCGGACCTTCAATCCCTGCACCTCACAGCCTGGTACCTGAGTGGCTAGAGTTCCAGGCTTTGGGTCTTTCCAAAGATGTCTTCACCATGATGGAAGCATCTCGAAAGGAATCGACCAGGAAATGTTACACCTTCAAATGGAAAAGGTTTTCCATTTAGTGTCAGAGTAAGAGTCTGGACCCCTTATCCTGTCTTGTGGCTAACATTCTCGACTACCTTTGGTCACTCTCCAAAGGGGGTCTACGGTCATCTACCCTTAGGGTGCACTTGGCAGCCATTTCTGCTTACTAGGCATGGGCCAGTCAACTGACATTGGTGCAGAAGACAGTGGTCAGGCACTTCTTCAAAGGCCTGGATCACATATCCCCTCCGATGCATGAACCTCCACCTCTGTGGGATCTGTTGCTGGTTTTGGCAAAGCTCGTGGGAAAGCCATTCAAACCCATGCACAAATGTGAGCTCTCATACTTGTCATGGATGACGGCCTTGCTGGTGGCTATCATGTCAGCCAGAAGGACAGGGGAGCTCCAGGTGCTTTCGGTGGACTCCCCTTACCTGGTCTTTCACAGGGACAAAGTTGTCCAGTGTCCCCACCCTAAATTCCTTCCGAAGGTGGTGTCAGAGTTCCACCTTAACCAGGTATTGACTTCTGGTATACTACCCAAATTACACTTCAGACGCTGAGTACAGGCTCAATACCTTGGACCTGAGACGTGCTCTCTCCTACTGCAAGGAGAGGATGGCGGAAATTCGTGGAAAGGTTTGCCAGCTGTTTGTCACCTACGCTGAAGCTGCTTCTGGCAGACCTGCAACCAAATGGACCATAGCAAGATGGATTACATCATGCATAGGTCTGTGCTATGAGTTGGTGGGCAAGGAGCCTCCCAGAGGGATACGAGCTTATTCTACCTGCCATACTGCTGTATCGGTGGCTCCTTCCAGAGACATCCCTATCCAGGAAATCTGTTGGGCTGCTACATGGAAGTCAGCAAACACCTTTATCATCCACTACCACATCGACCTTGAGTCACGCCGGGATGCTGGTTTTGGGGTCTCAGTTCTCCAATCTCTGTTTCCTAAGTAGGGGGTGGTGTGCACCTTGCCTCCCTCCTCCCAGAGAACTGCTTGGAGACTGCCAAACAGTGTGGATGAACAACATATCTATGCTCCTAGAAGAACAGGTTACTCACCTGTAACAGTAGTTCTAGGAGTGGTATATGTTATGCATCCACTCGCACCCACCCAACCTCCCCGGCTTTGGGCACACAACCTTGCTTCCAGTGGGCTAAGATCTGGCGTCATGGGGTGGAGCCCGAGGTATATAATACCCATGTGGGTGGGAAGAGCCAGCTTGAAGACTTCCGGCAAGATTTAATGTGGTAGGGGACATGCCAAACAGTGTGAATGAACAACATATACCACTCCTAGAACTACTGTTACAGGTGAGCAACCTGTTCTTTGTGTGCCAACATCCATCTGAGTCTGGGGCAGCCAGCAGGTAGCATGTGTGTGTGGGTAGAGCCAGTTGGAACCTGGGGAGTGGCATCACATGGAGTCATGCCACATTTGCATTGGGTAGTTTGAAAGACTCCAGTGGGACTCATAGTACCTTCCTTTCCTCCATGACCCGATGATGGAAGAGAAATGTTCCCATGTAGGCAGCATCAGTGAGCAACACAGTATGCCCGTGAGTACAAGTCGAGAGAGTAAGGCAACAGCTAGAATAGCTCTTTGTGTGCCATGCATATGAGCAAGCAATACTAATGTGTAGTAAGCAAGGTCACCCTTGAAAAAAATGGACATTTGTTTCAGTGGGCCATTCCACTTATTAAAATCTAATAAAATAAGTAAATGTATAGTTTCTGTGTATAATTAAAAATAAATTACTTATTCTCAAATAAGCAATATTTTCACATGTGAAATGTCATTTATTTACATTTGCACATTGCAGCATCTTATATTGACAACTTCACAAGTATAACAGATGTGAAACCCTGCTATGGTTGACCTAGAAATATTCTAGCACTCACATAGTGGTTTTCTTCAACCAAAACCACCAAACACACGCACACAACCCGAACCAGTACACATACTGAGCTGCTAATATTAAAGTATGGAGTGATTGCAACATGCTTAGTGAACGATCAGTGGGAAGACATCTGTCCTCATTATGCTTGCAGATCATACAAATCCATAATCATGAGAACTGCAATGCCACTAACATGTTCTGAAATGAAATACAGTAATTGACATTTTTTTCAGCATTGCAGTCATCCAACCAAACCTAAATGTTAGCTACAGAAGTTGACATTGTGTCAAATCTTGATTTTGCCCTCCACTCCTTTATCACCATCTTTAACGCTGCCTGTGACATCTTTGCCCCATTCACGAAGCATATCTTAAAAAACAGGGATACTCACTGGATCTCACAGTCCCTGCTTAATCTGATGCACCACAGAGACAACCTCTGGCATAAAGCCCTGGACTTACAACTACCCCAGGACAGGCAACTCTTCAGAGAAGCCAGAAACAAATGTACCTGGGCCATCCAGATAGCCAAGGCCACTTATTACAAACACACTCTCACCAACACTTAGGGCTCAGGGAAAAAATTCTGGAACATTATAAAAGAGTTGTGCGGAAAAATCATCTCCCTGGCACCCTCGCAGATTCTACTGGATGGAGCCCTCACCCAAGACCCCACTGCCATACCCAATGTCCTTACCACCTTCTCAGACCTCAGTCACATCCTCCCACTTAACTTCTTCGACCCAATTCCTAATGGCCCCAAAGACACCTCTGCCACTGCAGCCTCTCCACCTTTTTGGCTGAGAACCATCTCTTGCAGTGAGGCTAAATGCTACCTCACCAAAGCCTTGATGAATGCGCACTATAGCAATGACTCTATTGACCTCAAAATGCTCAGGCTAACTCTGGATGTAACCCTCCCACATCTTACCAAAATTCTTAACTGGTCCCAACGCCTCAGTCAGTTCCCCACACCATGGAAAAGAGGTATAATTACCCCGATACTGAAAAGTGGTGATCCCACCTCCACCAGCAATTACCGACCCATCTCGATCCTCCCCTCCCTCTCAAAGGCACTTGAAAAAATTGTGTCGGACCAGCTCACCGACTACTTAACCAAATACTCGCTACTCTGCCATGAACAAAGTGGGATCCGGAGGGGGCACAGCACCACCACCGCTGTCCTGGAATTTACCTCATATATTCACGAGGCCCTGGACCAGGGGTCCATAGCAGGATCAGTCTACGTTGACTTGACCAAAGCCTTCGATACCGTCAGTCTCGCACTTCTGCTCCACACCCTTCCCTCCCAACATTTCTCCCCTAAGGCCACCTCCTGGTTCAAGGACTATCTCTCTGGCCAGATGCAACAGGTTAAAATTAACACCACCCTTTCCTCCGAAAGACCAGTCCAATCTGGTGTCCCCCAAGGGTCCATCCTTGGTCCATTGCTCTTTACACTTTTCCTAAACTCCCTCCCTCAATCTTGCAATGGGAAGCTCTTGCTCTATGCGGATGATGCAGTACTGCTCTGGAAGCACCCGCATCCTAACCCCCTATAATCAGCCCTACAAGGCTTTTTTAGTGATATTGAATCCTGGTTTCATGAGCACCACCTAGTTCTCAACTACAGCAAGACGAAAATGATGATCTTTGCCCACTGCCAAAGCCCACTCAGCAATGCTCCATTACTCATCTGAAACTCACAGGGTCTCCTTCTTGAGCAAGTCTCCTGTTTCAAGTACCTGGGTGTCACTATGAACACCTCCCTTACCTACCACACACACATCCAACACCTGTCCTCCGCTGTGAACACCAAATTACGGTTCCTATACAGATATAGGCATTGCCTAGCCCCTCAGGCCCTCCATCTCGCTATAACTTCCTCAGTCCTATCTTTGGTCAACTATGGCATTATGATTTATGGTTCTGCTGACCAAATGGCCCTATGCAGCATCAACATCGCCCTCAACAAAGCCTGAAGACTGGTCTCTGGGAGTGATAGAGATACCCATACATGTGAGCTTTACAAACGTGCTAACTGGCTCACCTTCGAAGATGGACTTAAATACCACACCACCCTGCAAGCAAAAACAATTCTCATGAATCTAGCACCCAAAGGCCTCCATCCCCTCATCCAGACTTATCTCGCACAGAAGGGCCCCTAGACGCACCACTGGCACCTCTCTCCTAGTCCCCCACTGTAGGACCACCCTAGGACAAAGGTCTTTCTGATACCAGGCTCCCCTATGGCTAAACAGCATGCCAGCCTCTATCTCCCTAGCCTTAGCAATTTAAAACAGGCCTCAAGGACCTCCTCCTCCTCCTTGTACCAGCCACCTGCGACTGCAACCGCTATTCCTCCACCATCACCAAAAAACACAAAAACAAAAGGAGGTCATTGCTAGCAGTCTATCTAGCGCCAGCGAATGTAGAAAATCCATTATGACAGGGAAAAAATGCCTAACCTTACCCCTGACAACATCCTCAGGTCCTACAATCACAATGTATATATAATCTGACTCAGGGTTCAATTAAGACCCCCTAAATCTGTTATCTACTTTTGGTCACAGCTAAGACCAAATATCCTCTTCTGGATCCATGATGCAATGTATATGCTGTACTTATGTATAACACCAGTAAATGTTATGTTTGTTCTTTCTGTACTGACGAGGAGCCTTTGCAAAGGAGTCTATGACTCAAAGGATTGTAATTCTGATTCTCTTCAATAAATAAAATAAATCAGAGTCACATAAAATTACAAACTACAGTGGAGGTTGCCTTTATTAGGCTATTTTTGGCCATCGCACAGTCGATATCGACAGTCCAACACTTGATAACAGTGCCAAAGATGTTGAGCACCTCTCACAACCCTCACAGCCAAACAAGGCATATCCTGTCACTTGCTTCGTATTTGCTTCATGCTGTTGAGAATTTATATATACAGGTCTGAGCTAGTTGTACTGCAAAGAAGCATACATGCTACATATTCTTCTTTATTAGCCTTTTTTTTAATTTCTCACATAAATGTAATCAGCACTAGTGATGGGAGTAAACCAGGAGATGTTTCTAATAAGCGTGAAGCACACAGCAAAAACCCACCTGGCAGTTCCCGTACCAGGTCCTGGTCAATTATACAGAAAAAATTAAACTAGCACAGCAACTGTCTAATTAAATAGTAAACAAAAACCATTGCATTATAACTGAGGTTATCATCTAACTTTATGTATTTTCGGTAAGATTACAGAGCATATGATAGCAGCAAATTTTTTACAGCTTTCAAGTTTGCACTGAAACCGCACAGAATGTAGGAAAGGAGATGTGACAAAATTCCATCCACATCTATTCAGGCTCTCCCGTGCTTGTTTAGAATGAAAGTTATTGCACTAGCTGTCACCCATATGCCCAAAACGAGCATAAATTAGATAAATGACAAGGATTTTCATTGAAAACATGTTTATTACTGAAGTTCACAACATAATCCACTCAAAAAGAAACCAAAAAACAGTTCCTGTCCCCTTTAAGATACCAGATGTAGACTGGAGTATTGCAGTGACATGGAGCATCAGACATCAGGTGGTGATAGACACCGTTCAGGACTGCTTCCTAACCTAATGTGGAAGACCAGGTGAGGGACAAGATCATACTAGACCTAGTTCTGACCAACCAAGACTGCATCGGGGGTTAACTGTAAAACATTCACTTGACTCCAGCAACTACAACACAGTGTAAAACATAGAAACATAGACTTTGACAGCCAATAAGGACCGCTTGGCCCACTCAGTCTGCCCATTTCCCTACCTATTGGATAAGCTGCAGATCCTAGTTAACCAACAGCCTACTTCTTCCTACTCCCCACCAGAATTGCCTTATGTCTGTCCCATGCATGCTTGAATTCCTCCACTGTTTTTGACCCCATGACCTCCTCAGGAAGGCCATTCCATGCGTCCACCACCCTCTCCATAAAACCAAAATAATACTTCCTCACATTGCCTGTGAGCCGTCCCCATCTTATCTTCAAATTGTGACCCTTGTTCTTCCACATCTTTTCTGAAAGATGCTGCCTCCTGGACTTTGTTGATTCCTTGAGGTACTTGAAAGTTTCTATCATGCCCCCTTCCTTCTTTCCTCAAGGGTATACATATTAAGCTCCTTTAGTCTCTCTTTGTATGACTTCTGGTGCAGACCCTGCAACATTTTAATTGCCCTCCTCTGAACTGCCTCCATCCTGTCTATGTCCTTGCGGAGATGGGATCTCCAGAACTGCACACAGTACTCCAGATGGGGTCTGTACAGTAACAACTTACTGTTTTCTACTGGTGATGCTTCTCCCTGTACATCCCAGTATCCCCCCAGTCCTCCTTACCATCTTCTCACATTGCTTGCTTACCTGTTGGTCATCTGATATGACTACCCCCAGGTCCCTTTCCATTTTTGTTATTAGTACCTCCCCACCCCCCATTGTGTATTCTTCCCCTGGGTTTTTGTTTCCCAGGTGCATTATCTTGCATTTCTTTGCATTGAATCTAAGCTGCCATACTTCTGACCATTCTTCCAACCTTTTTTTTTTAGTTGTTTAACCAGGAGTAGCACACTAAGCTGAAAACCTTTTTACAGGAGCGACCTGGGAGCACAGGGAAGTTATGTGACTTGCTCAGGATCATACAGTATGCAAGTGGAAGCTGTGGGATTTAAACCCACATCTGGTCTGCTGGATGTCACCAGATTTGCAGCTCAGAGCCTTAAACCACTGCGCCATACTGCCTCCCTCCCTTGCCAAGTCCCTTCTCATCCTTTCCACCCCCTCCTAGTGTTTCAACCCTGTTGCAGATCTTTGTGTCGTCTGCAAAGAGGCATACCTTTTCTTCCAATCCCCCTGCAATGTCACTTATAAAGACATTAAAAAGGACCAGACCCAGTACTGAAACCTGTGGTACCCCGCTAGTAACCCACCTTTCTTCGGAGTGGACTCCATTTACTATTACCCTCTGTGTCCTGTTGTGCGGCCAATTTTTTACCCACGCTACCACCCTGGGACCCACTCCCAGGCTAGCTAATTTGTTTATTAATCTTTTGTGTGGGACTGTGTCAAATGCCTTGCTAAAGTCTAGGTAGGCCATGTCCACAGCTCCTCCCAGGTCTACTACGTAGGTCACCCAGTCAAAGAACTCTATTAGATTCGTCTGACATGACCTTCACACTGTGAGTCCATGCTGCCTTGAGTCTTGTGCCCCACTGGCCTCTAGGTACTCAACCATTCTTTCTTTCAGAAGTGATACCATCATTTTCCCTACCATTGAGGTCAAACTAACAGGTCTGTAGTTTCCTGCCTCTGCTTTGCTCCCACTTTTGTGAAGGGGAATCACATCTGCCCTCCTCCAGTCCTTAGGTACCACACCATCCTCCCATGATTTGTTAAAAAGGGTGGTCAGTGGTGTCACTAGTTCTCCCCTTAGTTCTTTTAGAGTTCTGGGGTGAATCCCATCAGGGCCCATTGCTTTGTCCACCTTCAGTTTTAGGAGTTCTTTCAGAACCCTTTCTTTTGTGAATTGACGGGTATCGACCCCCCCTATCCAGAGTGCTTCTATTGATTGGATTAGGTGCCTTCCCTTCCTCTTCTGTTGTGAATACTGAGCAGAAGTATTCATTCAGTATCCCTGCTTTTTAACTGCCACCCTCTGCCCACCAACCCTCCCCTTTGTTAAGCCTCACTGTACCTCCCTTGGTTTTTCTTTGCTCCCTAATGTACCTATAAAATGTTTTATCCCTCTTCTTAACTGAGTTGACTATCTTTTCCTCAGTTTGGACCTTTGCTATTCTTACTGCCTTCCCCACTTCCTTCTGCTTTAACTGGTACAGTTCTCTGTCCTGCTTCTTCCGTTTTCTTATACTTCCTGAATGCTATATTTTTCTCCGCCACCTCTTTTGAGAACCATAGTGTTTTTTTCTTCATTTTGATTTGTTTATTTGCTTCACACAAAGGCGTGCTGCCTCTGTGATGGCAGTTTTGATGTTTCCCTATTGTTTCTCCACCCCTCCTTCTTGCCTGTTTGATAGTGGTTTTCTGAGACACTCTCCCATTTTGACAGAGTTAGCCCTCCTAATGTCCAGTACCCTCACTTTTGTATGGCTTGACTGTACGGCTGTGTGTATCGTGAACCACACTGTTTGGTGGTCACTTGTTCCCAGATGGCTACTCACTTCTAAATTTGAGATCCTCTCTCCATCCCCATTTGAGAGTACCAGGTCTAAGAGTGCTCCCACCCAAGTGGGTTCCAACACTAGCTGTCTGAGGCATGCCCCTGTAGGGCATAGAGAATGACCCTGCTTTTGGATGTGGCTGCAGCAAAGTGCTCCAGTTAACATCTGGCATATTCAGGTTCCCCATCAACAATATCTCCCCTTTTTCTGCCATCCTAAGGATGCCATCTGTCATTTCCATGTCCATTTCCTCCCCCGAGACAGGGGGTCTGTATACAACACCCGTGCGGATTGTGGTGCCATTTCCTGTCTCCAGGGTGACCTACAGTGCCTCCTCTCCTCCCTGTTTACCCTTTAGTTCTGTTGCTTTGATCCCTTCCCTTATGTAGAGAGCTACTCCTCCTCCTCTTGTACCCTCCCTGTCCCTCCTGTAGACTGTGTAACCTAGTATGTTGACATCCCACTGATGGTTCTCTGTGTACCATGTTTCTGTGACTGCTACGATATCCAGGCATCCCTCTTCATCAAGACCACTGGTTCAGGGAGCTTGTTACCCAGACTACATGGATTGGTACTCATTGCCCTCCATTTTTTGATGGCCTTACTCCTTTTAGCCCCATCCCTGTCCTTACTACCTTTGCCTATTTCTCCATTTACCCCTGCCCTTCTCCTTATTGACTTACTGTGGTATGGCTCTATTGTTTATTCTTGTTCTTCTGTGAAAATGTTAAACTCAAAACTACATATCACAGTATATTACGTTTCATTACCTGTGTACCTAGGTTGACTCATCATTGCATCTTATATGAGAAATCAGGTTCCTTACCTCTTAATGCTTTTTTTAATCTTAGATCTTTAACTTTTTTGCATAAGATTCAAATAGGTCTTATGCCAAATAGTGTCGCTAGTTTGTTCCCCATCTTCACGTCTACTGTTTCAACTAGAACTAGTACTAGAAAGGTATTTAAACTACCTTGGATTAGAACTAATTTTATGCTGAATCCGATTCAGTTTGAATTGATTAGGCAGTATAATCAATTACCAAATAATATAACTGTCTGTCGTACTGTGTCAGGTTTTAAGGGTTTACTCAAACAAAAATATTTTTCTGAGTTTTTTTTGTAATTGTTTTAAATGTTTTGATTATGTTGTTATATGTTGTATTTTGTTGTTTTTGTTAAATTGTTGTTTTTTATATTTACTTTGTATTGTTATTGTCACCGGACATCTGTGAAATGGGCATTTTTGCTCACAGATTTTCAGTATAAAATAAATTAAATGAAAAAAAATGACTTCTCTATCTTGCTGTTTACCTAGCTAACTACCCTGTTTTTTGGGGGAGGTGGGATTCCCCTGCTCCTTTTCAGTGCCTCCCCCCCTTGGCTAGTTTAAGTGCTTACCAATGAAGCATTTAAACCCATCACCTAGGATCCTGTTTCCCCTCCTGGACAGATGCAGACCATCATGCCAGTATAGGCCTGTATCCCTCCAGGTGTACCCCCAATCCCCCAATGAAGCCAGAACCCTGAGCTCTGCACCAATTTTTCAGCCATTGATTGAATCCCATGGTGCAGAGCACCCTAGCCTCACCTATGCCAAAGACAGGCAGCACCTCCGAGAAGGTTACTGTGCTATTTGTGTAAGGCCCCTTCTCAACTCCACAAACTCCTCCTGCACTGCTCTCATCCCATTCCCAGCCAGGTCATTTGTCCCTAGGTGGACGATGATGTCCAGCTCCCTCCCCTGTGCAGCTGCTCCCGCAATCCTGAGGATTTGCTCCTTGTCCCTCCAAGCCATGGTGCCGGGCAGGCACCTTAGCTCCCTATTCCTTCCCTCCCCCAGTTCTACCCCTTAACAATTGAGTCCCCCACCAGACGTTGTTTCCTTCCCCTGTGGGATCCTGTGCCACCCTCCTGTGGGTCTCCTTTGTGGAGGGTCCCAGTATCCTCCTTGGTCTCCACTGTGTGGTTCAAGATAGTACTGAAAGTACAAAGGCAATATTTATAGGTGACCTGCATTTGCAATCAGCTGCTCTTGAAAGTGAAATGCCTGGGAGACATGCTGTAACACTGACAAAGAGTGGTAAGAGTGGAACACTTTTTTATTTTACCTCTCAGAAAGAAAGCAAAAATTTGTTTATAAAGTAGTGAAATATAGAATATTAACGGAGAGTTCTTTCCTTTACAGAATTGTATGAAATAAATATTTTTCTGACTTAAATGAGTACTTACTTGTTTCAAGAGTAAACACGCTTCTATATAACCACTCATGTTTACAACTTTATATTAACATCCAGTGAATGTTACACAGTATCTTATACAATGCATTTAAACCTAATAGGTGGCACAGCAACAGTTTGTATATTTGATCTACAGTATATCCCATATGCAGTAGTACTGGTGAATGATATGTTTAAAATTATATGGAAACACTACAAAGTATTTGTAATGTGCTGTATTTGCTACTATTAGAGGTTTCATTGCAGGCATTATTTTTTAGTATTTACTGGTTAGTGGTTATAAACCATTGCCAGCGAGTGTCCAACAACTCCATAAACCACATATGTGGTTTACGGAGCTCCATAAACCACGGGCAGAATAGTACTGCAACATCACCAGAAAAACCACCAAACAAGCTGTCCTCACTCTGGATTTTCATAAGTGCTACACAATCGGTTACTCAGCGCGAGACAAGCTTATCAGCAGTGGTAACAGTTACCCTCGCAAAGTGGCAAAAAGACAATGTAGACCAAAAAACACCAAATACAAAAAATAAAACATGGAGAACTGTGGTTCTATGGGGATTTTATGTACCCCTGAGGTGTGTGATGCCCATATAAACTGGGGCATCACACACCTCGGGGCTGCATAAAATCCCCATAAATCACACTTCTCCATGCATTATTCTATATATCCTGTATTACAGATGGGACGTGTTTACACAGCACCATTATATTGTGAAGCAGTTTTTTGATCAGGTGATTGATTTCAATTTTGGTCATAGTGATATATAGGTATATAATGAGTTAAAAATTATAAACTCATAGCTATATCTTTTTTCTAGTGGAGAGACCTTTGCATACAGTTGTAACCTCCTTGTTACCCGGGGTTACTAGAATCCCAGTAAGACCTAGTGGTAGGCAGGGAAGGCAGCTTGTGAAACTCCAGTTAAATGGGTTTCACACTGTCTCACTCTGTTCTCAGTCTCAGCTGAGACTGAGGGATGGCATCAGAAATAGAACTATCACAGCTGCATGAGCCACAATGGAATCTGCAGCAGGGAATTGCAATAGAATGTTGGGAGGTTTGAACAGTAGTCTGTAGGTCAGTTGGTGTTTGGAGCTTGCTGTGAAAGCAGCACAACAGCTCAGTGTAGGCTCTTGGAGCCTCAGCCCTGACAGAGGGCTACATTTAGGTAAAAGGGTGTGCGTCTCCACCAAAAGAGAGACACAGAAGCAGTTTGAAGTGGTGGAGACCGCTGTTTCGGGTCTCAGTGCCCCTCCCTCTGGGGATGAGGGCAGGAAAGGGTTTCCTGCATATTCCTGGGGCAACCCCCTGGTTCTGCTACTAATGGAGAAGCTGCCTATTTGTTCCAGAGTTTTTGGGAAACAAGATGATTTGTGAATCACCTGTGGGGCACCTGCAACTGGAGGGTGAGTGTCTGCTCTTCCTGAAAGGGCCTATGTTTTTCACCCTGGAACTTGTGTGACATGGGGATTGGGCTACTGAAATAGTGGGAGGCCTAGAGTAATTGGCTTAGCCAGAAAGTCAAAGTATGTTCAAGTCCAGTGCTTACTGGGAAGTCAGAAGACATGTAGAGGAGATGTAACATACGTCTACCCAGGAATCTACATTGCCAACCTTTCAGTAAAAGAGTTGTTTAGTTTCCAGAGAAATGGCCGGGTATGGACTGTGGGAGCTGGAGGTGGGAGACCCCCCATCTTTAGTGACCAGGTCCACCTCTACGGATTTGCTCTGTGGATTTCTACTTTGCCTCATGTACTTGGCCAGTGATGAGGGAAGTACCCAGACATGGGACTGGAAGGAAAATTCCCTCTAGGAGTCGAAGGCTGTAAGGTGGTTTGGGGAGCCACAACAGGATAATTGGTTCATTTCCCAAAATGGACCGTGGATCAAGTGGCCGGAGGGGAAGCCAGGCCCGTGGAGAGAACCCAAGTAGTGTACAAGTCGGGCTGTGTACCCAAAGCTGCGTGCAAGTCTGGACTGTGTGCCTGGTGGGTTCAGAGCCTGAGGGCTGGAATTCTTTTATCTCTAATCTGCATTACCAGGAATGTAGCCCCTTGGGGGTCCATCTATGCTTTGTTTGTTAAGCTTTGATGTGAATAAAAGCCACACTGAAGAATCCCATTTCTGGTTCTGGACATTACAGTTATTGCTTCCTGTGTTCGGATTTACTTGGGTGCCCCTGTGCAGAGTAGCCAAACCTAGGTCCCCTGTGCCGAGTAACCTCATCCTCCCCGAACCCAGTCCCTACCAGGTACTGCTGTCAGCTTCAACAGCATACCACCTGTCATTTTTGCAAAAAGGCAGGGGTGAGGGTTTACACAGTATGGCCCAGATATTCAAAAGTGTTGCGCCATGCACAATAGGGTTGCGCCTGCGCAAGTCTGAACTTGCTCCATTCTGCCATATTCAGCAGGAGGCAGTTGCGCCACAGAAAACATGCTGAGCAACAGCACAATGCAAATGAATGCATGCTGAACTGGAGGGGAGGAACTATACAAAACTGCACAGCCCGATATTCAGCAGGGTTGTGCAGAGCTGTGCAGGCGCATCCCCAACCTGCACCTGCACAACTTTGAGCCCAAAAAGGCTTAGTTGAGGGCCACCCACAGGTGAGCTGCTGCATTGCAGGGCGCAACACAGCAGCTGCCACCTGTGGCTGGCCCACCCAGTCCCTCTGCCCCCCTGCAGCCCGATCGGCGAACCGACTATAAATCCCCACCACCCCCACTGGCCCGATCGCAGGCATATTTAATCCCCCACCAGCCCGATCGCGGGAAGCAATGTGGCCCCCGATATATCCCTGGTGGTCCAGTGGACCGAAGCCCGATCGCATGGGTGGTAGTCATTTAAGAAACCCCCGAACACAGCCCAGGTGGCTAGTGTACCCCTACCCCACCACCCCATGAAGCCCCACCACCCCGCTCCCCGCAGCCAGCGGTGGCAGCATCCCACCGCCTACTGCCCCACCGCCTGGCGATTGACTGCCCAGTGGGCGGTGCGCACAGGAGCAAGAGCCAATGGGCATGCAGCCCATACCATATATGACAGTTCAGATTTGTGAATGAATACATTCATTCATTCACAAAACTGGACTGTCTTGTATGTATACGCACGCCCATTGGCTCTTGCTCTGCACCAATGGCATGCATTCACCGGCAGTCAGTCGGTGGGCCATGGACGGCAGGTGGGTGATGCTGCTGCCCACCGCTGTGGGGGAGCGGGCAGGGCCGTGGGTGGGTGGGGTGGGGGGACACCAGCCACCAGGGCTATGTTCAGGGGGGTTTCTTAACCATCACCCGCGATCGGGTTTTCAGTCCACTGGACCACCAGAGATGAATGCAGGAGATGGGGGTTTCTCAAACAACTACTGCCCATGATCGGGCTTTTTGGTTCACTGGACCACCAGGGATACGTTCGGGGGGGGGAGCCACATTGCTGCCTGCGATCGGGCTGGTGGGGATTAAACTATGCCCGCGATCGGGCCATTGGGGGTGGTGGTGGGGATTGTACACTGTTTCACCCGCGATCAGGCTGCAGGGGGCATCGGTCCCCGATGGCTGCTGCCTGGCAGGGTGCCAGGTGCAAGTCCTCGGGGATCGGCGCACCTGCATGCTAATGGCAAGCAGATGGGGCCATAATCAGATGCAAATGGCCCCCCTGCGCCTTGCATCAATTATGGCCCCATTTGCATGTCACCATTTGAATATGGGGATTTATGACGCATGGCTAATGGTACTTGCACCACCGCAAGTTGAATGCTCCACTCTGACCACTTCATGGTAGCACGTTCCATCTGGCGCCATGCACAGTGGTTGTGGTTGCGGGTGATATTCAAAGAGTTGCTCATGCGCAACTCCTTTGAATATCACTCTGGACACACCCCTGTGCAACTATTTTGTGCAGCACAAGGGCTTGCGCCACAAAATAACGCAGTTTGAATATCCAGCCCTATATGTATAAATCGTACTCTGGTCAACTTCTGTAGATGGTTTAAATGTAAATACATTTGGTGACCACTTACTCAGCAATTTAAATTGTTGTGTAACAAATTACATTTCTTATGTGTAAATTTAATAGCATTTTTAATTTTAGACAATACCCAGACACCCTGAGGAAGGAGTGTAGATACCCTGAAACAGTGGTGTCAAAATCTAGATATTAGTGTTATAATCATCTAAATAAAAGACACGTTTTTATAAAATTCTGGTGAGTGAGCCAGTTTATCCAGTCTGAAGCTGGACTTTTGGGAACAGCAAGTGGGAACTTTACACGGAAGGGATTCCAGCCATAACAGAAGGTTGCCTCAGGCAAGGGGAAGAGGCATAAGAGATCCTTAGTTTTCATTCTGTGTAAAAATTACCAACAGTTCTTGTAGTTGTCTCTATATTCCATGCCTTACATTGCCTGTAACCATCTTTGCCTTGTTGCTTGGATCATTCTGGAAAATAGGCTAACTCTTGGCCCAGCATACCTATCCAGTTATCAAATAAATAAAAATAAGAAGCCTATATGATTTTCTAAAGAGGTTGGGGTAGCAGTGAGGGCAAAGAAAACAGCCTTCAAAATGTATAAGGCCGAGGAGATGGCGGCAAGTGGGGAGCTTTACCTCGTCAAAACAAAGACAGCTAGCAAAGCAGTAAGGACGGCCAAGGCAGAGATGGAGCTCAAGACTGCAGAATGGGTGAGGGAGAACAATAAGCCCATCTTCAGGTACTGTATATCATGAAAAAGAGAGTGAACAAGGGACTCTAGAGATGTTGCAAATGGGTGAGGCATGGGTGTAGGAGAATGAGCAGAAAGTTGATATTGTGCATGAATACTTCTGTTTGGTCTTCTTGGGGAGGAGGGGGTTACTGCCAGAGTATAGCATCCAGGCTGGGCAGGAAACAAATATGAAAATCAGTAGTATTACAGAGAAAAGGGTGATCAAAGAGCAGATAGGATTCAAGCTGGGTGAGTCCCCCGGACTGGACAGGTTGCATGCACGGGTGCTCAGGGAGTTGAAGCAGTCTCTAGCAGTACCTCTGGCAGATCTGTTCAGTTTCTCGATTAAGACATGTGCAGTTCCCAGGGAGAGGATGGTGGCAGACCTCATCTCTCTGCACAAGAGTAGTGACAGACGAGACCCAGGGAATTATATGCCAGTTAGACTTTTGGCAAGCTTCTTGAGAGTATAATCAAGGAGCAGCTGTTCAACTTCCTTGAGTCGCATGGACTTCAGGACAACAAACAGCAGTTTTGTGGAGGGACGGTTCTGTCAGGCTAACCATTGATTTCTTAAGTGTTACATCACAAATGTTGGACAAGGGCCAAGTGCTTGACATCCTATACCTGGACTTCAACAAGGCCTTTGACTTGGTGCTCCATACAAAACTAGTTAATAAACTAGGGGACTTATGTATTGGGGGGGTCAGTAGTTGGGTGGGGACTTATCTAAAGGCAGAACCCAAAGTGTGGAACTAAATGGTACATACTCAGAGCTCAGAGGGGTTTTATAAGTGGGATTGCACAGGGGTCAGTCCTGAGCCCAGTAGTCTTCAATATATTCATTTGCAGCATTGCAGAAGGGATTCGGGGCAAGACGCGTCTGTTTCCAGATGACATTAAAATATGTGGCATGGTGGATAGTGATGAAGGTGCTCATAAGGATATTGAAGACAGACCTGGGAAAATTGGAAAGATCATCTAAAATCTGGCAACTGAAATTGAACACCAAAATGTGGAAGGTTATGAATGTTGGGTAGGGATGTCTGATGAGTGAGAATTGGATGGGGGGGTAAGACTGCAGAAGACCTTCAACGAAAATAATCTAGGAGTGATAATTAGCAACAACCTCAAGACCTCACCTCAATTTAGCAAGGCACATGGGAAAGATAGCAGGATAATGGGATGCAGAGGTGGAGCCTTCTCAGACACAAGGAAGTGATCCTATCCCTGTACAGGTTCTCCATGAGGCTACATCTGAAGTACTATGTACAGTTCTGGAGCACTCACCTAAAAAGGACAAGAACAGCCTAGAGTTGATCCAAAGAACAGCAACAAAAATTATCTGCAGCTGGGGAGTGCTAATGAGCAGCTAAGGATCAGCAATGTCTTTTCACCAGCTCCGTCTCCAAAGGACATTTAAGTATGGAAAGTAGGTTTAAAAAGCCAAAATCAACTACATCGCTCAACAGTATCAGGTGGAGGAAGGTATAATGGATGAATATCTAATTTCCAGTGTGGGAAAGCCCTCATGTAATGCAGCTAAATCGTCAAAAAAAAGCCACGGCTTCCAGTGTGGCAGAGGGTCCAAATGCCATCACACTCTCCATGCCAGAAATGGAGGTAATAGGATGGATGTTAACGGCACAGGTTCTAGTGGCCATATCTCTGAAACTAGACATTATTACTACTAAAATCTTGGAGCTTTTGAAGCAACTCACCGGACAGGTGGCAAAAATAGCTGAAGTGGAGTGTGACAGAAATGGGAAGGAAGGAGTTAATGTTTTGGATTCTCCAAGCAGACATTTTTTTAGTAGGTTGAAAAAAACACACACACACATGCTGTAATTCCATGGTCCAGCAGCATCTGGCTAGGTAGGCCATAAATCTCAGACACATAGACTCACAGTTTAAAGGGACTGGTTCACTCAAATATAAACTTAAGGTTAAAAGGGAATATAATTGGTCACTGATAGGTGTTCAGTCTGATTGGAACAACTGAATACATATATGGTAGATGGCTGGTGCATTCAAAGGGGGAATAGGAATTACCCAATCTCGACAGAATATAAAATGCTGAAAGACAGTGAGTGGGGAGTTACTCTGGGAGTTAAAGAAAGAAACTGTCCAAGAGACTAAACTTGGGCCTACCCTTCTAGCTATGTCCGTGGGAGCTGGCAGATAACATAGGGTCAGTGTCTCTGGAAGAATAGGGAAGGGTAAGATTGATTCTAGCATATCTCAGTAATAGTCTTTTTCTGTTTTATCTGTTATTTAAAAACATTTGTTTACTTTTCCTGTAACAGTGTTATTCTCTTTTGTTGAGTATAAATATCCTGTAATGCTTCTTTTCACTTTCTGTTAAGTAAAAAGCTATTTATTTACTCAACAGTTGTGACTGTGATGTCATTTTTCTAAGGTAATACGTTGGTTTCTACTGGCTGAGGTAAACTCTGTTTAGCATCCACCATCTGAGAGAGACACACTACCAGACTTTGATCTGTGCAATTGCACGTTTGACTACCCAGTTTTGTAAACTTGGGAAGTTGGTGTTGGGTGAACTGAGCTGGTGGTTTGCGAATACCCAAGGACAGACACCTCTCTAAAAGCTGTTCCAGCCCAGAGAGAGAGAGAGAGAGAGAGAGAGAGAGAGAGGTGGGTTGTCACAATTGGTTGGCAGTGGTGGGTGATGATAATGGACTGTTTAGCACACTGAGATACAGAGTTTGCCAGTGGAACATTTACCTTAGCAGTTGCAAAACAGGATATATAAGCAGAATACACTTGTACAACTGTTTTTTTGTTTCCAGTTAGCACAGTGTAGTGTAGGGTTAGAGAATGAGCTTTACTGAGTATGACTTGCTTTACTGTGCAACAGCTTAGTGAAAAGTGCCAGGAAAAAGGGGTTTAGCTTGAAGGTCTAAAACACAAAAAAAAAGGCAGACCTCATAGCTGCCCTGGTGGCACATGACCAGAAGCAGACAGTCCCTGGGGGTGAGTCAGGAACTGTTGTAGCAGTCCCTCCCAAACCAGCTTGATGCACTGTGACTGCAGCTGTTGCTGTTGCTGCAAGACAAGGTGCTGGAGACAAAAAGACTGGATGCTGAAGCAGAAACAAGAAGATGGGAAGCAGAGAGAGAACTCAAAGAAAAGAGGCTGGTGGACAGAGAGAAGGAATGACAGCATGAACTCCAGAGACAACAGCACGAGAAGAAGGTGACGCTGCACAGCCAGCAAACCGTGAGTAATGGTGGAGTGAGTTCTCCTCATGAAGCATGGTGGAGTGAGTTCTCCTCATGAAGCCAAAATTAATTCTAAATTGTCCCCTCAATTTAGAGAGGGAGATGATCTTGATCTATTTTTAAGGTTATCTGAGAGAATATGTGAGCAATTCCAATTGACTAAGGCTTCATGGTCAACTTATCTCACACCCTTACTTATGGGGAGGGCTTTGCATGCATTTTCTAAAATGAGTGATGAAGACTATGCTGATTATGATAAGGTTAAAACAGTGTTTCTGAAACATTTTGAATTAATTCCTGAGGCTTACATAAGGAAATTTAGGGAGTTAAAGAAAAGCCCAGAAGACAGTTATGTGGAACTGCAGGTTCAACTGTGTACTTAAGGTGGTTGGAGGGGGCTAAAGCAGACACTGTGGAACTAATCAAAGATTCGTTGTGAGGGAACAATTTCTTAAAATTTTATCTGAGGATATGCATGTATGGTTCCTAGACAGGGCATGCACCTCCTCAAAGGAGGTAGCAGCAAGTGCTGACATGTACATGTCTAGCAGGCCATATGCACAGTGTAAGTCTCATGGTTGGGGGGCAGCACAGGGTTATAAGGGGTCCCATGGGGGGGAGCCCAAAGAAAACCAGCCTGCACCTGAGCCCAAAGCAGAACTGGGCTAGCAGTATAGCCTAGAAGTTAAAGTAATGAGGTGTGAATGAGCTTGGTATATCCAGCAGACCAGACCTGGGTTTGATTCTTACAACCTCCACTTGCATACTGTGTGACTCTGAGCAAGTCACTTAACTGCCCAGTGCTCCCAGGTCACCCCTGAAAACAGGCACTTGTGCCTAGTGGGCCTTGCCTGGTTACCAAAGACTAAACTAAAGAACCATCTGATTCTAAAGGGACCCAAGAGACAGGACCCAAGAAATGTCATATTTGCAATCAAGTGGGGCACTTGAGATATAACTGCCCTCAGAAAATGGTTAAGGAGCAGAGGCATCGGGGAAGGGTTGATCAAAATAGCACTGGTATTTTTGTGGGATGTGTCCAGCCTGAAGAACCACTCTCCCCTGATGAGAATCTGCATCCCATTGTAGTTAATGAAACAATAACACAGGGACTGAGGGACACAGGTGCTTACATTTCCCTGGTGAGGCAGGATCTCATCCGGGCAGAGCAGATGTTGCCAGGGAAATACTCCAGGATCCAGAGAGTCACAGGGCCAGCAGTCCAAATACCAATGGCTAGAGTCTTTCTGAGCTGGGAGGGGGGCCATGGAAAAAAGGAGGTGGAGATTGTAGTGGACCTCCCTGTAAATGTGATCATAGGAAATGATTTTGACCACAGGAAAAAAATGGTGTGTGTTGCAACTCGTAGTCAGGCAAGAGGGCAAGCTTCTGAGGGTGAAGAGGGGGTTACTCATGGTGGTTCAGCCCCTCCCTCAGCAGCTGAGTAAGTGGCAAGCACAGGGGAGGGGCTGGCTAGAAGCAGCAGTCCTGAACCCCAGTCACAAATAGAGGAGCCCACAGGACTTCCTTCTGAAGGGGCACTGAGAAGGGTCAGACGAGGGCAGCTGAGTGCTGCACAGCGAATTGACTCTACCTTGCAAAAACTGAGGGAAATAGCTAATAGGGCTGAGGGTCCTCAGGGGGGTAAAGAATCCATTTACTGGGACAATGGGCTGCTGTACAGAAAACGTACAACAGAGGAAGGGCTAGATGGTGAGGTGCTCCTGCAGGTAGTCCCTAAGGTTCACCACCAGCAGCTTTTGGCCCTTGCCCATGATATCTCTTTTTCAGGCCACTTGAGGGTGAGGTACACAAAAAAGTGGCCACCAATTTTTTCTGGCCTGGTATTGGCAAGGATGTGGCAAATTATTGCAGGACTTGTCCACAGTGCCAGCAGGTGGGGAAAATAGGGGATAAGGCCAAGGCAACTTTGGTGCCCCTACCCATTATTGATGAACCCTTCGAAAGGATAGCTCTGGACATAGTGGGGCACTGAACACCCCAAGTTTCACTGGCAAGTGATATATCCTGTTGGTAGATGACTATGCCACAAGATACCCAGAGGAAGTGGCCCCATCATCCTCTGAGGCAGAACCAGTGGCAGATACACTGTTGGGAATATTTAGCAGGGTGGGATTTCCCCAGGAGATACTGTCAGATTGGGGTGCCAATTTCATATCAGGGTTAATGAGTAGTTTGTGGGAGAAGTGTGGGGTAAAGCAGCTCAAAACCTTCCCGTACCATCCCCAAGCTGATGGTCTGGTGGAGCGATATAATTCATGCCTTAAGACCATGCTAAGGACTTTAGCAGACCTGCATAAGAGGCTCTGGGAGAGCTTTTTGCATCATCTCTTATTCGCATACAGGGAGGTCCCACAGGAGTCCACAGGGTTCTCACCTTTCGAGTTTCTGTTTGGTCATAGGGTGCAGGGGCCCCCTAGATTTGATTCAGGATGAATGGGAGGGTGACCGTGCCTCCCAAGAGGAGTCTGTTGTCGAGTATGTCCTGAACTTCAGGACCACCTTTAGGAATTCATGGGGCTTGCTCAGGAGCACTTGGCAACTGCGCAACAGCGGCAGAAAGTCTGGTATGACCATGGGGCTCAAGCCAGAGAATATGAGGTGGGACAGTGAGTGATGGCACTCATCTCTGTCTGACAGAATAAACTACAGGCAGCATGGGAGGGGCCTTTCTCGATTGTCCAAAAGGTTAGTGGTGTCAATTACATGATAGAGCTACTGGACAGGAGATGCAGGTGAAAGGTGTATCATGTTAACATGCTGCAGCCCTACTATGATAGGGAGGAATTGGTCCTTGCTGTATGCAGTGCCCCAGAGGAGGAAACTGAGTTGGCTCCACTGGTGGACCTGCTCGGGGAGGCCCGGGTTGCATCCTCCTTGGATAACCTTACCCTCTCCGAACAGCTGACACCAGCCCAGGGGCAAGAAATTCAGGGTGTGCTGAGAGAATTTGAGGACATGTTCACAGGGAAACTGGGGTACACCATGATGACTGAGCACCATGCGGATACGGGGACCCAGGTTCCCCTGAAACAGTCTCCTATAGGGCACCTGAGCACATTAAGCAGACCATGAAGGAGAAGCTCAAGGAGATGCTGGAACTTGGAGTAATCCAGGAAATCTAGTAGCCCTCGGGCATTGCCTGTGGTATTGATCCCCAAAAAGGATGGTATACACACGATTCTGCATTGACTACCAGAGGCTTAATAGCTTCACAGAGTCTGACACCTATCCCATGCCCAGAACAGACGATATCCTGGAGCGACTGGGGGAGCCAAGTATCTGACCACAATAGACCTAACAAAGGGCTGCTGGCAGGTACCTCTGAACCCTGCAGCCAGGGGGAGATCAGCTTTTGTCACTCCATTTGGCTTATACGAATTCAAGGTAATGCCATTTAGAATGAAGAATGCACCTGCAACCTTTCAATGGCATGTGGGTCGCATTCTGTCTGGGGTAGGTGAGTTTGCATTGGTGTATATGGATGATATAGCCATATACAGCCAGACCTGGGATGAGCACATCAAGAATGTACGGGATATGTTCCACAGACTGAAGAATGCAGGCCTGACAGTCAAGGTGGAAAAGTGCCAGATAGGTATAGCAGAAGTGTCTTACCTTGGGCACCGGGTGGGCAGCAGACACATATCCACCCAGAGCCTGCCAAAGTAGATGCCATCCTGGCCTGGCCTACTTCTACCACTAAGAAACAGGTAAAGGCATTTCTGGGGACAGTAGGGTACCACCAGAGGTTTGTTCCTCACTACAGTGATCTGGCTAAGCCTCTGACAGACCTAACCAAGAAGGGAAAGCCAGATAAGGTGCAGTGGTCAGAAGGCTGTGAGGTCACTTTTCAAGAGCTAAAGAAGGCCTTAAGTGGTCCAGCTGTATTGGCCTGCCCCAATTACAGTCTAAAGTTTATGGTCCATGTGGATGCCTCAGATCATGGGCTGGGGGCTGTGCTGAGCCAGGTTACCCAGTAGGGGGAGGAGCACCCGGTGGCGTACCTCAGCTGGAGGCTTTTGCCCAGAGAGGAGGCACACTCCACAATCGAGAAGGAATGCTTGGGAATAGTGTGGGCCCTTCAGAAGCTGCAGCCTTTCCTATATGGGAGAGAATTTACTGTGGTCACAGATCATAATCCCCTGATCTGGCTTCATAGATCAAGCGGGCAAAATGGAAAACTACTATGCTGGAATTTGGTATTGCAGGCATACAACATGACCATCCAGCATCGCAGTGGTAAACAAAATGCCAATGCAGGTGGACTATCTAGACAGGTCTAATAGCATGGCTGGATACCTTGGGCACTTTCCAGTGGTTGTATGAATGGCTGTGTCACTCGGGGTGGCCCAAAGGAAACGCCTTCATCACCTGGGGGGGAGGGATGTGACAGAAATGGGAAGGAAGGAGTTAATGTTTTGGATTCTCCAAGCACCCATTTTTTTAGCAGCTTGAAAAAACACACACACACAGAGGCTGGAATTAAATGGTCCAGCAGTATCTGGCTAGGTAGGCCATAAATCTCAGACCCACAGACTCACAGTTTAAAGGGATTGGTTCACTCAAATATAAACTTAAGGTTAAAAGGGAATATGATTGGTCACTGATAGGCGTTCAGTCTGACTGGGACAATTAAATACATACATGGTAGATGGTTGGTGCATTCAAAGGGGGAATTGGAATTACCTAATCTCAAGAGAGAGTATAAGATGCTGAAAGACAGTGAGTGGGGAGTTACTCTGGGAGTTGAAGGAAGAAACTGTCCAAGAGACTAAGCTTGGGCCTACCCTTCTAGCTGTGTCCATGCGAGCTGGCAGATAGCATAGGGTTAGTGTCTGTGGAAGAATAGGGAAGGGTAAAATTGATTCTAGCATATCTCAGTAATAGCCTTTTTCTGTTTTGTCATGTGTTATTTAAAAACATTTGTTTACTTTTCCTGTAACAGTGTTATTCTCTTGTGTTGAATATAGATATCCTGTAACGCTTCTTTTCACTTTCTGTTAAGTAAAAATCTATTTACTCAACAGTTGTGACTGTGATGTAATTTTTCTAAGGTAATACATGGTTTCCACTGGCTGAGGTAAACTCTGTTTAGCATCTGCCATCTGACAGAGACACATTACCAGACTTTGATCTGTGCAGTTGCACGTCTGACTACCCAGTTTTGTAAACTTGGGAGGTTGGCGCTGGGCAAACCCAGCTGGTGGCAGTGAATACCCAAGGACAGACACCTCTCTAAAAGCTGTTCCAGCCCAGAGAGAGAGAGGTGGGTTGTTACATGGAGGTCCATATTTCCAACCTGGAGAACTGGACGGAGTGATTGCCTGAAATGGTGCAAGACCTCAGGAGGGAGCTGGCAGAACTCTGAGGACAAATGGATTACCAGGAGAACTATCAGTGGAGGAATAACCTCTGCATTCATCGTCTGCCAAAATGCAAGAAGGGGAAAGGGAAGAATTTTGTGGCACGGTGTTACCATGGCTGTTGAGGCTGGAGCCGATGGGTGGAAAATTCAAAATTGAAAAGGCACACAGGGCCTTGGTGCCGAATCCACTGGCGGGTGCCTGCCACGTTAACTAATCTTCCGCCTGCACAATTTCGAGGACAGACAAGCCATATGGTTCACATTTAAATAGCAGAAAGAAGTGATTTATCAGTGGGCTCGCTTGTTTTTGCACCAGGACTTTTCCCAGCTACTGCAGCATAGAAGGAGGATGTTTAATCCAGTCTTAAACACTCTGAGAGCAATTAAGGTGGATTTCCAGTTCTTGCATCCAGCCACCATGAAAGTGTGTAGAGAGGGAGTGACCTTCACGTTCCACGAAGTGGAGAGTACAGCAGTTTTTAAGAGATCTGGAGGGGAGCCAATGATGATGACCAGTACCGGGGACTTCTGCGAGTTCAGATAAGTGAATATTCAAGCTATAGCGAACTGTACAAATGGGGATTTTGATCTTTGAGACCGGGGGTGCTGCGCATGTGGGCCTACCTAATGCTGGACTGAGGTAGAAGCTGCGTATGGGATGTTGGAGGGGAGTTATGATTTACTGAGCCTGAATTAAGAGTATAAGACACCAAGGCACCTCCATGGGGACTTACTAAGGGTTTTGGGGGGATGTCTTTGTTACTTGAAGGCCTGGGGGGGTGATGTAGCCTTATGGAAGATATGCTTACCGGATGGTGTCAGGGCTAAATTAAGCCCTAGGTGGTCTCTAAACACTCATTTGGATTAAGAATCAACCCCAAAATGAATAATGGACCAGCCTTTCCTGGGTCTGGAGGGGTGCATCGTATGACCACCAAGTGAAGCTGAAGCCATGTGGCGAGAGACTCTGGAGGGGTTACATTGAGGCGGAAGGCCTGAGCGTACATCAGAAACCTACTACAACACAGGACTTACACGGCAGGCTGAGCAGTATGATTAAGCCGCTATCTAGACACTGGTCCTACCTGTTATGAGTCTGTAGAAGCTCTGTATAGGGCGAATGTATGGCCTGAGGGCTGATAAAAAGATTGAGGGGAGAATGAGATTTAAAGGGGCAGCATGTCCAGAGATCACCCCTAATAGTCATAAAGGCTGTGGGCACCTCTGGTGAAATCTGAGGGCCCGGAGGGGGGGGGGTTGGGGAGAAGAGAAAAAGAACGGAGTATGCTCCCAATAGGACGATGGGGGATAGAAATAGGGGGGGTTAAAGTGGAGGGGCTTGGAGGGAAGACAGAGCATCAATGATGCTGCATGGGGCAGTGAAAAGAAGAAAGAGACACACTTAGAGGGGCAAATGCACAGGTCTGGAATAACCTGAATCTAACTGGATGGGGCAAGAATGTGAGGAGTCAATGACCAGTACAGGCAGTCTAAGCTGTAAATGGCGTGAGCGTGGATGGATAGCCTTGACGGGAGCTCAATGAGGAAGTGTTTGGAGGCGACTTCCAGAAGACAACGGTTTGGGAGTAAGTAAGTAGGGCCCAGATACATATAGGAATGATAGGGATGGATATATTTAAAAGGGAAAAAAAAAGAAATAAAGGAAGTGAAAAGGGTGCCTGGGGACAAGCCACTGGCAGCGAAAGGAGGGTAACGGGGAATGAATCACTTGTAGCTTTAAGCTAGGGTATATAGTGGGGACAGGGACAGGGGGAGGGGGGGATGGAACCTGTACTTGAACCTGCTTAACATGAAGAGATTGTTGGGGGGGGGAAGGTGGATTGTATTTTTTTCTCTATGCCCAAGACAGACTGTTATGGGATATAGGAGGATAATACAGAGCAAGAAAGAAGGTATAGTGGGATGTGGATTAAAGATGTGCAAGAACATTAAAGTTCAAAGTTCTGTTAATGTTGTTTTCACTGTTTGGGTTGAAATCCTGCCTGTTACAGGGGATGTTGAGTCAGGGTTGAGGGGGTTACAACTGTGTGTAAATATAAATGTAATACTGTCATGATGCAGAATTGTTGTGGTGTGCAAGGATGGATGAAGGACATGGACAGGGTGGAGGGCCGAGGAACATTAGACATGGGAATGGATAGTGACACTGTGATTATATCTTGGAATATCTGTGGTCTTAACAACCACATAAAATGTAAAAAAGTGCTTCAGGCCCTAAAACACTGTCAAGCTTGGGTAGCATTGCTAGAAGAAACCCATTTAAATGTGGAGGAGCACAAGAAGGTGGTGGGAGGCTGGGTTGGGTCATGTCACACTGCGGCATACAATTCACACAAGCTGGGGGGGGGTAGAAATACTCTTTCACAAAAACTACCCAATAGTGGTGCTGGACCCTGATGGTGGCTGGTATATTTTTGTGCAAGGAAAGGTGGGACAGGAGTCGATAACATATGATAACATATATGCCTCCTCAGTATTTGACACTGACTTCTATAAAAACTGTTGGATGTGATAATCAGTGAGCAATTCCCCAACTTGTGTCTGGGAGGGGACTTGAATTGTGTAATGGAGTCCAGCCTGGACCACTCGGAGGGAACGGGGAGACATGAGAGGGCAATCAGCCACTGGAAACGGGGTGGTGGATTTGGATATAATTGATGTATGGAAGGCAGCCAACTCTGGAGCCAGGGAATATACATTCTACTCCAATCCATGTAGGACGTGGTCCCCAGGCTGGACTACATCTATGTCACCAGAGAGAGCTATGGAGGGGTGTGAGATGTCCTACAAGGGCCTATCCACATACTGGATCATACTATGGTGGTGATGAGGAGATTTTCTGGAGAGGGGGCACATTTGTGCCCAGGCTGGCGCTTCCCCACATACCTTTCGACAGAGAAATTTAGGGAATTCCTGAAACAGCACTGGGACCAATACAGGTAGGCAAATGAGGCCACTTCTCCAACAAAGGGGGTGTATTGGGAGGCAGGGAAGGCATACATGTGGGAGGTCATCACAGGATACATAAATAGGTACAAAAAGCAGAGGAAGTGTAGAAGGCAGATGTTAGAAGACCAATTGAAAGATATTGAAAGCAGAATGATTATCCAGCCTTCAGAACAGCCTGGGGGGGGGGGGAATACTGGCACTTAGGGGCACTTAATTTATTGCTTACAGGAGAGGTGGGTACTTCCATATTCTATGCCAGACAATGGCTGTACAAATGGAGGAATAAACCTGGGACTATATTGGCACGGTTGGCACGGGGCAGGAGAGGAACAGCGACAGTGACTGAAGTGAGAGATGGCAGAGGGCAGTTGCACACAGAGTAAGAAAATCCGGGGGGCTTTTGCAGCTTTTTATGAAAAGCTATATAAAACAGAGTGCAGGAATGCAGAACCCCAGATGACACCATTTTTAGAAGGAAAGAGACTTCCACAACTCTCAGAGGAGCAGAGGGAGAGACTAGGAGAAAAGGTTACAACGGGGGAGATAGGCAGGGCCTTTGTGTCAATAAAGAATGGGAAAACGGGAGGTCCAGATGGTTTTGTTATAGAATACTATAGGGAACTGGTGGGGGCCATGGCTGGTATGTTGGAGGAGGCAGTGGAGGAGGATAGGCTGCCAGCAACCTGTCTGCAGGCAATGATTTGTATGCATCCTAAGCCTGGCAAGGATCTGGAGGAATGTGGGTCATACTGCCCCATATCACTCCTGAACTGTGATGTCAAGATCTTTGCGAAGGTACTGGCCCGAAGACTAGAGGTGCTCCTATCCCAGCTGGTCCATGCTGACCAAACAGGGTTCGTGTAGGGATGTCAGTCTTATCATAATAGGAGAAGACTCTTCAGTGTCATTCAGTGGGGTAACTGACATCCAGGACAAGTGGTGGTGCTGTCCATGGACACTGACAAAGCATTCAACCGTATAGAATGGCCCTACCTCTTTGAGGTGTTAAAGAAATTTGGATTAGGGGACAGCTATATAGATATGGTCAAAATGCTTTATAAGAAACCAAAAGCCCAGGTATTGGTCAATGGGGGTGCTCCTGATATGTTTAGTTACTGGGGGAACTGACAGGGGTGCCCTTTATCCCCCCTATTCTTCACCTTGGCTATTGAGCCACTGGCCATTCACATCAGGGCTGATGCTAGGATTCAGGGGGGTGCAGGGTGAATCAGGAATGCACCACAAACTGACCCTATATGCGGATGATCTGCTGCTGTTCACCACACATCAGGACTCTACCAGCCATACTCTACTGGAGGTAGTACAGGAGTTTGCAGAATTCTCTGGTAAAAGCCCAACCTATCCAAGACAGAAATGTTTAGGATTGCGGGCCCAAGGGGTAGAAGGGATAGCAATACATGGGGATTTAAGGTGGCTGAGAACAACTTCGCTTATCTTGGGATTAAGGTAGGTAAGGACCTGGTAGAATTGTACAAGGTCAGTTATGGGCCCCTGTTACAAACACTCAAAGCAGATATGGAAAGGTGAAGAGCACTCCCTGTCCCATGGCTGGGCTGCATTAACCTCCTTAAAATGAAGGTCTTACCCAGAATTTTATATTTAATGCAGATGCTTCCAATGGGATTGACAAACAGGGACTATAAAGATATGGAGAAGGAATTTGCAAGGTTCATCTGGCAGAACAGGAGACCCAGAATGGGTCCATTATGGTTAAAGGGCAGGACAGAAAAGGGGGGCCTTAACTTCTCAGATCTAAAAGGGTACACGTTAGCTATGCAGAATAGATATATCCAGGACTGGGTACATTGGGGGGCAGAAGCGGGATGGGTAGACTTAGAGGTGGAAGGTGCGCCAGTATGTTTGACAGCATACCTTGATCTGGGAGGCAAGAGGGCATACCACAGGCTGCAGAATAGAAATCTCCTAGTGGAATGGACACTGGAGGTGTGGGAACAGGCCAGGAAGAGAAGGAGAGCAGAGAGAGAGAGAGAGGGGGATACAGGGCTGGTGCCGGTAGTGGGGAATCCAGCCTTTTTGCCAGGACTTAAGGGAGGGGGGTTTGAGCTATGGTAACAGGGAGGGGTGTGCTGCCTCCAAGATTTATGGGTGGGGGGATGGTTATGAACCTTTGAGGTGTTGTGAGAGAGGTATGGTATCCCAGCCACGCACAGATACCAATACTTTCAGATAAGGGTCGTTAGTATAGCTAGAACTGGGTAGGATGAACAGGCCAACACATTGGAGCCTGTAGAGGAACTGGTATGGACTGCGCAGACTAACTCCAAGGGCCTCATTGCCCAAGCAGTAAGGCAGGATAGAGATCTATTTCCAGATAGATTCTTAAGGGTTAGAGGACTATGGGAAAGGAATCTGGATCACGGAGGAGAATTGAACCCTGGTCCTCCAGACCCATATGGGATTACTGATGTGCAATAAATTTAAGGAATCCCAGTTCAAATTCCTGCACAAGTTGTACTGCCCTCCAGTGGTGGTTAACAAGTTCCATCCAGCGGTCTCACTGATGTATGGGAGATGTAATGTAGTGAGGGATACATACATCCATTACTTCTGGGAATGTCTAGAGTTATGGCCCTTCTGGTTGGAGATAGCTCAGGAGGTATCAGGAACCATGCAGATGTTGGTGGCAGACACTGTGGTCTCTCTCTTGTTTGGGATGGAGGTCTCGGGGGAAGGAATAGGAAGTATACCCCAGAATGGTAAGGGTTCTCCTGACAATGGCGGAACAATGTATACAAAACACATGGGCCTCCCATGTCAGACCGTCACTGGGACAAAGGAAATCCCTGGTGATCAATAATCTGGCACTGGAAATGCTAACATACTACAGATTTGGTAGGGAGGAGTTATTCATGAACACATGGGAGACATACATAAACTCACTGCCTGTAGGGGAGGCAATGGCTCTGAGACAAGGAATAACCTGAATTTCCTGGGGCTACTCTCTTCCTTAGGAACAAGAGACAAGAAGATTGCCTCCCCGGAAATGCAGAGAAGGGTTGGAGGGATACCTGTGAGCTGAGGAGAGGACCTGAGGTGGAGTCAGAGTCTTTGAGATGGCTCATAGGTACTGTAAGTGATACACAAAATAGTGCAGTGAAGGGGCTATATCTGCAGAGATATCTAGGTGTAACCCCCCTGTTACCCGGGGTTACTAGAATCCCAGTAAGACCTAGTGGTAGGCAGGGAAGGCAGCTTGTGAAACTCCAGTCAAATGGATTTCACACTGTCTCACTCTGTTCTCAGTCGAGACTGAGGGATGACATCACCATAGAACTTTCGCAGCTGCATGAGCCACGCTGGAATCTGCATTTGGGAGTTAGGATAGAATGTTGGGGCATTTTTTGAACAGTGTGTAAGAGAGTCTGATACAGTCTTGACGAGAGAAGCAGCACAGCAGTCTGTGGACAGGCTCTTTGAGCCTAAAGCTCTGATATAGAGCTACTGTAGGGGAGGTGTGTGTTTCCACCAAAAGAGGAACACAGTAAGCTGTTTGTGAAGTGGTGGAGACCGCTGTTACTGGTCCCTGTGCCCCATCTCTGAGGGGATGGGGTGGAAAGGTTTGCCTGTCATTCCAGGGGCAACCCTCCTGGTTCCGGCTAGGGAAGAAGCTGCCTTATTTCAAGTTGTGCTGTGGCACCAGAAGCTGTGGGAAAGAAATTCCTGTGAGGAATCCCCTGTGGGGCACCTGCAACCAAAAGGTGAGTTCGCTCTGACATAGGGCCTGTGTTTTTACCTGAACTGTTGTAAAGTGGGGATTGGACTGCTTAATCAGTGGGAGGCCTAGAGTAATGGGCTAAGCCAAGTAGAAGTATGTTCAAGTCCAGCACAAAGAGTAAAGTAAAGTGGGGATTGGACTACTTAATCAGTGGGAGGTCTAGAGGAATGGGCTAAGCCAAGTAAAACTATGTTCAAGTCCAGCACAATGGGAAAGCCAAGACAAGTAGAGGAAATGTGCCATGCATTTACCCTTTAATCTACATTGCCAAGCTTTACAGAAACAGATGTTTAAGTATGTTCAAGTCTAGCACAATGGGAAAGCAAAGACAAGTAGAGGAAATGTGACATGCATTTACCCTTTAATCTACATTGCCAAGCTTTACAGAAAGAGATGTTTAATGTCCAGAGAAATGGCCGGGTATGAATTGTGGAAGCAAGAGGTGGGAGACCCTCCATCAGTAGTAACCAAATTCACCTCTACGGATCTGCTCTGTTGCACTTTTACTTTCTCTCAGGTACTTGGCCAGTGCCTGAGGAAAGTACCCAGATGAGGGATTAAAAGGACGTTTCCCTTAAGGAGTCGAAGGCTCTTAGGTGGTTTAGGGAGCCACCAGAAAAGGTTTCCATGAAAAATGGAAGGTGTTCGAGTGGCTGGCAGGGGAGCTGAGCCAGGGAAATCCCAGAGTAGTGTACAAGTTCGGGCTGTGTACCCAAAGCAGCATGCAAGTCCGGGCTGTGTGTCCGGTAGGTTCAGAGCCTGAGGGCTGAAGTGTTGAGGAAGTGTTCTGATTCTTTTTAATCTGCATTACCAGAAGTGTAGCCCCGTGGGGGTTCATCTATGCTTTGTTTGTTCTGCTTGTATGTGAATAAAGCCACAGTTTAGAATCCCATTCCTGGTATTGGACATTACAGTTATTGCTTCCTGTGTTCGGATTTACTTGGATGCCCCTGTGCAGAGTAGCCAAACCTAGCCCTTGTGCCGAGTAACCTATTCCTCCCCGAACCCAGTCCCCCTCCTGGTATTGCTGTCAGATTTAAACAGCATACCACCCATCATTTGCAAAAAGGCAGGGGTGGGGGCTTACATAGGGAAGTACAGAACAAGCTAGCTAGGATCCTGAGAGTGGGGGATACCCCAAGGGGAAAACATGGCCTACATCACCACCAATCAGTGTCATAAGGGAATAGAAGAAGGTCAGAGGGAAATCCTATGGTAAATGTCTCTCACACACACACACACAGCAATATGATAAAGTATAATTGTATACTAGATGTTAGACAGATACATGATAATGATCTTAGGTTTGTAAATAGTTTGTGGGGATTTTAATATAAAAAGGACCGCTTTAAAAGTAAAAATAGAACAGACAATGCTTGACTTGTATTCATTCTGTAACAGTATGAAATGTGAGGGTGGTTTCCTTGGAAGTTGGAAAAGGAACTGTCTGTTGTCTGTAATCTGAATTGAAGTATGATATTTACCTGAATAAAAGATATTGAAACAAAGAAAATGATCTGTGGCTAGCAGGGAAAGACTGGCTGACCTCAATATATGCTCACTAGAGTCTAAGAAAGAGTGGGGACAAAACTGAAGTCTTCAAATGCCTGAAGGGTATAGACTGGGTGGACAGCCAGCAACTGTTTATCAAGGGGTCCATCACAAAGGGCCACTACAGAAAGTTTGTAGGGTGAACATTTCTGAAGGATATGAGGAAATACTTCATGGAGAGGGTGGTAGAACAGAGGAACCATCTGCAAGAGGAGCTTGTCAGTTTTAAGATCGTGCAAGTTTCAGGAGATGGTGGGATAGACACAGGGGACTGATGAAGGTGACTGGAAGAGGCACTGGGCAGTTGGAGTGGGGGGGATTAGCCCAAGCATAACTGAGAGATGATTGAACCATTTAAGGCCTAGCCAGTGCTGGACTAGTGAGGACCAAGGTAGGAACTGGGCATACTTGAAGTCCACAAGCCTTTTTCTGTCTGTAAACATCTACTGTATGTGTTAAGTGAGAGTGCTAATGCCAGGCTGGAGGCCCTGTATTGGAATGTAATGGGTCAAGCATTTGTCTGCTGCTGTATGGAGCTAAGATTTCCTAGCTGTGCACTCAAGACCATGGAGGACAACAAAGAAGCTGAAGAAAGATCAAAGGGACATAGAATCTGCAGGCCAGAGGGCAGTGAGAGGGTCGACTGACCCAGATTCCTTTTATGTGATTCAGGCGCATTCTTGAGTAGCATAAGGTAGGAGTGAGAGTTCTGCCTATGCAATTTTCATAGTCATTTTCTGGAACTAGTTCTGGCGGGAGCAGAACACTGTGAATGGGGTCCTTTCCCGATTTCTGGTGAGAGTAGAACTTTGGGTTGGGGAGGTTCCCCCTCCCCCTTCATATTAGAACTGCTGTGATTTGGACTGTATAAGTACTTCATATCTTGGATTCTCACACTGTGTCACTTTCGTATTGTATACTTATAAAAAAAATTCAGAGATTTAATTTATTTTGTTGTGAGTGTGTGTGTGCATTTAGGTTAGAATGGATGGTTTGGAGCATGTTATATAGGTTCTCGTTGAGAAAGGGGTGTGTATCTGAGGTATAAATGCACAGGGCTGTGTATGGTGTATGATTTTTTTAAGTAGGTTGTGTTGTATGCGAGTTATATTTGTGTACTGGGTCTATAGGAATTTTGGGTGGGTAGTTGTTTATTTAAGGGACTGGTGTGGGAAAAGTTTATAAAATGGTGTGGCCTTTGGTTTAACTAACATAGAAACATAGAAATTGTCGGTAGATAAGGACTGCCAAGCTCATCCAGTCTGCCCGTAGGCCCTACACACTGTATGTGGCCACTGACCCTATGTGATCAATTGCTTTTCATCACTCCCTCCCCTCTCAAGGTTCCCTTGTGCTTGTCCTAGGCATGCTTAAACCCCTCCACTGTGCTTGCCTTCACTACCTTCTGTAACTAGTAGCTATAGAAGTGTGTAGAGGGCTGAGTTTTGGACACACACAGGTTTCGCTATTCCTCAGACCAGCTGCATGACCAATGCCCCTTTCATGACCCTCCCCTGCCTACAGCTGCCTATGGGTGCACGGAGGTGAGGACTGAGCAGAGCTGGGGTGGTCATTGTGACACTTGGCCAGCTGGTTATGATTGTTGTATGATATCTGTAATATAAAAATATAGTAGGTGATTGTCTCACATAAGACAGCCTGTGCTTATGGGTGCCCCCCCCAAGGTTTCAGTGAAGCTACAGGATATGTAAACTGACCAGGAACTATTTAATTAACTGACTTACTTCAGAATGGCATTTTATTACCTTTTTATGACATGCCTAGGTTCTTTGAAGTGGAAACGAAATGTGACTTTATGAGTCTGCCAGAGGATGAGCCTAATAAACTTTATGATGTCTTAAGAGAAAAAACATTTGATACCAACACGGTGTTAAAAGTTGTAAAATCCTTTGGTGTTCCTTGGGAAAACAGGAACCAGCCACCAGTTCAAAGGGCAGGCTTGATTAAAGACTGTCATAATTTAGGAAATGTCTTTTTCCTTCTGAAGTCACATTATATAAAATATCTCCTAACAGGAAATCTTTTTTGTGTAATTTTATATTCAAAAAGGAGGAGCTAGACGACTCGCCAAGTGGGTGAGGAGATGGGGTTCAAATATGTCTTTGTAACTTGGGAATATGACGTATTATTTTGGGACTCTAGAGAGACACAGCTGTCTGATCTAACTATAAGCACTCCAGAGGTAAAACCTTAGACAGCAACGGTCTAACTGTATTGTGGTAGGAGTTTTTGGTTTGCATTTTGCCCTTGTACTTTTATGTGATTGTGAGCTCTTTGATATATTGTTCTGTGTTTACATTCTTCATATTTTTATCATCTTTTAGTAAAATACCTTTTCTGTGAAAGACTGCCTGGGTGTCTGCCAATTCTTTTTTTGCATGTGACATATAGAGGGTTAAGTCTGATGAAACGGTTCAACAGCTTGATGGTGTTATTGAGCTTGAGTAAAAAGGTAAGAATATACCAAAGGTCTCGTATAGAGTTTTAAGGGTTCATTTTGGAAGCCTGGCTTGGTGCCCCTGGCAAAAGATTGTACCGCAACCCCCCGAAGAGTGTACGTATCTGAGCCTGTCCAGTGGGTACACTAGCATAAGGTTCACAGTTTGAATCCCTCCAGAACTTGGACTAAAGGTGATTTGGACCTAAAAGCAGACAGGAGGGTTACTCTGTCTGTTACCTGTTCACACTATTGCACCCTGAGGTTGGCACTGTGGGAGCAGAGGGCCTGACCTGCAGAGTGCATTTGTGACAGTCGTCAGTGGGGTATGCTAATGAGGGGAGGGGGCATTATCAGGACTGTTAGGTCCAGAAGATGCCCTGAGACCAAATGGGACCTGGAGAAAGGTGAGACATGTTTTGTTCCTATTCCTAGGGACCCCACCAGACCGAGTGGGCAGGTAGCTGGTGGGCCAGCTGCCTCACTCCATCCCCTTCAGGCGATGTTATACAATGAGTGATCGATAAGGATCAAGACTGCCATTATGGCAGATTTAGTTTTGTGTTCCTTGGTCGATATGAGTTGCATCACAGAGAACTGGCTGAGTGACAACACTGGCCCAGTGTTGGAGGCAGTAATCCCAGCTGGATTTTCCATATTACATTACTCATGGAGGGATCATGAGAAGGGTAGCCATCTGTTTGAGATCCAAGTTGAAATTCAGTGTAAACCCAGTGGGGAACCTTGTCATTTGACTGTGTGTCTGTGCATGGGGGTCCAGGTGCAGGATGTTTTACTCCCACTTCTTCCTGGTTCCAAAGGTCACAGTAGACCTCCGGCCAATACTGGATCTTTGTCAGTTAAATCTCTTTAGTCAGTACAAGAAATTCCACATGATCACTTTACCAACCCTCCTTCTGTTACTTCAAAAGGGAGACTGGCTCTGCTGCCTAGATATGAAGGATGCATACCTTCCCATCATGATACACCCTGCCCACCACAGGAAGTACCTACGGTTCAACTTCAAGGATCAGCACTTTCAATTCTGTGCCCTCCCCTTTGGCCTTTCTTCGGCTCCCACGGTGTTCACAAAATGCCTAACAGTACTAGCGGCAGCCTTGAGATGAGCAGGCTACTATGTCTTCCCTTACTTGGATGACTGGCTTTTGCAAGCCTCATCCAAGAAACAGCTGGCAGCTACCCTGTCTCAAACTCTGGCTCTATTTACATCCCTGGGGATCCTGGTCAACATCCTGAAATCCAAATGTACACTGTGCTAAGGTCTCCAGTATATTGGGGCCATACTGGACACGCAACTTGGATCTGCATTTCTGCCTCTGGATCAGGTGGACAAGCTTATTCAACGGCCCAAGGATTTATACAACAGCGGGTATGTCAGCTCATTCTTACCTAAGACTATTAGGACTTACAGTATGGCAGGGCCAGCCCTGCAGTCCCTTATACTCGCCTTCACATGCGTACTATTTAGTGGACACTGAGAGTACAATGGGATCAGAAGATGCATGACTTCGACACAGAGGTTCTGGTCTCCATACCACCAAAAAGGGTCCTCCTATGTTGGATGGAATCCTTACATCTACTAGTTGGAAGTCCCTTCCAGATCCCCCCCACCCCCCGTCAAAACTCATCACGGACACGTCCGCACTAGTTTGGGAAGCTCAGAGACCACACAAACTCAAAGGACCTGGCATCATGGAGAGGTTCACCTCTATATAAACATACTAGAGATGCTTGCAGTCCTTTATACCTTGCAAGCCTTGCAGGACCTGCTGTTCCCCGGCACTCTCCTAGTGCAAACAGAAAACAACACGGTAGTTCACTACCTCAACAAACAGGAGGTACACACTCATACTCTGTATGCAGAGAACTGATGAGAGCCTGGTACTGGGCGTTGGACCACAGCATACACCTAATCGCTGTCCACGTTCCTGGCAACCTGAATACCCTTACAGACATGTTGAGCTGCTCCAGAGTTTGCATCCACAAATGAGAACTCTTTCAATCAGTTGCCGATGACCTCTTCGACAGATGGGGTTGCCCAGAGCTTGACCTCTTTGTATCTTCCGAAAACACAAAACTGCCGCATTTCTGCCTGCTAGAACCAGGGCCTGGAGCTATCTGGCTAGAAGCATTGTCCCTCTCCTGGACAGGGAGATTCCTATATGATTTCCATCCTTTCCCACTTATTCATAGAGTGCTACTCAGGTTACTTCAGGATCAGGCAATGATGATCCTAGTGGCAACCCTCTGGCTTTATCAGGTCTGGCTCCCCTTACTACAACAACTAGCAGTGAAGGACCCCATTCCCCTTCCCATCTGTCACACTCTTCTATCCCAGGATCAGGGTAACCTACTACATCCCATCCTCCATTCTTTTCACCTCCATACCTGGCTCCTGAAGACATAGCTCTCTTGCGATACACGTATCACCTCAGGTTGCAGAGGTCTTGAGAGTGGCCCAAAAGCCATCCACAAGGGCTACCTACAATATGAAGTGCAAATGTTTTGTTGCGTGGGCCTCCAACCTTGGGGTGGACCTGTACATGTGCTCACCTCAAAAGATTTTAAACTACTGCTGTTTCTATCAGATGCCGGCTTTAAATATTCTGAAGGTACATCTTTCTGCCATATCGGCGTTCCACATCCCAGTTTCTGATTGTCTACTGGCGCAACTTGACATTATGAAAACATTTCTAAAAGGTATTTTACACTTGAAGCCACCTGTGTGTAACCCCCTCCTGTCCTGGGACTTGAACTTTGTGTTAGAAAAGGTAACATTGCCTCCTTTTGAACCAGTGGCCAACATGTGAGCTGCGCTTTCTCTCTTGGAAAGCCTTATTTTTAGTTGCTATCACTTCAGTGTGGCATATTTCTGAGCTACAGGCACTCGTGCAAGCAGCCTTATTTAATTTTCCATAAAGATAGAGTATATTTACATACTCACTCTACAACTTCCAGTGTACTACCTGGACCATGTCAATGCAGGGGCAGCATTGCTCCACACCTTAGATGTACATAGAATCTTAAGGTACTACATTTCGTGAACTAAAGACGTGCAAGTCTGACCAACGTTTTGTGTCCTTTGCCACCGGAAAATAAGGAGAGCCCGTTTCTAAGCAGTGCACATCCAGATGGCTGGCTAACTTTATCACTTTATGTCACAAGAAGTACTGCAAACCATTTCCGGGAGTAGTCAAACCGCACTTCACTAGGGGGGTGTCCACCTCAGTAGCTTGTTTCAGAGGAGTGTCTGCTTCTGAAATTTGCGAGGCAGCCACTTGGACTAAGGTCTACACTTTTACTAAACATTACAGCCTGGACATTATATCCAGGAGACAAATGAATTTCAGGCGTGCAGTACTACAAGGGTCTTTTATCCTAATCACCAAGCATTCACAACCCCCCTCATCCCAGCTGCTAGGGACTCATTCCTACTTGTGTGACCTGCTGCAAGAGATATCCTTGAGGAAGGTAGTACAGTTAAATTGGTACTTTCTGTAACAGTAGATCTTTGAGAGAATCTTTTGTAGCAGGTCAAATTGTCCCTCCCTCCTGCCCCCCATGCAGCCTACCTGGCGGCCTCCCGCTCTAGCGGGGTATACCTTCTGCTCTGTGGACTACACGGTGACGGAGAATCATGTTTGACTAACAGTTGGCACTGGAGACTCAGGTGTTGGCTGTAGTCTAAAAGTGGCTTTACCCATCTTAGGCACATCAGCCAGATTAAGATCCTGATCCCTCCTGAAAACCTGCTGACACTGGTGCATGTGTTCATGACGTTTTAGGCTTGAGTACTGTAATGTGCTCTACCTCAGGGTTAGTGGAGTTACCCTATGACACTAGTAACTGGTGCAGAATGAGTGCTGCCACATTACTGGCTGGCCTTTCGAGGTCTAGTCTTGTGACCCTGGTCCTTCGTGATCTGCATTGGGTGCTGGTGAAGTGGTGAGTTACCTTGAAGTTTAGTCTTCTAAACTACAAAGCCCTCCATGGTTTGGGTCCAGACTACCTGACAGAGCTCCTACACCCTGTACAGTCCATGTGACCCCTTCGCTCTTCTGAGGAGGGCCTCCTTTTGCTCCCAATGGCCTGGCTTAAGTCTTTGGGGGATTGTTCATTTGAAGGGGCTGGCCCTCTGTTATGGAACACTTTGCCTAGGTGACTGAGGGAAGGCCCCATCAGTGGAGGCCTTTAAAAGGGGTGTTAAAAACATATTTGGTTAAGCAAGCCTTTGGAACTAGTAATCATTTTAGTCTCCTAGTGTTTCAGCCAATTTTAATTGAAAATGTATCTGTGATTTTGTCTATTAAAGTTATTTATTTTATTTATTTATAATTCATGATATTCTTTTAATTTGCCATCATTATGTATGCACCCAGAGTCTTTGGGGAAGGGCGCCTTATCAGTCAGTCAATCAATCAATCAAATCTTTATTTATCCAGGCGGACATCATTGAGCAATGCTCATTTGCAAGATGGACCTGGTTAGGTCAGGGACAATTACATAAACATAGTGCAATGCAAGGAACAAGATACAATATACATACTGTTGATTTATACAGTTTACATCATTGAATTATCAGGAAATTCTGATAACTCTATACCATTTTTTTTATTTACAATTTTTACATAACTTTAAGGTCATAGACAGAATATTGAAATGTGGCATGGAGGAAGTGTTGTTGATGACTTGTATACATGGTTGAGAAGATGGATTTGATAGGGCGCAAGGAAGTAGTAAATGAAGGATCTGGGTCGGAGTTGGGTGATAGGCTTCAGCAGCTTTAGCAGTGGGAGCTAAGAGGGGCGGGTGTCCGGAAGGGAGGGAGGGGAAGGAACAGTTAGCAATGGGGGGAAAGATGGGGGGGAAGGATGTACAAGAGGGAAACTCCATGGGAGAAGTACGGAGGGATTGCAGACCATGTGGAAGTTGACAGGAAGGATTAGAGATGCAGAAGGCAGAGAGGGCACAATTCACTTTTGTGCTACCAAAAACATTTGCATTGCTCCTTGACAAGCTTTGAGTAAAGAGTTTTGAAGGATGTAATGGCTATGGGTATACTCAGTTTCAGGACTTTCTGCAGTTTGTTCCATAGTGAGGGCAGCATGAAACTGATGGCTGTTCTTCCAAAGTAGGTATTGACGTTGGGTACTTTGAGCAGGATGGAGGGGGTAGCTTCTTAGAGCATATTTGCTTATAGGAGTTTGTGAGAAGCAATCCGAGATGTATTGCAGTAGTTGCTTGGATATAGCTCTGAATGTCCAAAATGCTGCATTTCTGTCCCTCCTGAAATGGAGTGAGGTCCATCCAACTGCTGCATATAGAGAGCAATGATGGGTGTCGTATGGCAGTCCTGTAATGAACCTCAGTGTCCTATGATAGAGCGTATCCAACTTACCCAAATGGGAGGCAGGGCAATTACTATATAAGAAGTCAGCATAGTCAATTATAGAGAAAAACGTGGCCTGTACCAAACTTAGCTTCGCATTGCTTGTGAGGAAGTGCTTCATTCTAAAATAGAGGCCAAGTCTCTGACAGAGTTTTTTTAATAGTTCTTCCATATGTTCGATGAAGGAGAGTATGTTGTTGAGCCAGACTCCCAGGTACTTGAACTTGGATATAAATTCAAGATTTTCGACGAGGATAGTGGATAAGTGCGGGAGTGTGTGTGCTCCTGTATGTCCTGCATGCTTATATGGAGAGATAAACATTGCATTTGTCTTTATGTGCATTAAGCAAAAGGTTTTTGCTCAGATGTTGGTGCTGGAGTAGGTTGAAGTCAGTTTGTAGATCTTTGCAGGCTGCCTTTGGGGAAGGGTGACTGACATAGAGTACCGTATCATCGGTGAATAGGTGTACAGTGGCCTTTCTAATATTAATATCGATGTTGTTGATATAGATAACGAATAGGATAGGACCGAGGATGGATCCCTGTGGTACACCTCTTTGTAATGGCTTAAGGGGGTACAGATCACCTTTGGCCTTAACCTGCTGGAGCCGTCCAGAGAGGTAGTTATTGAACCAATGCAGGGAAAGAGAATCCAGACCTATGGATTTCAGGGATGTAAGGAGAAGGTCATGGCCAACTGTGTCGAATGCCTTACTTAGATCCAGGAACATAGCACAGATACAATTTCTGTTATTCAATTCCGATTGCCAATCATTGGTTACTTTTACTAGGGCTGTGATGGTGCTGTGCTTGGCCCTGAAGCCAGATTGTATCAGGTCTAGAAGATTGTTAGTTTCTAAGTAGGCTTTCAATTGAGTACTTACAATCTTTTCCAGTAGCTTAGATAGTACAGGGAGGATAAAGATTGGCCTGTAATTGTTGAGGTCGCAAGGGTCTCCTGATTTGATTAACGGGATAACCTGTGCAGTTTTCCAGATTGAAGGGATGGTTCCTTGTAGTAATGAGAGGCTGAACAGATGTGTTATCAGTACTGCTTACACATGGATGGCAACCTTCAGAAAGTAGGGGTCAAGGGCGTCCGCACCTGCACTTTTCTTGATGTCAGGCTGCCAAATCAATTCTTCTACTTGTTTCAGCATAGCAGGTTGTAGTGAGAAACTAGAGTCTGTCACCGTGGTTTCGGGAGGTTGTATGCCTAACTGGGAATGCAGTAAATTAGCTGGAGAGTTGTCAAATGCCAAGCCTGCGGTTGTGAAATGATTGTCATAAAGAAAGCTACTAGTACTACTACTGATGGCAGCAGAAACTAGATGCATCCCTATTGTCAACAATGGTAAGAGGGCTATAGGCAAAATTCTCCATGGTTGTCCAAGGATCTCCATGGGAAGTTAAGGGAGAAAATGAGAGCATATGGTAAGTGAAAGGATTCTAGTTGGAAGGCAGGATTGTCCAGCGGGATATACTACGATATCCTGACACACTGTAGTCTGATGCTAGAATCCTGAAATGTAAAATCCTGACAGTGGGATTTTGCTTGTTTTCCATGTTTCGGGGAGCTTTGGCCCCTGCATCTCCCCCTTAATTAAGATAAACTCCAGGGCAGGGCAAAATCCTACTGTCGGGATTTTGCATTTTGGGATTCTGGCATCGAGCTACAGGGTGTCAAGCAAACAAATGTCAGTATATCGTAGTGATGCCGTCCAGGGAAATAAAGGGAATATTAAACCATTTTTGTCAATACAAAGTGAGCAAAAGGAGAGTTAAGAGATAAGGGAGTCCTATGATTGTGATGGGGGGGAGGCAACATTGACTGAGGCAGGGGGGGAAAAACAGAGGCACTGCCAGGAAGTCAAGAGCACCGTCAGCTTTGTGGGGGGGGGTTATAAAAGAGTAGTAGTTGGAACAGGAAGCAGTGTTAATTATACCACAATAAGTAGGTATTTGTAGTATCTACAGGATATAAATCCACAAACATCCCAGAGTCTGGATGGTAGCCACCCAAGGGTAATAGTAGAATTTTAGGCATACTGGCTGGAACTCTTGCAAATATCTTTCAGGACTCCTTACAGACAGGGATCATGCCAGATGACAGGAAAATGTCTGCTGTTGTCCTCCATTCAAAAACAGGGCAGGATCAGACATAGGAAACTACAGACCTGGGAGTCTTAATTTGTTGCTTGGTAACTGATCATACAGAACTGGTGGCTCAGCACATGGCAGAGCAGGGCCTGCTCTAGAACACTGCATGGCTTCACAAAGGGAAGATACTGGCAATTCAGCCTGATTGCCTTCTTTGAGGAGGTAACTAGGGTGGTGGATAAGGGCCGTGCAGTGGATGACTGGCTGTACAGGGGCGCATGCCAAGATGCAGTGCACACTACAGAGTTCTGCCGCAGAGTTACTGCAGGACACAAGGCAGTTTCAATGGCAGTTAATCCTTGTTTCATGAAATGTCCTGAGACACTGTGTTGCATCCTGGCACGGTCTACTGTAGTCTTTCTAAACTTCAGCAAGGCCTATATCGCCATACCACATGCAAGCCTCATGCAAGAGCTAGCCATATGGAGTCCTCAGAGTGTACAGGAAAATGATAGACCATGGCTGACTGGTAGAAGGGAAGCAGAGTTGATAGATGATCACCATTCAGAGTGGAGGGATGTTTGAATGGAGTACCTCTTCGGGATGGTGTTGGGTCTGTTACTCTTTAACGTATTTCCTATTGATCTGGAGGGGTGGGGGAAGCAACAGACTGCTAAAGTGTGCTTATGTAGTAACACTAAATTGGCAGAAAAAGTGGACATGGAAGAGGGAAGGGAAGCACTACAGGGAGGCGCTACACAGGGGTGTGGACTGAGAAATGAGGGCTTGCTTTAGTGTGCAGAATATACTTATAAGCATATTGTTTCAGCTATTAAAATTTACTAGAAAATACACTTGTATTTAATTTTCAGTTTCCTTTCCCAGATTTATAACAAATCTCGGTAGCTTATCCAGAAGGTCTATAAAATAACATCTGACTGTCCCCAACTAACTTCTTGTGCCTTTAAGAACTGTGATAGGGCTACCCACATAACAACTGCCTGCAGTGCCATACAAACAGCATTTGTGAGGTCAGTTGGGGATAGTCAGATACCTTATAAAAATACGCAATGAAATAAATATCTGAAGTTTAGTAGATCAATAAAAGAAATCTAAAAAAAATTGGAAACATGAAAGTCAAAAACAATTGTAAATGTAACAGTTTAAGTCTTTTACTATTGGATACCCACTATGTTAAGTGGTAAGTACAATTTACTTCACCTAGGGACCAGGAATCTAGGTCACACATACACCCTGCGTGTTGCAACACTGTACAGCAGAAATGAGGAGAGGGGTCTAGAGGTAATTATGGACAGTAAGCCTAAGTCAGGCAGGTAATGTAGCCAAGAGACCAAACACAATGTTGGGATGCATTCAGAGAAAGTAAGCAGTAGGTCAAGGGAGGTGGTTTCCTGTACAACTCCTTGGTTAGACCACACCTGGAGTGCTGCTGAGTTCTGGTCACTACAGTACAGAAAGGACATTGAAGAAATTGAGAGGGTACAACACAGGCAACAAAACTGATTAGCAGCTGGGGGGGGGGGAAGGCAAGAGCTATCAGAAGATATTAGAAATCCTCAGATTATTTTGCCTAGAGAAGAGAAGTGGACTGAAAGGGGACATGATCCCAGTACTAAAGGGGATGGATATGGTTGAGTATACACAGATGTTTGAGCTGTTGGGTTCTAGTAGAACTAAGGAACATGCTCTCAAACCAGAGGTGTTAGGATAAGGAAACAAAACAGTACATGATAGATGTAGCAATAGGATTCTTGGGGGAGGGTGGGGGAGGTGCTCCCCTAATCACAAAGACGCTGGCTAGGGTTTGTAGGTTTCAGGTAATTAAAAGACGTGGGGCACAAAACACTTGAACTAATTTCTTGGAAAGCACACAGATTGCAGTCATACTACATGGAAGTCCACTCAGGGAGGTCCAGCAGCTGTTCATTTGTTTAGCACAAGCAGCATTTTCAAATACCCCCTTGTTCCACATGGGGGCAACTGTAGCACAGTCTTCAGTGCATTTTTGATAGGCTAGAGAGGACCAGACCAGACGTCTTTACTTATGCAGGCATAAAAACATTTTTTTAATGCAATACAGTTTCTCCTTCCTGGAAACCTTCCTTAAACTCAGCATATCCTTACTGTCTTCTTCTCAGACCCACATCTTCAGTTATCAACAAGCTCCAGGAAGACCTTTCACAAATCAAATGTACCCATTGTTGAAGGGCAGTGGGCCATTGGGGGACCTTTCCTGAACATTATAGTGGCAGGAGGTAGTTTAATCATACCAGTCCCTTTACCAAGGAGGAGGCATGGACCCCTGAACTGACCTTCCTACACTTTCCCTGCAACTTTCTTCAGGCATCTCTCCCTGATTTATGGGCACCAAATGGACATTTTACACCTCACATGGGACAATTACTCATGACCTCCACCACTTCCCATGGGAGGTGAAATGAGTCTGTCTCAGCAATGAAAGGCTACCAGGAACCTCAGCTCACCATCATTGCATGAGTGAAACTCGCTAGAACTAAAAACCTCTATTTCACTTCCTCCCTCTCTGGAATATGCCATGTGGCATCACTCCCATCTAAAGGGGAATACTGAAATGTACTATAGCATCATGTAGCTAACCCCTAGCATTTAGGTACTATGGGTGTGGGAGGGGGTTGGCTAGAGTCCATTTGAGGTAGATAAAGTGGGACAGGTGTGAGGCCTGAGAGACACCAGTAGCACATGACTCAAAACACCAATGCATAGTACTGTAGTAGTAAAACTTATTTTTTATCCAGCATTAAACCATTAGGAGAAATCCTGTTTTCAACGCCATCATACAGTGTCCACTCAGCAATAGAGTCAGGAGACTGGCATGTTTATTGCCATCTTTGCATTCTGGTGGTTCCTCAAAGAGGGTAGTCTGTTCCAATGGAGACTGTGACAGCTGACAAAATCCGTTCATGTCTTTGTCTACCATCTGTACATACTCATACAGCAGGGTAGGTTCATTCAGGAACTAATTGGTTAAAACATTGGCGCTACTGCATTTTACTAGGCACTTGTGGTAAATGGGCTCAACAGCCAAAGCTGAGCCCTTCAGAAATGAATATGCTCTACAGCAGTCACTGGGTTCTTTTTAATAAATATGGCAATACAGCACAGTATAGCAAGTCGCGTATTAAAGTTAAAGGGGGGAGATTTTGCTGTAAAACAATTATAAGTGCAGCACTACAGTATTCTAGTGGGTCACTGAATATTCAAAACAGGAAAGTTCAATACAACAGCTAACACTGGGCTCTGGAGCATTTGGGAATTCTTTAAATTCACACAAGGCACTACCTCTGCAAGGAGCGTAGGGCATCCTCATAAATTTGCTAGATTTATCTTGATTTTACAGTTCTCCTCTGAACTTCGGGGCCATATTGCATCCTGGAATCCTTGATCTTACGCAAGTCAGTCTTCACCATTCAAAACTAGTGAGTCATAACCAGAGGCACTGGATCCTCGTAGGTGCATTAGCTTTAAGAATTTTGAGCTGGGGAGTCGTCAGGGATGGTGCCACCCATGAGGTCAACGTATTATGCCAGTAACTGATGCTGGCTACCCCTAGCCCTCAGTTCTGCTTTTCCCACCATTGAGGCAGCACCTCATGAAGGAGCAAAGCTACTTCAAACTGTGTCACAGTCTGCTCACCGCTGAACTTCACTCGGCGCCATGCTAGTTTGTTGGATCATACTAACATACTATTTGCCAGCAGATTAGGCCTTACGGTCTATCGAGTCTGCTCGAACCTCAGATCCCTAGTTGGGTGCTGAGGCCCTCTCCTCCCTTGTGTTCCAGAAACCCCTATCATCCGTCCCCACCCCCCTGGGACAGGCCATCATCTGATACATCCACTTTCTGTGTCTGTCCCACCCTCTCTTGAAGCCCTCCACTGTGGATCTCTGAACCAGCTCGCCCAGGCAGTGCATTCCAAGGGTCCACCACCCTCTCAGTGAAAACCTCCTTCTCTTTTCCCCTCTCACCCTTCCACCTTCCAACTTCAAACCATGCCCTCTGGTGATACCTCCTGCTTTAGTCTAAGATCCCTCCATGTTTACCCTATTTATTCCCTTGAGGTCCTTGAAGACCTCAATCATATCCCCTGTCTCCTCTCCTCCAATGAAACAGGCAGAGCTCCTCAAGTCTGTCCTCATACGCCAAATCCCTAGCCCTCGTATCATCTTTGTTGCCCTCCTCTGTACCCTCTCCAGGAGCTGTATGTCCCTCTTCAAGTGTGGTCTCCAATTACCATGCACAGTACTCAAGGTGTGAGTCTAACCAGTCCATTGTACAGCGGCAGAATCACTTCCTTGCTCCTTGAGGTGATCCCCCTTACGATGCATCCCAACATCCTGTTTGCCTTGTTAGCTGCTCTCCTGCGCTGCTCAGAGTTATTCATACATGCATCCACCATGACCCCTAGGTCTTTTTCCCCTATTGAGGCCTCCAGCGCCTCCCCTCCCAGGGTGTATCTGTGTTTAGGGTTTCCCCACCCAAGATGCAACACCTTGCACTTGGTGATATTGAAATTTAATTTCCATGTGTGAGCCCAGCTTTCCAGGGTGTCCAGGTCCTTGCAGGGCCAACCTCCCTCTTCTCCTCAACTACTGCTCCCATCTTGGAGTCATCAGCGAAGAGACTCATTTCACCCTATACCCTCCTGATGTCCGATATGTATGCATTAAACAGGATCGGACCCAGGACTGAGCCCTCTTGGTACCCCACTACCGACCTCTCTAGGGTTCAGAGCTCCCCAAAGACCACTACTCTCTGGATGCGTCCAGCTAGCCAGTTTTCAATCCATCTGACCATCAAAGGGCCTACTCTAACCCCATCAGTTTCTCCACCAGACCATTGTGGGACAGAGTCAACGCCTTGCTGAAGTCCAAGAATAATACATCCACAGGCTTTCCCTGTCCAGTTCTGATGTTACCCATTCGTAGAACTCCACAAGATTGGTTTGACATGATCTACCTAGCACAAACCCATGTTGCCGACTATCCAGACCTCCCACCTCCTCCAAGTCGCCCCTAATCGTTCCTTTAGTATACTCTCATTAATTTTCCCACCATCGAGGTTTCAAACTGATGGGTCTGTAGTTACCTGGTACCTCCTCGACCCCTTTTATGGATTGGCACCACATGTGCCTCTCGCCAATCCCTAGGTACCCTCCCTGTCTCAAGTGACCTATTAAAGAGCTCCGCCAGGGGCCTTTCTTTATTTTTTTGTTTCTTACAGTGTGGCATCTAGTGCTTTTCTATCATTTTATTGTTTTTTCCATCGTATACATGTTTGGTTCAGGGCCTACTAAGTCGTTAAGGTTCGGGCTCACCTCAATGTGTTGTGCCCCTGTGGCAAGTCAATGGCCATCACGGACTGGCATGACTGCTGTTTTTCCTGCCTGGGTCCACAACATGATATGGATAGCTGCAATGTCAGTTTATCCATTGTCTTCTGCACCCTCTGTATCTGTGCAGCAAAGTTGAGATGGCCCCCCCAAAACTTTCGGAGGATGGCGTAACACCAGGGATGCCAAGGTCAGCTCTCTTGGCCTCTGCCCGGTACTTTACGTAGCGAGGGAGAGCAGGCTTCCATTTTGAGTCTCACTGAGACTGGAGGCCTGCTTGAGGGTTCAGGTGGACAGTCAGTTCCCTTCAAGGAATCGACTAAGCAACCTTTGCAGTCCGGTACCCCTGCGGGGTTTCAGGCGCCTCTGGTGTCAAGATCTCAGCTACATGCTAGGCCTGCTCCAGTGGTTCCCTCAGTAATGCTGACTGGCATCGTCTCAGCTCCCAGTGCCACTCCCAGTATCAGTGAGCAAGATGGCACTGCCGGTGTCACTGGGTTCCCTTCTGACACTGCTTGCAGTACCAGGAGAGGGAGGGTCTCCTCTTTGGAGATCTCCCTGATCTCGTCCTCCTAGGATGAGGATTGTAATGATCCCAACTGGCAGTCTAGCTCTTCGGAGCTTGGAGACTCTCCGCTAGGCCCAACCTTTGGCTTTCGTTGCAGTCAGCTCCTCTGCTCGGCACCATTGGTGGTGCTGCCACTTCTGCGTCTACTGGTGTCACTTGCAGCACCAGGGACTCTTCTAGTGCTTACCCCAGTGCTGGATTGGCGGGCAGCACCACATCTGGTGCTGGACTAGGGGATGGCACCGGCATAATGCTGTGGTCATTACTAGTGTTGGGCCTGACACCGGTTTAGCTGGCGGCGCCATGACTGGCACTGAGGGGGGGGTTCTGGCACTGACCTTAGTGCCGGATTCTCTCTTCTCCCCCCTCTCCTGACCGCAGCTTTGGATCAGCTACTGAAACAACTCTACACCACATCATAGTTGCACTCAACAAAGCATGCCGGCTCTTTATTGGCTCAGCCCATCTGTCTCATACCTGCGACATGTATGCTCAGGCTAACTGGCTCCAATTCAAAGGTAGACTCATGTACCAAACATGTTTACTGTCCAAAAAGGAAGCTTAGGCAAAATTACCCCAGGAGTGCAAAAGCTTATTACCCTCACTATCAACCGTCGTTGCACCAAAGCTCTACTAGCCAGATTTTTAATATACCCCGCTGTCGCACTTCTCTGGGACAAAGGTCCTTTGCCTATCATGCCCCGCTACGGATGAACTCACTGCACCATGACATCACTTCAGCATCCACCTTGGGCTCCTTCAAGGTTAAACTTAAGCAACAGCTAGTTGCTGATGCCAGTTGTAACTGTTTCCAATAACCTTCCTTCTTGTGACCAGCGCTTATTCTAACCTTTTGCTATCCTGACCTTATGCATAACTGTTCTAAGCATGTAAATAATTGTACAAAGTTGCTAATCATTCTCCTTCACATCTCTTGATCCCTTCCACTCTTTCCTCTCACCCCTCTTTGGCTTTTCCCCTATCCCCCCTCACCCTGTTATATCTCCTGAGCTCCCTTGCTCACTTTAAAATGCTTTCTTCTCACCTCTGACAAGGCCTCTGGGCTGATGCCATCCCTTACCTTCTTAATAATTAGATACTAGGCTGAGTCTGTTCTCATTTTCCTGTAAAGGGTCATTTCATAAGACCCCACCCCCCTCTAATATGACCTTTTGAATTCCAGGTTTTAATCAAATATGCACCATGGTATATATTGTACAATGCCACATGTATTGTAACTTCTCTAGTTATACACTCTTGTGATGTCTTATATAATTCCTTATCTTGTTTGTTCTCCGTCTCATACTTTCCCAATATGTATTGTTCGTCTGACGTGGAACCTATGAAATCAGCTTGTTCTCAAAGGTGTTATCCGAAATTTCAGTAAAAAAATAAAATAAGGTCTCCTTTGAGGGGTGGGTCTCAGCTTGGAAGGGTGGGGGTCCTGAGGTCGCGGTCGGCACCCCTGACTGTCCCTAGAGTGGCTGGAGGCATTTTGCGGAGTTGGAGTGCAAATCTGTGCCTTCCCCTCGACCAACAGGGACAAACAGTTTGTGGGGGACAGGGGTCACAGTTGTGGACCAGAACAGCTCCAATCTCCTCACCAGAGAGTTCCCACCCAGGGCAGCACTGCCTTTGCCCTTCCCTGGTTGGGCGTACGCAAGTGTGTGGGCCACACAGTTCCATCACTCAGAAGGATTCTCCTGCTTGCTCCCGTAGCCCTGGCAGAGGGTCTTTTTCAGTCTCTTATGGCCATTTTCACCCTTCTTCTCTTCTGCCTCCCCCTGAGTTTCTCTGACCCTAGGGGCCCCACGATCTGGGAACAATTCAGGGCTACAGCGCATGCATTCCTTATCTACTTCAGGGCCACTGACGAGGTCATTTTTAGACCTCCATTCCATGCAATGCCACTCCCTGAATCCAGCATTTCCGCCTCTTTGACTTCCTCCTCTGAGGGAGAGGATCCTTCTGGCCATGTGTCCTCAGATGCTGAATATATTACGTATCAGGGATTCCTTATGGAGATGCTGGAGGAGCTGCACCTTCCCTGAGTTTTTGGATGCAACCCTGCACATAAGACACTGTCATTCCTGGGGGAATACAGCTCTGAATCCATTGTGATCCCTCCGTGGACTCAACCCTTCATGGAGGAGTCACACAGTGCCAGGCAGCACCCCTCTGCCTCTACTCCAGCCCCAAGGGACTGCCAGCACAGGTACTGCACATCCCCCAGGTCTCCAGAAGCTGTGGCCCACCCCTCTTCAGGTTTGGAGCTACTGGACACTCACTCCTGGCATCGTTGCCCCTGTCATGACCGCCCCTCAAAGTCTGACTCGGCTGAGCTTGACCATTGGGGTAGAAGGGTGTTCTTGGCAGCATGACTCATGTGAATTTTGGTGCACCAGGTAGCCTATGCTAAGCACCTGAGGGTGACACTGGGGCAGATCTTTGCATCCCTGCCTGATAGTGAGGAAACCTGACAAGGCATTGCACTTTCCATGAGGGACCTAGAGCTAATGAGACACCAGGCGAGGGCATCGTATGATGCCAGTGCAATACCTTCCAGGTTGGTGGGAACAGCAGTCTGCATTAGGCAGATGGCATGGCTTTGTCTCTTGTGGTTGCCACTCTTGGCTTGACATAGGGTGATTGCCTCGGCTTTCCAGGGGGCTCATTTTTTCTCCCATAGGGTCAGGCACAAGCTATTAGGGAAGCCGCCTTCTCTTAGGCAATGGGAGCCTCTGCCTGCCCCTGACCAATCACGGGTCCAGCCAGACCCATAAGGGGCCCCTGCCTCCTTGTGTTTCTCCCCCACAGGAGCCTGAGAGATCAATTCCGTCAGGGTTTGCTAGGCACCACCGAGGATGGTAGCTTGGTACCGTGACCCACCAGTTATGAATGGTGAAGATTGGCTCAGGTAAGATAGAAAAATTATGTGCTCACCATAGTTGTAGAGCTTTCTGAGTAGCTTCACCATTCATAACTGCTTCTCTCCCTCCATCCCCTTGGGACCAGACTTGTGGGGTGTACCACCTCCAGCCTTCTCCCTGGCCTATTCACAGGATATATTTCTTTTTAGCATACCCTGAGGGATGCAGAGAGACAAACATTTTGGAGCATGGCATATTCAGCCTTATCTCTGTTTCTTATAGGGCAATATCTGATCTCTCTCTCTCTTTCTCGCTCTCTCTCTCTCTCTATCTCTCTCTCTCTATCTCATTAGAGGGTTTTGTACCATTTGATGCCCTAGTGTTCAGTTCATTCCCTTAAGAGCACCCTTGTTTTCCAATTTTAAGCTCGAGGGATCGTCTCAGATCCTCTTATAATACACCTTATTTTTCTAACACCTAAAAAGTTTAACACCTCGGTGTTCTCAAGGCTGTTCAGGAGACATTTCTGACTCTCCTACTCACACCTTTTTTTTCTTCTATTGGCTTTCTAAAAAAATATATATAAAAAAGGGGGGAGTTACGCAGCTGCCTCAAGGAGGGAGGCTTCGGACTCTTCCCTCTACGTTAAAGGACAGAGGGAGACACGGTTCCCTTATATTTTTTTTGGTCTTTTTGGTACTGACTAGGGGCCATTTGGTTCAAATATTTGATGGCTGGGGTGATCCCACAGTTCTAGGGAGCTTGCCAGGCTAGCTCACAGTCTCACACTAAATGATAAGAGTTGTTGCACTCGAGCTGGGCTCTCTGTCTGTACCAAGCCCTTCACAACTCCTTTTCTTATATTTCCCAGTTGCTTATCCTACCGAAAAAATATAAAAATCTTGAGACATAGTCAGCAGATGAGTGCACAGTCATTTTTTGTCTACCCATGTCCCTGGAGACTCTCTGGGGGTCTCTGCTGTGCTCCTGCTGCTTCTTTTTCTGCCACCCCTAAGTCCATTACAGTCAGGTAGTTATCCTTACAGCATTTCTGAGGAGAACCAAGTGTCTCTCTGTGTCTCCCTCCATCTTCTCCCTTCCTTCTTTCCAATTGCCTATTTTGTCCTCTAGGATCCCCAGAGGCTCTGGTCTTCCCAGCACCACCCAAATCCTACAGCAGTAATACCCTTCCTCTATCTCTACCTATATCTATCATAAGGGAGGCAGTATAGCGCAGTGGTTTAAGGCTCTGAGCTGCAAATCTGGAGACCTGGGTTTGAATCCCACAGCCCCCACTTGCATACTGTCTGGTTCTGAGCAAATCATTTAACTTCCCTGTGCTCTCTGGTTGCACCTATAAACAAGCTTTCAGCTTAGTGTGTCTCTCCTCGTTAAACAATTGGAAAAAAAATTATCGGTCCTTCTTTGAACTTTTATTGTTTTCTTAACTTATTTTCCTTATTCTATCCCTAAGGCTCATTGCCCACCCCTTCATTTTTCTCTTCTCCTTTTTTCTCCTCTTTGGTGAGCAGAACTGAGGGCTGGGAGAGCCGGCATGTGTTACTGGCTAGTCCATGAGCGCCACATAATATATTGGCTTCATGGGCGGTGTCGTCCTGAATGTTGGCTCCACCAGCTCAACATTCTTAAAGCTAGCACTCCTGCAAGGGTCTGGTGCCTCCAGCTATGACCCACCAGTCATGAATGGTGAAGCTACTCAGGAAGATCTACAATTATGGTGAGTATGTAATTTTTTTGTATGGGGAAACTGTTGAAGAGACAGTCACTGCCATGTTAGCTGGGCAGAATCGGGCAGCTGTCTAGGGGAAAATCAAACTCCTGATGTTCACTACTCATATATAGAATCATGCATTATTCACTTGCATTGTACAGCTGCTATGTGATCACTCCATAATATCCCATAGTTTAGAGTGAAGGTCATATAGCTGAAGTCCATGGCAATCCATTTAAGGATTTAGTGTGTGGTTCCCAATATACCTGTGTACAGTATTTGTTGAGGGGTTTCCTTGTGTCATATCTGTCTCTGAACCTAGCTCAGGTACCAACAGATTAAAAAAAGGAATTGAAAAGGAATAAATAATGTCCAATAGCAAACAATATTTTATTTCAATAAAAAAATGCAACTTACAGACAGATGTAGTAGTGTGCTCCCCAACCCAAGGCTTTAACGTTTCTCTCCCATATGCCAACAGCTCCCCACATCACACTCCCTCATCCACACTCAGTGTGACCAGATTGCCTGTTCACAGATCGGACCGGCCACAGATTTACTTTAGCATTCTCCTTGCTATTCTTTCCCTATCAGTAAAAATGCCTTCAATAAAATTGACTGATAATTTAATTGTAAGATTCAATGCCTTACTTACTTTAAGCAGCATACAAGTGCTATAGATTCTACAGAATTCATTGTCACAAGGTGTGATTATTCTAACAAATTCATTTATAATTTTATTTCTTGTGTTTTTTGTACAAACTGATAATTGTGACAGGTTGGATAAGACCCTGGCCCATTTGTTATGCAGAGAGAGTTAAAAAGCAAGGATCTATTTTGTCCTCTTCTTTTCTGCTACTTGTCTGTCTCTTGCCTGCCTGATTGCACTATCAAATTTTCCTTGTGGTACCTACGAACTGGCCACTCTGATGATCCCACAATTTCCCCATTATCTCCCTTTCATCACTTGCTGTTTCTATTCTTTATTTCTTCCCTAGCTTCTTTATGGTTAAAAATATATATATGGATCATTATATGAAACTGGGATCCCTTGGTTTGCAAATGTATATAATTATATTGTTGAAATGACTGCAGAAGGCTGTTAGGGTTTATTAGAAAATTAACAATGTGGAACATAGGGGTTAGCCTTAAGATGTATTTTGACCTCCACAAGCTTGTTAAAAGAATTGTCAACAGGAAACCATCTCTGGGACAGAATGTTCTATTTTGTTGCACCTGCTGAGATTGGGTGTGGTATTCAGATTGGTCACAGGAAAGAAACTGACAAACTCTTACTAGATCTTGTGGAACATAGGAGGTATAACTAACAACAGCAGGTTGCAGAATTTAAATTGCCAGGAAAAGAGATCTGATATAATGAGAGTAATGTTTTGTTTAGAGATCTAGATAGGCTGAGATTTTATAGAGAGACTCAGAGGAAGGATTTTTATTTGTTTGAACTGCCTGTATGTAGAGCTATCCTGTACAATTTTATTTTTGTATTTGTTGTTATTGATAATAACAATAATACTAAAATACTACTTGCACATTTTTTTAACTTCTCCTGATCTACCTACGCTTCCTGACCTATGCCCCTACAACAATAATGAAATACTGAAACACAGTAAAGAGGCAACCATGGGGCCAATATTCAAAAATGCGGAAAAGCAGAGCACAAAAATTTGTGCTCTGCTTTGTGATAGCCCAGGAGCCTGAAGATGCTATATTCAGTGGAACAGCACACCAGCAAGATTCGACTGAATACAGGGCCATGTCAACACAGTGCTAAGCCACTTAGCACTGCCCCAAATGGCTCCCAAAGTATGCCACCACAATTGTTGTGCCGAAACACAATTCGCAATATGCAAATGAGCCCATTGGGCATGCAAGGTGCTAAGGGGCTATTTACATGCCCATTAAGGGCTCATTTGCATGGGTAGCCAGGAGATTTAGCACAGCACCACACCCCCAAGTGCCCTATAAATAAGCAGCATGCTCCAACGACTGGACACCAGGGAGAATATTCTTTTATTATAAAATGGCAAGAAGGAATTCTCACCTCTGATTGGCTGACACTGCCTCCAAGCTGGGCATTTATTTCTCAATAGATGCCCAGCTAAAAACAAGTGCCTCCAAAATCCACTTTACAATGTACCCTGCTGCCCAGCCTACTTCCTCATTGGTTGAAGGCAGCTAAGAAATTTAAAATCCCCGCCATGTTTTTCTCTAGCTTAGCGAGAGACAACTATTCCCCCCCCACTTTCCCCTCAACAGCAGGCAATAAATAAATAAAAAGGAAGACTGCAGTCCTGTCATTTTGCGGTCAGAAGACTGAAAACACACAATGACACCAGTCTCCTGACCACTGTTCTTGCAATCCGTACTCCCAAAGCCGACATTCGCGTCAGCTTCATCCAGCATGCGGCATTTTAAAAAAAAAAACAAGACACACATTACCGCTTCGGTCAAAGCTCATCCCGCTGCTGCTCTCCATTCCCTTTCCATTACCCGTTGCTTAAGAAGTCCAACTTTTCCACAAGCTGCAGAAACAACCTCTACCCATACCACAACTTACTATGAAAAGGCACCAGCATTCACTTCCACTAAGGTCAAAGGTCGTGAACAATCTGCCTGTGTGTGTGTGTGGGGGGGGGTTCAGGAAACCAAAACAGCACTGCAGGGAGGAGTAACAGCACCTAGAACAGCTGGTGCACTACTTTGTCAATGAACACTGTTTTTCATAGTGTTTTGAACAGTTTTCACACTCATTTCCTCTTTATTTTCACATTTCACAAAGATGTAGTTACATGGCCATTTTATAAGCGAAATAATACCCTCCAGGGTGGGCATTATGGAAATACCGGACCTTCCAGGGGCTATAAGGCCCTCCGCCTGCGGCGTCGGGCCTCATTACGCCCCTGGGCGGTCCGGTATTTCCCAATAATGCCCACCCTGTTGGGTATTATTGCTTACATAATTGGGCAAGGCATCGGGTGTGGGGGAACCACTAGACACCAGGGAATATGATGTAATGTACCAGGCGAGGGACTGGGTTGGGAGAGGAACCACTGGACACCAGGGACAGAACTATGGCACATTGGGCATGGATGCAGGTGGGGAAAGGGACCACTGGACACCAGGTAATATGATGTAATGTACTGGGTGAGGGATCAGGTAGGGGGAGAGACCACTGGACACCAGGGACACTGTTTTGGTGACATGGGACTAGCGTGGGGGGCACCACATTTCCTCTGCCAACTGCTAGGGTTGCATTGGAGTAAGTCATGCTCTCTGTAGGCAGCATTTGTGCTGCACAAGGGGACCATGCAAAGTGCCCTTGTGCAGCACATATTCTGTGAATATCAGACTACACCAATATTTAGATCTCTGCCCCTCCATTTGCATTGCATCTCCTCCACAGTTTGCCCTGGTGCAAACCCTGTTTATGCATGCAAACTGGGCTTTTGAATATAGGAAATCTGCACAAATCCCGGTTTGTGTGCACAAACCAGGATTTGGGCCCAGGCAAAGTTTTGAATATCTGTCCCCATATGTTTTATGTCAATCTGAGAGGCAGGATGAATGTGCATGCATTCAGGGGAACATATACGGAATACTGTAAAATCTATAAGCTTTTAAATATAGTATATGGTTGTATTTTTGTGTATGGATTTCCATACACTCAAAATCCTTGATGTGCATGGTCAAAAGTTGTTGTGCACAGTTCAAAGGGCATAAAAAGTTGTGCACCGTTCAAAGGTTGCAAAAAAATTGTGGTGTATGGTTATCTTAGTAAAGCCCCCTCCCATTGATGTACTTTTACTGACTATAAGGGATGAAAGGTGGGCGGGAGGGAAGCAGGTTGATCTTGCTTTCTACTGTACATAAACTTAAATTTTCTCTTTTGACATACAGGATAACCATGTGCTGTAAGTGCTGCCTGTCAGCAAGAGCTGCCTCAGTGCATTAATAGCTTAGGGGAGTTTTAGACCCTAATGTTATTGTGTGGGACAGTGACAGCTTGCAGCCGTAAGAAGCCATGCTTTTACATTGGGCTGGATATTCAAACTGCGCTATTTTGTGGTGCAAGCCCTTGCGCTGCACAAAATAGTTGTGCAGTAGGGTGGTCAAGGAGTTCAACGGAGTTATGCTTATTGAGCAACTCCTTGAATATCACCCCTGCCACACTACTGTGCATGGCGCAGTGGAACTTGTACCACTGCAAGTGGTCAGAGTGGAGCATTCAAGTTGTGGTGGCTTATACCATTGCGCCATGCGCAAATTTCCATATTCAAATGGTGACATGCAAATGGGGCTATAATTCATGCAGGCGCAGGGGGCCATTTGCATCTATTTATGGCTCATTGCATGCCGTGCTGCTCTGGGTCGCTGATCCCTGAGGACATGCGCCTGGCGCCTGCCAGGCAGCAGCCATCGGGACCGGCGCCCCTGCAGCCCGATCATCAGGCAAAAGTGTAAAATCCTCTCCCCGACTGGCCCAATCGCGGCATAAGTACACATAAACCCCCCACACCAGCCCAATCGCAGGCAAAAGTGTAAAGTAACCCACCCCCACCAGCCCGATTGCTCAAAGTTGTGCAGGCGCAGGTTGGGGGTTGCGCCAACTCTGCACAGCCCGCTGAATGTCGGGCTATGCAGTTTATGCATGGTTCCTCCCCCTCTGGTTCAGCATGCCTTCGTTAGCATTGAGCTGTTGCTCAGCTTGACTTTGGGGGCGCAACTGTCTCCTGCTGAATATGGCAGAATGGCGCAATTTCGGACTTGTGCAGGCGCAACCCTATTGCGCATGGCGCAACCCTTTTGAATATACAGCCCATTATGTTTAAAAACATTGTGGGTGTGGGACGAGCAAACAGATGGGGGGGAGCTTGTTCCACAGGGAGGATACTGTGACTGAGAAAGCTCGATCCCCCATGGTGGTGGTGACACAGGGTACTACTGGCAGGGGGACAGAGGTTGCCCTAAGATTACTAGGGACCACTCTGCCTGTCAGGAGGGTTGAGTAGGGGGATAATTGATGGTTATGGAGGGAGTTGTCTTCCAGACAGCCCATTGCATAATCTAATCAAAGAAGGCAAACCAGAAACTCACTACACTATGGAAAATACCAAGGGACAAAAAAGGAAGAAACCAGGAAGTGCTCTAAACAGCAAAATTGCTGACAATGAAAAGAACCTGCCAGTACAAAATAGTGACCATCCAAATATAATACGTAATGGGCAAGTGTGGTATACAAGTATATATACCCATCTCAGGTGCTAAAGAGACTTTCGCCTTGTGGCCATTATATGATCATAAGACAAAATCAGCAGAATAAGGCCATTAGGTCTATCAAGTGTGCTCATATTGCAGGGTCCTCAGCATCATCTATTGACCCTGCCCAACAATCGGCCCTTATCCTCCATCTGTCCCCCTCTTGACCCTTCTTCCCTGACAGGCTGGCAAGGGTTCAAGTACTGCCATATGCAATTAGTGACCATTCACCAGTACTGTGTGAATGGTTGGCACAGATTCAGAAATCTCCTCCCATAACCATAAATGGCAGGATGCTGTGGAAACACCTCATTGATGACTTCAAGGAGCAAAAATACCACCAACAGCTTAATCTGGTGCAAGGTCAGTTGGTATTCATCTGTATCCCCCTCCCCCCGGGTCATGCTTGAAAATAGGCAAAATTTGTCTAGTGCACCTGCACCCAGAAAGAGCTAATGGGGAAAAGTAATAAAAGTAAAAAATAAAATAAATCCTGCCAGAACTGACTGGACAATTACACAGATGTAAATCAGGCCCTTGACTGCTTCATAAAACATTACCACAGCCTGCGACAAATTCGCTCCTCATATGAGGCAAAAAGTTAGAGGTTCCTCAGCAGACTGAATCACATCTCCCATTCTTGCCCCTATGTGGAATCAGGACAATCTATTGTGTTGAACCAAAGCCACAGGGACTCCCGCTGATCTTACCAAATACAAAGAAGCCCCAAATAAATGCACCAGAGCAATAAGAGTGGCAAAAGCAGACTACTAAAATAGCAGGTCAGGGACAACTATGGTTATAGCCAGAAGTTCTGGGCAACCCAGAAAGAGCTAATGGGGAAAAGTAATAAAGGCCGCAACCATGCTATCCACCCCTGGGGGTGACATCATCTCACCAATAGACATAACTAGTGCCTTCAGTGTTGCCTTCTCCGATCTAAGCTCAGTATTCCCAGCAAATCCAACACACTCACAATTAGAGGCCAGGGGCAATAGCCACACTAGTCCAGCCAACCCGAAATTCTACTTTGGGCAAGTCACTATCAAGAATACTATCAAATGTGTTAAGTGTGTTCTTGCCAAAACCAGGAGCAGTAGTGACGGAGTTAACATGAAACTGGTATCTATTGCCTTGAATGAACTCTCACCTCCTCTTAATAAAATCTTCAACCTCTCACTGAGGCTTTCCCAATTCCCTAAGATCCGTAAGGGTGCAATAGTAACACCCATTTTCAAGAGTGGATCTAGCTCAAGTGTCTCAAGCTATAGGCCTACCCCGATTCTGTCCCCCCTGTCTAAAGCTCTAGAAAGGATGTATCTGATCAGCTCGTGGAGTATTTGAATAAATATAACCTATGTGCACAGCAGCATGGGTTTAGAAAACTGCACAGTATACGAACATATGAAGAGGCCAGCAGAAGAAGGCCATTTGGTCTATCTAGTCTGCTCATATTGCAGGCTCCACAGCCTGAGCTACTGTCCCGGCCCTCCTTCCCCACTCCTCCCATCCTCCCTACCCATGATGCTTACCTTCCCCCATGCCTATCCCAGCCTCTCTTAAAGCTGCCCACTGTCTTCAAAGAGATCACCTCTTCCGGCAGTGCATTCCAAGTGTCCGCCACCCTCTCTGTGAAGAAGTGCTTCCTGACCTCCCTCCTAAACATCCCACCCTCCAATTTAATACTGTACCTCCTCGTGTTATAGTTGCCACTCAGCTTAAAGAGACTCTCTTTATCCACCTTATTTATCCCTTTCAAGTACTTGAAAGTCCCAATCATGTCCCTTCTCTCTCTCTCCTGTCTTCCAGGGAGTACATGTTTAGTGCTTTCAACCTCTCCTCATATGCCTTACCTTGCTGACCTGCTATCATTTTGTAGCCCTCCTCTGGATCTTCTCCAGCAAGTTAATTTCCTTTTTGAGGTGTGGGAACCAGTACTAAACTCCATACTCTAGGTGAGGCCTTATCAGGGACCTGTACAAGGGCAGTATAACCTCCTTTCTCCTACTACTGATCCCCCTAAATATTCATCCCAGCATCTTGTTTGCCTTTGCTGATGCTTTCTTGCACTGCGTGGAGTGCTTCAGGTCACTAGTGATCATCACTCCCAGGTCCTTCTCCACCTCTGATGCAGATATTCGGACTCCACCCAGGTAGTACTTTGTCCTGTCACAACACTCACTGACTCAGTGCCATCTACGTAGACGTAACAAAAGCATTTGATTGTGTGGATCACCCACTGCTAGTCTCCAAATTATGATCACTTGGGCTATCTGAGGAAGCTGCATTGTGATTTCAGTACTACCTGAGAGACCATTCGCAGGGATGGAAGATAAATGGGGTCCTCTCAAGTGCAAGGAGTGTTACTATAAGAGTCCCACAGGGGTCACTCCTGGGCCCCCTCATATTCAGTCTCTTTGTCAACGGCCTGCCTGATGCTTGCCCAAGGTTGAGGATGCTGCTTTATGCAGATGATGCTGTGGTTTACAACAGCAGTGCTTCATACAACAACCTTACTTAGGAACTACAACAAAGCTTTGTTAGCCTAGAAGCATGGTTTATGCTCAATAAACTTGTGCTCAACTATACAAAAAAAAAAATGTTCTTCTCAGGTGTACACCTTAAAAATAAGGTACATCCCCTCACCATACAAAATGCAATGGGTTCCACCCTAGAGCAGGTAAAATCCTTTAGATACCTGGGTGTTATCCTTGATGACATGCTATCTTGCTCCGAACATGTGGACTCCATCATAGGGACACCGCATAGGAAACTTGGAGTGCTCTATAGACCACGACTGAACCTAACCCAGGATGTCAAATGAATAGCTGTTTCCAGTTAAGTGCTCTCACTCATAGACTATGGGCTCCCAGTTTAGGGATCAGCCACTGGTGCTGGATAGAGTCAGGATACTACTGAATAAAGCCCGCCGATTTGTTTCTGGATTGCACAAATCCCACATGCAATTTATATGCTCTCACAAACTGGCTCCTCTATCCCCTTGACTCAGATGTAAACACTCTTGTGTAAAGAAAGCACTCATGGGCCTTACACCCCCACCTATTGGGTTCTATGTGATTTAGGAAAGTGACCCCACAATGTAATGAAACAAGATAGTGCACATCACCAAAACCAAAATGGTGATGTGCACTACAGCTGAACAGAAGAAACAGTGACAACTCCTAACTTTCTGTGCAGGAGGCGATATTTACTTAAGCAATAATGCACGGCGGGGTATGTGTTATGCTGGGATAACGTCATGCCTGGGGTGATTAGGCACAAGGCCGCATGAGCAGCACTAATCACCCCAGAAGTGACGTTATCCAGCACAACACACACCCTGGAGTGCATTATTGCTATTATACAATGGTTCATTTAGAATAAATAAAATGACGAAAAACTACATTTAAAGTAGATGTTTCTGTCATTTTTTGAATGGGTAGGGTTACTTCAAGCAAAAGTAGTGCCGATTTAGCCAGCAGGTGGAGCTAATGTGTTTTTTGAGCAGCTGTGCAGTCTCCATAAGCAACATTTCAGCCTTTGTCAGTGGTGCCACTCTTTGTTAATATGACCTATTGCCTCATTATGTATGTTGTCTTTGGTTACAGTTTTTCATTGTTTTCGTCTGTTTTCTGTGACTGTTTTTTTATTACAGTTCTTCTGCTGGAGTATCGGACTGCCCCGCCCCGTGCCGCAGTGCTGTGTGGATGTCTGAAACCGGAGGAAAGGAGGTAGGGAGAATATTTCTAAAGCGCGTTTACGATCCATCTGAAAAAAATAACAAACAGAAAAAAAAGTGAGCGAGTGAGGCTAACAGCAACGCGGTCTGTGTAAAGACTCGCTTGCTCTTACATCTTGCTCGGTGTGAACCCGATGGTAATTGCGGTTTTAGTTGCATGTTTCTTTTTTTGGATAGGAGAAGGTTGTTGTTGTTTTTTGTTTGTGCTGGGGGGTTTCGGGACATTGAAGGTGGCTGGCGGCTACAGAGTGAATGAAGTGGGGTGCAGAGCGGGAAGGCCTAAAGCGTGGTGCGTGCAGTGATTTTTAGTTAATGCGGTCTTTTTGTGTGCTGAGACTAGACCCGTGATGTTGTACTGGGATAACATCATGGGTCCAGTCCCAGACTGACCAATCAAAGGTCAGCATTTTTTCTTGCCATTGTATAATTACTTTTTATGCGGGACTATGCCCCTCACACCTCACTTTAATATTATAATCAGCTCCAGGGAGGATGATAATGGGGGAAAGGGGAAACTTGGGAGGGGGGCTGCATCATGGGGTACTGTAGTCAGCAGGGGAAGAATGTTGAGGAGGCAACCTGCAGGTGGGGGGAACACAGTTGGGAGGGTGGGGGAACAGGACTTCAGCACCCCCAAATAAAAAAATAATGTACAACCAAAGCACACACAAAAATAAAAACCCCACAGCCAGTCCCAAACCTGGGCCCACCAGACACAGAGGCGGTGACTTTACCCACAACACCAGCCTGCCAGCTCAGGTCTGGTCCAACGAATACAGCCCTACATGTCGCATGCAACAACTACTCCCTACGGACACAGTATCACTATACTTCCTATATGCTATTAAGTGCACATAGCCCATTTTGCACTCGCTATTTTGACGTCGCCCAAATTGACTCGCTTAAGTTGATTCGCCCATATCACGGGATACTCCACTACTGGTTCCCTCCTATGGCTCGTCCACAACCAGTACACCACATGAAACGTGACCCGACAAGGCTTTACCATACCACTGCAAAGAACTCGCAAGGGACAATTCTCCTTTACAAATCAGGCGGTCTATTGGTTCAAAGAGCTCTCAGACAGCATAGCCAGCCTCCCCAGCATCTCAGAATTGAAACACACCCTCAAGTCTAATACTGTCCTAAACTCTGGCTGTCACTGCTTTTTTTCCAGAAAGCTTTTTGCGCCCCCGTTACCCCTGCACCTTACTTGGCAATGGGGGAGTCATGGTATTTCTGCTTTTCTCCACTATTACCTGGGACCCAAGATCTGGGTCACGATGCACTTCATGACTCCGTAATGGCCCTTCCTCCTCCCGGCCTAATGCCGGGTTCCCCTCTTGGCTTGGCACTGCCACCTAGCCTCCACCGGGTGGCAGCCAAGAACCTGGGGAAACCCCACATCCCTCCCTGGAGAGGAGAGCTGCCTTGTGGCTGCTCGATCCGACTCCTTGCCCCCCCCCGGGCCGACCCCTGGTGACCTGAGCTCACTCCTGAACCCGGGTCACCGGCATGGTGCAAGATGCCGCATCCAGCTCCTCAACCCTCAGTACCACCGGGCTGGCTGGCTGTCACCACTTTCTCCCAACCTGAGCAACAATTACCTCTCAGCCTTATCTCTGCTCCCATACTAGTTTCCTCTCCACCTCACTGTAGTACCCCTCCACTGCAGTCAACCATGCATGGGTGCATGACCTATGGCTCCTAAATAAAACTAGCTACTGTTCACTACTAACCAACTGCAACCACGCTTGGTCTGTATTTAATCTGTATCTGTACATCTTGTAATCTACTATACCTTGTTTGACCTGTTGCAATCCTTAATCCTAGTTGCTTGTACAATATGTGAATACTCTGTACTATGACATGCTACCCCTCTTTTCAGCCACCTAAACCTGAACAATATGTTTGAATTACTCTGTAATATACTATAACATGATATACCCATGTGTATCTCCTAAGACTTGTAACACCTGTTGACAAGGCTCTACATGAGCTGACTAACAGTTTTTTGTTCTCTGTATATGTCCTTCATCTGACGTGGAACCTTTACAAATGAGCAAGTTGTGCTCAAAGGTTGCTACCTATTATTTCAATAAATAGATAACATTTTCTCCTTAACTCTGTCCCAGCCCTCTTGATTCTGCCTGGCATTTTCAACAATGCACCTCCTCAGGAAACCCATTCTATCCCACCACCACCCTCTCTGTGAAGAAGTGCCTCTTAGCCTCTCTCCTAAACCTTCTCCCTCCATCTTAAGACTGTGTCCCCTTATGTTTCAAGTCCCTCTGAGCTTGAGGAGACCCTCCATGTTCACCTTATTTATTCCCCTCAAATACTTAAAGGTCTCAGTCATATCCCCTCTCTTTCTTCTCTCTGCCGGGGAGTACATGTTCAGGGCCTCCAACCTCTCCTCATATGTCCTACCCTGCTGACCCGTGATCATCTTAGTTGCTGTCCTTTGGACCATCTCCAGTAGGTTTATGTCCTTTTTAAGGTATGTGAAACAGTACTGTACGCTGTACTCCAGATGATGCCTCACTAATGATCTGTACAAGGGCAATATTACTTCCTCTTACCTACTGTTGAATCCCCCCTGGCAATGCAGCCCAGTATCTTAGTTGCCTTTGCTGCTGCTTTCTTACACTATGTGGAATGCTTCAGGTCACAAGTGAACATCACCCCAGGCTCTTCTTCTCCTCTTATGCAGATACTAGGACCCCGTCCAGGCTGTACTCAGTCCTCGGGTTCTTGGCTCTAGTGTGCATAATCTTGAATTTCTTTGCATCAGAGCCAAGTTGGCAAATCCTGGACCACCTCTTTAGCTTTTCCAGATCTTCCCTCAGCTCTTGTGTCCCTTCTGCTGTGTTCACCCCCCCCCACCCCACATAGCTTGCTGTTGTCTGTGAACAGGCATATCTTGCCACTTAAAGAACAACTCTGCACTTCAGCATGTGCTTTCATAAATGAAATGTTTCAGTTGTTATAATTTACTAGAGAATACATGTTATCATTTTCAGTGTTCCTTTCCAAGATTTACAGCACATCTTAGTACTCTATCTAAAAGGTCTGTATAGAAAACATTTGCCTCTCCCCTGTTAACCTCATAGTGCCTTTGTTTATGTCATTATAGTGGTTACCATAACAACAGACTGATGTTACAAACAGCAATTGTGTGGTTAGCAGGAGAGAGTCAGATACATTTTGAAAGACTCAGTGACATAATTGCTGCATCATCTACAATATTTAGTAGACCAACAGCAGGGGAAAGTAAAAAAAAAATAAATAAACAATCAAGTTAAAACACAATTGATGTATATCTTGTGTTTTTAACCTTTTTATTGTAATACAGAGTTGTTCTTTAATGCCATCCCCAATATCATTGATGAAGACATTGAAAAGCACAGGTCCGCACACTGAGCCCTGTGGGACCCCACTGCTGACCTCCCTGGCACTGGAGAGCTCATCTACTACCACAATGCTCTGGTTCCTGCCCATAGCTAGTTTTCCACTCATCCTGCCAACTGCTACCCACCCCATAGATCCGACAACTTCCTGGTCAACCTCTTGTGGGGTATAGAGTTAAAGGCCTTGCAGAAGTCCAGTTAAAGGATGTCCACCACTTGGCTCCTGTCCACTGTTTTAGTGACCCAGTCAAAGATGTCAGTCAGATTTGTCTGACACAATCTCCCTCCCATAAACCCATATTGCTGCTCACCCTGGAGGCCAGTCTCATCCAGATGCTCTGCTAACCTTTCCTTAAGTGTGGTCTGCATGAGCTTGCACACAGTTGAGGTCACACTGACCAGTCTTTAGTTCCATGGGTCATCCTTGGGACCATTTTTATGGAGGGGCATTACATGTGCCATTCTCACATCCTGCGGTACTACACCTGACTCCAGTGAAATATTGAACAGGTCAGCCAAAGGACCTGCAAGCTTATCTGCCAGTTTCCTCAGCACCCTTGGGTGTATACTGTGCGGGCCTTGAGATTTATCTACTTTAAATGCTAGCAACCCTTTCCTCAACCTATCCACCTCTATCAAAACATCTGTGCACCCCCATCTATTTTTCTTCCCCCTATTGGCACCTGTCCATCTTTTTCCCTTGTGAAGAACGAACAGAAGTACTCATTCAGTGTTTCCGCTCTTCCCTCATTCTCCTCTAACCACCCTTTCCCTTACCTGAGCATAACAATCCCATCTTTCTTGTCCCTTTTTGTACTAATATAGTGAAAAAAGGCCTTTTCTCCCTCTTTAATTCCCTTAGCTAGCTGCAGCTCCTTCTGAGTTTTAGGCCACAGGAATACCCTACCTGATACACTATCCATCTTCAGGTAGTTTTCCCTGTCTTCCTCCCTCTGGGTGCTCCTAAACTTCTTGTAGGCTGACCTCTTACCCTTACTGCCTGGGTGACCTCTGTGCTAAACCAGCTGGGTGCTTTGGCCCTCAAGTTTTTCCCTTTGAGCCAAATGCACTCCCTTGTGGTTACCATTATTTCCTCCTTGATAATGGACCACCTTTGGTCCACCCCCATATCCTCTCTAATGCTTGCCAGGTGACTCCGTAGCAGCTCACGCATCTTTCTGAAGTCCGCCTTTCAAAAATTCAGGATTGTAGTCTTAGTGGGAGCCTTTTCCCTGCCCATGTCCAACTGGATCCACACTGTGCGATGGCCTCTCCCACTGAGGGTCTCCTTGCCCTTTGTATCTTAGACATAGTCCCTGTTCATCAGCACCAGATCAAGGATTGCCCCCCCCGGTGGGTTCTGTTATACCCTGAGGCAGGAACCCCCTTTGTAGTGCATCCAAGATGACCTGACTTCATCATCAACAAGGTTTTGGAGTCCACCAGATGGTTGATTCTGGGGGACTTCAGTGCCTGGATCAATGATGAATCTTCGCAATTTGGTCATGCCCTCCTCTAGTTGATGACATCACTGGGTCTGACACAAGTAGTTACTTCTGTAACTCATCACCACGGCCACACATTGGACCTGGTTTTCTCACTGGGGCTTGAGGTGATGAATCTAAAGACTGATCAGGTTGTGTGATCTGATCATTGCATGGTGAAGTTCTTTTTTGGCTCCCCCCGGAAGCCTGTTGAGATAATGAGCTATCGCCCTTTAAGGGGACTGTCCCCAGAGGGACTGCTGGTGGTAGCTACGATTTATCTAGTGCAGATGTTACATATGCAAGTTTGGCATGGGCAGTGGTGGCCTCCTATAATAAGGCGATATACGAGGTGCTCAATGCCATTGCACCTTCCGTATACGACCCAGATCCTCTCACTTGAGATCCCCTTGGTTTAATAGGGATCTCAAGGCAATGAAGATCAGGGATCGAAAGTTGGAGCGTTGCAGGCAGAAGACCCAGTCGGAGGAGGACAAACTGGCCTTATATGCTCATTATTATGAGTACTAAAGGGGTAATCTACCGTAAGAAGGCAGAGTTCCTGTCCAGGGAGATTGCCGCAGGGAAGAACAGACATCTTAGCTTTTTCAGACTGTGGACAGACTTTTGCATCCAGTCTGTCTGCAGCCAAAAAAATCTTTTTCAACCGATTTATGCAATGAGTTTGCTCAGTTCTTCTCAGACAGGGTGTCTTCTATTCGGTTGGGGATCTCGTCAGTGAGGCAAGTTTTGCCTCGCAGTGATCGACCTGGGGGAGCAGAGGTGCCCTGACTATCTGGGGGGAGTTTAAACCATTGGGAGGTGGCTGAGATCATTGAGGTGATCTCGAAGCTTAGGCACAGTTATTGTGAAATGGACCCGACCCTGACTTGTTTCTTGATGAGATATGTTGGGACTGTTGGCCTGGTGTTCGCTGGGATTGTCTGATGTTCATTGTTGGAGGGAGTCTTTCTGGATGCCTTGAAAGAGGCTCTGGTGAGCCTGCTCTTGAAGAAGCCATCTCTCAACCCTGATGTCCTGGCAAATTATCTTCCGATCTCCAATCTTACATTTTTAGAAAAGGTTGTTGAGAAAATAGTGGCACAGCAGCTCGAAGAACACCTCATGACCTTTGATATCTAGACTATGAGCTATTCCAGTCAGGTTTCAGGGCCAGGCATTGCACTGAAACAACGTTAGTTACGGTGCAAAATGGCCCCCTCAGGGCAAAAGATAGAGGAGACAGGTCAATTCTTGTGCTCCTTGATCTATCATCAGCATTTGACACCGTGGATCACATACTTCTAGATCATCTTAGAGAATATTATGGACTCACCGGTACTGTCATCAGCTTGTTTGAGTCCTGTCTCTCTGGCAGGAAACAGCTGGTGGTAATGGAGAATTTCTGCTCCTCCCTGAAGCTCCTACAATGTGTAGTGCCTCAAGGTTCGATCTTGTCGCCAGTGTTATTTGTGGTGTACATGCTGCCCCTGGGAGAGCTCATTTGGTGTTACAGTGTGGGTTTTCATTGCTATGCAGATGATACCCAACTGTATATGTCCTTCATTCCTGGAACACAGGATGCCGTGGAAGTGCTTAACAACTGCCTGCTGAGATAAATGACTGGATGTACTCCAATTGGTTGTGACTGATCTCTGACAAGATGGAGATCCTAGTGATTGAGCTGGGTCATGGGCGTGAAATGAGTGCCTCCAGAGTGGCTACAGGATTGTTCCTGGGATCCACTTTGTTGATGGCCTCCCCTAGGGTGCAGGATCTTGGCATTATCCTGGATGACAGATTGAATCTTGAAGCTCAGGTGTTATCTGTTGTCCAAAGTGGCTTTTATCACTTAAGGAATATCACCAAGTTTAAACCTCTAGTTCTGCCCAAGGATCTGCCATCACTGATACATGCCTTTGTTGTATCCAGGCTTCATTACTGTAATGCTTTATACTTCAGGGTCACTGGAGGGTCCCTCTGCTGGTTGCAGCTGGTGCAGAACGCAGGAGCCATGTTGCTCACTGGCTTGTCTAGGCCTAGTCATGTGACCCTGGTCCTGCAAGCTCTGTACTGGCTTCCTGTTAGGTGGAAGATTATCTTCAAGGTGGGTTATGAATTGGGCCATGGCTACCTGGCTGATCTCCTGCCACCTCAGTCCACTTCCTCTGCTCCTTGACCAGGGGCCTCCTCGTTGTTCCAAGGGCCAGATTAAAAACTTCCGGTGACAGTGCCTTTGATGTTGCCAGACCGGCCCTTTGGAACTCTTTTTCAGTCTCTGTTAGAGAGGCCCCAATGGTCGAAATGTTTAAAAAGGGTCTAAAGGCTTATTTATTCTGCTTGGCCTTTCCTGGTGAAATATGACTGACCAGATTTAGTTTAATTTTAGATATTATATTATTATATTTATTATTTTGTATTGCATGCTGTATGTGTCTTCTGTATTTATTTGTATCATCCTACCTGTTTTTATGTAAGGCGCCCAGAGCCACAGGGATTGGGCGCCACATAAAAAAACGTACCTTGCCTTGCCTGACTCTTGGCAGAGTTCATGGCTGGCACCCTCCAGTCCACCTTGGGCAAGTTAAAGTCCTCTAATATTACTACCTCTTCCTTCCCTGCAGCAGACTTTATTTGTGAGTTCAATTCCCTGTCTCTTTCCTTCTCCTGATTGTGTGGTCTGTAAACCACCCCCAACCTTACCTTCATCCCTCTATTCAACAGTAATTGAATCCACATTGCTTCCACCCTTCCCTCTTCTGACTCCTCCCTAGGGCAAGTTATATCCTCACTGATGTAAACTGCCACCCTTTCCTTTTTATCTACCTCCCTGTCCCTCCTGTATAATTTAAACCCTGGGACTGAGAGGTCCCAGTCATGGTTAGGTGTGTCCTAAATCTCTGCGACTACTGTGACGTCAACTCCTCTCTCTGACAACAACTTCTGCAGGTCATTCATCTTGTTTCCAAGACTTTGTGCATTCAGCGACACCACCTTCCACCTCGAGTCTGAGTCCTTTTCCCTACCCCCCTGTTTGCCTGTTTCATTACTTTTGCCTGTACTCCTCCCCCGCTCCCTTTGCTCCCTCCCACCTCTACCCTCCAATCCCCCTCATTGGTATGGGGAGGTCCGCTGACCTCCTCCTAGACTTAGCCTGTGGGCCCACTTTCCCAACCTAGCAGTTTAAGTTTTTGGTTTCTATACCTCCTCATCTTATCCTTGAACACTCTTAACTTACCTCTATTGAGGTGCAGCCTGTCTGGTGCAAAAAGTGCTTTATCAGACCATGTCTCCAACCAGCCCCCAATACAGTTGTACCTTTCCTCTCTGCACCACTCCATCAGCCAGCAATTGAACTCCTCTATCATTTTCTTCCTGACCATACTGGCTCTCGGTACTGGCAACACCTCCAAGAATGTAAGTGTTCTAGCTACCTCTCTGCAGGTCATCCCAACTACCCTGAATCTTTCCTGCACTACCACCACCTCCTCCCTGGCTAGGTCATTGGTACCTAGGTGTATAACTACATGTAGTTTCACCAAAGTCCCTTCACCAACTCCCCAGTTTTTGGGCTCACCCTCTCCACAGTCATCCCTGGTAAGAAGATCACCTTCTTACCTGTATTTGGATCTCCCTCCTTTCCCAGTCAATACCCTTAACTATGGAGTCCCCCAGGATTACCACCCTTCTGCCCCCCACATTTCTGTCTCCCTCTTTTCCTTCTCCAACTGCCTTATAAGCTTCTCCCCATCTATCTGCTGCCCACCGTCATGGGCACCACCTCACCCTTATTCTCCCCACTCCCTGCTTGACTGAGCCCCTCACAGCCCCTACTGACCCCATGTCAGCCTTTCTTCCCCCCTTCCTGACCTTACCTTTCTGACCACATTCCCCTTCCCCCTCCTCCTGTCACCATTCCCCTCCCACCCCAACTCCTACTCCATGTTCCCTCTTCCCACCTGCTGTGACTACTTACTACAGTCCTACCTACCTTCTCCTAGCCTACTCCCCCTGACTCCCTTGCCTGTACCTGATCTCTCTCCCCATCTCCTGTTCACCCTGCCTCACTTCCAGACTGTAGGTGAAATATATTTCTTAGGGACACCCCTTTGAATGCTCCCACTCATGTTGCACCTGCAGCTGTCCCCCCTTCCCCCACCACTTGCCATCCCCTGTCTCTGGGCTCTTCCACCCTCAGAGATAGGGATACTCACTGAACTTGGGTGATCCCCTCCACACCCCTCCCCCGCCTGTCAACCTCTCTCCTCTGGGCATCACCATCAGCCTTTCTCTCCCCTGCCGTACTCCTCCTATGCTCCATGCCAGCCTCCCCAGCTCCCGTCTGAGTTGCCTTACTTCTGCCTTTAGGTGCTTCAGGCTCCTGCACACTAGACAGCCCCCATTAACCACATGGTCCACAAGAATATTATCATTTCACAACCATTGCAGAACACCACCCTTTTCCCACAATCCTGATGCCTGTACATGTTCCTATTCCCTGACATCCTCCCGATGTCTGGTTCACACACCCAACAGTTAAGAACTTCTTTATATAATCTGTCACTGGGTGTGGGAAATCAGGATAACAAAAAACAGGCAGACCATAACTTTAGTGCATAAAAAATGCCAAAGACATTTATAATTTTATTTGATAGCATAAAAATGGAAGAAAATCATACAGAAGTCAAATAAGGTGGAGTTATGTCACTCAAAATAAATGTAGCAATAGGTCTTGCATAAAACTCGGAAATAAAACAATCAGAATACCGAAAATAAATAGTGGCAAACTATCTCTCGTTTCCACCTCTCGGTGTAGCACAGGACTCTCCCAGACCTTCACTGTGTTCTGTCAGGAACTGCTGACCCTCTCTAACATTTTTCAGCTCAGGGAGGCCTTATATATCCCTCCCACTTGTTGTAGATCCCACCCACAAAATTACAATTAACTTCAGGAAGGTCCCCTAAGGCTCGATACCCAGCCTATACAAAACGTAAAGGGTTACTTCTAAGCCTTCTTTAAATGTCTACCATTCTCCCAAATAAACACTTTAAAAAGTGTTATACATGTGTTTTTATTCAAAGAAGAACATTAAGTATCCCTGGTTAAGTAAACTCTGCCTCTTTTGTATAATGAGGTACTGTCTCCCTGGGTATAATTGCAGCCAAATTTCAACAAAAAAACAAAAAGAAGGTGCGCTAAATGGCTAGCAAATTTACGGATCAGTTGTGGCAGTGGCAATAAGTTTCAGGACACATGCATAAAACTCTCAGTTATAAAAGTTAATTTAATGTTCACATTAAATTAACTTTTATACCTGAATTTTTTTTGCATGCATCACTGTTCTTTTATGTTCTGATAAATACAGCCCTCTAGAGGCCACTGTTCCCCTATAGTACATGCATTTCCTGAATTTCTTCCAATAGGTCAGTACCTAATTTATATCTCTGTAATTCTACATTTTTACTGTTTATACAGGCACTGTACCCTTTAATAAGAGCTAGCCCTTTAAGCACATTCTACCAGGGCTGTGAATATCAGGGAACATTTGTGTTGCACCTTTTAGAGATTTAGCTAGTCTGAAGTCTCTTGTTTCTTTATTTTATTTATTTCCTTTATTATTGCAGTGGTTTATGTAATACTTCAGGGACTCCACTGTCCCTCATCCTACAAGTGCTCGCTCAGAGCATATAACATTTATTTTTGAAAGCGGAAGCAGCTGAAAGGGAAAGTGAATGCTGCCATGCTTCAGCTGCGACATAGCAGTTTATATTTGTAGAGGGAGAGTGAGTTGAGGATTAAGCAGGTCCCTCTTTTACTTGTATTGTTCTTGCTGTCTTTATCAAGACCCCTCAGGGTCTTTCTCCTCAATCTGGGCACCAAGGAAACCTTCGGGGAGCATGGAGCAGCTGAAATGAAATACTAAGAGCTGACCGCTGCTCTGTGTTGGGATCCCACTTTGAATCGGGCTTTCTGCCCTGATTCTACAACAGCCCGATCAGCTGTCCATTCCTTCAGCTCCACCATGGCTGGCTGGCTTAAACAAATATGTATTACCTTGCCAACAGCCGGGAGTCATGAATAAATATTTCAAAAGCAAGTGTGTGTGTGGTGGTGGGGGGCTGGGGGTGGGGGGTGGTTCTGACTGTTACATACCGAGCAGCGGCTGAATGAAAAGTAATGTCACCCGGTTGAACCATGAACCCTGTTTTGATGCAGGATGGATTTAAAACACTAACACAAGGGAGCTGTGGTTCAATGAAATAACTATGTAAACACATAGTGTGTTTACATAGTTATTTGCTGTTCTGTTTCACTCCTTTATTTAAGCGCAGCAGTTTATTTTGAAACACCTCACATATTTGTGATGCTGCATTTTAATACATAACTTCTATTGGCACTGCAGCACTTTATTTCATTCTTCAGGATATATTTAAAGGCATAGATGCACTTTATTTAAACCATGGCATGAAATGCCGTATAAGCACCTTAATTATTTTCGTTGCCAGCTGGCATGCTGGACCTGAACATGGTGCTAGTGACAATACTGTTTTGTACAGTTTCGGCCAAAACCCTGCTTCTGTGCAAACCAGCTTACAGCATGACTTCAACCAAGTTCAGCTCTGGTTTGCTTCTCACCAGCTTTTTCTAAATGCCAAGAAGACAGTCTCAATGACCTTTGGCACCAGGCAGAGACTCTAGGCTCCCGGCCCTACCCACCTTCCGCACCCTTGATGGGACCAACTTGGAGGACACCTCCTCATTTAGATATCTGGGAGTTTTGCTAAACCAGCACCTCAACTTCTCTGTGCATATCAATGCTATCCTGAAGAAACTGCGCCCAAGCTCTGTACAAGAATCGTAGTTGCTTCCTGCTGACTGCGAGGCATGAAATTGTCCAGAAGATGATACTCCCCATCTTTGACTACTGTGACGTAGTCTATGGTGCTGCTCCCAAATCTTCCCTGACCAAGTTGGACACTCTCTTTAACTCCTTCTGCCGCTTTGCTATTGACTCCCCTTCCTGCTCCCACCACTGTGAACTCTATCGCTCTTTAACCTTCCTTCCACTGTCTCACAGACACATCTCTCACTGTGCCAAACTAACCTCCAGATTCTGGTTTGGGGGGCCCCCCTCCTATCTCTCATTCTCTCTCTCTCTCTCGCCACTCCACCTTCCCCCACCCCCCACCCACTCACTCAGATCGAATGACGCCTGCACCTTGACGGTCCCTCACCGCTCCACCCTCATCGGTCAGACTGGTTTCGCCCATCGTTTCCCTAAAATCTGGAATTCCATCCCTCCTGAAATATGACACTCCTCCTCTAACTACTCCTTTACCTCTGCCCCACAAAATTACCATTTCCTCAGTTGTTCCTTCTTTAACCCACCTTAAAACCGATCCCCAGTTTTTGCCTTCCTACCGTGACCCCTCCCTGGCAGGATTGTCAACATCCTGAAGGGAGAAATCAGGAAATGGCTACCCCTTCTCCTCATATTCAGTTCTTACATCTCCCCCCGGCCCCTCTTCTCCACCTGCCCCTCTGGGTAACCAGTGTGCACAACCTAACCCCATCCTTTTTACTCCAACAGCACTTGCGTACTACCTTGAGCCTGCTCCTGGTACATTAATGCACTATAAATGGTTGTAACACATTATTACTGTTTTGTACATTTATATCTTCTTTTGTATGATTTTGGACATGTATTGTCATTTACCCAATGTTCCACTACTGTGTATTGTACAATACCTTGTGTTCCAACTGTTGCACAATCTCACAATGTTGTATTGTTTGCACTACCCACATACTATTATAACTGATCATCCTTCACAACCCTATGTAACCCCTCCCCCCAGGCGCACTGTGAGATGAGCAACTTGTTGTTCTTTGTGCCCTCCTGGAGAAACATTTCAATAAATAAATGATGACAAGGGATGGATGTAGGGAAAAGGGAATATAAGGCAGTAGGAAAGAGGTATATATGGAGAGAAAAAGACTGATGTAGTTGACCAACCTACGCCAGGGCTAGAAAGAGGTGAAGAATAGGACAAAGGGATACTGTTGCACAACAGATTTAAGCTGTGAAGAAGATAAGAAAGACATCCCTCCACCAGGGTATAGGGACTAGCAAAATGCAGTTCTGCCATATAATCTAGATGGGGATGGCTGCAAAAGCCACAGTTCTCCACTAGCTTAGTCAGTTACCCCAAGGTGCTACAACCCCTTCCAGCTTCCTGGTACCTCAATACAAATGTAAGCTCCAGCTGCACTCCCTTGCCTGTAGTACCTTTGTGGGCTGGTCCAAAATGGAAGCCAGCCACCCTCCCTAGCAATCCCCAATCTGTTATATACTTACAAGGTGACCCTAGATAGGGATCAGCTGCAAACACTTACCAGCACCCGACAGTGTATTTACTGCCCTCACTTTACACCTACCTGTTCTCTGCCAACCAACGTGTCCTGCGGCCTTTGGTCCTCCCCGTAGTTACCCTGCTGTTTTCCCCCAGATGCCACTGAGGTAGATGTCACAGTCCTGCTTTGTGCCACTTATTCTTTGGGATTGCTCTCACGAGGGGTCCCTCAGGATTGTGAGTATTCTATAGGAATTACAGCCACTCTACAGGTTAGCTGTAATCTGGCAACCTCATTTTGAAACCAGTCGGGGCCAGTTTGCCGCTCAGACGTCCTGCACTTGTCCCATCCTCTGCAGTTCTCCTGCCACCACCCATTCCAGTAGATTCATTTCCTGTGACCAGCCTCCCCAGCTTCCATCTGAGCTGCCTCACTTCTGACCCTAGGTGCTTTAGGCTTCTGCACACTGGAAAGACCCCTATTAGCCATATGGTCCCTAAGAATACCACCTCCCACAACCACTGCAGCACACCATCTTCTTCCCATGTTACTGATACCTTTAAATGTTCCTATTTCCCCACATTCTCCCAACCCTTGGCCTACTCACCCATCAATTAGGATCTGCTGTATATAATCTAGATGGGGATGGCTGCAAAAGCTGCAGTTCCCCGCTAACCTAGTCAGCTGTCCCTAGGTGCTACAACCCCGTTTAGCTTTTTGGAACCTCAATACACATGTAAGCTGACCTTAGCTGATTTCTTAGTCTTCAACTCAAATAAGAACTGATCTAGGTAGGGGCCAGCTGCACTTCCTTGCCTGTAGTACCCTTGTGGGCTGGTCCCAAATAGGAGCTGGCCGCCCTCCCTCGCAATCCCCAATCTGTTATATGCTTACAAGCAGACCCTAGACAGGGATGAGCTGCAAACCCTTGCCAACACCTGACAGTGTATTTACTACCCTCCCTTTACACCAACTGCTGACCAGTGTGGCCTGTGCTCCTCCCTGTGGATGCCCAGATGCTACTTGGGTAGATGCTACACTCCTGCTTTGTGGCACTCATGCGAGTGGTTGCTCATGCGAGGGGTCATAAGGGACTGTGGGTATTATCTAGGAATTACAACCACCCTATTGGTTGGCTATAACTTGGCATCCTCACTTTCTCACCAATTTACTGCTCAGACCTCCCGCTCTCATCTCGCCCTCCTGCAGCCCTCCTTCCACCACCTGTGCCCCCACAGTCACAGTAAATGCATTTCATTCCACTTTCAGCACTTTACGAGCCTTGGTTAGTCTAGTTTATCCTTTGTTCATATTTGATATGAATAAAAAGATTTTACTACTTTTACTACTACTAGCACTTTAACAAAAAAAAAAGAAGGAAGAACCCAAGCATTTCCCTGCTACACTGAAGTCTCTCACTCTTACTCTCCGCACACACGCAGTCCCTTGATCTCACCGGAGCTACAGCAACTTTAAAGCTGGTTTTAAGAATTTTTATACTGTAGTCTCATTAACCCCCTCGAAGAGTATACATCCTTGCATACCAAACATACCCATTATTTTTTCTACATGCACACACACCGTTAAGGTTAAGTAGTGTTCAGTGTTAAACCTCTAACTTTGCACCTTAGTAGCTTTGGTGGTGTTCGAAGAAATTGCCCCAGCTTTGGCATGTGTTGTCCAAGAGGCATGTTCTCAAGACTTAGGACATTTTTTTTTTTCAATTGTTATTTATGCTCCCCCACGGTGTCGGTCTCTACTCATTCAGGAGACACAGATGGCAGTCTCTCCCCGTACCGCAACCACCCCTAATGATCTCGCCAGCTGGTCAGTTGTGGAGACCAAGGAACACCTGACCAGGCTGGGTGACAAACTATCATCTATTTCGTCTGGCATCTCCTTCTCTGAGATCCTGCCAGTCTGGAAGAGGGGAGCAGATGGACGGAAGGTCAGAGAAGGGGAGATAGGGGAGCTAAACATGTGGCTCAAGGGCTGGTGCCAGGAAAAAGGACACAGATTTGTAGGCAACTGGCAACAGTTCTGGGAGCGAAAGTTCTTTAAATTTGATGGACTGCACCTGACTAAGGAGGGAGTCAGTGCATTGGGGCAGAAGTTTGACGTCTTTGCAGAATATTTAAACTAGCAAATGGGGAGAGGGGTGCAGCACCCCATACGTCGAATGGGAAGAACACCCCTCCCCCCTCAGCTAGTGGTCAAACAGGGATTCAGCATGTTTTCAGTTCATTTGCATCACCAGGTAAGAAAAAAGGTTTGTCTCCCCATACGATGCACAGGGGTAATGCCAAACCTCACCGAACAACTAACACACCAAAATCTGGCCAATTGAAAATCATGTACACAAATGCTCACAGCCTGGGAAATAAGATCCCAGACCTGCAGGCAATAATGTCAGAGGCTAAACTGGACATAGTAGCAATTAGTGAGACGTGGTTTACCAGTAACCACACTTGGGAGACTTTAGTACCTGGCTATGTATTGTTCAGAAGAGACGGTGCAAAAGAGGGGAGGAGGCCTGTATGTCAATGAAAATATCAAAGCAATAGAAATTCAGAATACACATAAGGAGCCAGAAGAACTGTAGGTCACCCTGAAACAGGAAATGGGACAGCTATAAGAACTGGGTTGTCTACAGGCCCCAGACTAGGGGAGGCATAGACACATTACTGTTAGAAGATATACAAACATGACAGCTAAAGGGAGGTTCTGATAATGGGAGACTTCAACATGCCAGATACAGATTGGTCAATACCAGCAGGAACATCTGCCAGAACTAGACACATAGTGGATTCCCTGCAGGGGAGGGCCTCAAACAACTGGTACAGCAACCCACAAGAGACAGGGCTATCCTAGATCTAGTACTGACTAACAAGGAAGGGATCACAGATCTCCAGATAGAAGGTCACCTGGGGCCAGTGACCATCACATGGTATGGTTCAATTTGGCTACTACATCTAAATCATCCCATTCCAAGGCAAAATATGGGACTTCATAGAGCTGACTTTGATAAGATGGCCAATAGAGTTAAGCTAGCCTTGGCAAAAGAAATACAGGTGAGGGGGCAAGGCAAAGTGGGCAAGCATTAAGAATGCAATACTGAAGCAACATCCCATTGTGTTAGACAGAAAAGGAAGTCAAAGAAGAAGGAAACCACTTTGGTTCTCAAATACAGTATCAGAAAAGGTCAGAGCCAAAAGGCTGGCCTTCAGGAAAATATAAGGAACACAGTGGGATGAAGATAGGGAGGGTACCAAACTGCCCTAAGGGAAGCAGGGAAGGCAGTAAGGCAAAGCCCCAAACTGAGGAAACACTAGCACAAACAGTAAAAGAAGGTGACAAGACTTTCTATAGATACATTAGTGAAAGGAGAAAGTCCAGAGGGGTATTGCTAAGCTTAATGGAGAAAAGGAGCATGTGAGGAGGAGGACCCTGTAAAGGCATCTGTCCTAAATAGATGCTTTTGCTCAGTATTTACCGAAGAGAAGGTAGGCAGGCCCACAGCTCAGCATCATGGACACGGGGTGATACTCACTCCCCTTCACAAAAGAAAGGGTCCTACAAGAGCTTGCTAAGCTCAGGGTGGATAAGGCAATGGGACCTGATGGCATACATCCCAGGGTACTTAAGGAGCTAAGGTGGAACTAGCAGAGCCATTAGCAGAACTGTTTAGTGAATCTCTGAGCACAGAAGAGGTCCCAGAAGACTGGAGAAGGGTTTATGTGATCCCGCCCACAAGAGTGGTAGCAGGGAGGAGGCGGAAACTACAGACCAGTCAGTCTTACCTCAGTAGTGGGCAAGATTATGGAGGCATTCCTTAAGGAAAGGATAGTGAACACCTGGAACCATAGGGCACAGGATCCAAGACAGCATGCGTTTACAAAAGGAAGGTCCTGTCAAACTAATCTCATAGATTTCTTTGACTGGGTAACCAGAGTGGTGGACCAAGGGGGGTGTTGATGTCGCTACCTTGACTTCAGCAAAGCTTTTGACACTGTTCCACATAGAAGATTGATAAATAAGCTGGGTAGGCTCGGGGTGGGTCAGAAGTTGGTCAACTGGGTGGCAAACTGGTTGACGGGCAGAAAACAGAGAGTGGTGGTAAATGGTATACAGTCAGAAGAGATGCAAGTCACAAGTGGGGTACCTCAGGGATCAGTCCTGAGGCCAGTCCTCTTCAACATCTTCATTAGTGACCTTGCAGATGGACTAGAGGGTAAGGCTTGTCTGTTTGCAGATGACACCAAGATCTGCAACAGAGTAGATGATCCAGATGGGGTGGGCAGAATGAGAAGAGATCTGGATAAACTAGCAAAATGGTCAGAAGAGTGGCAACTGGGATTTAATGCAAAGAAGTGCAAAATCATGCACATAGGGAAGAGAAACTCTGAAGCCACCTATAGGCTGGGAGGAGTTGCTAGCAGTCACAAGGGAAGAGACTTGGGCATCATCATCACTGATGACCTGAAATCATCCAAGCAGACCTCTAAACAGTAGGTAAGGCTAGGGGTGTTAGGGTGTATTAGTAGTGGTATCACAAGTCGTAAGAGGAGGTAATAATCCTCTTTACAAGACACTGGTTAGGCCCCATCTGGAGTACTGCTGCAGTATTGGAGGCCACACCTTCACAAGGACATTAACCAAATTGAGGCAGTCCAGAAGGGCAATCAAAATGGTGCAGGGACTGCATCAGAAAACGATGAGGACAGATTAACAGAGCTCAATATGTATACTCTTGAGCAAAGGAGGGAGAGAGGTGATATGATCGAGGCATTCAAACACCTTAAGGGCATTAACAAGGTGAAAGAGTCTAACATGTTTAAATATAAGAAAAATAGCAGGACAAGAGGACACAGCATGAGATTAGAGGGGCCGATTAAGGGGGAATGTGAGGAAATTCTTTTTCACAGAAAGGGTGGTGGATGCATGTAATGGCTTACCACAAGAAGTTGTGGCTATGAATACAGTGCAGGGCTTCAAACAGGCATGGGATAGGCATAAGGGAGCAATACAAATGACTATGAATAGATAGGCCACTGACAGAGCAAAGGCCGATGGCACATTTATAAGGTAGAAAAACAAATGGGCAGACTGGATGGGCCTTGCGGTCCTTATCTGCCATCAACTTCTATGTTTCTATTCTGCCCCGGTGGTCTCCATTGAGCCGTGGCTGTACCCCCAGGTGGGTACAGGGTAGGGCTGTGCACCCTGAGAATTCTTGCTGTGTTGAACCACCAGGGACCTCAGGGAGGTGTGGGAATTCAGGGTCACTGCTGGGTCTCCATCACCTAGGAGACCATCACTGTTTTTTCCTCCTTTTTTTTCACCTGACATGGTGCACACCCCTTGACGTCAAGGCGCTAAGCGCCGATATCCACCACGTGTCTTTGCCGGCCACTTCCTGGTGACAGGACTTGCAGTACCCCGGGCCTCCACCTGGGGTCAGGCAAACAGCGGGCTTTGGCCTCCCCCCGGAGAAGGCAAGCAGTCATGGGATGTTCAAGCCTTTCTTCCCTGGCCGGCCCTCCAGTAAACCAAGTCTGCTCCTGAACCCGGGGCGCCGGCGTCGCAAGCGGAAATCCAAACTCTGTGCCGACGGGCAGGCAAGAAGTAGGAATTTTTGTGATTGTCGTTTATCTGGTTTTTTATATCCAGATGTCTCACATTTAAATAAAAGTCAGCATTTTTTGGCTACTATTACACTTTCATTTGCTCTCGCCTACAGCCTAGATAGTACAGTATTGTTTTCCAAAAAGTTCAGGGTTGATGAGGCCTGTGCCGAGGTAATGCCTCTCAAACATTCAAAACAAATATTAATCGGTTCCAGTCATAAGGATTTTAAGTTTTTTTTTCTGAGCATGTTCAGTAGGGTTTTAGGATAACCCTCTGATATGGCACTAAAATTTTACTTTCACAAGCATTTTCCTTTTGTAAAACTAGTTTTTTCGATTGGGAGAAAAAAATTTGGGATTTTGCTAACTGCCATTTTGTTTTGTTTTTTAAACAGAAAAGATGTAAAATACATATGAATTATATATTTTCAAAAAACAAATACCTGAACCTAGGTAAACAGGACACATTTAGTTAGATTCTGGTGCTTGTTTTTTTTAATATTCAGCCCAGAAATACATTTTCTGGGCACTTCCAAATCCTTGGTGCACAGCTTCGTGAGGGTAGCCATTTTCAAGGTTGTGAACTTAGAATTCACCTATCGCACACAAACTTAACATAGAATTTGATGGCAGATAAGGACCACTTGGCCCACCTAGTCTGTCCGTTTTCCTACCTAACAGATAAGCTGCAGATCCTAGTTAACCAACAGCTTTCTTCCTCCTACCCCCCACTAGGACTGCCTTATGTCTGTCCCATGCATTCTTGAATTCCCCCACTGTTCTTGACTCCATGACCTCCTTAGGGAGGCTGTTTCATGCATCCACAACCCTCTCTGTGAAAAAAATACTTCCTCGCATTACCTCTGAGCCATCCCCTCTCTATCTTCAAATTGTGACCCCTTGTTCTTGCACATTTCTTTTTCTGAAAGATGCTACCCTCTTGGACTTTCTAGCATGTCCCCTCTCCCTTCTTTCCTCAAGGGTATACATATTAAGCTCCTTTTAGTCTTTCTTCGTATGTCTTCTGGTGCAGACCCTGCACCGTTTTGGTGCCCTCTTCTGGACAGCCTCCACTCTGTCTATGTCTTTATGGAGATGTGGTCTCCAGAACTGTACACAGTACTCCAGATGGGGTCTCACCAACTGTCTGTACAGAGGGATAACAACTTCCTGTTTTCCACTATTGATGCCTCTCCCTATGCATCCCAGTATCCCCCCAGCCTTCCTTACTGCCTTCTCACATTGCTTGCCCACCTTTAGGTCATCTGATATAATTACCCCCAGGTCCCTTTCCATTTTTACTGTTGTCAGTATCTCACCCCTCATTGTGTACTCTTCCCCTGGGTTTTTGTTTCCCAGGTGCATTACCTTGCACTTCTTTGAATTGAATCTGAGCTGCCATACATTTGACCATTCCTCCAACCTTGCCAAGTCCCTACTCATCCTTTCCACTCCATCTTGTGTATCAACCCTGTTGCAGATCTTTGTGTTCGTCTGCAAAGAGACATACTTTTAATTCCATTTCCTCTGCAATGTCACTTATAAAGACATTAAAAAGGACCGGTCCCAGTACTGAACCCTGCAGTACCCCACTAGTAACCCTCCTTTCTTCACTGTGGACTCCATTTACTACTACCCTTTGCGTTCCTGTTGTCTAGCCAATTTTTTATCCAGGCTACCACCTTGGGACCCACTCCAAGGCTGGCTAACTTGTGTATTAATCTTTTGTGTGGGACTGTATCAAATGCCTTGCTAAAATCTAGGTAGGCCATGTCCACAGCCCCTCCCTGGTCTACTACTTTGGTCACCCAGTCAAAGAAATCTATTAGATTCGTCTGACACGACCTTCCCATTGTGAATCCATGCTGCCTTGGGTCCTGTGCCCCACTGGCCTCTAGGTACTGAACAATTCTTTCCATCAGAAGTGATTCCATCATTTTCCCTACCACTGAGGTCAAACTAACTGATCTGTAGTTTCCTGCCTCTGTCCTGCTCCCACTTTTGTGAAGAGGAATCACATCCACCCTCCTCCAGTCCTCAGGTACCACCCCATCCTCCCATGATTTGTTAGAGTAGTCAGCAGTGTCACTAGTTCTGCCTTTAGTTCTTTTAGAATTCTTGGGTGAATCCCATCAGGCCCCATTGCTTTGTCCACCTTCAATTTTATTAGTTTTTTCAGAACCCTTTCTTCTGTAAATGGACTGGTATCGACCCCCGTCTTTAGAGTGTTTCTCTTGTTTGGTTTAGGTACCTCCCTCCTCTTTCTTTGTGAATACTAAGCAGAAATATTCGTTCAGTATCCCTGCTTTTTCACTGTCACCCTCTACCCACATTCCCTCCCCTTTATTAAGCCTCAGTATCCCCCCGTTGGTCTGTCTTCACTCCCTAATGTACCTATAGAAGGTCTTATCCCTCTTCTTAACAGAGTTGGCTATCCTTTCCTTGGTTTGGGCCTTTGCTATTCTGACTGCCTTCCCAGCCTCTTTCTGCTTTAACTGATAAAGTTCTCTGTCCTGCTCCTTCTGTGTTTCCTTATATTTCCTGAATGCTATCCTTTTCTCCTTAACCTTCCCTGCCACCTCTTTTGAGAACCATAGCATTTTTTCCTTCATTGTGTTTTGTTGACTTGCTTTACACAAAGGCTTGTTGCCTCTGTGATGGCTGTTTTAATTACTCCCCATTGTTCCTCCACCCCTCCTTCTTGCCTGTTTGCTAGTGCTTTCTGAGGCACTCTCTCATTTTCTGAAAGTCAGCCTCTCTAAAGTCCAATACTCTTTCTTTGTATGTTGATTGTATGGCTGTGTTTATCGTGAACCACTGTTGGTGTCATTGTTCCCAGATGGCTACCCACTTCTAAATCTGAGATTCTTTCTCCATCCCCATTTGAGAGTACCAGGTCTAAGATTGCTCCCTCCCGGAGTGGGTTCCAATACTAGCTGTCTGAGGCATGCCCCCTGTAGGGCATCAAGAATGACCCTGCTCTTGGATGTGCCTGCAGCAAAGGTGCTCCAGTTAACATCTGGCATATTCAGGTCCCCCATCAACAATATCACCCCTTTTTCTGCCATTCTAAGGAAGCCTTCTATAATTTCCTTATCCATTCCCTCCCCCCTGAGATGGGGGTCTGTATACAACCCCCTTGCAGATTGTGGTGCCATCTTCTGTCTCCAGGGTGACCCAGAGTGCCTCATCTGCTCCCTGTTTACTCTTTAGTTCTGTTGCTTTGATCCCTTCCTTTACATAGAGAGCTACGCCTCCTCCTCTTTTATCTTCCCTGTCCCTCCTATAGATTGTGTATCCTGGTATGTTGACATCCCAGTCATGGTTCTCTGTGTACCATGTTTCTGTGACTGCCACAATATCCAGACAACCCTCTTCCATCAAGGCCACTAGTTCAGGGAGCTTGTTACACAGACTATGGGCATTGGTACTCATCACCCTTCACTTTTTGATGGCCTTACCCCTTTTAGCCCCATTCCTGTCCTTACTGCCTTTGCCTTTTTTTACATTTACCTTTGTCCTGCTCCCTAATGACTTCTCTACCTTGGTATTTACCTCACTAATTACCTTGTTTTGTGGGGGAGGCTGGGATTTCCCTGCTCCTTTTCAGTGCCTCCCCCCTTGGCTAGTTTAAATGCTTGCCAATGAAGCATTTAAACCTCTCACCTAGGATCCTGTCCCCTGGACAGATGCAGACCATCGCACCAGTATAGGTCTGCATCCCTCCAGGTGGCTTCCCAGGCCCCAGTGAAGCCAAAACCCTGAGCTCCACGCCAGTTTTTCAACCATTCATTGAATTTCCTGGTGAGGAGTACCCTAGCAACACCCTTGCCATAGACAGGCAGCACCTCTGAGAAGGTTACCGTATGCACTACTTGTCTAAGACCCCTCCCCAACTCTACAAACTCCTTTTGCACTGCTGTGATCCCATTCCTAGCCAGGTCATTTGTCCCTAGGTGGACAATGACATCCAGCTCCCTGCCTTGTGTAGGAGTTGTTTCCTTCCCCCGTGAGGTCTCATGCCACCCTCCTGTGGGTCTCCTTTGTGAAGGTTCCCAGCATCCTACTTGGTCTCCACTGCAGGTGCCTCCATAGAGGAACCACTATCCACCAGAAGAGCGAATGAATTGTGGAGAGGTTCAGCTGGAGGGATGCAATGCTGTTCCACCACCCTCTCCCTCCTGAGCCCACCCTGGTCCAGCCTCTCCTCTTTCTTGTCAACCTCTGAGGTAGTGGCATTGGCCCTGGTGGTCCCTGGGTGGGGGAGGAGGTTTCACGAATCCTAGCCAGGTCAGCCTGGAGATGGGCAACCTCCTCCCTCAGACCAGAGAGGAGCCTGCAAATAGGGCAGCATCGCAGCCTCCAGAATGTCTCTCGGAACACTGCCGCCCCAGAGCCATTGCACTGCACCACTCCTATCATGCCTTATTTTATGTCCCCTCTCCTGTTTCTCTGTGTGCTTACTCTCTCCTCTCCTTACAACTCTCACCCTTCCTGTTCTGGGACAGCAACTTCCTATATTCTTCAGTAGCCTCCTTCTTCCTTGCTCAGTGTCAGACCACCAGCAGCTGGGGGAGTGAGCTACTTTTTTCCTTTAGGGTTGACAAAACCAATGTTTCTCTATGATCCCTCCCTTCCTACTGCCAAACAGGAAGTTCCTGTTGACAGCCAAATCCAGTGGCTATAAAAGTAGAACTGGCTTAGGGTGAGTGGGATGGAGGGCAATTAGTAAGATAAAAGGCTAGCAACAGGAAGTTGTAATTTGAATCAACTGCTTTTATAGTGTCTAAGCCACATCCCCAATTAAGTTATCTCTCCTCCTACTGGTTTAGCAAAGTAAGTTGATACAGTAAGCTTCCCAGCACAGAACACACACTGACTTATTTCTTTTCTTTTTTTTTAACCCTAAATAAGACCCCTTCTACTTCTAATAAAGTATCTGTCTACTTTAATCTCAACAGACACTGACTCCTGCTGAGATATGTGTTAAATTAATAAGAAAATGTAGCTTCTTTTAGTTAGCTGCTTTCTGCTCTACAAGCAAGGCTAGCAACAGGAAGTTGTAATTTGAGTCACCTGCTTTTATAGTGTCTAAGCCACACCCCCATATAAGCTCTCTCTCTCCTCTTACCAGTTTAGCAAAGTCAGCTGATACAGTACCATTCCCAGCACTGAACACACACTGACTTTCTTTCTTTTCTTTCTTTTCTACTTCTAATAAAGTATCTATCTACTTAATCTCAACAGACACTGACTCCTGCTGAGATATAAGTGTTAAATTAATAAGAAAATGTAGCTTCTTTTAGTTAGCTGCTTTTTGCTCTACAAGCAAGGCCAGCAACAGCTGACTACAGATTTTGACTCCATTCACTACCTCAGAGGTTGCCAAGAAAGAGGAAAGGCTGGACCAGGGTGGGCTCAGGAAGGAAGAAGGTAGTGGAAAAGAGTTGCATCCCTCCAGCTGTACCACTCCACAGTTCATTTGCTCTTCTGGTGGATAGTGGTTCCAACATGGCCTTTTTGGGACCCCACCCCATGAACAAGGCAGGTGAACATTTTTACATTTTTAAATCCTGTCCAGAAAGTGATTTTGCAGTTGCTCCATGAAATAATGTTTTGGGCGGGAGTTGAAAATTTTCACTTACCGGGTTCATGAGGTGGGGTTATAAGAAGACTATATTATAAATTTGGTAGAAAAAAATATAATAAAATGTCCAGATCATGAGTGAATATTAAAATATTTAAATGTTAACTCAAAATGTGGCTAATTTTCAATGTTTTTCCACCAAATGTTCAACACAGCCTTTTTGGAACCGACTTCATTAATAAGGCAGGTGACATTTTTCAAATCCGGACTGAAATGTGATTTTGCAGTTGTTCCATGAAATGACCTTTCAGGCAGGATTTAACATTTTTCACCTACTGGGTTCATGAGATGGGGGTCATAAGAAGATTGTGTTCAAAATTTGGGGTCAAAATACTGAAAAATAAAGTTTTGAATGTATGTTGAAATATTTCCATGCTCCCTCAAAACTGGTACTTTTTGGGCTTCTACTTTAGTGAGTGACCAAGATGCCAAAGTAACTCAGACTGCTCTGCTTCAGGTTCTATATCATTTAAAATATCAAAATTCCAAACTCTTTACCATTTAATTTTAACATCGTTTTTTTTGTTGTAGTATGGGAAAATTAAGTCAACCTTTATTAAAACAAATTTTGAAACTTTTTACCTCAAGAACAGCATGTAAAATGGTGGCTGTAAAGACCATGGCAGCACCAGGACTGGGACCCTCTCCACCTCTAGACTCAGGAAGCGAAGATGTTTAAAAAAATTTTGGAGGATGTAACTGAAGTAAAAAATCACACGCTCTCCTCACAATCCACAGTGGACCATCTGAATCTGAGGTTTTTTTTTACAAGTCCTCTTTGTGGCACCTGGACAGACAAGTTGATTCTAGGGACAGAGAGATCGGCACCCTAAAAGCAGAAATGGCCTTGCTCTGGGACAAAATTGATGAGTGTCGAGGTCGAAGAAACAATCTTAGAATTACTGGGGTTCTGGAGGTAGCAGCGGGAAGAAACATGACAGACTTTTTTATCCATTTGCTCTTGGGTCTCCTACACATTCCTCCAGGTCACTTAGACAGCCAGTGAATCCTATAGTAACCCACAGCTGAGGAATGGCCTTTATCAAAAGCAGAACAAAACATAATCACATTTTTTACATTTATTTTACTTATGGGTCTATTGTATAATCAAAATAAGGCACTTCAGGTCATGGGTAATTGGGTGATTACCCACTTCTTATGTCGGTAAGTCACTTGGCTGCACCTCATGACACAACACGTGCCCTGATGTTCCTTATTGCTTAATAAACTGATGGAAGGATAACATTCCAGTCCAGTACACACAATCAAACTATGATTTCTTGCTCTCATCTCATTTTCTTCACTCTTTACAGCAGCCAACTAGAATCAATCATGTTTGGGGCTACTAATGCCTATGTTGTCAGAAGAGGGGTGGATCATAGCTTATAGATAGAATCACGAGATTGGCAGTACACAAATGGGGGCTTGACCATTGACTCTTGATAAAAAGCCAGAGCCTCTTCTGTACTGATAAACATGTGAGGAACTCTGTTTTTCAGGAACTGTACTTCTACCCGATATTTGATAAAATATTTTCATCCCGCATCATGCAACAGCTGATGGACAGGGGTAAATACATTACATTTCTTGGGATCTGGACAGAATAGTCCTGAAAGGTGAAAACATGTGTTCTCTTCTATCTTAATGGACCCTTTTACCTGGCAACATGCAATATGTGTCCTTATATTGAGTATTTAAGGAAATTTAAAATTACATGTCTGTGCCTATTTCGGGGGGGGGCACATCTGATACACTCTTTCAATCTCAATGAGTCTGAGCCTTTCGAAATTACTTTATCAGGACATCTGGGATATTATGACTTTCTCTTCCAAATTCAACCATCATAATAGGAAACATTTTCAAAAAGGCAGGCATGTTGCCCTTAACTCCTTCAGGGGTGCCTATGATTCTCGGGTTACTTCTGTGCACTCAGTTCTGAAATTCTTGGGCTTTTTGCATTAAATAGTGTGTTTGTTTGGCCTTGCCAGTAATGACAGCTTGCAGTTTGAGGAGGGAATCTTCTGTTGAAGATCCACATCTGTATGATTGGAACTGTTGCCAACACTAATTTTTAGATGCCAGCAAGCTTTAGCTACGGAGGAGGTTGTGGAGTCAAAAACAGAGGTGGAATTCAAGCATGCATGGGACAGTCATAAGGCCGTTCTAGGGGGTTGGGGTAGGAAGAAGTAGGCTGCTGGTTAACTAGGATCTGCAGCTTATCCAGTAGGTAGGGAAATGGGCAGACTGGGTGGGCCAAGCGGTCCTTATCTGCTGTCAAATTCTATGTTTCTATGTTTCTATGCAAGTGTCTTTTGTAGTCACACATGTTCTTTTCTGCATTTAATCAAATTGAAGGTTACATGCAGTCTGAGTGATTCGGTGGCATGATGTCATTGAAGATGCCAGTGACTGTGCTTTTAGCTTTTGGCATGGTGTTTTAGACCTACATAAGCCTAGGCCTGATCCTTGGTATTGCACATTTTTTTCTTGCTCACTATTATTTATGTTGTGTAAGAGAAAATGTTAGCCATGATTGCTGATGTAGTGATAGGTTTCAGCAGAGCTAAGCATCAGACTTTCAGAACATTGAACAGTTAGTTCTACAGTATGTTGCAGTCAGCCTACTTTGTTCTAACTGAGGCTTGTCTAGATTTGAATATTACTTGGTGGGAAGCATTGCTTCCTGTTGGCAGAGAGCTGAGTACTTAACTACACTGCAGCTGTGTGTGTGTGTGTGTGTGTGTGAGGGGTGGTGTCTGCTGTCAACGCTGGGTCTTGTCATAGCATACATCACCTGTCTAGAAACCTGCCCCTTGACCATGTGGCATAATAGAAAAGTAGTAGAGCACCAGGACTATAGTTGGTAGGGGACTTGGGTTCAGTTTCCAGTGCTGAACATTTTTTCTTTTTCATTGTAATTTATGTTGTTAGTATGCATCTCTGTCTAGAAATGTGTGGTTCCAATGTGTGGAAAAATAGCACAGTAGCAGAGCACCAGGATAATAGTTTAGAGGGGGCCCATGTTTTATTCCCAGTGCCGAACATTTTTTCCTTTTCACTGCAGTTTATGTTGTTAGCATGTACCTCTGTCTAGAAACCTTTGATCCCACCATGTACAATGATAACACAGTAGTAGAACACCAGTACAGTGGTTGGTTGGTGGCCTAGGTTAAATTCTCAGTGCTGAACATTTTTTCTTTCTCACTACAATTTATTATGTTAGCATACTTGTCTATCAAGAAACCTGCAGTCCCACTTTCTGGAATGATTGCACAGTGGGAGAGTATCAGGACAGTAGTTGAGAGGGGGCCTGGTTTGATTCCCAGTGCTGAACATTTTTTTCTTTTTCACTACAGTGTATGTTGTTATCCTGTATATCTGTCTAGAAACTCTCAGTCCCACTATATGGAATTATTTCACAGTGGCACAGCACCAGGACAGTATGGTCTGATCCCAATGCTAATTTTTTTTTTCTTTTTCACTATAATTTCTGTTGTTTGCATACATCTCTCTCTAGAAACCTTTGGTTCCACCATGTGGAATGACTGCACAGTGGCAGAGCACCAGTGCAGTCATTAGGAAGGGGCTTGGGTTTGAATCCCTTCCCAATGTTGAACATTTTTTCTTCCTCACTACAATTTATTTTGTTAGAATGCATCTCTGTCTAGAAACATTTGGTTCCACTGTGTGAAATAATAGCACAGTGATAGAGCAGCACCAGGACAGTAGTTGGGAGGGGTCTTGGGTTCAATTCCAAATGCTGAAAATTTTTTCTTACTTACTTCAGTTTATGTTGTTAGCATGCACCTCTGTTTAGAAACATTCAGTTCTACCATGTGGAATGATAGCACAGTGGTAGAGCACCGGGACAGTAGTTGGTAGGGGGCCTGGGTTTGATCCCAGTGCTGAATATTTTTTTCTTTCTCGCTACAAATTATGTAGTTAGCCTGAATCTCTGTCTAGGAACCTTCAATCCCATTATGTGGAATGATAGCACAGTGGCACAGCACAAGGACAGTACTTACATAGATACATAGAAGTTGATGGTAGAAAAAGGCTCTTTGCCCATCCCTTGTGGCAGTCTTCCCCTTTCTTTTGGGAGGGGGTCTGGTTTGATTCCTAGAGCTAAACATGTTTTCTTCCGCAACACAATTTCTGTTGTTTGCATGCATCCCTATCTGGAAACCTTTGCTCCCACCATGTAGAAAACAGCATAGTGGCAGAGCACCAGGACAGTATTTTGCATAGATAAATAGAAGTTAATGGCAGAAAAAGGCTTTTGGCCCATCTCTTGTGACAGTCTTCACCTCTCCTACTGTCCCCCTTTTTCTAACTAAATCCAACAGACTGACCCATCCCTGCTTGAAGCTGCTGATTGATTTGACCTGCACCAGTCTTCAGGTTGCTTATTCCACTTACCCACCACCATTTTCATGAAGAAGTGCTTACAGACATCCTTTTTGAATCTTCTCCTTGCCCACATCCCTCTCATCATTGTGTTTTGACTCAAGGAGAATAGTTCCTTGGCATCTACACTGTTTATCCCAAAAAGGTATTTGTATGTCTTAGTCATGTTATCCCTATCTGTCATTTTCTCAAGGGAGTACATATGTAAGTCCTGCAGTCTCTTCTTGTATGTCTAATTCCAAAGGCTATGGACCATCTTAGTTATCCTGTATTGTACTGCCTTCCCCTTGTTGCAGTAGTTCCTCAGGTTGTGCTCCAGTACCTTGTGCAGTTTTCTAGCTGTAACCACACAAGTGTTCACTAGTGATCACCACAGTTGCAAGATAACATGTCGCCCTCTACTGCTTATCCCCCTCCCTATAATGCAACTCAGCATTTTGTTTGCCATACTCACTGCCCTGTTGCAGTGTGCAGATGTTTTTAGCATCTCTGATATTATCACCACTAAATCCTTTTCTTTGGTAGTACTGTCAAGCACCACCCCATCTCATGTTGCACCATTGGGTTCCTTCTCACAATGTGCATTACTTTACACTTTTAGCATTACAGTTCAGCTGCCAAATCATGGACCAGCCCTCCAGCCTGTTCAGATCCTTCCTTAGCTCTCTTATTCCTTCCTCCATGTCTACCCTCGTGCAGATCTTTGTATCATCTGCAAAGAGGCAGATCTTATACTTGATACCTTCACCAGTGTCACAGATGGAAATATTGAAGAAGACCAATGTGAGTACTGACCCTGGAGGCACACCGCTGGTCACTTACCTCACCTTGGGAAACTCCCCATTGACTCACAACCCGCTGTGTTCTACTCCACCCAACAGCTCTCTACACAATTTGCCATTCTATCCTTTACCTCTAGATCTCTAATCTTTTTGACCAGTCTCCTGCGCGGGGGGGGGGGCTGAGTTAAAAGCCATGCCAAAGTCTAGGTATACTATATCAATTTCCTGCCCTTATCTGGTGCTGCAATTCCCCAATTGAAGAACTTGACCAGATTAGTCTAGCAAGACCTTCTCCTCATGTACCCCTGCAGTCTGGGGTCCTGCAGCCTGTTCCCTTTTGGGATGTCCACCAGATCCTTCTTCAGTAGAGACCCCATGATCTTCCCCACTATACTTGTCAGGCTGACTGGTCTGTAGTTCCCTGGCCTATACCTCTTCCCACTATTTTATATTGCAGTATGCCATCGGCTATCTTCCAGTGCCTAGGAATCACCCTAAAAATGTCCACCAGTAGCTTGTTATTACCCCTGCTACCTCATATAACATCCCTGGGTGTAAACTGTCAGGTCCCACAGATTTTTTTTTACTTTCAATCCTGTTAGCTTTTCCAGCACCCTTTTCTCTATTATCTGGACCTTTCCTCCAGTGCCTTTGCTCCCTCCTTCCTAACCCCACAATCTGACAATGGCCCATCCTTCTCCTTAGTACTGTAGATACCGAGCAAAAATATTTGTTTTGTATCTGAAGTACCTCAGTTCAGCACTGGGAATCAAACACAGACCTCCTCCCCACTACTGTCCTGGAGCTTTCCTCCCTGCGCTATCATTCCACATAGTGTGAATGGAGGTTTCTAGACAGAAAGGCATGCTAACAACATAAAGTGTAGTAAGAAAGGAAAAATGTCCAGCTCTGGGAATCAAACCCAGATCCCATTCTACCAAAAAGGTGAGTTATAATGGATTCTGTACCAGGCTGAAGGGTTCTTCAGTTAGACAGTAAGCTTGGTTGAGGGTCATATGACCTTCATGATCTTATTTTGACCCTGAAGCAGACAGCACCCTGGAGTGACCTGCCTGCCATGATCATATCGGCAGCTCTTTAAATGAGCTCTTATTGCCCCTGGCAAAAAGCCTCAGGTTTCTAGGGGAAAAAAAAGAACAGTGGCTTCTAAGGTTCAAGGAATACATAAATGCTTAAGAATTTTTTTTTGGAATTAAAGCTAAGATAAACACCATGCTCTGTTGACCTAACCTTTTTTCTTTTACTGCTTCCCACCTCCTTCCTAAATGTGGTCCAAAAGGAAATACAGCACTTAATTTCCTTCCACCAAACCAAATTAAACCCTATATTTTTATATGGCCTATAAACACCTCTGTCTCTGAGGCAGTAGATGTTTTTAAAGACAAGGGGTGGTTTGTAAATGGGCATAGTATGGGTTACACACTCTGAAATTGTAACACATTTTCCCTGTCACTAGACCTTTTGAGCAGATTTCTCTTTTGTTTTATAGGCCTCCTGTAATCCACAGCATGTGGTAATATAGACATTCCATCCTTCACATTGGTCCTTAAGCTGCAGTCCTGACATAGACCAAAAGGAAATCACAGTAAACTCTCAAAGGAAAATTTGCTGTAAAAAGAAAAAAAAACTGCCCTTTTCAACTTCACAGCTCATAAAAAACTTTATTAAAGACATTGGCTTATTTGTTCTTACAGTATTCCTTATAAGTGTCAGTGGATCAGTATCTAATATAACATTCTTACCTTTGGGGCCAGAAGATTGGAAGGTTGCAGGTTCTAGCCCCACAGTATGTGCCTGGGGTAGAAACATAGAAACATGGACTTTGATGGCAGGTAAGGACCACCTGTTCCACCCAGTCTGCCCATTTCCCTACCTACTGGATAAGCTGCAGATTCTAGTTAACCAACAGCCTACTTCCTCTAACCCCACACTATAATTGCTTTATGTCTGTCCCATGCATTCTTGAATTCCCCCACTGTTTTTGACCCCAAAGCCTCCTCAGGAAGGTGGTTCCATGCGTCCACCTCTGTGAAAAAATACTTCCTCATGTTGCCTCTGAGCTGTCCCCCCTTTATCTTCAAACTGTGCCCCCTTGTTCTTGCACATCTCTTTTTCTGAAAGATGCTCCCATCTTGGACTTTGTTGATTTCCTTGAGGTACTTGAAAGTTTCTATCATGTCCCCCCTCTCTATCCTTTCCTCAAGGGTATACATATTAAGCTATTTTAGGCTCTCTTCATATGGCTTCTGTTGCAGACCCTGCATCATTGTAATTGCCCTCCTCTGGACTGCCTCCATTCTGTCTGTGTCCTTGCGGAGATGGGGTCTCCAGAATTGCATGCAGTACTCCAGATGGGGTCTCATGAGCTGTCTGTACAGAGGGATAACAACTTCTAGTTTTCTGCTGGTGATGCCTCTCCCTATGCATCCCAGTATCCCCCCAGCCCTCCTTACTGCCTTCTCGCATTGTTTGCCTACCTTAAGATCATCTGATACAACTATCCCCAGGTCCCTTTCCATTTTTTGTTGTTGTTAGTAACCCCCCATTGTGTACTCTTCCCCAGGGTTTTTGTTTCCCAGGTGCATTACTTTGCACTTCTTTGCATTGAATCTAAGCTGCTGTATCTTTGACCATTCCTCCAACCTTGCCAAGTCCCTTCTCATCCTTTCCACCCCCCTGATGTATCAACCCTGTTACAGATTTTTGTGTCGTTTGCAAAGAGGCATACTTTTCCTTCTAGCCCCTCCGCAATGTAATACCCATAACTGACACCGTAGTGCAAGATGAGGGGGTACTGCACTGTTGAGGTGCCATCCTTTGATGAGACATCAAACTGAGGTCCCTACTGCCCATCTGGCAATTCTGCACATTTGCTACCTTAAATGTACTGTTATATTGTTTTCACTTGATCTCACCTTTTGGAATGTTGCTTTTGTAAACAATCCTGCTAGCTGTATACTGTCTTCTACTGTACTCTCCTGGGTTGTACCTGAACATTGGGATTACTTTGCCTAGTGCACCTACCCAGGTAACAAAACCCAAATAAATAAATAAATAAGTGATAAATAAATAACTCTAGTCACTTTCCAGACAGAATGTAAAGATCACATGGCACTTATTGAAGAAGAGTTGGGGAGTTCCCCAGTGTCCTGGCCACCATCCCCATCAGTAAGACAGTTCAATGTAACCCCACCAGACACACCTGAAAAGTGTTATTAAAGTGCAGGATGCCTTTTATTGTCAAAAAGTACATATAGATAAATTATTACAGATACTGTTTGCAGGGTCACACAGGGGTACAGGGGCCTACCTGGAAAGTGAATACAGGTGGCCCACCTGGAAAATCAGTAAGGGGGGGCCAGGGTTGACACACACATCTCAGTATACCACTTTAATTTGATACATTAGTTCTGTGCTTGCATCTTACGTTTAACTACAGTGCCCCAGACACCCCATTTAATTAGAAAAAGGATGATAAATACAAACATTTTCAGGGTTTAGGAGGTGGCCATGTACTCAGCTGAAGTGGGCCCACCTGGAAATTTCCAGATATCCTGGTGGATTAGTCTGACTCTGACTGTGTGATTTGAGAAAACAACACTTCCACCTTGAAGCAGAAGCCAAAGGTTGAAATCCTGCCTAGAGAAATATAACTTTGCTAACCAACAATGCAGCCTGCTCTGCTGAGGGCAAACGGTTGCTGATGGGGCCACATTGTACTCTACCAACCAGCAGTTTAAAATGGTGTGAAAGGGCAATGTTCTGCAAACAACTTCCATCTGCCAGCATTTAATATTATTTGCAATTGTATTAAATAGCCTGGTAAGCCAATTATAGCTTCTTAAAAATGTCATTGTTCTTAAAGCGCCAAATGCAGTGTGCAGATTTTTAATGGCTATGAGATATTGAAGTCTGGTACTCAGTCTGCGTAAAAACAGCTGTGAGTGGTAGTCTTTTCCAGATTTGTACTTTTTCATAAAATTTACTTTAACGTATCTACTCATTAGATGTCAGTGTGATTTTGTTTTTTTACGTTTATCGATGTACTGAATTCTAAGTTGGCCAGGGACTGACTGGATGAAAATCTTTTCCTTTAATGAAACTGATTTCTTTAAGACATGCAGCACAAAGCAGTATTTCATGAATTCGATGAATCTTTATGTTCACTGATTTTTTTGGTATGTCTATAATACTCTGCATATGTTTTTGTTCTTATCATTATGATTAACTATATTTTATCTTAAAGAGGGACTATGGTCACACATTACTGGCATCAATAAATTCAGAATATGGATCAACATAGCCCCAATCACCCTCATGTCATAATTGAGATCCCTACGTTACTTTGTTTAAAAGTTACAAATCATTTTACAATCCTAAATTCACTGCCTGTTCAAAAAAGTCAGTTTTAGTGAAGAGGTGCTGATGATGTCATCTCCTGAACTCACAGTCCAGCCCTCCCTGGCAGCAAGCTTACAGGACCTGCTTCTCCAAAGTTTAAAAACTATGTGCATAGTTTTCTTCAGTAAAACAGGTAGCACCATTCAGTACACATTGTTTTAAAACCTATGTGTGTTTCAGGTTTTGTAACAAAGTTGACAAATTCATATTTTTGTTTTTGGTGCTTTTTAGTTGTGTTCTTTTTCCTCCAGGGTTGCTGAATGCTAAAGTCACAGCACACTAATGTGAGATTTGCAGACTGGATATCTCTGATGTGGTGAAAGGATGTGACCATTCACACTTATCATTCAATTGAGGTGATTTTTTTCAGGATGGCTCTTTAAATAAATTATTCCATCACCTTGTAAATGGGTGTGGGAGAGGTAGTGCTGTTTTGAAACCTTACTAAGAGTTTATATGCAGTGGCCAGCTCAATGCTTAATCACTCAGTCAATCAATATTTTATTCATCATCAAAGTATGAATGAATGGGATACTCAGTTGAGCAGAGCACATTTTCTGTTTTCTCATTGACAGGCTGTTACTTGAGCTATATTCAGGCTTATCTGCGTTATACTCCACATTATAACGTTTATTTTACCAGGGCTAACACGCCCACCCCAGAAGGATTTAACACATATAAGGCCCCTATTAAAATTTATTGTAAAGCAGACACTGACAAACAGCAATACAGTTACCAACATTGCAATGTTTATAGTAATACAACTTCCAAACAGACACTGCAGAGTAACACTTCACATTTTATCAGCAGCCTGGAGACATGGTGACTCAGCATCCTGCAACTCTAGAGAAATGAACCACACCAAAAAGGTATTAAAATACAAATTGTCAACTTTGTTGCAAAACCTGAAACACATAGATTCTATAGCACTGTTTTTAGAATGGTGCTGCCTGTTTTACTTGTGAAAACCACTGCAGAATGATCTTTTAACTGTGGAGAAACAGGTCCTATAAGCTTTCTGACAGGGAGGGCTAGACTGTGAGTTCAGGAGATGACATCATCAGCACCTCTTTACTGAACCTTGCTTTTTTGAACAGGTAGTGAAATCAGGGTTATAAAATAGCCCATAACTTTAAAATGAAGTAACACAGAAACCTAATGTTTGGTATGAGATTTATTGGAGGTATGCTTATTCTAATTCTGCAATGTAGCACTTTTGACCAGAGTCCCTCTTTAAATGCAGAAACCACACAAAATGCCATCACAAAACATTTCGCATCTTGAGACCCTGCCAGCAAGACATTGCATCCTACATTTTGGGCTTTTCCCACAGGGGCCTGTGCTTATGCAGCCACACATGTCTGTGTATGTTGTGCATGAGTATGTGTGGTGGCAGAGGCCACAGCCCCGTGATGGCCTGAAGTTCTACAGACAGAAGGCTGCATGGGCCCTGTGTCTCTGCAGTCAGAGGTACTCATGCACACTGTATATGGTACCTCACTAGATGGCATAATCCAATAATGCACGTTTTTCTATATGTAGCTGTGTAACTGAAAAACTGCTACTCCCTTGAACAGTTTCTAGATCTGCTGCTAAATCTAGGATTCTCACATTGCAAGAGTACTTCTATTTGTGTAACAACAGGTCTCACAGGGGCCTGCCCTTCTGCAGCCTGAAATTGGTGTTTACAGTATGTCTTACACCAGTGGTTGAAGAGGTGCAGGGCCCTTAGGGGCCTGTGTTTCTGCAAACAGAAGTCCTGCTGCAATTTTGGTAATGTGGATTTTGTGGTACCCATGCTTTTGCAGTCAAAGGTCAGTGTATATGTCTTACACCTGTGGCTGCAGAAGTGCAGGCCTATCAAGTGCGTGTATGTCCTGTTAAGTAGACTATAGTGCTTAATCTTAAAGCTCTCCGAACAAATTCCCAACTGTACCTTAAGGTCTCACAAAGGAATTAATCCTTTGCTGTATACTGTACCTCAGCTATACCTGTGCCGTGCCAGTTGGCCATGCCTCCCCTGCAGACAATAAAGCTGTTCACTCTCTCCTTCTTTCTCAGCTGCTGAGTGCTGGTCGGGAGTGTCTGGAGTCACCAGCCCTCCCACAAGGACAAGCGGGTCACAAGGGTCAGCCTGCCCTTCCCAGGAAACCACATCAGAGGCCACCCTGAGCTGCAGAAAGGTATGAAACTGCGCTCTCTGGAACAGCGCCTGCTCCTGCAAATGGCGTGTGCTTACCCCGCCACCCCCACCACCACCCTTGGTTGGCTACTTGCTATATACATGGGAGCATGTGACCACAAAGGCACTGGAACCAATCAGGCCACTCTTCCATTAGCAGCTTATCTTTTGCCACCACTAGCGGCTGCTACACCCAGCTCCGCTGGCTGCAAATAAGAAGGCAATTATGATGCTGCTTGTCCTCCCACTAATTTTCCTATATATTCCCATAGCCTCCCTCCCCCCAGCATCTCACCCTCTAAAGCCCCCACTTCACCCTCTCCACTATACCATCTTGACTCCCCCACCCTCCCTCCCAACCACTCTCCCACAACAACTTCCTCATGGACCCTCTCTTCGTTGGGAACTTGGAGCATCCATTCTTCCTCCCTCCTTTGTCCCTGGTCTCTCTGTCCTGAGAAACCTCACAGCTGATGTCAATGCGCTAACACCTCTTGCACGCGACTCCTATCACAAAACCAGATCTGTTTGGTACAAAACCATACGCCTTATAACTTTGCTTCTTATTCTGGCAGGGGATATTGAATCTAACCCTGGTCCTACCCCTCCCAATCTCCCCACCCCCCTGGTTCTCCCTAAGGGTCTCAGAATACTGCACCTCAACATATGTAGCATCCTGAATAAAGTACCAGAACTTCAACTCACTGCCCTATCACTTCGTCCAGACATCCTTATACTATCTGAGACTTGGCTAAAACCACACCACACAGACTCTGTCGTAGCCATACTGGGCTACTCGTTAATCAGGCAAGACCGCGAGGGTAAAAAAAGGGGGGGTGGCATTGCCATGTTTATCGCTGCCAAGCTTCAGTTCACCCAGGTCCACATCCCTGCACTCTCTCCACTAATCGAGTCCTTAACTATCAAACTCGCACTTCCCTACTCCACCCCTGTGTTTGTTGTGGGCTCCTACTGTGCCCCTAGCACCCCCATGCCCAGTGTCCTAGACCATCTGGTCAAACTAAAGTCTACTGCCGCAACTGGTGAGCTCTATGTCCTCGGGGACTTCAATTTCAACTGGCAAGCCAACAACTGTGCCAAACTATGTACCAAAGTAAACGCCCTGAACCTCTCCCAACAAATCTCCCAACCTACCAGACTGAACCACAAAATGCTTAACCACTCCCTCCTGGATTGGGCACTTACTTCCCACCCATACAGGACTATTGGTGCAGGCCTGCTCCCCGACTCCCTAAGCGATCACCACATGATATATACGGTAAAAAGTGCACCAACCCTCTAAACCTCCCTCTAGGACGCTTCTAGCCAGATCCTACAAATCCCTATCTCTACCATCTCTCCTGTATGACCTGACTCAGGTTGACTGGTCCTTCATACCGAAGGCTCCATCCATTGACGTCGCTCTTGATAATTTCAAAACATGCTTCCTAGAGTTTGGGGCTACCATGCTCTGATAAGACCCATGAGAGTAAGGGGCTCCCACCTTCCCTGAGTCTCCGCCGATATCATTAGCCGATGCCGCACCAAGGATCTGGCATGGAAAAAACCAAAATTAACTAACTCACAAGAATCCCTACAAAACTATCGTTCCCTCCGCAGCTCCTGCACAAAATTGATAAACCAGGCTAAACGGAAATACTTCATGTTGGTGCTGAACTCAAATCTTAACCACCCTACCAACTTTCAGAAAATCATCAAATCCCTCCTCTCCACTCCTACCCAACCACCAACCCTGACACTATAAATCCTTGGCCGCTCGTCACTGACCTTGGTGAGGTAGTCTCTGCTTTCAATGCCTTCTTCACCAGCAGTGCAACCTCTCTCCTGCTCAGTCTCCCGCATGACCCACACAAGCCAAGTACCTCAACGAAATCCCAGAACTCCGCCACTACCACCAGCTTCTCGTTCTGACCAATATCCCCGGCCGAAGTGTTTCAAGCTCTGAGAGCCCTTAACCCAGACAAAGGCAAATGCCCCTCTGGCTTGGACACCAAATTACTACATTTATCCGCCCCCGCCAAAGCCGCTCCATTAGCCGACTTGCTCAGCCTCTCCTTCTCACTGGCCAAAATACCATGCGTATGGAAGCAGGCGACTGCCATCCCCCTACCCAAGGGAGGTAACCCCACCATACTGGGAAATTACTGTCCCATCTCCCTACTCCCAATTCTGGCCAAAATTCAAGAACGCTTTGCCCTTGCTCAACTCTCCCAATTCCTAAACACCTCCTACTTCTTCACCCCTTATCAGTCCGGGTTCCATAAGTCACATTCTACCATCACCTCCCTATTAAGAATCACAAATGATATTCTCTCAGGCATGGACAAAGGCCATATCACCTCAGCCATTTTTATAGACCTAGCCAAGGCCTTCGACACCATCTCCCACACAATGTTACTAGACAAATTAAGTGCTGCCGGTCTCTCCAACCATGCCACAAGCTGGTTTCAGGCATACCTAGATGGTAGACACCAATCAGTGAAAACTGGCTTCTACGTATCTACCCCCCTCCCTATCAGTACGGGGGTTCCCCAAGGATCAGTCCTGGGCCCAATATTATTTTCAATATTTCTAAATGACCTCCCGTTGGCCTGCTCACATTCATCGATTCAAATGTACGTGGACGATACCGTACTATACACCACAGGCCCTTCCGCTGAAGCAGTGCACATCGTGCTACAGCAGGATTTCAATGCCGTACAACAATGGCTCCAAACCAACCAGCTATTCCTAAACACAAAAAACTCATCTCACTAACCTTCGGTTTGCAGTCACAGCTTTCTCGCCTAGCAACTTGCCTTCCACTCCTAACCCTGGATGGATCACCCCTGGAGTCCTGCACCTCCTTCAGATATTTGGGGGTATGGCTCGACCAATACCTCGACTTCACCACACACGTCGAATCCCTGCACAAAAAATTACACCCCAAGCTTGGTGCACTATATCACAACAAAGGCTGTATGCCCACTCCAGTCCAGAAGGAAATAATCCAAAAGATGATACTCCCGATACTTGACTACAGGGACGTGGTCTATGGAGCCGCTTCTTCATCCAACCTGGCCAGCCTGGACACACTTTTCCACTCCTTTTGTTGTTTCATCCTGAAGTGCCCACAACTGACACATCACTGCGACCTATACAGCTCCCTAGACTTACCCTCACTCACAGCCCATAGACAAATCCACTGTGCCAGAGTCGCTGATAAATTCTAGTCACAGACCCTTCCCCATACCTAGGCTCCGCACTATCGGCTCAACCTTACCCTGTCTACCCACTCAGACTCTCGGACTCCAGATTTCTTCAAGTCCCACTCATGCACACCTCCAAGGGCCAATCAGCTTTCAAATATTGTTTACCAAAACTTTGGAATGACCTGCCTGCAGATATCAGACACTCCACCCACCTTAGCCACCTCAACCCGCACCTCCATGCATACTTTTCCACCGCGTGCACTTGCTCCCAGCAGACATAAGTACATGCCCTCTAGACCTCTGGTTACCGCCACCTGATGGTCACACGAATCAGCTGCCTTCACCGGGCTCTCAATCTAGGTTGTCCTGGCCCGAGGCTGTATACCAGGGATGTAATGTTAGTACTCAGTACCTCCGCAATTGTAAACTCTGTACAAATGTAAATCTGCAATGTATGTATACATGGAAATCTGTAATGTATGTATGACTTAGCCCACTATTGTATACTCTGTAACATTGTGACCCTGCAAGTATGTATTTCATCCTATGTGTCCCTCCACCCTATTTTCCCAAGGCCGCATCTGGAAACGAGCGGTTCTCCGCTCACTATGCCTGTCTGGTTAATCTCTTAAATAAATAAATAAATAAATACAGTATGCATGAGTACCCGAGTCTACATATGTGCTGGCCCCTTATGCACCTGCACTTCTGCAGATAAAAGAACTCTTGTAATTTGGGTATCATGGATTTGTATCTGTGACTGCAGGGGCCTGTGCTTCTGCACACAGAAGCAGTGTTGTCATTAGAGTATTATGGATTTCTTTCTGCAGCCACAAGTGAGTGTGTAGGTCTTGCGGTGTGCATGCCACAGATACAAATCCATGAAGGAGGCACATCGGTGCTACTGCATTTGTGTCATCTGGAAACAATTGTATTTTGTTTGCCTTACCTGATGATGGCTGCATGGGGTTGGTTGTATGGTCTTGTCCTTTTGCTGCTGGGGGGGGGGTTAGGGCTGGGAAACCTTTATGCACATTTCCTACTTATGTGGTATTACGTTAAACCCAACTGGTGCATTAACACAGTTTTTGCAAAGTATATATATATATTCTCTATATATATATATATATATATATATACGCAAGAGGTGTGCTCAGATAAAAAGTAAGATATAAAGTGTTGTCTTGACCCAACTTGCCAAGAGAATCTATATCTTGCAAAGCTGGGTATGTCACATAGACTGCATAAGCTGTCACAGTGCTGGCCTGTCCTGCCATAAGGCAGTGTGTGCCTTCCAACAATCCAATATTATTAGTCCCTCCATTACCATTTCTGAATGAAATCACGCTGTATCAGATCACACTAGAACAATACTACAGTACCATTGGTAATACTAAAAACAAAAGAAAGTGATCACCGATCACTCGTTGAATGTCACTTTTGACATCAATGTGAGCAAATTGTCATCTGCAGTGAAGACAAAATCCTCATCCTCATACAGCTGTCAGTAACTGTGTCCAATGGAAATCAAGTGAAAAATACAATTTCTGCCCTGATTGCTGCTATAAGTTATAAAGTCTAGAGGTTTTCCTCTGTACTCTCACCAGTTAAAGTCATAGTTTGGGGGCTGACATAGGCTTGACAATCCATAAGACTGAACATAAAAAAATCAGCCAGTCTCCAATCAGTATTTATTTATTTAAAATTGATAACCGGGAGAGGCACGCTGAGATGCAGCTCAATTCCAGGTGTAACCTGGAGGAAGGGTACAGTGTAGGGAAAAAATTACAAACATAGCAGAAATAACATCAGTTTGATAGCATCTAACAAGAATATACAACATATAGATACACATCATATAGCTAGAAGATGATTGCATACATTAATTGCATACAGACAGAAAGCATTGCAAAAATAGTATGGTGTGAACATGGCCACAAAATGGAGTGGTACATACAGTATGGTACAGTACAATAGGACTGACAATAGGCAGGAACAGCAGGCCATACTATAACTAGAAGATTAAACAAATTCTTTACCCTGGAGTACAAGCACAGGAAAAATGTATACTTCCAGGTCTTCCAAGCTTTTATTCAGAATTTTATTTCAAGCTATGGCCATGTTCAGGATAGTGCCCAATGTTTCGTCCTACCTATAGGGCTTCATCGGGAAGAGCATGGTTCACCTGTTTTGTCAAAAGACATATAAAATTGCTTATTATTACATATTCTTTACTTGGCACTGTCTAAAAATGAAGAGTGCTGTACAGTTTAACATTTTTTTAATTGTATGTATGCATGATGTATACTGCTAAACCAGTGCTCATCAGTGCAGGCAAACATTAATGCTTACGTTGTCTGTCTAGAGGTGTAAGACATACACTCCAACTTCTGGCTATGAAAAAAGGCGCCAAGGTTTTCACCTGAGGATGCCTCATTTCAAAACTTCCTGAAACAGGTACAGGCTAAATTGGGGTTTCAAGCAGAGGAAGAGGAGGAGGATTTCCCCAGGAAAAATATCTTTGTGTTCTTGGAAGTTTCTGCTTCCCTTACAGTCATTATTACACCTGTGTATTCTGCCCTTGTGGATGCCAGTTTGGCTGCTTGGCATAGGCCAGCTCAATTGCCAGCAGTTCCAAGAAAGGCTGACAAACAATATCTGGCCCCCACTGCTAAGCCCTATTTTTCATCAGAGCCCAAAATGGACTCGGTGATGATTATGGCTGCTCATAACAGATCAAAGGCTCCTAAACATGTGTTCTCTTCCTCCTGATAAGGAATCAAGGAAGTTGGATGTGATGGGTAAGAGAAAGTTTTGCTTCTACTTCCATAGGTCTAAGGATTGCCAGCTATCAGGCATACATAATAAAAATATCAAAACTGCTTTTCATCACTGTGTCCACCCTGGCTGAAAAATTGCCAGAGGGTCAGAACAAAATATTGGCACAGAAGACTGTTGCGTATTGTCATGAGGTGGGTAAGCACCTATTAAGATCTGTCTATGATGCCTTAGATGCTTCTGCCTGGGTTGCCACCTCTGGCATCTGCCTTCACTGCCACTCTTGGCTAAGGGTGGCTGGTTTTGCCTCAGATGTGCAACAATCTGTAATGAATGCTGCATTTAGAGACAAAGAATTGTTTGGTAATGATGAAGAAAATGCATTTAAGGATTTCCAGTCCTCAAAAGTGACTTTGAGATTGCTGCATACTTTGAACCCTAGACCTCAGGGAAGGGATCATGGTTCTTTTTGCAGGCCCTATGTTGGTCCAGGCTGGGGTCATTCAAGAGGCCCAGATATGATTCCCAGAGACATCATCCTTCTACTTCCCATGATGCTAACCTGCCTCCTGGTGCCCATGCCAGACTTATTAAAGATCAGAGCATTACCGGCAACCCCGCTACTGCTGGCATTTTCTGAATCCCCTCCCCTTCCTCCAGCCCGACTGCCTCAAGAAGTCTTGGTGGGAGGCTGAATCTCCTAGGTCCTGGAGGTGGTTCAGCAAGGACACACCCTAGAGCTCCTTACTGTTTCTCCCATAACTCCTCCACTACCCAACAGGTATCCTACAGTGCATCTTACCCTCCTGCAGGATTAAATTCAAACTCTCCTCCAGAAAAGGGCTATGGAACCTGTCCCTCTTTCAGAACAGAACCTGAGGACTATTATGCCTGGTACTTTCTGGTCCCAAAATGGACTGGGATCTCAGGCCCATACTAGATCTTCAAGGACTGAATTTATTCATCAACTACAAAAAGTTCTGAATGGTCTCTTTGCAGACCCTCTTTTCCCCCTGCTAACAGGGGAATGGATGGTTGCACTGGATATGAAGAACACATACCGTCATGTCAAAATCTGAAAATCTCACAGAAAATACCTGCGTTTCATGCTTCAGGGCTCACACTACAGGTTTTGTGTTTTTCCCTTTGTTTTTTTCTGTGCACCATGTGTCATTACCAGAATATTTACCATGGTGGCAGCTGCCCTCCATTGTGAGGGCCTCAATGTCTTCCTGTACATAGATGACTGGCTGTTGAAAGCCCATCTTGGGCAGCCATTGTCTACACACTATTTCAGACCTGACAGTTGTTTGACAAGCTGGATATACTGGTCAATGAAATGAAGTCAGTCAATCCTCCTTACCAGTGGTTTCAAAATATAGGATTAGTTCTGGACATGGGTCTGGGAAGGGCATTTCTGCCCCCAGTTTTACTATAGCACTGGTAGCCCAGGCACAACTGGTATCATCTAGCAACTATGTCTCAGCCAGATGTCTTCTATGGTTAATTGGCCTGATGGCAGCCACCATAGTGACTGTCTTGCTAGCTTACTTACATATAAAAATCCCTTAGTGGTTTCTGAGGGCAGTGAGCTCAGCATTTTGATACATTGGGGTCTCATACAGGTGACTCTTCCACTTTGTCACTCCCTGCTGTGGTGGTTTGACTACTCTAATCTAGAGTCAGGGTCCCCATTCCTCCAGCCTCCCTCTTCAGGTGATGACCATGGACACCTCAGGTTTGGGCTGCGGTGCTCATCTGGGTCCCTTCAGAACTCAGAGCCAATGGACCCCTCTGGATATGGTTCTACATTTTAGCATTCTGGAAGTGAGGACTGTTCTGAGTGGCCTACAGGCTTTTGCTGCCCTCTGCTCGGTGAACCAGTTACTGATCCATACAAGCAATATTTTGGTGATATATTACATCAACTGACAAGTCGAAGTTCCTTTGTACCCTCTCTACAGAGAGGTGATGAGAGTTTGGGACTGGTCGCTGGAAAGAGACATTTCAGTCTGCAATGTTTCTACCCAGTACAAAGAATGCACTGGTGGATCACCTCCTTTGGTCCTGTGCAATGTGCTATGAATAGGAACTCTCTGGCTCCATCTTGGATGACCTCTTTGAAAAGCGGGGTTGACTAGACAGACCTGTTTGCGTCACCATACAATGCAAAACTGCCACGTTTCTGCTTGTTTATTTCAAGGCCTGGAGTTTTCTGGTGAGACACATTGTCCTTCTCTTGAAAAGGGAGGTTTCTGTATGTTTCCCCTATTCTCTGTGATACAGAAGGTTCTGGTGAAGCTATTGGCCGAGCCAGCCACCCTGATTCTGGTGGTCAATTACTTTCCTTCTTCCCCAGCAACTGGCAGTGGAACCTCCTGTCCCACGCCCCCTGTGAGTGGGACTTCTAACACAGGAGCAGGGTGTTCTGGTGCTCCCTGACCTTTGATCAGTGTACCTCATGCCTGGCTCCTGAGGACATAGAGCTCTACTGCTTCAGGGTTTCCACAGCAGTTGCAGATGTTCTGATGGTGGATAGAAAGCCATATATGCAGTATGCTTACTCACAAAACTTGAGATGTTCATGGTTTGGTGTACTAGGCATGCCCTGAATCCTGTTATGTGTCCAGTGCCTAAAGTGCTGGACTACAACTTGTCACTTAAGAATGCTTTACTTGACTGCAGTGTCAGCTTTTCATGCCCTCACAGAGGGCAAGACATTGGCCTAGATGGAGGTTTCCTGTAGATTCCTAAGAGGTATTCAACTGGGTCACCCCCAGTCAGAGATCCGGTCCTCTTGTGGGACTTTAATTTGGTCCTAGAGATCCTGATTGCATTTCCCTCCAAGCCTGCTGCTACTTGTGAGCTGCTTTCCTCTGTTGGAAGACACTGTTCCTAGTGGCTATAATGTTTGCTAGATGCATTTCAGAATTGCAGGCTCTGGTTGGTGACCCTCCTTTTATTATTTTTCACTAGGATAGGATTACATTACGCACTAATCCTCATTTCCTTTTGAAGGTTGTGTCTGAAAGAACACTAAATCAGAAAATTGACCTTCCTGTTTATTTTTCGTCTCCCATAGATAGTGGGAAGCGCTGCTTGCATACACTGGTTGTGTGGAGGATGCTATGTTGGTACTTGGATTGTACAGAGGACTGTAGAAAATTCTCTCAACTGTTCGTAGCTTTTGCCTTCATGATGGTGAGCTCTCCAATTTCCAAAAAGGGTCTGTTCAAATGGCTAGCCAATTGTATTATGTTTTGTTACCAAAAGCACGGTAAGTTGCTTCCTGGTCCTGCCCATGTTCGCTCCACAAATGGGGTGGCTACTTCAGTGGCTTGTTTTTCCAAAATGTGTCCTCTGCTAGCATTTTTGCTACTGCCACTTGGTGTACTGTTCATACATTTACTGAATACTACAGTCTGGACATTGTTTCTCGTACACATGCCAGCTATGCCTTAATGTTCTGCAATGCCTCCTTGCTCAGGAACATTAGGTCCTGCTGTCCTTCCTCTATACATGGTACTGTTAGGGTATTATTCCATGATGTAACTCAGTGGAGGGAGATATCCTCAAAGATAATAGAATAGTTTCCTACTGTAACAGTAAGTCTTTGAGAGAATCTTTTCTTTTGAGCCATGGCACTCCCTCACTCTTTCCCCGCTTATCGTATGGTGGGTGACAATACTGGCTGCTCTCACAAGCTGCTTCTCCTGTGCTGCCTAATGCACCGTTTATACTCAGGTTTCCATATTCTTTCTGGTATGCCTGCTTTGTGTTGTGTGTAACCATCCTGCACACAGATTGAGGGTAAGATGGCAACTACTTTAACATGACATTCCTCTGGACAGCTCCTCCCAGAGGTCTCTTAGTAAACCAGACAGCCTGGCTAAACCACAGTGCCACATATCACCACATCTCCCCTTTAGGGCTAGATGCACATTTCTACAACATTTCAGAAAGTTTTATTCTAACAACTTTCCATTGTACTTACATTTTTAAAATTATGTTTAAACTTTTCTGTTATTGTTACCATTTTCTATCAATGAAGGTCAGGGTAGACTGCCTGGACACCTTCAGCTCAGTGGAAGGGCTATTCTGCCTCCGGGTCACTTACCTTGAAATTATTTTAACATATTCGGTCTTTTTTATTTACAAATCCAGTCTTTGAGGTTGGACTGATACCTGTCCTAATCGCATCACAGCACTGTGACTCACAACTAAGGCCGTGCGAGTTGGCAAATTTGTCCGATAGGCCAATTTCGAGCTAGGCTGGGCAAAACTTGAATTGGCCCGATTCGGCCCTAAATTAAATGAAGGGTCAGTAAGTGACTCCACTGTGCACCGGCATGTGGCACAAAGTCTCACTACAGTGGCAATATCCTCCCCCCCCCCCGCACATTGGGAGCTGGAGTGCTCTGGATCCACTTAAGACCTCTGGAACGCTTTCATAACAGGCTCACTGCACTATCCCCAACTTCTACACTTTGTATTCTCACTATCTGTCCTTACCACCCCCCCAATATAGATTGCTGCTCTCTATTTACACCCTGAGATCACCATTTCTACTCTGTACCATCTTGCATTGTATTTTATTGCTACCCTAGTATATTTTCCCTTGTATTGGCCTCACTCTTTTTTGCTTATGGTACTCTGCCAGTTTTGTATTATGGCACATCCTGAGATCATCATATTTACCATTATACCATGTTGTATTATACTACATTGCTACTCCAGTGTATCTGTTTTATATATTTTTTGCTGTACTCTGTTATCTTTGTTTGTGTGCCCAGTTATTTTGTGTATTTTTGTACTTTACACTGGACGTTTGTGAAAACGGGCATTTTTGCTCACATTCCTTTCCAGCATACAAATAAAGATTGATTGATTGTACCATATTTTTTTGTTAAATAAATTTGCTGTTAAGTTTTGGGTTTCCATTTCAGGTTTGGCAGTGTGAAACACAATTCAGACCATTAATTCTGAACACTGCCAAACCCGAACGGCCCAAACTTGTGACCTGATCCGATGCCCAGCCCTACTCACAACTGCTTGTTCTGTGACTGGTCTGTCTTTCAACAGCCTCTACTGTGGTCTCAGTAATGGTACCGTTTTGTATACTGGTACCTGTTGTACCCCTTCTGGTGGATCATCTGGTGGATCCCCTAGAGGTGGTAACAGTCCTTCTTCAAATACCTGGCCTTCTCCCTCTCAGGAGCAAAGGCAAACAAAGTGGTGCCTGTTGCATCTTAACTGTTCCTGTGGACTCTGTAGATGATAGGAATGAGGTGATAGCTGTTCTTTGACCTGCACTGAAATCTTCATACCCGGAATCCAGACTCATTCTCCAGGCTGCTGCCGAGGCAAAGTATGAGCTCTGTGTAGCTCTGTGTTTTAAGTCATATAATTGTTTGCATTTGAAACTTGAAAACTGCTTATGGCCTGGGAGTTTTCGATGGGCTGGAAATTTTGGATTCAAAAGAGATGGAAAAATAGGTACAGTTGTTCTCAGTTTCTAGCTCATCAGCAGTTCTGCCAGACTGCAGCCATTGGCAAATGGTATGGCTCAGTAGGCAAGTAAAGCTTTGAATGGATCATTAGCTTTCTTGAGAAGTCTCTTTAGTGTTTATACCGCTCTTTTGGCTTCTTCATCATTTTATGGATGTCTTGGAATGCTTGTGAGATGTACAAAGCCATAGACTACTGCAGAATTGACAAAGGTTAAACAATTGAACTGTGGACCATTGAATGGTACTAGAGCCTTGGGCACACTGTGACGAGTGAAAATTGCTTTCAAGTGTCCAGTAGTATGACTTGCAGTGGTAAAGTTCAGATGAACAGCTTCAACGTACAGTACCTCAAATGACAGTCCACAACTATGAGGAATTTCTGACCCTTCAGCTTGAAAACATCTGTAGCAACTTTTTGCCATGGTCTATCTGGAAATTTAGAAGAGTCAATAGTTCTACTGGGTTTCTGTGGAGCTTGGCAAAGACTTCATGCTTATTTATCAGTGTTGTTAGTTCTTTTCTATAGTTGTCTGATTTAATCAAGATTGCTGTTTCATGCTGAAAGGTGTCTTGTATTTGAACAAGATAGATGTTTGTTTCTTCCATCAGGTTTGCATCTCCTTCTGTAAGTTGTCCTTTAAGAGGCATTCTTGACAGGGCATTAGGACTGAGGAAAGAATTGCCCGGAACATGAACTGTTGTGTAAGCATATCTCATCAACCACATGCAGAACCTCTGTATCCTTGGAGGAAGGTTATCTAGGCTTCTGGTGCCCAACAGACTTAAAAGAGGTTTTGTGATCTGTGTCTAGAATGAAGTCTGCTCCCACAAGGTAACAACTAAAGCATTTACAAGCCCACATTAGTGCAAGTTTCTCTCTTTTAATTTTCACATAATGCTGTTCTGTTGGCATCAGTGCTCTTGAGGCATATGTGACAGGTTTCCAGTGGTCTTCATGGTTTTGTACCAGGACCCCTCCTAATCCCAAGGATGATGCCTCTACTGCTACTTTTGTTTCTTTGTTGGGATTGAACAAGACTAGGGTAAGCAGTACTGCATGTTCTGCTTTTAGAGTTTTATATGCTTGCTTTTGAGCTGGATCCCAAACCCACTGGTTCTCCTGTAACAAACGTTCTCTTAGGGCTTTTGTTTTCTCTTTTGAGGTGGTTCTCCAGTTGGTTGACCATTCCCAGGAAACCTCAAACTTTGGACACATTTTTGGGACTTGCCATCCTCTGTATGGCTTCCAACTTCTTTGGGTTGGGTTGGGTTGTATACCTTTGTGTGAGAAGATATGTCCCAGGAACTGAACGTTGGTTTTCCCAAACTCAAATTTCTTTGCCTTCAATATGAGCCCTGCACTCTGGACCTTTCATAGGGCTGCATAGACTTGCTAGTTGTGCTCCTCTTAAGTGTGACCAAAGGAAAATTTATCATCCATGTAGCACAGAACCCCCTCCAAGTCTTCCAGGACTCAACACATTATGCATTAGAAATGCTCAATGGCTGAGGAGATGCCAAAGGGCAATCTTTGAAAGTAGTAGCATCCAAAGTGAGTAATGAAGGTGGTCAGTTTCTCTGTTGCTTTTGACAAACGTACCTGCCAAAACCCTGATTTTGACATTAAGCTCTGTGAAGAGAATTGCTTCTCCTAGCATCCCCAGTGTCTACTCCATTGAGGGAAGAATTAATTTCTCCCATCTGACTGACTCATTCAACTTGGTTATTTAAACACAGATCCTTATGGTGCCATCTGACTTTGTGACCATTAGCATTCCCTCACACCAATCTGTGGGTCCCTTGATCTTGGTGATCATGCCCAGATTCTCCATTCTGGAAAGCTCCTCTCTGATCTTTAACATCTGTAGAACTAGGTTCCTTCTGGGTGCTGTCAGTGAAAATGGTGTGGCTCCTGGTGTAAACTAAATACAGTAATTTTCTTTGAGTCCTCTTAGGCCATTGAATAAAGATGGAAACTCCTCACTCCACCTACTTTGTTCCAGAGTCTGGCAAGAAGATGCTGCTGGGCTCTCCATCCCCGCAGGACTCATTCTGTCAGAATAGGCAACTCCCTCCTCCCCCTCCCTATCCACACCGGAGTCCCTCAAGGGTTAGTCCTTGGCCCGATACTTTTTACTGTCTTTTTAAATGACCTTCTGACTGCCTGTTCCTCTGCATCTATTCACATGTACATGGATGACGCTGTTCTGTATATCTCTGGCTCCTCCCCCATTGATGTGACGACCAGTCTTCAGCTTGACTTCAACAAAGTCCAGCTCTGATTTTGCTCAAATCAATTGTCCCTCAGTGCCAAGAAGATGCTCTCCATGACCTTTGGCACCAGGCAAAGGCTCTCTGGACTTACTGCCACACCATCCTTCCACACCCTCAATGGGTCCACATTAGTGGATGTCACTTCCATTAAGTATCTCAGGCTCAGTATTGACTGGCACCTCGAATTTTCTCAACATGTGGATGCTATCCACAAAAAAACCTCACCCCAAACTAGGTGCTCTGTAAAGACACCATGGTTGCATCCCCTTTCTGGCTTGTCATAAAACTGTCCAGAAAATGATCCTCCCAATTTTTGACTAAGGTGACATTGTCTACAGTGCAGTCCCTAAGTCCACCCTAACTAGACTGGACACTCTCTTCCAAGCCTTCTGTCAGTTTTGCTCTTGACTGTCCACCCTTTACCCACCATTGTGGACTTTATACCTCCCTCTCCTTCTCCCCCCCTTGGTGCCAGATGCCTCGCTTACTGTTCCTCCATAGTTGAGAAGTACTGACTTGGCTTCCTCCCTTCTTACCTCACCTCCCTCCTCTCCGCACTTTCCCCTCCAACCTACTCTCTCTGTAACTCTGGCTACTGGACCCTTGCTGTCCCCATCAGATCTTCCACTGCGGGCCAGTCTGCATTCTCCTACTATTTCCCTCAACTCTGGAACTCCCGTCCCTTAGCTATCTGTTCTGCCCATTCTCTCTATCATTATCCTCACTTTGAAATTTCATTTTGCCATCCTGCAACTGTGCCTGACCCACTTCCCACCTTGCCCCTCTCCACCCCATTCTCTCTCCAAACTGTGTCTTCCTACTCCTTGGCTACCTCCACTCCTAACCTTCTCCAGGCAGGCCTGTAATCAGGACTTGGTTGGGTGTGCACCCAGCAGTGTCTGGTCCTTGTGGGGTTTGCACCCCAGAGGGACAAAGGTTTGCCTTTCCCCTTCCTCCTTATCTCTCTCTCTCTCTCTCTCTCTTCTTGCAGGCCAGGTTACCAATAATCGGACTGGGTGGGTACCCTGCAGAGTCTGGTCCTTGTGGGGTTTGCATCCCAGAGTGAAGAAGGCTGGCCTCCCCTCATCTCCTTTCCCCTTCTTCTTCCCTCTCCCCCACCACCCTGTCCTCCCCTGTGTCACTCTTGTCCTATACTGTATTTTCCTTCTCCTTTCTGTCTCTGCTAAGGGGCATGTCTCCCTTCCCTTGTGTTTGACTGATCTATATTTATTTCACATGTGTTGGTCTTCACCACACATTACAACTGTACATGTCTGTAATTATTATTGTAAATAGCTGTATGATGTTTTATTTTATTGTATCTTTGTTATATATACATCAGTTGTACTTTCCCATGTCCCCCTTCCCTCAGGACACATCTGGAAATAAGCTTTTTTAGTTCAGTATACCTTTCTTTTCAAAATAAATGAATAAATAAAGAAGACAAAGTTTCTCAATGGCTTGTCTGCCTAGCAATGGAGTATGGACGTTCTTCACAACGTGAATGTCTTCTTGACTTGCATTTTGCCTTCAGTTGCAGTGGCAGTGAACATTCCACACACATCCAGAGTGTATCTTCCTGGTCCCATCAGGATTTTACTTGTGGCCCACAAAGGTATGTGTTGTTTGACCCACAGTTCCTTGTAATGGTTTCAATCACAGCTGTGACACCTGCACCTGTTAAGGTACCAGTACTCCCCCCCATGATGAGACTAAGAATCCCTCGAATAATTTATAACAAGTAAGAATATTGGAGTTATTTGAAAAAATTGCAGACTTTAAAGCAGCAGAATTGGGGGGGGAGTACTGGTACCATAACTATATGCTTTTGTTTGGTCACACAACAGTTGCCTCCCCATAAATTTTACTGAGATGCATTGTAAATGCAGGGGTTGAGCTTGACAAACCTTATATACTAATTTGAGTGCAGGAGAATTGTGGCCTTCTTCTAATTGGTGAGCTCCCCAGTAAACACCTGCGAGCCTCTGATTGGCCAGAGCACACTACATAAGTAATAAAGCCAGAGAGTGGTTTCCCCACAAGACAGAGAGAAAGCAGTGGGGCCTCAGCTCAGAGTGGCAAGATAAAATGTGATGCTTTTTCCTGACCGATGGAGGTGGTCACCTTATTGTGGTGGTCAGGCTTGATCATAATTCAGCTGGATGATAAGACTAAGAATCCCTCCAATAATTTATAACAAATAAGAATATTGGAGTTATTTGAATAAAAATGCAGATTTTAAAGCAGCAGAATGGTGGGGGGGGGAGATGCAGGGGTTGTGCTTGCCAAACCCTTTATACTGATGTAATGGCTTGTTCCCGCATCACTCATATAGCATCTGTGTATCCTTTCTCTTGTGGGGTGTCCATCTGCACCACTGATCCTGCATCACTTTCAGAGCTGCTTTGGATTTCTTCAGACTCCTCCTAATGGAAAAATGTCTACCCTGCATGGAGTCCACAGTAAGGAGGAAAAGAAAGCACACATCAGCCTCCCAAAGGTGCACCAGCCAAACAAAGAGCTACATCTAAAAAGGAAAGAAATCTGGGCGCACACCAGTAGAACTGTGAGTAGACACTTATTGTATTATAAATAACATAGCATTGCACAACACAAGGCTAACACCCCCTATGTATCGACTCAGTAAGTGAGTCTTCCTCAGGGGTGGGAATACACTTGCTGAGTCGATACATAGAGATGTTAGCCTTGTGTTGTGCCTTGCTGTTATTAATAATAAAATAAGTGTCCACTCACAGTTCTACTAGTGTGTGCCCAGCTTTCCTTCCTTCTTTGCTCCATGGAGTTCACTTGGTTATTGTGACAGCCTTCTCTAAAGTGAGGTTGTTGTCAAGTTGCATGCATTCAGTCAATCTGCTGTCTTGAACCCCATGACAATCTGGCCCTGAATCAATTCCTTTCATAGGTCTCCGTAGTTACAGTGCTCAGTTAGGGTGTACAATGCTGTAGTGTAGTCATTGATGGGTTCCTGCTTCCTGCCTGTGTACGTTAGATGTGGCCCTTTCATAGGAAACATTTCTGCTGCCTGTGAAATATGTGCTTAATTTTTCCTGGACCATGTTATAGTTTTTCTTTTCAGTATCTGTTAACATTAACCCCCTGCAAATGTCATCTGCTTTGTCCCCCATGCAGTGTATCATGGTGTTCACCTGATTCTCAGCTGCTGACTCAGCTAGGCTACTGGCTAGATGAAACCTTATGAAGCATCTGAGCCATTTTGGAAAGTCATCTGGGTTGGCAAAATCAAAGGGTTCAGGTGGCTGGATCTGGTAAAGTCACTGTTGTTGCCATTGCTTATTCAAGAAATTGCACTGAAGAAAGTTACTTTAAATTGTATTGTCCACTTAAGCAAAATTGATGGCTGTCTTTTAAAATTTTTCAGATCTCTATACAATTTATTTTGGCAAGCCTGTTTCAGTTCATTCCAGTTTTATTTTCTCTTTAATGCCTGTGAGAAGTTACTTTTTCTTTTAAACAGCCTGCCTTTTCTGCACCTTCAGCTCTCAGCTGACTACTGGGAGGGAGGAAAGAAGAACCCACGGTGGATTTACTGCACTGTCCCCATGGTGGTTATTAAGAAATGTAATGAAGCGGCCTTACCAGTTGGCTGGGCTTCAGTTCTGTGCCTGCTTTTTTTGTCTCGCTATTGCTGTTTCTGCTGCTGTGTTGCCGTTGGTCCCAGTGGCAGGCTGGTGCTGTGGCTCTCACTCAGTCTCTCTGTTGAGAGCTCGGCACTTGCTCTGGACCACACTCTACCCACCCAAGTGGACTCTGGCTTTTTTTTTCTTTGCAGAAATAAATAAAATACAATGCAGCATGCTTCTGCATGTACCTAGTGATTCCCCAGTGACAGACTACTTGGTGGAGGGCTCAGAATTACAGGTGGGAGGCTGATTCTGTTCACTTCTGACACCATGTTGTGTGTGCTGTTAAGAACCATGCTGCACACACATTGAAGGTAAGATGGCCAGTACTTTATTAACAGGAAGTTTCTTTGGGTAGTTCCTCCTGGCTACATGACAATTTGCTATGGGTTACTCCACCAATAACAATTTGCTCTCTTCATACTGTATCTAAGAGGTAATGTGAGGAAGCTTTTCTACACAAACAGGGTAGTTGATACTTGGAATAGTCTGACACAGGAGGCAGTGGGGGCAAGCACAGTGGAGTTGTTTAAGCATGCCTGGAACAGGCACAAGGGAAGCTTCAGAAGGGAGAGAGTGATGAAAAGCCATTGCTCACATATAGTCAGTGGCCACATACAATGTACAGGGCCTATGGGCAGACTGGATGGGTCTGGAGGTCCTTATCTGCCGACAATTTCTATGTTTCTTGGGAACTGTTACAGGGAAAGTGAACATTTCCCAGTGTAAGGTAAGTTATTACTTTAGTGGGGTTCAAAAAATATAAATAAAATCGTGTTGAGGTATTCCATCTAGGTGGGAGAGAGGGAGTGAACTATCATGGGACAAATTGCCCATAGTGAATTGATGTGCCCCCATTCCCTTACAGAGGTCACATAATAAACAAGATACGCTTGGTAAGCCACAGTGTGACTTATCACCACAGTTTGGTCCTGGTTGCTCAGTCCCTGCTGGTCCAGTGTTCCTCTGAGCTTGTCTCCAGCAGGGAACTGAGATGTGCTGGGGACACCCACGTTATACAGGTGCCGAAAAGGTGCATCAATATGGATGGCCCGAGCCAACAAAAATTTCCATGTGGTCCTGACACCAACAACTTACAGTTCCATGATGTGTCTCAATGGAGATGACTATCTTGAAGATCTACTGTTACAGTTTGCAACTGTTCTTTCTTATAATCTCATGTCATGAACCTGGTAAGTGAAACATTTTTAAATCCTGCCTGAAATGTGATTTTACAGAGTGACTGCGAAAACATTGTTCAGCCCAGATTTGAAAAATTTCACCTGCCTTGTTCATGAGATGGGGTCCCAAAAAGACCATGTTGAAAGTTTGGTTGAAGATGTGGAGAAGCTATGAATGAACACTGAAATATTCCAACATTCACTCATAATGTGATCATTTTACCATATTTTTCCCCCAAATTTTCAACATAATCTTCTTATGATCCTCCCTTAAGAACCCAGAAGGTGAAAATTTTCAAATCCTGCCCACAAGGTGATTTCATGGAGTGACTGAAAAATCACCTTTTGTGACAGATTTGAAAAATGTCACCTACATTGTTCATGAGGTGGGGTCCCAAGAAGGCCATGTTGAAAATTTGGAGTAAGAATATTTAAAAATGACAAAATTATGAGTAAAAGTTCAAAATGCTTTGAAATATATTAATTAACCAGACGTACTTTATTTTCTCATATCGCAGCTGTGATTCCAGCAGGAGGATGTCTTTTTTAATCAGAGAGTGCATCTACGATGTGGGACCATTTTAGGTCAGTGAGGGGGTGTGGTGTGGTGTGGTGTGGTGGGTACTGTGTGGGGAGTGGGGGTGGCATGGGGGGCCCCAGATCAGTATGGGACCATTTTCTTCTCTTTTCAGGTTTAATTAAAAAAAAGGGGGACCGTTTTCTTCTATACAAATGGACTAAAATTAAAAAAAATTAACAAAAAGAGGCAGTTTTCTTTTTTATCAGGGCCCAGAGCCAACACTGGTGACTGCGTACCCTAATGTTGGGATTTTCTGTTTGGGGGTACTGAGGGTGGGCATCCCGGTGTCGCCAATATATGGGGGGGGATGATCTGGAAGGGAGGGATGGTGAAGTGGTATTGGGGTGGGCATCCCAGTCTGCTTATTAAATACAAAAAACATTCTTTAAAGATGAAGGAGGGCTGGCTAAGCTGGGAGCAGGAGGGATTATATAACAAATGGGAAAAATCAGGAAGGAAGAGGAAGAACTGGCTGAGCTGGGAAGGGGAGAGAGTATAGTTAATTAAGTTAAATCAGAAACCAAGAGGGATTGCTGGCTGAGCTGGGAAGGAGAGGGAACATGTGAATGAGTTGGTTTTGGATGCGAGACAAAAGGAATTCTGTTGCCACTCCACTTTGAGAGAGAGACAGGGGAATTCTCGGCTCACGGCATGAAAGATGCCTCCTCTTGCTAAGCTGGGTACTTAGGATTTTGGGGTACCCAGAAAAGGTATTTCTGGCCCTAATTTAAAAACAAAAAACACCACTATCTTCAGGTGTTCATTTTTTTTAAATACATCACTTTTAGGCATTTTCCAAGTTTTAGATTGAAAAAAAAGATGGCGGACATCCAACCAAAAAAAAGTTGTTTTGTGAGGAAAACTATGTAGTGTGAAAGCAAAATACTCTCTTTACACAGAAATGTTCATGTTGTATCAGAGAGTTATCCAAAAACCCTGCTGAGCATGCTCAGAAAAAAACATTAAAATCCTTATAACTCTGGAACCGATTAATATTTGTTCACAAAACTTTCACAAGGCATCACCATGGCTCAGGCCATTTCTACTCTTAACATCCATACCATCTAGGCTGTAGGAGAGAGCAAAACAAACCTGTAATACGTATAAGAAGAAACATTCCTTTATTTTTATTTATTTGTAGAAGAAAAGTACAAGCCAGTCTGCCCTGATGTTCCCTGCCTGATCTGTCTCCGCAGACCCTAAATGGTCTTGGGTGATCCACCCTGCCTGTTTTTCCCTCCACCACTTCTGCTGCCAGTCTGTTCCAGGCACCTACCACCCGTTCAGTGAAGAAATATTTCCTCACATCTCTTTTAAACTCCTCCCACCTCTCTAGCTCATCACATGCCCCTTGGGCCTGGTGCTCTTTCTCATTCGAAAGAGGCTTCCATCTTGCATCCTGTTCACACCTGTGAGGTACTTGTAAGCCTCTATCATGTCACCTCTCGCTGTCCTTGCTTTCCAATCTCTGATGCTGGCTCCCAGCCTCCACCAAGTGCCAGCCAAGGAGCAGGACAGCTGATCCCCCTACTCTTGGAGAGGAGAGCAGTCAGTTGGACGCTGGTCCACTCCCTCCTCTGCTGACCCTAGACAACCCCAAGCACACTCCTGACCCCAGGTTGCTGACATGGCATGAGGTATGGTGTCCAGTGCCTCAACCCTCAGCACCACCAGGACAGCTGGGATTTATTTATCATAACATCCCCCATCCTCATAAATCCATGCTACATGTGGTCTTGTAGCCCTTTTGATTCAAGATACTGAACCTGTCATTCCATTAGCAGGGTTTGAATTAATGTCCCCACCACTGATGTAAGACTGACCGACCTATAGTTGCCAGCCTCCTCTCTGCTGCCGCTGTTATATAGAGGGACCACATCAGCTGTTCTCCAGTCATCTGGAACCACAGCTGTTTCCAGTGAGTTGTTGAGCTAGGGTGTCAGTGGGGCAGCTAACACCTCCCTGAGAACCCTTTGATGTATCCCCCACTGGTTCCATAGCTTTGTTCACCAGCAGAGCAGAAAGGCCCTTCCAGACTCTTTCCTCTAAAAATGGACTTGTGTCCACCTCCTCCTCCTCCGTTCCTGCTACTCATTGGTGATCCATCCCCCTTCCTTCAGTGTGAAGACTGAGCTGAAGTACTGTACTTGTTCAGGATGTCTGCTTTTGTGTAGTCATCATCTACGCAGTCTCCCCCTTGGCCCTTCTAATCCTCACTATCCCTCCTCTTGCTTTCCACTTCTCATTTATGCATCTGAAGAAAGTCTTATCCCCCTTAATGACCCCTTTGGCAATTCTTTCCTCAGTCTGCACCTTTGTTCCACTCACCACCTTACCTGCTTCCCGCTGTTTTCCTACAGTTACTTCCTTGTCCTTCTCCCTCATTGTTGCCTTAGACCTCCTGAATGCTACTCTTTTTTCTTCACCACCTTTGCCACTTTTTTAGAGAACCATAGGTCTCTTTTTCCTTCTGCTTTTATTCACTTCCTTCACACAGAGGTTAGTTACTTTAGTTATATCCTCCCTTATTTCTGCCCAGTTTGCCTCCATTCCTTCCTAGCAATCCCTACTTCAAAACAATTTTTGAGGCAGTCCCCTATTTATTTAAAATCTGCTCTCCTAAAGTCCAGGACCCTGCTCCTCATGTGGTTAGCCTCTGTCCTTGCCTTAATTTTAAATCACACTGTACAGGGATCACTGGTGCCCCAGGGACTGCCCACAGTGATGTCTACAACTCTGTCCATTTGTAAGCACCACGTCCAGCACTGCCCCATCCCTAGTGGCTTCTTTGGCTAGCTGCCTAAGAAAAGCCCCTTGTAGGAAGTCAAAGATGGCTCTGCTCCTTGCCAAAGCTGCAGCTGGAAGGCTCTAATCCACAACTGGCAGATTGTAGTCCTCAACTAGCGGTGCCTCCTCTTTACTTGCCATCTGACGACGGCTTTCCCATGTGCCTTATCCAACTCCTCTCCCTGTGCTGGAGGTCTGTATACCACATCTGCACAGGTACTGTAGTAGTATCCCCATTTTACCTGGATCTGCATTTGCATTGGTGTGGGGACACATGTACATATGCATGTGTACGTCTGTCACATACCAACTGCAAGCATACTGACTCTAGCCACCTCTTGATTAGAGCAGCATTTTGCTATGAATCCTACCAAAACTATTTAGAGATCTATAACCTCAAACACTGCTGCCATCTCATAAAAAATAAATACTTAGGAATCCTCCAAGCAAAACCAGCAACTCAACTGTTCATAGCTGGAAAAAATAGTTGGTTGTATCCACACACTTGTATCTGTCCAAAGTTTGCTTATTTAAATAAAGTTTATGCATGTGCAAAAAGCTGCCAACATTTCTGCTATTCTGCTTTCTTCAGGGTAGTTATTTTCAAGTATTTAGTTTAGAGACAGAAAACTAAGGACAAGCTGTATCCACAACAATCTGAGTTTGTTCCTGCATCATCACCAATAAAATGTTAGTCAGGGCAGACCACTGAATCAACACATTTTTATCCAGATTTATTTCCTCTGGCACCATACTCCCAGTCTTTAGGTTATTCTTTGGTGACCTCGCAGTCAGGCAACCAGGGCACAGTGGGGGTTTTCCATGCTGCAAAGCTTGGGGTAACCAACAAGATGGTGTTGGAGTTCCTCTACTTTTGATCCTTAACTCTTCTACCACCAGTACACCACATGAATGGCCACTTTGATCCCACACACATGCAGCAAACCACTTTGGAAGGAGCAACTTTCAAGACCAGTACAGGAGTTGTGGTGATGGCAGAATGCAATGCTACTCTTCCTGGACTAGGAGACAGTCATCGACAGTGCTTTTCCAGCCCTGGTCTGCCCAGCAACTGTGACCTGAATTTATTTCTGAATGCAGGTCATGTGAGCAGAAGCATAATGAGCTACTATAGGGGAATCAGGCAGCCTTAATCAGCACCTCTTTTTTGCAGGAATTAGAAAAGCAAATACATTTTGAAAGGATTGAATCGAGTCATTTAAAAATTGCAACATTCCCTCCCCTGCCACCCCCCCAAAAAATTGAGCTGGCCCTTCAGCATAGTGACAGTGCTACCTTTCCTGAGGCCAGTGACTTGGGTATGGAAATGATCCTGGGAAGTGAGGAACTGGCCGAGGGAGAGGACTGAGTGCCCCTGTGGCCACTTTCCTCCTCTTCCATGGGAGAGGGCTGGATTGCCTTGCTCTGTCACCAGCATCTGTAGGAGTACTGGCAGTATTTTAATAGATGTGGCACAGGAGAGGGGGGACATTGCAGATCATGCATGCTTGTGCTTCTGCTGAGACAGCTGTCCTTGCACCAAAATCCCCACAGGGAAGGGAAAGCAGTAGAGGAACTAAGGAGAAAATCCTTTCTAAGCACTATCACAGGCAATATGGCCAGAAGGTGGCACATCTGCCTGGTGAGACAAAGAAACAAAAACACAGTGAAAACAAGTACTGGCCAATGCCACGTGTTCACTTGCTTGTATACACTGTGTAGTTGTTGGGCATAGATAGCACAGCAGTTAAAATTAACAAATTAGTAACACAACCTAAATTAGTGAAATTGTCTTGATTGGGAAATGAAGAGGTTCACACATAACGTTGTTTCCTAAGATTATGGTTTATGTACCTTGACTGGACAAGGACTTCAAAGTGAAAAAGGAGGAAAAAGGCAGAGAATGGGTGAAATTAGGAAGGAGTCGAAGTATTCTACAGCTGTGATAGGTGAAGAAGAGGCACCCCCCAAAAGCCCTCTTGCACTTCAGACAGATACCAATTTATTTATGTACTTTACAAACAAACATATTCGCATGATTCCTGGAGTATATCTGTTGAGGCTATGTAAAGACTAAAATATTATAATTTTAGGGGGACATATTCAGTGCCGGCCAGTTGCGCATGCAGAACAGTGCGTCGCGCAAAACAGATGCACCAGCCAGCACTGTTGCAATATTCAAACAGAATGCGTGTTCAGTACAGATCATTTATCCTGTGTGAATATGGGACCCTGGACGTATGGCACAAAGCAGGCAGCTGCCATGGTGGGCACAGTGCATTCAGGGTCAGGGCTGCATACTGCCAATGGGGGAGTGTGTGGTGCAAACCTCAATGCGCCATTATTCCAAGGGTGATATTCAGCCAACACACTCTAATAAGCTTATTGAGCATGCATGGCACAACTGTGCCCCATGCATGCTCATCACGAGCTCATTAGCATGGCTGTTTCCAGCTGAATGCGCTGGGCAAGCCCCCAACCAGCCCCAATCAAATAAACACTCAGGCGACATCCCCTGTCTGCCCTGGTAGACCAGTGGTACACCCCCGCCTGAATGCCGAACTTATCAGAATCCCAGCGTAAAGCCTGTATGAACCAAATGATCCCCTCTCCCATGCCCGATCCCCATTCCATACTGAAATCCCCAGCTGTACCCTTTTCAGTAGCGTAGTGTCCCCTCCCAGCCCTGATCCCCATTCATACTAATATCTCCAACCGTACCCTTTTCAATAGTGAAGTGGAACCCCCCATCCCAGCCCGATCCCCAATGCCTAGACTAAAAGACATATCCATCAGGTAATTCCAAAGTATAATGGTTCTCACTCCCACCCCATCAGGACTCACAACCCCATGCCCCTAAACCAAATCCAGCCGGCGCACTGGGCGAGTCCACTGCACACCACCATGCAAGCTGCTAACTGAACTGTCAATGAATGGGTACTGTACATAGTACGAGCACATACTATGGACAGTATCTGTTCATTGACAGTTCATTCGGTGGCTGGCCATAGTGGTGTGTGGAGGGCTGAGCCAGTCGCCAGCTCCAGTTGGCTTGGGGGAGAGCAGGGTGGGGAGTTCCGTCCTGATGGAGTGGGGGTCACTACACTATGGAATTACCCAGGGGGTTATGTCTGTTAGTTTAGGCGTTGGGGATCAGGGCTGGGAGTGGGGACACTACACTACTGAAAAGGGTATGGTTGGGAATTTCAGTACAAATGGGGATCGGGCATGGGAGGGAGGATCATTCTGCTTTGTACAGGGTTCAGACTGGGACTGTGAGACATTCGGGGGTCGGGCATTGAGGGGGTTACTACTGTAGTACAGAAATGGATTGGGGTTGTTTTCTTCTGCATGTGGGGATGGGAAGGGCCCCACTATACTATGGACCTGGATTGGGGTTCATTTCTTTTTTGATCAGGGAGGGGGGGGTATGCTACACTATGGCAATGGGGGGGAGTGAGCACCTATGTATCATCCACATTGTGGCTCCAGGGTGGAAGGGGGTGTCACTAGACTACTGAGGCTGGCAGGATGCTGTGCATCTGTCTTTATTTCCACAGCCTGCCTGTGGGTTGTTGGCCGATTTAGGCCACCTATGTCCAGCCTATCTTTGAGCGGCACATTTCTGGCCCTTGCAAGGCTCATTCCCACTAAATATGCTGATGTGTGACATATTCATGGGAACGCACCCTCCATATGGACCGCATACATTATGTTTGGGCCATTTCCCATCTGAATTTGGGCAGCCCATCTTCCCCCTTTGAATATTGCACTTTGGCACATTTGTTGGGATGTACGGCTCATCTCTGCTTTCTGCCAGGATGCACCGTGCATCTCCTTTAAATATGGGGGCCCTAGTGTTAAAAACACAGGTAAGTCGAGTAACACAGCTTCTTTCCTAAAGTGATCAATGAGTGTAGGAACATGTTAGAGCATCTCTTTTACTTGATTTTTACCATGTTTGAGAATACATTAATTCCATGAGTTGCAAGCACTGCATTATGCAAATGACATGGCTTGTGCAATATCTTTGCTGTACCATGAGAAACAAAGTTCTAAACACCACACAGAAAATAAATCAGGTATTCACCACCCAAAAATATATATTGTAACCTGCAAACTTTTAATATGCTGATGAAAATTTTAAGAGATCCCGGAGCTGGGGGGCATGGCTTGGAATCCGGTCAGATGGCAGCCTAAATCTTGAACTCTGACCTACCCTGAAATTAATGCTAAACTATCTTGTGTGTAGCCAGCACTATCTTCAATACAAATTGGCTATCCTACCAACCACTGATCTGGTGATTCTTCTGATTCCATCATGGTTCATCTTAGCCACAGTTTTCATTATTTTTTTTTCACCACTGTAAAATCTGGCCACATAGCACTTGAGTTCATGTAGGAAACAGCTCACTTATTTCAGCTTCTCCACTGTCTGTGTCTGACCTGAACCTGCAAGAAACTAAAAATATGTTTGAACTCCTCATGGCACAAATGGGCAAACTAGAAGTTGCTGCCCAAAGATCTCTCAAAGAGGGTCAAAGTGTCTGAGCAGTGGATTACTGACACCGATGACAGGACTAACCAACTCATGTAGTACATCCGAGAACAGGACCGCACACACTGAGGCTACTTTGGGACCAGGTGAAAGATTTGGAGACCTGCAATAGACTGAGCAACGTTATTTGTTAGCATTTCCTGAGGGGCGTGAGGTATCTAACACAACAAAACTTCACGCTGTGCTCCCTTATCTACTTGGCTGAAGATAGCCTGCTGTACTGAAAATCGACTGCTCGCTTCAGTCTGTGGCACTAAAACCTCCCCAGGAGTTAGACCTTGGCTGATCCTCACTTGTTTCCTCTGTTTCCCTGTAAAAGAGGAAATCATGCAAGCTGCCAGGGAAAAGAAGTGTCTTACACAGCAGGGGCATACTGTTCAAATCATTGTGGACTTCTCACCCGCACTCTCTCAGTGCTGGTGGGCCTTCACTTCAGCATCCAGGGCCTGCACTGATCTAGGCCTCCAGCATGCACTACACTGCCCTGCCACCCTGTGCATTACCTCAAATGGTGTCCCACACTTCTTCAGTACTCCTGAGCAGGTAGGGTGTTTCATAGCAAAACTCATTCAACAGCTGAACTGGGACAAATTCCACATTCACAACTGACGGTATGAGAGCAGGAGTAGGCCACAAGCCATGGATACCTCCACAGCATCCAACCACATCCAGACCTCAAGCCATTGACATGGACCTCCTCACCACTCCCATCCCCCTCCTTAGTGATGAGGACCCCTGGCTTCGCTCCCATAAGCACAGGCAACAGAACAAACATAAGAAGTCGGGGGGGGGGGAGAAGGAGAGAGCAGTTGCAGAGGATGTGATCTTGCAGCAGCAGCCACAGCAACCAATTCAAGTCCTCTTCAGGATCCACTCAAGCAACACTGTATAACAACAGACTTGCCTCTTTGCAGCACCTACCTGATGCCAACCAGCTAACCCATGTCAGTGAAGCACCTCCAGAACAGCCAGATCCTTCTGAAGTGGTGACTCCAAGATCCTGAGCTGCGGTCACAGCCCGAATGACTTTCCCATCCAGGGACTCTACTAGCACAGAGGCATCCCATGGAGGGCTTGCCCACCTTAAGGCCTCAACAGGACTGGCAGCACCTGATCTACATCCCTGATGAACATTTAGAACTCCCATGGCTACACTCTGCTGAAATGAAAAGGTCTTTTATACTCCATGGACTTGACAACCGTATACCCTTCTGACTCACAGATAACATTTCTGCACTACCTAGTCTGAACTATTGAGCAATTCAGCTGCTCTCCAACATAAAGCAGCAAGGATAAGGTGAGGGGACTTGGAAGGACTCAGTATACTCCCATTTAGGCATCGCCCTATAAATGCATGTTGAACCTTCCCGCTTAGCTCCATACTCTAGCTTACCTCTTTTTTTCACTCTCTTCCAAGTGCATGGGAGTTGTGGGGGCTTCTCTTTTTTTTTCACTCTCTTACGAGTGCATGGGAGTTGGGGACTAAGATGTTTACACTAATGGGGGAGGGAGGGCATTTCTGGCTTCTGACTGATTTTTCCTCAGCCTGAGGCTCACTATTATGATGCTCCTTATGTGCTTCCCACCAGCAGTTCAGGTTCACTCTCCCATAGTACTCCAGTCTTCTGGATGGGAGTGATACTTTGGGAACCTCATATCCTCACCTCATCCTCAAATCAACTCAGAAATTGTACTGCTCTGGTCAGTGGCGGAGCCAGGTTTGGGAGTGTTTGGGAGCCGGGTGGGGCATTCAGTCAATCATGGGATCCACAATGGCCAATAAACAGTGAATAAAGATGGTGGAGGGGCACCACTACTCATACTGGAACAGCCAGGAGGGGCGACCGCACCCCTAGCCCCCCCCCCTAGCTCCGCCACTGGCTCTGGTAAGTCACACTACATAGACTGCAACTTAGAGGCGTGATTATGATGGGCCCCATATTTTTCAGTTTCTGAACATGTGCCTTTATACCAATTGGTGGTGTGGAGGGTAGGCAGAAGTTACTTGACTGCTCATCCTCTCATTGGACTAATGTCTCTGACTGGGCCCACAGGTCACAGTAGCTCAGTAAGGTAGCCAACATAATGCCAGGGGCTCCTGCATGTATGTGTGGACACAAGGTATGACCTCCTCCTTGACTCACACAGTGATCACAATTTACCTACAGAGCCAGAGAAACACAGTTATTTTGCCCGGGGGGTTGGGGGACATTTGGGAGGTGGTTTTGATCCCTGGCCACGTATCATGACTGCAATGGTGGCAGCCACTGCAGACGTCCTCCACAGGAAGCTCAAGGGTGTCAGTTCCACCATGAGGCAATTTTATGAAACCCAATATGCCTCTCCTAATCACTCCACTGTCACCTCCATTACCAAATGTTTGGAAACCATCCCAATTCTCAAGATTTCCCCAGTTTAAGATGAAGACTCGGGGGCCTCAGTAACATTAGAAGAAATTCACACAGCAATCAAGCCCATGAAACCTCTCAGTGCTCCAGGGGCAGACGGTTCGCCAATAGAGTGGTACCAGGCCATTTGAATGGACATTGTCCTGTACCTGCAATGGGTTTTTCAAGCCTCCTGGTAGCAGGGTATCATGCATCCATTCATGTGGGAAACAGTAATTACTGTTCTCCCCAAAAAGGGCAAAAAACCCTCTTTACCAGGCAGTTATGACCCCATATTTCTTCCTAATGCTGATGCCAAAGTCCTGGCCAAAATAACAGACACCAGATTAGAGAGATTCCTGGCTAGCCTAATCCACCCCCTGAGGTTGGATTTATTAAAGGGTGGCTTAATTCAGACCACCTCAGAACATTGTCATCTCTGATACATTCAGTCTGCAATAGCTGCAGCCCTAGTGGTAGACTTTGAAAAGGCATTCAACTCAGTCAAAAGGTCCTATCTGCAAGCTACCCTACAGAAAATGGGCATCAGGCCACTCTTCAGGGAATGGGTCAGTCTGCTCTATTCTTCTTCCATAGCAGTGGTCCACACAAATGGTCAGAAACTGTTCCTTCCCCCTTACAGAAGGGAACATGACAGGGCTGTCCCCTGTCCCCCCTCCTATTTGTACTGGCTATCCAGCCGCTGGCCATTGCCATCAGGGAAAATGCATCAATAAAGGGGATCTAGGTGGGGACAGAGGAATATAGAATATTTTTGTATAAAGATAACCTGTTCATTACCCTGTCCAGTGCAGGTCACTCAACAAAACAGGCACTCCCTCTCCTGCATCAATTCTTAACCATTTCTTTTTTTTTTTTTTTTTTATACTTTCTTTTTTTCTCCCTCCTGGTTTCCTACCCTCTTGGTCCTACTCCTTCGGGCCTCTCAGTGCTCTTGCCATCCCTAGATCTGCCCCTAGAGTGCCTCCTCTCCTCCTTCCTGCACAGTGGGGTCTTGTCTGGTATGGCAGTCTGAGCGGAGAGGCCGTCATCCAGGTCCGCGAGGGTGATTTTTCCCCTTGTCTTTTTTGGCCCCATCCCCTTGGGACACCGGCACTTAGGACTACGTCCCGAGAGGTAACATACTGACGCACGTCTGACCTCTCATGCGCCGTGCGACGTCCCCCCTCACCGATCCCTAAGTTGGAGTCGCCCGTCCCTTCAGGAATTGGTGCTTCCAACGAATCCTTTATGGGAATGACGGACGCTTGCACGTCCCGGGTATCCCACCCCTGAGGGAGGAGAGCATCCGTAGGGATGCTCGATCCTCCCTCCCCCCTGCCAGCCCCTGGCTCCCCAGGTCCGTTACCAAACCCGGGTCGCCGGCTTAGCACGAGGTGTGGCATCCAGCGCCTCAACCCTCAGCGTCACCGGGCTGGCCAATTCTTAACCATTTCAGAGCTGAAGATCAACCAATCCAAGACTGAAGTTCTCTCATTATTTATTTATTAAATTTTGGTGACCGGGTAGGCCCACTGAGCCACGAAGGTCCCATTTTCAGGGGCGACCCGGGATAACAATACAAGTTATAAGAATGAAGAAGGACATAAGGAACATTTGTGGCATTGTGAGTTACATCATGAGGTGGTTACAGTAAAGAAAAATAGTGGATACAGGCATGGTAAAAAAAAAAGCAGTGGATACAGGCATGGCTTACAGGCACAGTAAAAGAAAAGCAGTGGATGCAGGCATGGGTACAGGCATGGTTATCATCATGACATGTAAGCAATTGGTAGTACTTTGCATATAGTTTATTCAGGGGTTACACATGGCCTCTGGTGAGCAGTCTGTATAAGGCAGGTAGTAGGAAGGTTAGGCTAGGAGATGGGAGTTGGAGAGGAGGAGTGTACTTTAGGAGCTTTAAGTGCCATGAGAGTGGCATGTGCTTGAGGTCAGCATATGGGACTTAAGCCTGGTGCGGAAGTTCATGAGTGAGGAGGAGGCCTGGACCTGGGGAGGGAGCTTGTTCCATTGGCAGGCTGCTTGGGAGGAAAAGGATCTTCCGCCAGCGTTTTCCCTTATCCTAGGGACTTCTAATAGCATTCTATCTGAGGCCCTTCAGTTCCTTGGGTTGTGTTTGAGGATTATGGTCCTGGCAATGCTTGGTGGAGTGTGGGGTTTGAGAAGCTTGTAGGCCTGGACAAGCAAGGGGTGTTGGAGGCGGGCGACCAATGTGGGCCAATGAAGATTGGCCAAAGTGTCACAGTGCTGACGTCTCGGGTGGTCTAATGCTGCAAAATGAGCTATTTTATTATATAGGGTTTGCATCCTAGTAATCTCTTGTTAAGCCATGCCCTGTATAATTGGGGCTGCAAAGGTCAGGTTGGGTAGAAGGATGTTGGTAGCTATGGAGAGCCTGGCATCAGGGATGAGTTGGTCCCTGAGTCGGTACAGGGTGCCAAGTTTCCAATGTAGGGTCCTGGTGACCTGGTCCACGTGTTCCTTGTATGTGATATTCTGATCCAATGTGAGGCCTAAGTATTTAAGGGAGGGGACTATGTTAATGGCTTTACCAGAGAGTGAGGTTAAGGAGAGGGATGAGGACTTGTCAAATCCCAGGGATCTTGACCCGAATAGCATTGCCTTGGTCTTGTCAGCATTTAGTACCATTCTGTTCTTACATAGCCAAGTGTCTAGTGAAGTGAGATCCTTTTGGAGTAGAGGGCCTAGGGCAACCATGTCACGCAGGGGTTGGAAGATGACAGTATCACTAGCGTACTGCACAACCGAGCTCTCCCTGCAGTGGGTACGCAGGTCGTTGGTAAACAAGGAAAACAGGAGGGGGCCTAGAATTGAGCCCTAAGGGTGAACCCTGGTTTAGGGGTAGTCGGTCAGACATGGTCCCTTTCCATGAGACCCTCTGTGCCCTGCCTGATAAGTAGCTCCCAAACCACTTCAGGGCATGATTGTCTAGGCCTGTATTTTGCAGCTT